>JAWWLV010000100.1:45503368-45521278 GCA_035041135.1 Platyrinchus mystaceus
GGGACTGGGATTAGAACCTGTGGCCTTGGCGCTGAGAGACCAGCATCTTAACCGCTAGGCCACCGGGGGTCCCCTAGAGGAAGTATATCCTTATTTGATTGAGATCACATTCTAGTTTTGCACTTTGTATACTACTTGTATACATGCTTTCTGTTCAAATCACTCATTTCCTCAGTGATATCTCTTGGTTTTGTTTTGTCTTGTTTTTTTTTTCCTCTTTTTTCTTTCTTAGATATACCTAGAAACTTGTTAGCATTTGTTGGAAACAGAAAACAACAAAATCCATCTGCTTGTTAACCTGTGCAAATTATCTGCATGCAGTAATCTAATACAAGGCAAGGAACATTTGTGTTAAAAAAAAAAATATTGTACTTCAAGTGCAATTTGTTTCACTATCTGCAGTCCACAGGAAGTTCTTTTCTGAAAACAGGCTGAAATTCTTGCCAAATTTTAATATGCTTTCTAGAAACTATCATACGTTTATCCCACCCCTTCTTTTTACCCCGGGAGCCACCATGATTCATTTTAAAAGGTGCAGAGTGTAGTGTTTTGATCCCAGCTGGTAAGTAAGCTCTATAAAGCCTCTTCCTCACTGCCCCCCCCCCCCCCCATTGCCGACCTACCCCCACTCTCCCGGTGTAGGGGAAAAATTGGAAAGGAAACAAAAACCTCATGGGTTGAGGTGGGAACACTGGTAATTTAACCAAAATATAATTTACTACCACTACAAGGAATGAAAAAGAGGGACAGAGATAAAATTACACCTCCCCCTAATTAGCGGGTTCATGTGCAGTGTACCAAGTGGTTTTGAAAGATGCATGCTCTGGAAAGTTTCTGGGTGTTCGTTCACATAGCACAAAGGCCATAAGCTGCATTTTCAGCAAGTCCAAGTGGACGACAGGTCCATCGGCAGGGCTGGCTCAGCGTCCCCCTGCAGTCTATGGGGCAGAGGTGCTGGAGTTCCTTGGAGCCCTCCCTTGGTGCCTCTCTGTCGGCCTCCTTCTCCCAGCAGTGGGATTGCTGTTGGGCCGTGGGCGCAGGTTGTAGCGCCACTGTGGGGATCTGCTGTGCACCCTCTGTCCGGCTGCAGAGCTCTGCTGGCGGGAGGACAAGGCGACCATGTACTCCTGGTAGTCGTCGTCTGCTCTCACCATGTGCAGGATGTGGCCAAAGTGCTGCCACGAGGAGACAAAGACCTCCCACAGTGTCTCCTTGCAGACCCAAAAGTGACTGCCAGCCCCACAGCTGCCTTCGACATACGCCTTTCATGTGTGCCTGCCCCAGGCATGCTGCCCCTATTCCAGGACAAACCCCCCCACTCCGCACTGCCCCGCAGACAGTCAGCTGGACTCAGGCTGGCACAGAGTACCTGCAGGAGGTGGTCAGGGAAGGAGGAACTGACTGTGAGCCCTCAGTGGTGCTGAGTGCCTCTGTGCACTCACGGGAGGCAGGACCAAATGCTCAGGCTACTGAAGTGCAGTGAGTTTACCTGCAAGTGATACCACAGAAAGCTCTGTGCCTGCACCACAACCATCACCAAGGGAGGACAGAAAACACCCCCAAAGTGGAAAAGCCTTTCATTCACGGGATGTTTGCCGTGTCTTGATGGCTTTGTGGACTGAGATTAACCTCAATCTCATCAGATCCCATGGTGAGAAACTACTGCCCCTGAGCACAAGGACTCAGCAACAAGCAGTGCAGCAATCTGGGCAGGGAACTCCAGTGACTTTCTTGGTGCCATTGGAGCACCCACCCTGACTTGGCTCTTTCAAGAGCTGTCGGGGGAGAAGGACTCGCTTGTGGTAAGAAAGCCCCGGCAGTGGGAAGTGAACTCTGGAGGCCATCTCTTCCAAAACCCTGCTCAAACAGGACCACTTAGAGTCAGTTTTCCCACAACCATATTCAGATAGCTTTTGAAGATCTCCAGGATGGAGATGCCACAAGCTGCTCCCATGTTTTTTTTTCAACTTCACAGTAAAAGTTTTTTATGATGTTCAGCAAGAAACTCCTGTATTTCAGTCATAGGCTGCAGAATGGATATCTGCTGCACTGTGGACCTCCGTGGGTTGCAGGGGTTCAACCTATATCACCATGCTGTTCACTGTGGGCTGCTGGAATCTCAGCTCCAGCAACTGGACCACTTTCTCTCCCCCTCCTTCACTGACCTTAGTATCTGCAGGGTCGCTTCTCTTTCTCAGCTGCTGTTGCATGTCTTTTTTTACCCTCTCTCAAGTATGTAGAGACAGGGGCACTACCACCATTGCTATTCCATAAAGTTGTCATCCAAGTTTTTCAGGAATCTTCTTGCCCAGGTTGTAAAAGGTGTGTGATGCTACCAGTTTTATTTCTAGCAAGTTGAAGTCCTCCATAAAGACAAGAGCACTTGATTTGGAAGTGTCCCTTAGTTCCTCAAAGAATAATTCATTGGTGTCATTGTTCTGGCTGGGAGGTCTGTAGCAAACTCCCATGATGATTGTTTGCCCCTTGATTCTCACCCAGAGGCTCTCAATTGTGCCACTGTCAGCCGTGAGCTCCATAAATTGTAACCCTTGTATTACATGCAGTGCCACCCCTTTGCCTCTTCTGCTTATGCCTATCCATATCCCTCCTGAGAAGCCTCTAACCATCCAGCGGGGCACTCCAGTCACAGGTCTCATCACCCCAGGTTTCACTTATGCAAATGTCAAATCTATAAATCAATGCTGACTAACTTAAGCTGCAAATAAATCTTGCAGTAGCTTGGCACATTATTCTACTTTGTAGTAGAAACTTGAATCACAATCCACAGAATTAAACGAAAGTTGCTCTTTACAAGAAGTAAAAATCAGCACTTATCTAAGCATGATGTAGTCAGTGTGATACCTGTCAATTGATCTCATATATTAAATGTAAATATAATAACTGCTTTGGTGTATATGCTGTGAGCAGTAACACTTCGGCAAACTTGTTTAAAACACGTAGCTAATTATATGGGGTCTGACAGGCAAGTTTTCTTTTGCAGTCAAGAACTCGCCTTATAATGATTGATAGTTTTTGCACGCTTCATTGAATTGCCTGTCATGTTTATTTCTCTATATGCTAAATGAAAAGTTGAGAGTAGCTCAGACTTTCAGCTCTTCATGCTACAGTTATCCTCCTAAATTTACAATAAAAGTATCCATACTGATTTGTGTTGTGGGTAAAGTAAGAACTATTTGCTGTGAAACTGGAGGCTTGGAATATTAGCTCTATACCAATAAAACTGTGGGGTTTTTTTAACTGAAAGTCCATACACATATGTTTATTCAGTGCAAATTCCAGATGTTCACATCAGGATATTTGCTGTCTTTCCATGTGAAAGGAAACCAGCATAGGAGCATCACTGTCATTTTTGGAAACTAAGGAAGACTTAAAATACGGGATGAAGCCTTCTTATGGAACAAAAGCTGTGAGAAAGTTGCAGTAGGGATCAAACTTGTTTTCAGTAAGGATAACAGGCCTGCTGCTGTAATGCTGCAAGGATCTGATCAGTGAAAGAACAAATAATTCTCATGTCTCTTAGCCGGAGACAGGAAGGTATCATGCTGTAATCCAAGTAAGGCAAACGATAATGTAGTGGATGGTGAAGTTCATTCTTAATAAGGCAAAGTTATGTGAACTAGGAAGCATGGTAAGTTATTTTTTACACCTAATCATTTTTTAACTAAGTCTTATCATTTCCACCTGTCAGATGGTAGAGAAATTTGACATGTTTCTGTTTTTATCTAAGAGCTTTCTTTTTGTCTCTAATTCATGAAGATGATGTACAGGTCCAGGCTCATTCTTTATAGGAAATTTTCTTACCTCAAAAACTCACGTCTTTCTCTTATGTATGGTGTTTCAGACTTTAATATTCCAGTCTGCTTCCATCGTTTTTGGGTCCCTCAGTTCTTTTGTGTACAACCACAATGGATCAGATGCAAACTGTTTTCACTCTTAAAACCCAGCAGAATCTGGAACCATACTGTCAGTAACTTCTCTTAGCTTTATTTGGAGTGCATTCTCTCTGTAACCCGTTTGTCCATTGCTGCAGCCACTCAGTATGTTTCTTTCACTTTTCTGTGTACAGACTTCATAAATGTAAGTGAACCTATTGTAGGAACTAAAATATTCTAGCTTTTCCAGCAAAATCTCTGCTCTTTTGACATGTGGAAAATGGCAATGGCTAAGCAAGAGTAGCTAGTTAACCTGAAGATAGGTTAATTATTCAGTAGCTACTGATTTACTTGTTTTTTTTCCCCTAAGATGTTAGGTAAGTTAAGAAGAGATAAATGAGTTATGAAAAGAAGGTTATTAGAATTTTTTTATATTGGATTAAGAACTCTAGGCAGTCTGCTTAAGTGTCTCTGCCTGCTTTAATCAAGGTCTAGGTTGTCTTAGCAAAACTACTGGATTACTGATTTATTTGAGAATTATAGTCACTGTGCATAGCATCACACAGCATAGCATCATCTGGACATTTGGCCACTTCTAAGACTGAGTATGTGGGGAGGCTATCTCAGAGAAACTCTGGTAATGAAATAATCTTATTTACCATAGGATATTTCTGAAGTTATAAACGTATGTCATAAAATTCAGAGGCAAGCAATTTCCCTGTGCATTTTTCTTTAGGAAAGTGTTTATATGTAAACTTCTTTTATTAAGGCTGAAATGTACTTGGCCTCTTATCATGTTGGTGACCCTCAACTGGATTTAATTGCCTTTTTTTTTTTTATCTGGGGCTTACAAAATTGGATAGAGCATTCCAGATGGGGTCTCAAGTGTGCAACTGAGGCACTTGCTGGCCACACCCTTCCTATTAAAGTCAAGGCTGCTGTTGGTTGTCTTTCTTGCAAGGATATATCTATCTACACTTCCCATTTTCTCTACACAAGTTGTGTCTAAATACTTAGTAATTTTTAACATGTCAATACTTAATACATGTTACAATGTATTGTTGTTCAGGGAAATCAGAAAGACTTACGTGAAGCAAGTTAATATCATGCATAATTAAAACTATCAGCACAAATAAAGCATACGACAATATTTTTCCTATGATTATCATTAGAATAGACAGCACATAATATGCTGGAATTTATACCTTTTAAAAATCACAGAAATAAATTAATATATATTCCACTGTCAGTCCTTTAAACAATTCAGTCCTTGCAGATTCTCTTTGCGATATAAAATAAAGCTGTCAAACTATCATGAAAGACAAGTGTTCTACTATAGCAAATTCTGTCAAGACAGGGACAGTCTTAAATAGTCTTAAGAAGAGAGAGGGACATTGTCCATTCATATATAAGATAGATTATGGCTTAAGAACATACAAGCCTTCTGATAAGTCAGAAATACTAAGCCACTAATTTATGGTTCATCTAGCACATGAAATTATTCAAAATACTACTTTTAAAAAAATTTTCTATTGTAAATTCCATACTTTCAGGTTCCACACCTTCATGTGAATTATTTGGTCAGCTCTTTACACTTGAAAGTTTAATTTTCATGAAATAATTTTAAAAATGCTTTTCACTTTTGGTAATTCAGAGGATACATCTACATAATGTCTACATTATGTCCTACCATCTACATCATGCTCAGATCCCTTACTATTCAGTATGACTTCACTAATCACCACCCCTCTTCGCATCCTATGATATAATACACAGATATTATTCCCTTAGTCTATGGACCAACCCTGCAAAATGTCCATTGGGTTAATTTAGTCCATGACTTTGGGCTCCATCTGTTCTGGGGATCACTCAGGTCAGGAGATGTGGTGTGTTGCATGGAATTACTGGGCACCAAAGCCAGCTCAGATTGGGTCACTGCTGCTCTGCAGCTGCTTCTTGTACGGCTTGTCCTCCATTGGTTTGGGTGGTTACTGTCATGGTAATTCCTATAACACGCAATTCAAATCATGGCTTACAACAGTTTAAATTTAAATTTAAATTAAAAAATTACAATCTCTATCCATGGTCCTTTTGGGGCAGGTTATAGGGTTTAACACTGCAATGAACTCTTCCATTTGTTCCTACCCTGCCTAGCAGCCAGGGGTTTCTGCCCTGGTCCACCATGGGCTGCAGAGAGACAGCCTGTCTCACCATGGTCTTCACTATAGGCTGCAGGAGGAATCTCTGCTTCCCCTCCTCCACCAGGATCCCACCCATAGGAGACAGTTCTCCATGACAGTTTTCCAGTGTGGGTCCTTCTTACAGGCTGCAGTTTTTCATGAACTTGCTCCAGTCTCAGTCCCTTACATGTCATGTCCTTCAGGAACAGACTGCTTCAGCATGGGTCACTCATAGGATTTTAAGTCCTGCCACCAAACCTTCTTGTCTCTATGGGGCCACAGGTCCCGCCAGGAGCCTGCCTCACACAGGCTTCCAGCAGGGTCACAGCTGCCTTCAGGCATCCAGCTACTGCACTGTGGGGTCCTCCATGGGCTGCAAGTGGATACCTGCTTCTGCATGGACTCATCCTTCTACTCAGGTTCACACTGTCTAGTACAGCTGCATAGAAACAGCAGCAACACCCTGAGCATGTGCCTGCCCAGGCACATTGCCATGGCTGCCATCAAAACGTTCCCAGGCACAGCACAATGTCACATCACAGCAGCACTGCAGTGAGCAGCAAAAGCAAAAGGCAGCCACTGGCGAGCCTTTTGCTTTCTGGCGACTCTACTATACAGTCAGGCAAGTGAGCCCCACAGCAAGCACAGGAGCCTTCTCATTACCAGCTAAACAGCACTAACAGCTATAAATTCAGTTTATTACATTCCAGTCAAATCTGATATTATCTCAAACCCTTCATGCTTCACACTGGGTGCCAAAAAGGACTGTCATGGTTTAACTCCAGATGGCAACTAAGCCCCATGCAGTTGTTCACTCACGCCCTGCTGGTGGGATAGGGGAGAGAATCAGAAGAGTAAAAGTGAGAAAACTTGTGAGCTGAGGTAAAGGCAGTTTAATAGGGAAACCAAAGCTGCACACATAAGCAAAGCAAAACGAGGAATTCATTCACTGCTTTCCATGCAGGCAGGTGTTCAGCCATATCCAGAAGAGCAGGGACCCATCATGTCTTAACTGTGACTTGGGAAGACAAACACCATCAATCCAAGCATCCCCCCTTTCCCCCTGCTTCCCACCACTTTATATGCTGAGCATGATGTTCTGGCTGTGTTGGCCATGTCTCCTCCCAGCTTCCTATACATCTCCAGCCTCCTTGCCTGAGTGGCAGTATGAAAAGCAGACAGGACCTTAATTCTGTGCAAGCACTGCTCAGCAATAACAAAAGCATCTCTATATTATCAACCCCATGTTCAGCAAAAATCCAAAACACAACCCCATACCAGCTACTGCCAAGAAAATTAACTCTATTCCAGCCAAAATTGCATGATGACTATAGCTTTCTCTTTTTTTTTCCCTATTTTTTAATGCTATTTCAGCAGAAACATAAGCAAGAGTAAGGGTAACTTAGGCTAGAAGTGTAATTTGTGAGGAAGGTATAAGGATATTCAAGGCTTTTTTGGCTACACAGCTGCTGGGGGCAGAATGACAGATGTAAATGAGTATGATGAAGTTGTGTCTGGATACCCTGTGTCCTTATCCTCTTCTGTGTTCTATGCCTGTTGATATCTTTATTCTATTTTAGTTGCATTGTATTTCAGAATTACCTTGCACTCCCAGTGCTTTCCTCTCCATTTCAAGTGAGTTGACACCATACCAAGGAGATTCCCAGGTGCAGCTATGTTGTGTATTGTTGCAGCTATTATGAGTGGGTAATTGGGGATTGCTGAAATGGGAATATTCTGAGAAACACTGGTCAAATCTCCAAATTTCAGACAAGCAGTTTATCCTCTATCACTAGTTGATTGGTCTGTTACAAGCTAAGAATCAAAAATTAATCAACTATAGTCTTTGATGGTTCTTAGTCTCTGAGGTCAAGATGACGAGGCTTGTGAGCTCTTCGATGCAGAAAGCTGTAATGAAATGTCATTTTTCATCTTTTCTCAGGGTCCACTTGGTGTCACTGGCATTTAAACACTTCTCTGTGGGCCAAACACTTCTTGACCAAAGGCAGTCTCACAGGTGTTGGTTTTCTGTTTTTGGTGGTTTTTTTTTCTAGCAGGATAATACCTATTTGCAGACATCTTTCCAGGCATCTGTTTCCTTCAAATAGTTGCAAACTGTGCCACACAAGCCAGTATGATAAAATATTGTGCTTCCAATTCTAATTCATTCTTTTTAGGTGGCTGGGTGTAAGATGAACAAGAATTTATTTCATTTTTCTGTTTTAAGGCAAGCAGTTTTATGTCTCAGAGCAAGAATAAAATGTTACATGTCACAAACAGACCTTCACATGGATGGAAAGCTCCAAGGAAAGACATAGCTGGTGCCCCATCACTCACAGAGTACAACAGTCACTAACTCATCCCCTGATGTGCATGATACACATCCTTCTCTTACAAAATAGCACTGCAGGTTGAGGAAGACAGGAATGGGAGAAACTGGTGCGATTTTATCCACTCCCTTCATTGTTTAAGTAGATTACATATAGCTACTCCTGTGGTAAGCCTGCAGATACCCCAGTTGTAAGCCTATTTGCATGTTTCCCAAGTCAACAGAGAAAGGATTTGTCTTAGCTTGCTTGTTTGTTTTAAGCCAATATATTTCTTTACTGGTGTCAGAGTTATTGTATTCTTGTTGAAATCTCCATCCTTGTTACTAACATACATGAAAAACTTCTATATTCAGTAACTGAATGGATTTCATATTTAGCCAAGGCCAGTGGCATCCTGGCCTGTATCAGCAATAGTGTGGCTAGCAGCACCAGGAAGTGATTGTCTTTCTGTACTCAGCACTAGTGAGGCCACATCTTGACTCCTCTGTTCAGTGTTGGGCCCCTCACTCCAAGAAAGACACTGTGGTGCTGGAGCACGTCCTGTCCAAAGGCAACGGAGCTGTTGAAGGCTCTGAAGCACAGATCTTATGTGGAGCAGCTGAGGGAACTGGGGTTATTTAACCTGGTGAAAAGGAAGCTGAAGGGTGACCTTATTGCTCTCTATAACTGCCTGAAAGGAGGTTGTTGTGAGATGGGGATTGGCCTCTTCTCCCAGGCAGCTAACAACAGGACAAGGGGGAATCACCTCACGTTGTGCCAACAGGCATTCAAGTTGGATATTAGGAAAAATTACTTGACTGAAAGAATGGTTAAGCATTAGGATAGGGTGCCCAGTGAAGTGTTGGAGTCACTGTCTCTGGAAGTGTTCAAAAACCAAGCAGACATGGCACTTCGAGGTATGATTAAGTGGGCATGGTGGTGTTCAGTCAAAGGCTGGAAGTGATCTTGGTAATCCTTTCCAACATTAATGAATCTATGATTCTTTGATAATTAAACATCATTTCTGTTTTTCAGAACTGCAACCTGATATATTTATACCACACTTCTCCAAAAAACTTCAAGTGTGTAAACGATATTTTTCACTGAGATTCTCAAAGAGTAGTATTCTGTATCTTAGTCAAGAGAAGAGCATCGTGTAGTAAAAATAGGAGCTCTAGGCAGTAAGTATCAAAAAACTGGTGTAATACTTTCAGAAGATGTAATGCTTTTTTTCTTTAAACAGTTCTATTTGACATAAACATATTACTAAAATTTTGTACCATAAACTTAGTTGGGTGCTACTACCAAAACATTTAAGAATGTAAAATTTTCATTCCACTGTAATGCTCCTCTTCCAGCAAAAATAGAATATAGTATTTCACCTACTTCAAAGATGTTGTGTACTCAGGATATCATCATGGAGTTGTCCAGTTACTGCAGTGCATACACTGGGTACTTCAGTTAAATGTTGCATGGATTAGAATTATCTGTCTGCATGAAAATCATGGGAAGTATGTGTGAGCCTTTAACACCATTTCCAATGTTTTGAACTGCTTCAGCTTCTCAAGAAGTATTGAGATTTACGTATCTCTAACTTAAACAATCCCAAACTTTAGCCATTTAGAATCTGATAATTTTTTGATGTATGGACTTTGAAGCAAACGTTAATGTAGTTCAGAACAAAGGGAAAGGTGTCTCTCTTTTTCCCTTAGATGCATAATTTCACATTAGAACTCTTATTCTCTAATATGATGTAGCAAGACAGGAGCACGATGTTTTTTACTTTTAGCTGTTTACCTTTCATTCTGTAGATGTTCCTAAATTTAAAGCTATTTTAATATTGGACTGCTTTTAGTTTCTTGAAAGCTCTAAATACCTGTGCTTAAAGCCCTTCAAGAGCTTTCATCAGTTTTTATCCTTCTGAGCCCTCCTTACTATCCAGTGGTTAAATTCTAGTTTGGCAAATGGTATTGATGGTAACATGAACACAGTGTGGTGAAGTTGTTTGTGGGTATGTGTCTCCCTCTACTTGTACCATTCTCTCAGGTTTTTTGTTGGTTTGTTGTTGGATTATTTTTAATTTCCCACTCCTACTCATAGGGGCCATTGTACACCTCTTGGTGTAGAAGTTCTTCAGAGAGGCACTTCAGCATATTAATTTCCAAAAGAAGGTCTGTGTGTTTCTTCATAAAGATGCCTTGTAGCCACTCCCTTGCTCACATGCAAATGCTTGAGGTGACCTTGCTTAAGCCTCACTTTTTAATTTGCCTTTCATTCATATCACCCCAGACGCACTGCATATTGAAACTTCACTCCTTCACAGGGCTGCTGGTAACTCCCTTCCCATATCATTCCTTTTTCAAGTCCCTTTTTATGAGGTCAGCCATCCTGCTGGCAAAAATACCTGCCAACTATGCCAGAAAATGTAAGACCCTATTACCCAAGCTACAAGCCCACCAAAGGGGTCTTACTTTAAAAATATACAAGGTGCCAAAAATTCACCCACCAAATATTAGAAGACCCTTCAGTTTTTTTAAAACCTTAAGAGAGAGTGTGCAAAGGAGAAAAGCTGCACATGTATTCTCAGGAGGTACTTTTACTGATAAACTTTATAAAATAAGAGAACAACCCATACAACTTAGCAAAATCCAACCCGTCTGGTACTAAGTTACCCAAAATATCAAGAAAGGAGATTAGGAGAAGAAGTAAAGAAAGAGAAAAAGAGAATTATAGCTACCACCTCTAGATCCAGCATAGTCCACCTGCAGGAGTTCAGAAGATGGAGGGTTCAAACTACGCATGGCCATCATATATTGCTGCTTTTATTTGCATTGGCCCCCCTGTGGCCACATCTCCACTCCCAGGCAGGACTTCCAGCCCACGGGCCACGCTTTGGCTCTGGGTCAGAGTGAGGGGCAGTGCTCCCAGTGTATTATCCAATTCTGAGACTGGTTTCAGGAGAAAAGAGGGTGTTGGGGCGTGCTCCCAGCCTGCTTTTGAATGACAGCTGCTCTGGTGCTGCCCAAGGAGGCTTGCAGGGGCTGGAGTGTGGGAAAGAGGGCATCACATGAGATTCCTGAAATTCAACCTTCCCTTCCCCCTCCACACACACTTGAGTTGGTCCAAGCCAGTAATTAATATAGTAATCCAGTATCTCACAGATCCCATCTCTCCTAAGCAGTTGTTACCCTCGAAGAAAGTCTTACAGGCGTAGAAACCGAAGCCCTGTTGCCAGTGCCAGTTCCACAACCAACTGTTGACATGTAGTTTCAGTGCCCTCCAGGGGAAAGGAAAACATCACCTGGACTTTTCCATTCACAAAATCTCCAGTGGACAGACTAATGCTTTAGAACAGCATAAATGTAATTGATGGTTTACTAATTTTGTTTCTTTTAACAGTTGTACATGCTAGTTTTGTTACAACAAAAACTCTTCAGAAGTTTTGGTCTGGTTTTAAATGTAATCTTTTTGCTGATGTGTATTGTTGTGTAGGGCTGCTTTGTAATACTGATACATTTTCCAATGGGAGTAAATACAAGTTTTATGTTTGTGCAGGTAAAATCAATAGGTAGACCAAAGTGAGAAAGTTGTGAAGTAGTCATTCAGCCTAAGCATCCATGTGCTGTCTGTGATATGCTGGAAATAATGGAATTTCATTATGACAGTTGTTGACCATCAGTGTTCTTAGGTACTTAATAAACTATCAAGGCATTTCTTTTTGATCTTATGAACTTTATTGGAAGCTGTTACTGGGAGTTCCTAGTTTCACAGGTCCATTCCAGTGTGTATCTCTCTGTAGTTCACCCTTCTGTAGATTATTCTGCTGTTATAGGGTTTTACTGTTGGGCAGTGTATGTGAATCCAGAGAATTAGCTTCTAAACTTCTTTCTGTGCCATTCAGTTAACTATTATTCCTCCCATAGATCTATGAAAATCTGGAAAAAGACTAATAAAATTCATGTAGCTAACAGAAATATTTAGAAGTGGTTCTAATACTAGGCAGAGTCCGCCTGCCTACTTTAGCATTCCCTTGGGAGAGAACAATCAATCAAATAGTGCTTAGGACGAAACTGGTGTTCTAACATGAAAGCATATTAGTATCTAGAAACTATTTGTAATGTTTTGGTTTTCCCCCATGAATAGCATGTATAACCTCTCTTCCACCCTGTGGTTAACTCACAGAAATGGTTTCTTCAAATTTATAACATTGCTTGTTTGAAGGCAATTATTCATAACACTTTTGTTTGTACAAAAATTGGAATGCTTATGTAAAGCTAGTGTATTATTAAAAATTACTACCATTTATACTACTGTTCAGGAACCAAGCATTCTGTATTACTTGTTGAAACTCAATGTTCTGAGAAGTTTTCCTTTAATTGTGAAACATATTATGTTGCCGCAAATTCTTAATTAGTATATAGGCTATTCATCATTATAAATAGATAAGATCTTAAGATTAGCCTTTTATTCCAACTATTAAAAGCCTGCCATTACTGCATGTGATTACGAGATCGAGTTCAGTTTACCTTCTGTGATGTTTTGTTTAGCCTTCTAGAGGAGAAAAAAGAAATTTCCTGCTGCACTTGAAAGTAAATTACAGGCTTTCCTTTTCTGCATTGAATTAAAGCCCGCTACATTATTTGATCTAGACAATAAAGCATATGTAGGTGAACAAAACTTTGCAAACTCTGGTAGCTTGAAAAAGTAAATTAGTTCAATGTGAAGTAATAAAATGAACAATTATCTGACACATTTTAACAATCTCATTTCGTAAGTAATAGAGTAGGTTAGACTCTTAAACCATTCTGTCTTGATATTTCAAGTCTAGAAAGCTGAAGGATTCAAACTGAGAATTTGGGTATCTTAAGGAAGCTTTAGGGAGTTTAACAGACAACATGAAACTACACAGAATATACAGAAAAGAAGTAATTTTCAGCATAGTAGCTTTGTCTAAATTCTGCCCATTAGACGGTGAGGAAGTCGTATTCTTGCTGCATTCAGCAGCTGGGTCCCAACAGTATCTTTTTCCCATTTGGAGGGGTTAATTAGTCGTCTTTCAGAAGGTGCCTGTTTAGCTTACATTCACATCATGCAATAAGCACCGGCTGTACAAAGCAATACCATTAACAGATGGGTGTGTCCAACTGCTTAATTAGACAGAATAAAGAGGACCTTGTCAAACATTCATCTGTTTCTTGTGATACACCTGACAGTCCAATTAGGAAAGCATGACGTCTTTGCTGCTGCAGTGTGCAGCTCCTTTGCGTGCAGTGTCAGTGAAAAAATGGACACACTGCATTTATTGTCATGGCTTCACCCCAGCCTGCAACCAAGCCCCAGACAGCCGTTTGCTCACTCCTGCACTTGTAGGATTGGGGCAAGAATTGGAAGGCTAAAAGCCAGAAAACACATGGGTTGAGATAAAGACAGTTCAGTAGGGACAGCAAAAGCTGCACATTCAAGCAAAGCAAAACAACGAATTAATTCACTGCTTCCCACCGGCTGGCAGGTGTTGAGCCATCTCCAGAAGGTCAGGGCCCCATCCTGTGTAATGGTGACTTGGGAGGAAAAACACCATCACTCCAAATATGCCCCCTTCCTCCTTCTTCACTTTATGTACTGACCACAATCACAAGTATTATGGAATATCCTGTTGGTCAGTTGGGGTCACCCCTCCAGGCTGTGTCTCCTCGCACCCTCCCATGCACCCCCAGCTTCCTTGCAGTAGGGAAGGCAGAAAAGGCCTTGGCTCTGTGCAAGCACTGCTCAGCAATAACAAAAACATCTTTGTATTATCAACCCTCTGTTAAGCAGAAATCCAAAACACAACACCATACAAGCCAGTGTGAAGAAAATAAATTCTACCCCAGCCAAAACCAGCACAATTATAAAAATGTGTTCTTGTAACTTCTCAGTATTGCTGTGATGTAAAAGAATTATGGTGGCTGCATCACTGATGTGGTGCAAGAAAAACTTCCAGCGAATAGGAAGATATTTAAAGTTGACTGTCAACATATTGTATGGCACCTACAAGGAAAAATCTATACTGTGTACTGAGCTATAATAAAGATTTGAATTTAGGATAGAGACTTAGACCAGAATAATGGAAGCAGTCCTTGGTTGGATGTCAGGTGCCCACCAAAGCTACCCTATGACTCCCCTCCTCAGCTGGACAAAGGAGAAAAAATATAACCAAAAGCTCATTGGTCAAGAGAAGAACGGAGAGATGATTCACCAATTACCATCACGGGCAAAATGGGCTCAACCTGAGGAAAGTTACTTGAATTTATTGCCAATCAAATCAGGATAGGATAGTGAGAAGTAAACAAAAATCTTAAAAATACCTTCCCCTCACCCTGCACTTTATTCCTAATTCTCTACCTCCTCCCCTCCAGCGGTGCAGGGGGATTAGGAATGGAGGTTAACATCAATTCATTATACATTGTTTCTGCTGCTGTTCCTTCTCAGGGGGACAACTCCTCACAATCTTCCCCTGCTCCATTGTGGGCTCCCTCCCTCCCACAAGAGACAATCCTCATGAATTTCTCCATGAGTCCTTCCCATGGGCTACAGTTCTTCCACAAACTGCTCCAGTGTGGGTCCCTTCAATGGTGTGCAGTCCTTCAGAAACTTCAGACTGCTCCAGCATGTGACCCTTCAGGGTCAAAACTCTTGTAAGTAAACCTGCTCCAGCATGGGTTCCTCTCTCCATGGGTCTGACAGGTCTTACCAGAACCCTGATCTAGGGCTTCCCATGGGGTCACAGCCTCCCTTAGGCATCCACCTGCTCTTTTGTGAGGTCATCCACAAGCTGCAGGTGGATATATGCACCCTCGTGGACCTCTGTGGGTTGCAGGGGGACATCCTGCCTCACCATGGTCTTCGCCATGGTCTTTGGGGGAATCTCTCCTTGAGCACCTGGAGCAGCTTCTGTGTCTCCTTCTCCACTAATGTCTCTGCAGGGCTGTTTCTCTCACATCTTCTCCCTCCTCTCTTCTGTGACTGCAGTTTGCTTCTGCCCCATAAATTGTTTTTTCGCCTTCTTAAACAAGTTATCCCAGAGGCACTGCCACTGCCACTGGTGGGATCAGCCTTGGTCAGCAGTGATTCCATCTTGGATCCAGCTGGCACTGTCTTTGTCAGACATAGGTAAAGCTTCTGACAGCTGCTCAGAGGAGCCACCTGTATAGTCCCCATTGCCTGCACCCTAAACCTTGCCATACAAAGCCAATACACCCATCCCTCCTCCCTTGCCTGTTCTTTCTGAGCAGCCTGTAGTCATTGATGGCTGTACTCCAGTAATGGGGGTCATCTCACCAACTTTCAGTAATGGCAACTAGGTCCTAACTTTCTAGCAGCATGAAGGCTTCCAACTTCCAACTTCGCCTGTGGACATATTTATCCTCTGCACATGCATTTTAACTGTTATAATCTTTAACATGTACATGTTATCTGTGAAGTTCTATTACTTTTGTATCCTGATTTTTGTCAGATTTGGTGGGTCCTGAAGTGCTTCCACTGCTTAAAAATATAGGGTTCAGTTGACATGAAACTCTGATAATGTTGATTAATCTGTAAAAGGTTTGATCAAGAATTTATCAGTCTTTCACTTCAGAACAAGCAGTTAAATCTCTCAGGTGCCATAGACCAAACCTGGAGTTTAAACCAAGAATGGTCCCACTTCGCAAGGTCCTGATCCTATCCCCTGATCCCATCCCATATTTATATACCTGTTTCCTTCTTTGCACTGGATGCATTTCAATGCAAAGTGAATTAGATGTAGTTAGAGGAAAGAAGTGCAGAAATCCAGCCTTAAATCAGTTTAAACTGCTGTGGAACCTAGCTCTGAAAAGAGACTCTGCTGTTGATAGCCAGTATAATGGTATGTCCCTGAATTTTTTATTATGATTTTGTCTCAAAAAAATATTGTAGGGTTTTCTGGGGGAGGTTTTTATTTGGTGGTGATGGTAGAGATTAAAGTCTGGTCTCTTCACTGTCAGCCACCTGGGTCTCATGAGTTAAACTGAAAAAAAAAATCACTTGCATAGGTCATTCTAAATATTTATAGATTTTTTTTTTGCATATAAATCTCTTTTATTATGCATGATAATGCTAGTAATTTTTGTAGCTGATATAGATTAAGAGAGATTAAGGGCAGTAAAATTTTATATTACAGAACATTTGTTTACAGATTAGTACTTGTGTTTGCTCACTGTGATTCTTCACAGATGCATACAGTCTTCTGTTTTGAAGATACCAGGTGAAGAAGAACCTGCCTCATCTGGTTATTATTTTCACTGGTTAATCATCCACTACTTAAGAGAAATATAAAAAGAAGGGGGGGGAAAGGCTGATTCACAATTTTGAATTTATTTTGGTTTGTCACCAGTCAATTGTACTGTCATTTCTGCTGAGCAAAATTCAGGAATCTGCAGCTCCCAGTCTGTATTTCCTATGAGACCATGTCATCCTTGGTTATCTTTCTGATAAGTTTTCTTTATCAGGCATTTTCCTTGGTTCTTGAACCATTTCTGTGTTCTACGCAAATTTCCATTGTTCTCTTTAAATGTCAGGGCCATGATCATAGACCCTTGTCTACTGTGTATGTATTTCTCTATGATATTAGTGTCAAAGAGTTTCTTTTCAGATTTTAAATACAGTGGTTGCTTTAATGCTTTCTATTGAAGGTTGTTTGAGTTCCTTTTTCACTATGACTTATTAAATGCTTTTCAGAGTTTGCTTTCTAGATTAGACCCCTTCGTTCTGTGGCTTCTTTGAAGTTTGGCTTTGAATTTGAATCTATAGAGATTTTAATGTAATGCAGTAAACCAGATTAAAAATGATTTTGGATGATGACCAATTATTTTCAAGCTGAGAGAAGATGTGCTGCTGATTTTTCTGAGTTATTCCTAAAGTGACAAAACTTAGATAAGTGATATATGTTTCTTCATATTTAAACAGAAGATATTCTGAATGCAATTAAGATAAAAGTAATATAAAACCCCATTTATACTAACTCATATGCTAGTAGGTGAAAAAAACTTTTTGCTCATACCAAGATTGGTGTTAGATAATTTTAAAATCTAAATAGAGATAAGGTACAAATTAGAGTGCTAATATAAGTGACAAAATAGAAACATCAGTGTACTAACATTTTAATTTTATGTCTTAATTTTATTCAGAGATCACAATGCAGACATCAGAGACTGGGGCGGATACAAGTTCGACTGTGACTCTACAGACATCTGTGGCTGGCCAGGCAGCAGTGCCCACACAGGTAGTACAGCAAGTACCAGTTCAGCAACAGGTACGTGGCTGTTAGTTTTGGGAAGATTAAAAAACAAAAATTCAGAATGATAGTTCTTTACAGGATAGTGAAGAACTTGGTTTTGTACAAGACTTGCTAAATGAACTCTTGCTCTGCTCTTATGGATTTTGTTTTGCTGGAATTAAAATAGCTGAGAAAGGCAAGCTATTTTCAGCATCTATTCTTTCACTAGAGCACCTGACAAGCTCTAGTAGTACACA
>JAWWLV010000100.1:45521286-45538986 GCA_035041135.1 Platyrinchus mystaceus
TGAGTCTAATCATAGTTTGTTATGGACTTCATGCAGTAGGTCATAGAAATTTACTGTATGTTACTGAATATGTACATTTTTTCTTTAAATAATGTATATGTGTCTGATACTATTGACTGTATCATTTCACCATCCATTTGGATGTCCAAGTAAGCGCAATACAAATGTTAAAATGGAAAGCATTGTCCTTTGCATCTCTAAGCTTGACTCCCCATAGATCTATGCACAGTGTCATGAAAGTATTGGTGGTAGGACAACCAGTAATTCACAATGTGCATTTGCCAGGGAAGGAAGAATACTTTTGTAGCGGCCAGCACAGTGCATTCTTCTGTTACATGAAATGGTCACTCCTATGGAGCACCCACAAGCTTTGGAAGGAGTGGTGGCAGAAGAAAATGGGGAGCTAAAAAGGAAAACTATGGAGGTAAAAATGGAGACTCAGTGTGAAAGCCATTATGGCTGTCCAAGACTTTTCCAGAATACACAGAAATTAGCTGTCCATGTGATGGGTACTCTGGGTGACATCTGTTGTTGTTTTTAATCAAAAACTGACTTTACAGTTTCAGAATCAACAATATAAGAATTAGACATAAATTATTAAATACTGACATTTGTTTCTGTGCCAATGGAACACTTTTCTGTAAATCACATTCTTCAGTATTTTTGGAGTTCTCAAATTCCAGTGCATTTTCAAGTATGTGTTCCAGAGTCTCAAACATTTCACTAATATTTTTTTCCTGGTGCACAGACTTAGTTTCTAATGCCTCATAGTTCGATTGCTATAGTACGAACTTAGCTAGCCTTTGTAGGAGATTTTTGTCTGTAACCCTTTTGTAAGGTTTGTGTAGTGCAAGACTTTTTTCTTTGTGAAGTGCCATCTGGATTATTTGTTTGGGTTTTATTTTCTAAATGATAACAGTTGTTATTATATTATATCTGTATGATAACAGGTGTTTAATAGATGTAGTTTATATGACTTTTTCAGCTTTTTAGATATAAGATGACAATTTGGTAGTGCTACATGGTTGCTTGTTCTCAGCATATAAGATTTGCATACAATGGCTCAATATTGCATACTGAACTTGTGAAGTACTGATCAGTGTGAGGGATTGAAGACTGGTACCCAGTTAGTGGCATGTAGGATACTTCATAGTGTTGCAGTTTTAATAATTGTCTTGATTGAACTCTAAGGACAAATTCTATGCATTTTTGTCACAGCAGAATGAAAAATGAGCAGGACTTTGGTTTTTTAAATTTGCTTGTGCGAAGTTTCTACCTTTTTGAAAACTTCTAGGATAGAATGGGATCCTTATTTGTTGACTGGAGATGCCCACTGTGAGGGGGCCTCAGGCCCAGCAGTTAAAGTCTTTGGCGTTGGGAGTGTGACTGCCAGAGAGTCTTGTGAATGGTCAGACTGGGAGCTTTCCTTAACATATTTTCCCACATAAATAATGCATTAATCTTTGTCACCAATTGTCTATATCTTTCCTGAAGTTA
This sequence comes from Platyrinchus mystaceus, assembly GCA_035041135.1. Classification (NCBI taxonomy): domain Eukaryota; kingdom Metazoa; phylum Chordata; class Aves; order Passeriformes; family Tyrannidae; genus Platyrinchus; species Platyrinchus mystaceus. The sequence goes on from JAWWLV010000100.1 coordinate 45,522,784, forward strand.
TTCCAGTTGTCCCTTAGTAATGTAACACTCATGTCAAAGCATAGAAGCTTAGGAGCAGGTTGGGTTTTTCCTTCTTTGATTATACCTTAATAAGAAAAGCAAACAGCAAAAAAAAAAAAAAAGAATTTTTTGTTGTACTATCTGAGTACATAAAGCTGTCCCTGATCAATTTTACAAACATCTCCTTTAGTACTGCTAATTCTGGGTGTTCTCTTGCATTGAATACACGGTCATTATACTGGATTATTTTTTCCTGTGGGGGTATCAAATTATATATTTCTGGTTGACTTTTAACACTGACTGTATCATCAACATAACATTTTCAGAAAGGAAAGCCAAAAGGTTAGGGTTTGAAGATACAACAAGAATGTTTGGAAATCCAGTGCAGACAGTATTGCAGTGATTAAAACGTATGTATGGGAGATTTGTATAGAGAGATCTAATCCTGATTATGGAAGAGAATGAGTAGTGGGGAAAAAAAAAGAGTAAAAATGTGAATATGGTATGCCAGCAGGAACTGTGATAACGAATGTAGGTGTGATAGATAATTTCAATTGTAGGGTTGCAGGTGTGATTTGTCCTGAGGAATTATGTGTGTATAGGTCACATTTGCCTAAAGTTGATACTCTCTCTACATTTGGTAGGAATGGGCCAGTTTGTCTAAAGAAAATGTGGAGAAAGAGTGCTATTTTCATAAAGCCATTCTTTTGATGGCACAGGGAGGGCTTATTATTTTTTGCACATTTAAAGTTACTAATGTTAAAAGCTGGAGAGAAGGTTTTAGGCGCATAGTCTATAAGATGTGGTTTCGTTTTTTCTATGATTTAGAAGGGACATGCTTAATAATATGAGCTGTATTATGTGGGAATATTCACATTTGGATTATATTATGTTGTGAATATAACTTGCTAAAAACGAGACACTTCTAGGATTTTGTTAAAGGATACTGTAACATGACTGTGTATATGCAACTTTCAGTGCAAGCTGAAACTTCTTTATTATCATTTGCATTAATTTACTAGTACTTTCTAGTGAATAACACAATTTAGATGAATTTGCTTTCAGTTAATATTAAAGCATTGTATAGCATTTTGTTTTATCTAGGGAGGTCTTTGTTTCCCATGTTTCTATTCCTGTATATACACTGGGTTTAAATGACATCTCCTAGATGCATTAATTTGGGGTTGTTTTCATGGCATCAGTGTTTCCTTTACACATACAAAATATGTATCTTTTTCAAAATGAAAGATTTTTGCCCTGAAGAAGAGCAAGCTGAATAAGTGGAAGGGTAGACTGAGAGCTTTTTCCCTTCAGCTGTGTTTATACTGAAGCATCCTGTCTTTTGAGGAAACAGCAAAAGAGTAACTTTTAATATTTTCACCTAAAACAAATCCCTAATTTCCATATAGCTGGTATGAATACAGAGCTTGTAGAATTCTGCTTGTGATACTCCAAAAATAGGAACAAAAGAGGTACCATTAATGAAAACCTGGATTCTTTCTCTTTCAAAAGTCGCACCAGAGGCAGCTGGTTTCATACAACACAGCAGCAGTCATTCTGAGGTGGGATAGAGAGGAATGGTAAGCAAAAAGCAACAACAGTAAGACCAAAAATGTGGGAGTGTAATTAAATTCTGTTTAAATAGCCTGAGGAATTTTCTTAGTCTTGTTTCCTCAAATACAGGGATTTTTTATTAATGCATCATTGCTTTTTCAACAGAAAACTCTTCAGCATAGTGCAGTAAGCTTCTAAGGATTCAAAATTAAACTCACTTTGTAGTTTATGCTGTGCAATATGGAAGGATTGGAGAAATAAAACTAAAAGTAGTCATATAAGCTATTTTATAGAAGTATATCTACACATCAGAAGTTGGGAAAAGTGTTTGTTCATAGTCACATACACAGTGGTAATCACATTCTCAGAGCATTGTATCAGTAACTAGAGATGCAGACCTCTGCTAATCAAAATTGCTCTTAATGCAAAATCATGTTTAGCATATGAAAAGCATAATCATGAACTGACATTAGCCATTATATAAATATGAATGTACTTAGAATGCTACAAAATGTGGTATTTGTATGTTACTTGCCAAAAGTAGTCCATACTAATGAAGGACAAAAACTATTTTTATCTGCGAGGAGAGAAAATGTTGAACAACCAAGCTGTTTGCATGGACACAGTAGATAATTTTATGTATTTTCTAAAATGTAGTTTAAAAATCCTTATAGATATATATCTGTATCTATATATATATATATTTTGCTTTATTGTGCTACTCTTCGCTTAGTACATAAGCACTTTTTCTTGGAAGTCAAAGTTCGCTTTTATGTTTTGTTTTATTCTTCCATTAATTTCTGCATTTCAGTATGACAGACTTTCATAGATAAAATATAACTTTTTTAATAGATAAAATATAACTTAATTTGTTCCCCTGAGGTAGTATAATTAAGAATATAATTTACTTTGATTTATATAAAAATTGGTCAAAAAATTGAAATGAAGCCATGAAAATTGTAATTTCATCAAGTTTTGATATTTTGTTTTATGGTAAATTAAATTGTTGCTGTTGTTATTCCAAGTCAGAAGACAAACACATTTTGAAATTCTTCAGTTTCTTGTCCAATAGACACTGACGTTGATGCACTCCATATACTTTGTCCCTGCAGTATCATCTCAGTTCTATGCTGAATCCGATGTTTTTGAAATGGTAGCTGCTTGAATCCAAGAATAATGGGAGAATATAATACCTTGTATGGAAGGGGAACGTGTTTCAGTGCTGTGTTTGTACATAATGTAGAGTTCCATTTTATCAGTATACAGGTTCTATCTCATTGCTGTTAATGGGCAGAAGCATCTGATTTTCCATCATGCTAGTATGCATTCAAAACTTTGACTGTTTTTTCTTGTTTCAGAATTTGGGTTTTAATGTCAACCTAAGGGAAGATTTCTATGAAAATCTAGTTTTTCGTTTCACAGTCAGAGTCAATATTATAAAAAAATAGGAAAAATGTGCTTATTTACAGAACATTTTAAAATACAGCAGAGGGGGAGGTATTAGACTAGGATATTCTCAAAGAGCTCTTTGAGGTGATTTATCAAATGCATGAAACCAAGACTGATCTGGGGTTATGGTGTTTGCAGTCCTTAGAACCAACTGGATTAGGCTGAAGTTGCCTTGTAACAATAAATCCAAGAAAAATTACAGTCACTTAATGTTACATCTATTTACTGAATAAGCGCATTGTCACTTTCTCAGTTCAATTCCATGGGTAAAACTGTGTCAGTCTGTGAAATCTCTTAAGTCCTTTTGCATATTTTAGATTCTGAACTGCTCTTGGACCAAAATATGGCTTCTCTGAATGATGGCAGGTGTAAAATATGGAATTCTTCATCTTTACTGTGGCAGAAGACAAAAAATTAAAACTGGAGAGGAAATTTGCATAACCTGAAGTTTTCCTACATAGTATATGAAACAAAGGAATTGTCGTGTGACTATCCCCAGCAATATATATGAAGATAATCTATGCCTTACTGCCTCTTGTTGTTTAGATCATTGATGCAAAACCAGGCTTTGTTGGAGTTTGTTATAGCTGATTATATTCCAGGAAAGGGGTTACTCAGACTAGGGGGTTTGGTCCATAATTGTACAGTGTGTCAAAGCACTACTGTGAAAAAAACTTGCATCACTGTAATTTAACTCATTAAACAAGAGCTAAAGTGTCTTAATGTGAACTTTTATTTCTAAACTTACTGCAACGCATTTGAGCTGTGATTTTAAGGCTTGTATTACTTAGGACTAAAATGGAATAAGAAAAAGCATAAATATGATCAAATTATCCTTTCTTCTGTTGTAAATGTGATTCTTCAGCTTGGTGCCAAGCATAGTTACACTTCATTTCATGTTTATGTTCTCCAATTAGTTATGTCTTCGGCACTGAACATATGTATACTCGCTGAATGTGCATCTTCAATGTTAGGGCTCCATTTACCAAACTTACAGCACAAATATTGTGTAGAAACAGTAACTTTCTTTGCTAGTGCTTTGATATACCTTTAGTAATTATGAGAGTAGAGATATCACATACTGTTTAGAAGCCATTTAGAACCAAACTTCTGGTTTTCTCGTTTTCAGGTACAGCAAGTGCAGACTGTGCAACAGGTACAGCATGTCTACCCAGCCCAGGTTCAGTATGTGGAGGGAAGTGACACAGTCTACACTAATGGAGCTATGTAAGTTGGCAAATGTTCAGAATTTGAATTTTTATTAAAATGTGAAGTTAAATACACATTTTCAGTCAGATTCTATCAACTACTGTATATGGAATTGGAAAGAAAAAATAATCAGAGTTCTCCTAGTGTCAGAGTAGTTTGTTGGATGAAAAACTTAATTCACACTGATTTTATTAAGGCATAAGATTTGTATAAATAGAATTCTTGGGATTGTTTTAGGTGCACTTACCTGAAAGTACTGTACAGCATAGTGTTGTTTGTAAAAGTATCTAGTTCATGGTAAGTTCTGTCCAAAAGATGTATTGTGTAACTTCTGTGCTCAGGACAGAAGGCAGGGCCTTCTGTCTTCCTTTCTGCAATCCTGGTGGCAAATGATGTAAAGGTGCAGCAGTGATAGTTATTATCTAAAGAAAGTAATAATGTAATTTCATTACTGTGTTTCATAAAATGAGATCAGTATTTTTTTCCAAAGGAATGAGGAGAAGCAGAGGAAGGTGCTTCTTTAACCTCTTTTCTGCACAATTGTGCATTTCCTGCTTCCCTGAACATGCTTTTCTATCATCTAGTTTCTTTCTCTAATACATGAGCATAGAAGGATAGAAAAAATAATTGTTGTGGGTTTGCGAACCAGCCCCCCCGGGGCTGAAAATAGTTTTGCCAGGTAGATTTCCAGAGCAAAACCCTCAATCAAAAGTTTTAGTAACGCCTCTGCCAATTACATATTTAAGAACATGGAAGAAAAGGTTGTGGCGCAGAAGAAATTGGGAAGCCATGTAAGGAGAGGCACCAGGCCTCCCTCCTCCCCCAGCCATGGGTTGGGGGCAGGTTGTAGCATTGAAGGCCTCTTGGTGAGACATGTAACAGAGTGGGGAAAAAGCTCTAATGAAAGGCTGCCTGGTCAAGATTGCTGCAGAAAGAATTCCAGGCAGAGAGATAACGGAGTCTTCAAGGTTGGAGCTGGCAACCAGAGGAGAGAGAAGCCCGAAGGGGGAGTTCTTTCTTCCTCCCCCCGGCTCTCTCCCTTCAGAAGGGAAAGGACTGAAAACCAAAATCTCTGCTGTCTGTGGAAGATTACAGAGTGAAGAGACTCTCCTGCAGCTCATAGAGAACCTACACTGGAGCAAGTCGGCTTGGGTAGGACTTGTGATCCCAGTAAGGGATCCATGCTGAATTTGGGACCTCACAGGAAAACAGGAATGGACTCAAAAGTCATTATTTCCTGTGACACTGTGAGAAGACCATGGCAAAGCCAGTGTCCCCTGTGCAATCTATGGAGGACCCCACAAGGCCTGGGTCTTAGCCCAGGAGGGGGTAGACCCAGCCCTGAGGTCAACACAGAAGAGAGAAAGAGAGAGAGATAGTTCCAGCTGCGATGAATCGGAGCTGTCATCTTAAAGATAACAGAAGGAAAACTTTCAAATGCTGCAAAATAGTTTTGGAAGACCTGTAGCTCTGGAAGTGGAAAAGTAACTTTTTCTCCTCCTAAACTGATCCGAAGGGGGGAGGGGTACTTCTGTAAATGTATAGTATTTTTGCCTAGTTAGAATTGCTGTATATATATAGTTCTTTAGTTTTTACCTTGCTAGTAATAAATCCTAATATTATTTCCCCCACGTCAGATCTCTTTTGTCTGCATAAATCTTCTCTCTATTTATAGCAATTGGGGGAGGGGGAAGAGTGAAAAAAAATTGGCCCATAGCCAACCCATGACAATAATCTAGATTTTATGTGACCTCTGGATGTTACCTAGTCTAATCTCTGACTTGGAGCAGCACCAGTTTTGAAGTTGGCTTAAACTTCAAAGGAGATATGTGTTGCTTAGGAAGGAGCTTCTCTACTTCAATTTTCTTTTACCATTTTTACTATCTAACTGGCTTTAAAAGAAGCACAATTTAGAAAGCTTTTTTTTTTTTGTCTGAAGATATAATTATTTGTTGATGGTAATCCAGAAGTGGTCCAAAAGAGCAGTATTATCTGGATCAGAGTCTTATGACTGACAGCATTCTTTGGTCGTTTCTACTAGCTTATTTCAGTGAACTAATTTTTCATGTACTGTCTTGTTCATTTTCTTCTCACTTGTAAATTCTAAACCATGTATTTTAAATGCAGATTAGATTTCCCTATTGTACTGGTTTTGTCTAAGATAGATTAATTTTCTTCATAGTAGATAGTATGGGGCTGCTGCGTTTTGGGCTTGTGCTACAAACATTGATACTATCTACTGTGAAGAAAGTATTGTACCCCAGCCAAAACCAGCAGGCCTGTACAGCAGCACTCAGTGCCATCATAACTTCATTGCGATCATAATAGCCTACTGTTAGCCTCTAAAAGAGGGCATTCTTAAATAAACCTTTTTTTCAAGCTTGTCTTTTTACTTATTACTTTAAAATTCTTCCGTGTGCTATTGGCGCTTTTGGAAGTGTATAGAAAGTGTACTACATTACTGATTGTAGTCCTAGGGAAAAACAGAAGCAGATGTGACCAACTGCTTTTTGTGAATCTTCAGGTTTCCATTATTTTATGGTGTTTCTGGGTCTGAATTAGTCAGTGGGGTATAAGAGCAGAAAGCTCTCCTTAGCATGTGATCTTAATCTAGATTTGGCCACAAAGATGACCAGAGGGCTGGAGCACCTCTGCTACGAAAACAGGCTGAGACTTCATTGTGACTTTCCAATACTTAAAGGGAGTTTACAAGAAGGAGAGAGAGGGAGTTCCTATGTGGGCAGATAGTGATAGGACAAGGGGTAACAGTTTTAAAGTAACAGAGGAGAGATCTAGATTAGATTAGATCAAGTATTAGGAAGAAATTCTTTGCTCAGCGGGTGGTGAGGCACAGGAACGGGTTGTCCAGAGAAGCTGTGATGCCCCATCTCCAGAAGTGTTCGATGCCGGGTTGGATGGGGCTTTGAGCAACCTGGTCTAGTGGAAGGTGTCCCTGCCTGTGGCATGGGGGCTGGACTAGGTGGTCTTTAAGGTCCCTTCCAACCCAAACCATTCTATGATTTTATGAAAAAATTATCCTTTATTTTAAAGTAAAAAATAATAATACTTGAAAAAATAATACTCAAAATCCATATGCAGTAGCAACAAAGAATACTGTTAGAAAAACTACAAAGAAAAAGTTACCTGATTCTTTTCATTATAAAAGTAAGAATTTTGTCAGGTTTCAGAGTCTTTGTCATGTGTAACTGTTGTATTCTTGTAGTACATTATTCTTATAACAATTCTTCCCACACATTTTGTATCATGATTTGTCTACACTTAAAAGTTATTTGGTTTTATTATAGTTGGAGACAATATGATAATACAAGTGGTGTAACACCCAACTTGTCACATATGTTGTGTGATATGAGAATATTTGAACTATGTTATCTACATTTGTCTCTAGTTAACAACAGTTTTGCTTGTCAAGCATGTCACTCTATCCTGAAACAAAAATGCATTGTTAACATTGATGACATGTTCAGGCTTACCTGGTTGTTTAGAATATATTAAGACTATTATGGCTGCACCTATAGTAAAAAGTGAGTTGGTTCTACATATTAGACATAAACTTTCTTCGTACCTAAATTATGATGTATTAATCAAATGTAGCCATATACCTGCTAATTCTGATGTGACAAAGAGGGTTTTAATTGCTGGGATTGCCCAAGAATTGCAATTGCATCCAAACCTCATTCTTTATGAATTTGTTGTACAACAGTTTGTGTGGTTTATATTGGCAAAACACACTGTGTATGCACACCCAAGAATGTATTATTACATGTATTAGTCTTCTGTGGCCAGGTTTTTGTTAGCAGAGGTGGGGCTACAGGGATGACTTCTGTTAACAGCTGCTAGGAGCTTCCCCTGCATCTGGTGGAGCCAATGCCAGCCGGCTCCAGGACGGGCTCCCTGCCACTGGCCAAGGCCAAGCCCGTCAGGAGTGATAGTAACAACTCTGTGATAACATATTTAGGAATGGAAAGAAAGTTATTGTGCAGTTGAAAACTGCAGCAAGGGAAGAGCGCACTGAGAACATGTGAACAGCCATGCAGACACCAGGGTCAGTGCAGAAGGAGAGGGGAGGAGATGCTCCAGGTGCTGGAGCTGAGGCTCTACAGCCCGTGGTGCAGCCCATGGTGGAGCAGCTGTGCCCGTGCAGCCCATGGAGGACCATTGGGGTGCAGATACCCACCTGCAGCCCATGGAGGAGACCCACACCAGAGCGGGTGGATGCTCAAAGGAGGCTGTGACCCCATGGGAGCCCAAGATGGAGCAGGATCCTGGCAGGGACCTGCAGCCTATGGAGAGATGAGTGCATGCTGGGCAGGTTTTTCCCTGGTAGGACTTCTGGCCCTGGGGGGGATCCACATCAGTACAGTTCATCCATGAAGGACTGCATCCCATGGAGGAGTGACCTGTGTTGAGCAGTTTTGTGAAGAATTGTTGCCCATGGGATGGACTTACACTGGAGGGGTTCATGAAGGACTGTCTCCCATGGGAAGGACCCCATGGGAAGCAGGGGAAGGACTCTTCTCTCTGAGCAGTGACAGAAACAACAACTCTGTCTCCCTGCACTGGAGAGGAGGTACAACTTGGAAGGAAGAAGGGCTGGGGGGATGGTGTTTTTAAGATCATTTTACTTCTCATTCTTTTGCTCTGATCCTTTTAGTAATAAATATAATTATTATTCCCACTTTGAGTCTGTTTTACCTGCGATGGGGATCAGTAACTGAGCTCTCCCAGCTCTTATCTTCACTCATGAATCCTTTGTTGTTTTTTTTTCTCTCTTCTGTCCAGTTGCAGAAGGGCGTGAGAGAGAGAGGCTTTAGTGGGTATCTGGCATCCAGCCAGGGTCAACCCACCACAGTACTATTTATTGAAATCTGAACTGTCAAAAAAAATTATTATTAATACAGTAAATTTGTTATTTTCCTACTACTTAATAGGATCTATCCATTTTTCTCTGGTGTTATCTGTACCCTTTTAGTACCCTTCTGCATACTAAGGTGAATGGCTTCTGTCTGAAAAAGAGTTACAGAGAGTTGCAGCAATTTAGCACTATCACAGGTGTTATGTCTGGACAAGTATGATGGGTAGTGGGGGTCTCTAGTCACTCTATATTTACTTGCAGCTATTTTTAATGTGTTCTAGCATAGTCTACACCTTATTCGTTCTTCATTGGTTTGCATGTCCATATTACATCTGAACGTGCTTTATATGTTTCACATTTGCTGGATACATCTTGAATACTGTTATGTCATGATCCTCTTACTACATTTTTAATCTGGGGTCATGGATTGTTTATTCTATACAGAACAGCTATTTGCTGTTACTGTCTGTTAGATAGAACAATGCATGAGCATTTTGGTTATAGGTTTTATACCACACAATCTTAGAAAGCTAAGGTAAATTGGAAACAGATTAAGTAACAGTTATCTGATTGTTTGACAATTACTGCTAGAACAAAGCTCTGGGCTAGCATGGACAAGTCTAAAGAAAGGAAGCCTGACAAACCCAACTCTTGAGGTCTTGCAAATTTAGTACAAGCCCTGTGACATGTTCCTAACAGTGCCATATTTCTTCAACTATAAGTCTGCAGTAATTAATCAGAATCTTTAGAAATCTGAAAATTAAGGTTTCCTTATCTGTCTAACTTACAGGTCCTCAGAAAAGAATATATGGAATTGCTCCTCTGTTTTCATATGTTGTGGTCCCTGGTTTATGGAGTTTTCTGTAGTTGGGCATTGTGTGTGCTTTTACTGGTTTGTTTCCATGTGTTGAAGATCTCAGTTCATTTCTATGGCCAATAACTGCCTGTCAGTGACATATTTACTTTGTTTTTTATATGCAATATTGCAACTCTATTTTAGCTAAATTTTATAAACCTTTTTCTGACTGATACATTTTAAATTGTTCATATAGAGAAAATGTATATGAATAAAGCAGGTCAACCATTCACTATTACAGAGGAAATAACTTATTTTGAGTTTTCATTCTCTGGTTATCGATGTACTAATTACCCTTTCATAGTTTTGATATTTGTGTTTAGCAATTTTACTTGATAAAGGGAAAGGGTGAAAGAAAATAATAACTTCATGTCTTAACAGTTCAGATAAACTGAGGACACCTTTGTGGAAGAAGATTATTGCTTCATTGGGATTTGATTTGTTGTTAAAAAGCAGTGAATCAATATTCTGGTTACAGGAGTAAATTTCTTTGTGGGAAGGAGGTTGTATGAGACACGGTGGGATAGGTAATCTAGCCCTCTCCATTATCATTGGACTGCTGTATCAGGTGCTGTTGTGACAGTGTCAGGATATGTGGCACTTCATTTTCTTCCCATTGCTTAGAATACATCACCTCCAGAGCCTGCACCAATGCATTGGCTGTGTAATGCTTTCCCTCAGTATAAGACAAAGGATTCTGTTCTCTGTAGTTTCTGCGAAGCTCGCTGTTACTTTAAGGACCACAAGATTATCCTAAAAACTTAAAGGAGTTTAAGGATATTGTTCTACCATGAAAGAATTTCTTGGCTTTTGTACATGGGGGTTTTCTCACGTTGCAATACCATAGCATTATCATGAGCATTAGCTAATCTGCATATAAATAACTGTATCTTGAAATATTTATTTTCATCCAGTGTTTATTATATTTCTATCCCAGGAAATAATACTTAAGTTAATTAAGTACCATAAAAGACTCACAGAGATGGCAGTGAAAAAAAAGATTTGCATGCCTACCTGCTAAGCTGTGTAAGTAAGCCATACTAAAAACCACAGGAGTAATTCTGAGGCTATTAGTTGGTGAATAAGATAATAATTATTAAGTTACTCCTTTGTTTGAATTAGAGTTAGAGAAAAACAAAATAAAGAGTGGTTTTCTTGTTTGAATTAGGATTCTGTTCTTGTACAGACACTGTGAATGGATAATGGTATTTCAAGCTGCAGTATAAAAGGTCTGTGTCTTTGTGGTGGGTTGACCTTGGCTGGACACTGGATGCTCACCAAGCTGCTCTATCTCTTTTCTTCCCAGTGAGACTCGGGAGAGAGAATAAGACAGAAAACAAATCGTAGGTTGAGATAAGGCAGTTTACTAAAGCAAAAGGGAAAGTTTGCACACACGCAAATGAAGAGGAAAATGACAAGGTTTATTCTCTACTTCCCATTAGCAGCAATGTCCAGCCACGTCTCGGGAATCAGGACATCAGCACGCATAATGGTTTCTTAGCAGGCAGCCATTGGAAACAATGAATGCCCCCCAGCCTCCTCCTGCATTCCTTAGCTTTTATATCTGAGCTGTTGTCATATGGTATGGAATATCCCTTTGGTAAGTTTGGGTCAGGTGGCCTGATTGTTTCCTCTTCCAGCATCATGCCCTCAACCTAGGCGGGGGATGAATGTTGAGAGACAGTGCTGATGCTGTGCCAGCACTGCTCAGCAGTAGCCAAAACACTGGTGTGTTATCAACACCTTTCTAGCTACTAATGCAATGCACAGCACTGTAAGAGCTGCTATGGGGTAATGTGTTCCATCTCAGCCAGACCCAGTACAGTCTTCAAGTAAAAAATTGGGTGTGCATTTTAGCACACTTGAATTTTCCAAGCTGGTGCCTGCAGCTTGTGATAAGAATTTTGTAGATAATTACTTACTTTGCAAGACACGGAAGTTACTGGAATGTAATTTGAAGAAAAATTGGCACCATGATCAGCCAATATAAATCACTGCGACATGATGGGATGGCTTGAACAGTGAGTGATTCATAGTAGTCAATAGATCAGGTTCTTGATATTTGCATAGACTCAAATCATAGATGCAGCTGGGAATAAATGATTTCCTATGTGTGCATGTGCACACTGAGAACTAAGGGAGGACAACTACAAGTTTACTCTTTCTGTGTCATTGCTTTTATTTGTCTCCTTTCTTCAGAATGTCAGTGTCTTTATGTGTCTGTAAAAGTTAGGCTCAGTAACATTGTATTAGTGTCCATAATGTAGTGCAAGACATTGCACTTAATTTATATGGTAATACTGGGGCTTACTGAATGTAGAAATTAGTTATTTTCTGTTTTCATGTGCAAAAAAAAATAGTTTTCTTAACTTCATGCCACAACTCCATCTGTTTTATTTTATATCATTATATTTTGTAAGCCATTATGAAATGTATATAAGCAAGCAATAAGGCATAATAGGTAATGCCTGGAATTGTTGTACTTTACAATCCTAGTCCAACTCTTGCTGGTGTCATTAATTTCCAGTGGGGAATCTTTACATCAGACACCTGTTCTAAATTCATGCCGTGTCTGACTTTGAGTCACTTGCTCTCAGGGTAAACATGATCTGGTTTGCACAGCCTTCTGGAAACCAGGATTCTGCAGCCTAACTACTTAGACTTTAGATTTATTTGTAACTGATGAATTTTCTAATGCCTCCTTCTAGTAAACATCAGATTTCACAGTATTTCAGTAGGAAGAACTGTTAGGTTCTGTTGCCTACCTTATATCTCAAGCAAGAGTATATCATCCATGTTTTCTCATAAAGAGCAAGATGACTTTAGTTACACTGGTGTTAGTCCCTGTATGATCTTTATACGCAACTGTTGAAGGAGAGAATGCTTTTACTGTCTTTGGAATGCTAAAGAATTGACTATGATATGTGTCAAGCTATTTGAGAAAGTAGTACGTATTTGTGCTACAAGTGCTGTGGAGAAGTAGAAGATCACTTTCTTATTTGGAGTTATCCCTCAAGTCTGTATAAAGGATATAACACCATATTTTCCTCTTTGCTACAATTTTATTTTAAAGGGTCATGTTACCATGGGCAAGGACCTTAAAACTTTTAAGTCTGCTTTCTAAAAACGTCTCTAACATTTCTTTAAACTGTTTTCAAAATGTCATCTCATCAAGCTGCATTTTTAAATTCCAGATAAAGTGGTTTATGTTTTGGTTAATTTAAATGGCTCTTCACTAAGTTGCAATTATTATCACATGTAATGATAATGGTTTTATCTCACTTTTAATTACCCAGTTGATTTCACCTGTGAAAGGTCTGCTAAATCATCACCAAATCTAAAACTTTCTCTTCTAGAAGAACCTGCTGGTTGTTGGAACAAAGTGCGTTTATTTTGGAGTGTGGCCCACTGATGTATCCCACTGATATATTGACACAGAGTACTGTTATAAGCAGAAATAGGTGCTGTGTGACCCTGAATCCTTATTTAGAGACTGTGCATGATACACAGCTTTATAGATTATATGTATGATATACAGGTATACCTAAACAAGGCAAAAGCAAACAAACATTCATTTTCTCTCCCTATTCCACACCAAGTCCGTAACTTAATTTTCTTTGAAATTCGGAACACTCTCTAGAGTTTGCATTGCTTCAAAGATTCAACTCCACTTTTGCAAATGAGATTTGTTCTCCTGACATCATTTGTACAGTGTATTTCCTCAAGCCATGTCTATTTTTGCTGTCAACAATGGTTTTAAAATTTTATTCCTTTCCTTACTGACACCTGATACGAAGTTTTTCTTTCTTCTTTCGGGAGAAATTACAGTGTTCAGTCACCTGGTGATCATTTCCATGAAGGTTCCCCTGAGTGTGCATCACATTTCCCTAAATGTGTCCTCTGCTTCATGGCACTATTCGCACTGTGTAAACACAGATGCAACATCCAGTCTGGTAGTGGTTATTGCACTTATCACAAGATAAATGACCTCAGGGTGCACCCAGGGAGATGAGGTTGGATATTAGGAAAAACTTCTTCACTGAAAAGAGTGATCAAGCATTGGAACAGGCAGTCTGGGGAAGTGGTAGAGACCATCCCTGGAAATGTTCACGAAACATCTAGATGCACTTGGGGATATGATTTAGGGGTGAACATGTCCGTGTTTGGTTAATGGTTGGACTCAATGGATTTTTTCCACTCTTAACAATTCAGAGATTCTAATCTCTGGTTTTCAGATAAACAACATCACTATGGTATCACAAGGTATCACTATGATACCTTGGCTTGAGAGAACAGATAAATCAGGACCTCCACAGCACCTAAATGCATACATAGGTTATTGCAATGCAAAGGTCAACTGATTTTAATCTCCAAAAGAGAGGGTAGTAGATTAAATGTCTGTTTGAGCATTAGTCCCTAAAATAACTGTTTTGCTTTGCTTTCATCAGACTGCAAGGAATTTCTTTTAGATTAATTTAAGTTTCCTGCAGCTGATCTTGAGGCTTTTGAAATATTTAAGCTTAAAGAGGGATGAGAGCAAAAAACATAGTATAGGGGTTATGAAACATTTTGAATTCTAAAACTAAAGTTTTGGAGTTTCTGAAAGTCTCTGAAGAGGAAAGGAGAAACTCTTGTGGCCATAATTAATATAGCAGAAGTTCTAACTTTGGTTGTTGATAAGGTGTATACATTCTTCAGTTGTTTAAAAATAATGGTTTTCTGAAGGTAAAGAAGAAATCGTCATCTCTGGTTCTGTTGTTTATCAATTAATTCGCCTTATGTAAGCTATCATAATTAAAAAAAAAGAACAAAACCCAGCAAATTGCCTTGACCTTTTCTGTATATTGGTAAAAAACCTAAACATTGTACAGACAAAGGGGAAGGAAAGCCTGACTTCAGGATCCTGGATTAAGTGTATTTATCACCAGTTTACTGCATAAAACATGGATGCTGCTTCCACCTCTTGTGTTTCTGGACAAAAGTATCTGGGATTTGGTTGTTGTTTTTTTATTTGTGTGTTTGGTTTTTTTTGTTTTGTTTTGTGTTTTTTGTTTTGTTTGGTTTTTGATTTTTTTTAACTTGTTTAGTTACGTGATGTTGCATGATTTTGTTTTTGTTTGATTGTGCTAACCAAATTGGAGACTTACACAGAGATTGTTTTCTTTGAATCATAATACTTTTAAAATTCATTTACTTGGACTAAATGCACCTCAGCATATGCAACTCCATGTTAGTGGAGAACTTTGAAATTCAAAATGGTATTGCCTATGGATTGCAAGAAATGTTAGATATTTGTGCTTACATAAGAAAATTATTTGTTGGGTAAATAGACTGGTTTTTACCTGTTGTCATGCTTGCCGAGATACAAAGCTCAGTATTTGAAATAGTGAATGATATTTACTTAAAAATCATGAAATACAGTGATATAAAGATCAAATTTAATAAATGGTAACAAATACACATTCAAAAATTATAAAAAGATTATAACATATGAAGAGTAATGATTGAAGATAAGTAAATAGGAACATGAAACATGATAGAAGCTTTCAGTAGCTGAATCATTTGTTAGGGTAAAATTACACATGAATGTTTCACACTTGAAAGTGGTTTTAAAAATGTTACTGTTGCATATCTTTTACTTCTTTCATGTTTTTGTCCTTTTAGAAGTCATAGTTGTGTTTTGGTTTTATTTCTTAAATACAGTTTTTTATCACAACATGAATTCCTGTTCAATTTTGATCTGCCCCTTAAAAATAAGTGCATTTCCCAAAGCACCAGTGAACTCAGAATTTCAAGCTTCAGTCAAGAGCTTCAGTGAATTTAAAAACAATAGATAACATAAGATTCTTGAACATTGGACTCTGTTAGCTGACATTTGTATGAATTGTTTGTAATTTTGCAAACTGCACATTATGCAAAATATGTAACATCTGACTAAAAATCAAAGTTTTATTGTCAGATTTAAAAAAAAGTTGATACAGATGGAGCTTTATAAATTACTTATAAATTGGGTGAGCTGTGTCTGCCCATATCCAATTTCTATTATACTTCCCTTCTGTCTCAGTTTAAATGAGACACAAGTGTTTTGCTGAGGATGACTTACGAGAAAGACCCAAACTCCTCCCTCTAAGCAATTGTAAATCTGAGATTAAGAGGCTCCAATTCAGAAAAAAATGTGGAAAAATGAAAAATAACAGCCCTTTATTAAAGGATATATGTGTGTTGGCAGAACAATGAAAGAACACATATAAAACAACCAAAC
>JAWWLV010000100.1:45543564-45555823 GCA_035041135.1 Platyrinchus mystaceus
TCACCTAAAAAATCCATTGCGCAGGCTTGAAAGGTAAAAAGACCTTTCCCAGATCTCCGTTCGCGAAGACTGGCCACTTATTATTATTATTATTATTATTATTAAAAAATTCATACAGTTTCTAGTAATAAATGTGTTGTTATGCTTGTCAGTCAGTGAGAGGCTCCCATCTATTAGTCTTGTTTTCGAGTGAGCTTTACAACTGTTTTTCAATTTACAGTTGTCATTCATCAGTCATCACCAACTATAGGAGGTCTCCAGTCATGCTGTTACAGAAGTTCCATCATATTTCAATGCAAATCTAAATGTGCATGAAAATAAAAGCAAAATTAATATTGATGTAACGTATCACCACAAATTATTAGTTCTGGTAGTAAGCACAGTGTGCAAAAGTTGCTGTTAGCTTTAAAAAAAGAATGGTACCTGCCAAAAATGTGTTGTAATTATTGGAGAGAGAACAGCAACAGCAAGAAGTAAGAAGGCCAAGTGGAAATACCATATCCTGATAATACAGGTTTAGTAGAAGTAATATAATTATTTTCAGAAAAACTAACAAATCTTTAAATGTTCCATTAAAGGCAGAGGGGTTATCATTTGGAAAATAGTTTGAGATGAGATTTTATTTACTAAGCTCTTTTTAACTCTTCTGGTAATTTTCATTTAGTGGGTCCATCTTAGCATAAAACAAAACATCTCTGGTCAAATCAAAGATGCACAGATTTTGATACTAAAAAATTTTTAGATCATTTGGTCTTACATGTTATTTGAGCAAGATATTTACTTATGATTTCTTGAACTGAGTAGAGTGACATCTTTTGTGGAAAAGAAAAAAAAAGATAGCCCATAGATCATGGGCCTTTATGCACCTCTGTGTTCAAGGCTTTTCTTCCTTCTATGGTTTCTCCTTCAGAGCTGTGTATCTTCATCATGGCTTCTATTTCTTCCAGAGGTTTCAGTGTAGCAATGTCACCAAAATGACTTATGTCTTTCTCTGTCCCTTTGAGTGCCTTGCTGCACCACTGTAAAGTCTTGCATTGAGACTGTGCCCTTTTCACAAGACAAGGAATGTGGAGCAAAGGGAGAATGACCCTGCTAATGTCAGCCTCACCTACCCTGGCTGCATTCTGGCTTTATCTGCCTATGCTCCTTGTTTCTTTTCTGATACAGGCTGGCTTCATTGGCTTTTAATGTGTTTTCTGTGTAAAACCCCTCTAACAACTATAGGTTGTTTTCCAGTTTTGGCAGTTTAATAGTTACTCTAGTACTTGTGTATCAAAAACCCAGGTTGTCGGAAGCTCAATTTATTCCAATGTAGTGTTCCAATTACCAAATCAAAAAGATTTTAAGAAGCACAATTTTTAATAAGATATTAATAAGATATTAAAAATAGGTATCTTCAAACCCATGAGAAGAATTTCTGCTAATTCCTTTTATTTAAAAATATGTAGTAAGCAGGATTCCAGAAGAGTTACCATGATGTTCTCATAATAATCTGATTATCAGTGGCATAGATCCATCATGTTTCTAAAGGACTAGGGGTTTTTTTGGTTTCTTATTAAATACACACTTGTAATATGGCCACTCTACCTTTGTCCAAGGCTGTCATGCCATAAATGTTTTCAAATTTGCTTTTAATGGGAATCTGAGTTGAACTTTCTTTTTAGTTTCTCTATTTTGATTTTCTGGGGTAACTCTGATGTGTTTACACGTGTTTTTCAGTGTTAGGTGGAATGTATATATTCTAAAAGTCGTCACAATAAACTTGAAAAGTGATTTTTTTTCTTACTTTATTTTCCTCATATGGGGGAAATGACCATAAAGTAAAAAAGTTTAGAATATGTTTGAAGATATGTATAATGGATATGAGGCATACAAATAACTGGATGATCCTGGAGAGAAATAGTAAATTGGTCAGTTTGACCCTATGTTTGAGAACTTATAGCAAAGGAGGTAAACACAGAATCATAGAATTTTAAGAGTTGACAAGGACCTTAATGGTCATCAAGTCCCAGTGCTCCCTGCCACGTGCAGGGACGCTTTGGACTAGACCAGATTGCTCAAGGCCTTATCTAACCTGGCCTTGAACACTGCCAGGGTTGGGGCAATCACAGCCTCCCTGGGCAGCCTGTTCCACTGTCTCACCACCCTCAGTAATTAATTTTTTGGTAATATCTAGCCTAAATTTCTCCTCTTTCAATTTTTACCCATTACTCCTTGTCCTATCACTGCAGTTCCTGATGAAGAGTCCCTCTCCAGCTTCCCTGTAGACCACCTTCAGGCATTGGAAGGTTGCTATGAGGTCTCCATGCAACCCTCTCTTCTCCAGGCTGAACAGCCCCAACTTTCTCAGCCTGTCTTCATAGGGGAGGTGTTCTAGTCCTCTTACCAACTTCATGGCCCTCCTTCAACAATGCTATGCACTTCTTATGTTGGGGGCCACAGACCTGGATACAGCACTCCAGGTGGGGTCTCACGAGCACAGTAGAGGGACAGAATCACCTCCTTTGACCTGTTGGCCCCAATCCTTTTGATGCAGCCCAGGACTTCGTTGGCTTTCTAGGCTGTGAGTGCAATGGACAATTCATGTTGAGTTTTTTTGTCAACTATCACTCCCAGGTCTTTCTCTGCAGGGCTGCTCTCAATCACTTCTCTGCCCAACCTGTAAGTGTTGCCTGGGACTGCCACAATCCATGTGTAAGACCTGTGCTTTCTTGAACTTCATAAGGTTTGCTTTGGCGTCTGACCTCAGCCATGTCGAGGTCCCTTCAGATCTGGTCCCTTGGGACCTGGGCAGCAGTGTTTCATTTGAAAATTTGGGAAGGAGAAGGTAATCTGACTTAACTCCAAGCATTTTTTATTTTTCTAGTCTATAACTGTTAGGTGTGCTTTTTCTCTCTAGTTTGACTTGATATATTCTTTTGTAATCTCTGAAGAACATGCTGTATTAAATAGTCAGTATGCATGCCTTAGGTACCTCCAGAACATCTGCTGCTACCAGGACACACTACTGCTGCTACAGAGCCTGCTATCAACCAGCATCCCAAAGCCCTCTCCAGCCACCCCTCTCCCAGTTTAGACTGTGTCTGGCCTTTCTCTATCCCAGGTGCAGAATCCAGCATTTCAACTTGTCACTTTCATGTCATTGGTGATTGCCCAGTGCTCTACTCTATCCAGACCCCTCTGCAAGAACTCTTATCCAGCAAGAAAGTCAACTGCACCTCACAGTTTGGTCTCATGAGCAAACTTACTAATGGTGCATTCAGCTCTGGTATTCGGATCATTGATAGAAGTATGAACAGAACTGGCCCTAGAATTGAGCCCTGCGAGGCACCAATAAAGTAAACCAAGAGGTAGCTGTAAGTTTTCAGAAAGGACAAGTGAATGATTTAGTGTCTAGAAAACCTGTCTTGAAATTAGTTATATTATATGCTCAAAAATAGTTAAGAAGCGATTGTATAACCTACCTAGGAAGAGGGTTTCTGTCATATGTATATGTCAGATAAAGGTGAAAGTTCATTTTATCAAAATTTAGACTAGAAATGGTGACAAAAATAATTGGTAGTGAGAACAATTTCTCTTTAAGCGTGTCCTACTAGAATATGATGAAGACTCATTTTAAATATAGATCACACATATTAATTAACATGTTTTAGTGGTAACCAGTACTGCTTGGCTTATGTTATGCAGTAAAAGTAATACTGGCCATACTGGTGAAATCTACTAAAAGAAATCCCAGCAACAAAAATTCCTCAAATGACAAAAAACCCCACCAAAAAGCTGGAAGGTTAGCACCAATACCTATGGAATCAATATGGCAGTGAGGAATGAGTGTCGTCTGTAATGCCGCTTTTCTTTTTAAGTGCAGTTACTTCTTTTTAACAGACTGGTTCTCTGAACAAACAAGACCAGAAGTTTCAGCAACAAAATGAGAGTTGTGTAGTCGTGGAAATGAGCAGCAGGCTGTGTAACCTCCGTGTACAGTACTGCTATGGGCTGTGAATTGTGGAACAAGTAACCTAACATTCAGATTTAGGATTTGAATGTCTATATGGTCTTCATTGTTGGATTTTAGCATTATGTTAGAAAGGGAAATTCTCTGGCTACAGCATATAGCAAGTTGACCTTACTATGATGATCTTTTCAGCTTGCAGTTTTTATCATGTGGCATGCCTTTAAAATTTGATCTTTTCTTTGTGATTGAATATTTTGACCTCATAGTAGTTTCTGCTGAAGCAAGTCAGTGAAGAAGTCAGACTCGTTTAATGAAAAAACATTATTGCCAAGTAAGAGTATGTTTTCTTCATAATAACTGTGTATTTTTAATAATGTACTTAAAAAAAGCTTGCAAAGCTGATAGTAAACAGTTAAAAGACTCCTTGCATTATTACGATAAAATACTTGTCAGTTGCCCTGTAAAAAAAGAAGCTAATTTTTGTGTGTATGGTAAATTTGAATACCAGCTGTAGTATTTTTCAGTTCACTTCCTGCTACACAGAGAGTTCAGCCAATATGGATAAATGTTGTCACTAAAATTATAGATAGTATTGTGATATTTGAAGGAGAATAGAAGGGGTTCATTAAAAATGTCTACACAAAGAATTATAATTGTTTTTAAAAAGTATAATGGTGGTTTCCATTGCTTTCACTTTGGCCATTTAATGTAGCTAATTAATTGTATGCCTTTTCTTCCTGTGCATCCCATTGTCTCTGTCATTTTCATTGTTGTTTTTGCTCTTCTAGCCCCCAGTTAAATTACACTTAGGTTCTTATTTTTTTCTTTAATGTTGTTGTTACCAAACTGATAAAAATCAAAATATCTATTGTTGCTAAAAAAGTAGAGAAAGGGAATGGGTGTGAGAATATTTGTACATTTGCATTTGAAGAAATTCTATTTTGTATTTTAGTTGTACTGTGTTTTCCTTTTAAAAAGCAAAATTATTGTGAACAAATCTGCTTTTCCAAAGGCTGGATCCTGCAGTCTGTGTAACTCCTGACTTTCCATTTACTTTGACAGCTGGGAATATTCAGAGGGGGCTGGCAGCAGTAAGGGTTGATGTCCTGTCCCAGTGAAGTTAATGGTGTAAAACCTATTGAATTACTTTGGTTTGGAATTTGATTCTGTGATTTCAGAGAGTTAAAGTTCTGTTTCTAATTCAATTCCTATTGCAAACTCTGCATGTCTCTTCCTGATCTAATTGAAGGGAACACATATGGAGGCCTTTCTTAAAACTGTTTAGGGATTTTTTTTTTTTTTACTGTATTAATGATATTTTTGTTCAGTCAGGGTTATTTTTATTTCAGTGCAGCTCACCAATAATTCTACTCCTTTGAGCTCATTCTGAGTAGCTTGGAAGGTAAAATGGACATTGAGGCTGTGATCCTGCAGTATATAAGCAAGCAAAATGACTTTCTGACCTCCTTGAAGAGGTTTATCTTCACTGGGACTCTGGAATGAGGCCTTTTAGTAGAATATATGCCCTAGCCAGGAATAAAGCAGGCATTTCTATTGATCTGTTAGCAGTCTGTCAAAACTTCTCTGATCAGGCTTTTTTACTATCCCGTCTTGAGTCCTTTTTTTAATGACATCTATTATCAGATTGAAATGGCGATTGAGACACTGCAAAAGTCTGATGGTCTGTCCACTCACAGAAGCTCTCTTCTCAACAGCCATGTAAGTTGTCTCTTCTTCACATACACTCTCTCTTGCTTGTTCTGCATGCTTAGCCTGCCTCTAAATGTTTGTTTTATTTTATTACTACTTTTTGCTCTTAATCTTCCCATCTTAGTTGCTTGTAATCTTCTACTACACCTCCCATGGCTTTATTTTGTCAGATTAAATGTCTTTATGGTATATAGCAGAGTGTTACCCGTTTCCTACGCTCTACACCTGTGTTAACAAGTTAACACATTTGACTGTTCTGCAGGTTGTAGTGTAAATGTCAAGCTAAGGTTTGATTTATTCTAAAGTAGCTGGCTTTTGCCATTTTAAATAAAGTTGTCTACAAATTAAGATCTGTGTATCCTATACTACTTTTGGGGCATGTGAAGAGGAAGAGAAGGAACAAACAGCACCCCTAAATAATATATATAGGTTATTTCTGGATGTTTTTTCATATATTCTGACTAGAGAGTTTATTATTAATTTATTTACATAACAATCCTAAAGATCCTTATGATGACCTGGTAAGAAATTGAAAACATTGCCTTAATTTGAAGTACACAGAAATGGCTTGTTCAACTGCCTGTTACTTTATTCTTACTCTTGCAAGTCTTACAGTTAAGAATTTCCATAAACAAAGCTAAAAGATATTTGGGAAAAAACATTATCTTTAAATATGGTGATAAGTAACTTTATAGTGATATGCAATGTTAAAATAAAGGAAAAAGGCCCAAAGTTAATTTTAAACTTATTATATAATTAATAAAATTAATTTTTAAGTTGTTAGTCTTTCCTAAAATGTTTTTTTTTCTGTTGGTATTTGTGGGTTTTCATTTCGTATTTTTTGCCATGTTGATTGGTTTCTATTCATCTTACTACTTTTTTCCTTCTCAGCTTTACTTACTATGTAAATTCAAATTCCTTTATTGTTTTACGGAAGAAATTTAAATTTATTTTGCAGTCTTAATATAGAATATGATAGTAGAGACTGTCCCTCATAAATCAAATTAAAATCGTATGGTTTGGCAGGATTGGGGTTTTTTTGTTTCTGTAGGGGACTGGTTATGTCAAAGTCAAAACTAGATATGTTTTGTGGAAAATATAGGCAAATTTTTTATTTCTATAGAAAACTTAAAATTGGAACACTGTATACAGAGTATATACTTTTAGATTCCACCTTGTGTGTTTACAAAATAATTGTTTTGAAGATAAGACAGTGTCAAAATTATTATTTAAAACAGTAACAGACAGATAATATCAAAATCATTGTTTAAATGTCATTTTTAAAGGTATCATACCTTTTTTTGTCACAGTTTTAGCAATCTGCATTAAGATTTGGAACACTAGAACTAATGATAAATTTGTGTGTAATCCTGTTATGAAGTCCATAGTCTTGATATAAAATCATGAAAAATTTCAAGATAAGCTGCAGTGCCTCAGTAAACTCTGTTTCACTCATTTTTGGTTCTAGGCACTATTCACAACATGTTCCTAATAATGAGATTTGCATCCAACTGTTAGGACTTATCATGATATTTCTTTCTTGAGTGTGAAGGTTTTTCAAAGTTGTTCTGGTAGGGATGTATCTTTGACTCTGTGGGGGAAAACAAAACAAAACAAAACAAAAAAACAAATCCTTGTACATATTTTTGTAGCAATAAGTATTTCCTAGTTTTTGGTCATTTTGAAAGAAATTTTAAATCTAGATCAAGCATATTTGATGTTTTGAGTGTTTTTAAAGCATTGTTTATTGTCTCTAAACTCAAGGACAGTATGGAGGAAATTTAAGTGTAGGTTTAGTCTTTGTCTCCTTAAACTTTTCTTGATTTTGACTTCTAATTGTTTGGTTTGGCATTTATTAAAATAATTTTCATAATAGATTTTAAAATAGAATTCTACATTTTGTGTTTAGTTAACTTGCACTTTGCTAATAATAATTTGTGGGGAAATTTTAGTTTTGGGATTGAAATTTCAATCTTCCTCCTATGATACCTCAATGAAGTTTTATAGGATTTTTTTTCCTAAATACATGAGTGCTCACTTTAAGGAGTTTGTCATTTCTCCTGTTTTCTTTTCTTTCTTGATTTATTTCTGCATGAGATCGACTTAATTAATTGATAGTGGAATGTTTTATAAACATTGCAGCCTAATTGATCTTGCACTCAATTTAACAGTTCTGGCTCTGTAAATATTTCATACCTTTCCCCATCCTGCCTATACAGCATAGTCAGTTTATTTAGTAAATTTAAAAGCCAGGATTCAAACCTGAAAAACTTTAGAATTATATTTTAATTTGGCAGAAAAATGTTTGGGTTCTTTAAAAAATTGTTTACAATAATGTTTGGAGATAATTTTCTTTTAAAAGCATGATTAACTGCATTTTTTTTCCAGGCTATAATCCATCAAGTAATAATTTCAGGCCCTTGCTACTAAGCAAAAGTTCTTATATTGCACTTAACTTTTGATTTGGTTTTTTTGTGTGTTGAATAATGCAAGTTATGTTTGAAATAACATCTGTTAGAAATTCATAGAATTAATGAAGTGCACTTGAAGTGATTAATAATAGGTTAGAAACCATCTGGTGAAAATATCTTTAATGCTACATACAGAACTTAATTGCAAAATAGTTATTTTTTGTTAGTCTTTTGGGATTGACAGAGTTTTTCCCTCTAGGGAAAACAGAAATACTTCACATTCCGTATCTGTTCTGATTAAATTCTAGATGTAATAATATATGAAAAATGTTATATAAATGTATTAATAGAAATACAGATGAAATAACAGATTTTAAATATAGATAGATTGAAAGATATAATTACCTTTGTTTCTAAGCTCAGACAGGCTTACGTCAGGTCAATAGTGAGATAAGTTTAATACATCCAGACAAAAGTCAATTACACTTTTTTCTTCAGCTTTATTTCAAAATGACAGATGCTCAGTTTGGAAGCACTTTTGAATGTTAAGACATAAAATAATGATATGATAACTGATGATTAACTGTACTTTTTGATTTTGTTTATTTGAAATGCAAAACTACCTGCAAACCAAGCTAAAAATTTTACATGTTCAAAGCATTTACATCTTACTTCTGTATTTTTTTAGAGCTTAGAAAATATCAGGGATCTAAAATCATGACAAGTACTGGGAAAAATAAGGAAAATATTAGCTTATCAGACAGTGGACTTTAAACGCATTTTCAAACTTCATTGCTTTTGATTTATTTTGTCATTTTCCTGTAATGTTAAATCCAGGAGTATTAAATTGTTGTTTTTACTTTTTTTGTATATTAGCAACAGCTAGAGGTGTTTTATAAGTGTGCTCTTTTTAGAACATCCAGTGATATTACATGAAGTCTCTCCTTGCATGTATCTAATTACCTACCACACTTACATGAAAAGATTACTATTTTTCCAAGAAACTCATTCAGTTCCTCCTGGCAGTCAAAGGCAAGCAGGCTATAGCTGAAAGGGTTGGTACCCTTAATGATTTATAGATGTACCAGTTATTTTCAACGTTACCTAGGTTGCCCTTTGACTTAAATGCAACAGCTTTTTTCTTATTTTTTTTTTTAATAATGGGCAAAGAGAAACAGTACAGTATTCCAGGTTTACAAATACATTTATTACCTATTGTTAGTCCAAGGAGTTTCTTTTCTGCAATTCTTGTGAATTACATCCATGATTACTTTATTTCTTTGTGGTACTAACAGTTCGTCTCCAAAGCATAGCTACCTTTATCAAGTATTGGTACTGAATCAAAAATATTTTAGGAAATGGGCGCTTACCTGAGATCACAAGTGCAATGAGTTCTGCTACTTCCTGGTAATCTGAAGATCCTAAAGCACTATGGTATAGCTAACCTTTAAGGATTCTCTGAAGAAGGAAGTAATTGTTTAATAGACCTGAAGAGTGGTTCCAGGACTGTGAGAAGTTAATGTTGTACGGCTATGGTATTTTTAATAAAGTATATAATAATAAATATTTTTTCTATTTTGTATGTGATATAGCTTCAGTGGCTTTTAGACAACTATGAAACTGCAGAAGGAGTGAGCCTTCCAAGAAGTACCCTTTACAACCATTACTTACGGCATTGTCAGGAACACAAATTGGATCCAGTCAATGCTGCCTCCTTTGGAAAACTCATACGGTCAATCTTCATGGGACTACGGACCAGAAGACTTGGAACTAGGTTTGTTATTGAAATCTGGAATTATAATAGAAAATACGTGTAATGAGTAAGAAACTTCTCTGCTAGGGAAAAGAATAAACAAAACTTGCATTTAAATATTATAGTATTTTTCTGACAGTTCTATTTTTTAATGTTGAACAGTTTTATGCATTTTAATATGCTTTATAGTTTGTTTCCTCTGTTTTTGACAGTTTATGTGTTTACTTTTTGGTAACTGCACTGCAGATTTTTAGCATCACAAATAAAACATATCTTGCTATTTGGAAATCACTAAGAATACTGTCTGTCATTAAGCAGATAAGTTGTTTTTATTTGCATTTTATTTTTCTTACTCAAACAGAGTAAGAAAAGTTAAAACGCTGATAATATTACTTTGAGAAAGTGAATTAATTTCTCAAAGGTGGTAAAATGACACCCCTGTAAAATAGGTGTGACAGGAGGGTTAGGCCTGATTTGTGTGTATTAATTTTCCAGTCAGTGTAAATTGTAAAGTAAATGTGATGTAAATGCATAAAACTAGTGTTGGTGTTCTTTTAATTCTTGCTCTTTCATAAAGGGGAAACTCCAAATATCATTACTATGGGATTCGTGTCAAGCCAGACTCTCCTCTTAATCGGCTACAAGAGGACATGCAATATATGGCAATGAGACAACAGCCCATGCAGCAGAAACAGAGGTAAAGTGTGAAGTGAACATAACTGCTTACTAATATTTCTCGTTCATAAAATCTTACATTTCCTTACATGGAAAAGTTGAAATTCTGATGCAACTTTTGTACAGCTTCTCTGCTGTGAAAATAAAACTTAGCTGGGTATCCAGTTGATGTCAGTAAATTTAGATACCAGTAAATGTAAAAGAATATTTACCTAGAAATTGTCATATATTTGCAAAAAGGAAATAATAATAAAGTGACCTATAATATTAACAGACTCAACTATTTTGAGTTCTTGTTGCACAAGCTGAAGAAAAGCAGTAAGAGCTTGAATTTCAAATATTCCTGTTTGTTTTCATTGTTACATCATTTTATGTACACACTTCTTATTAGAGAGCTTATTATTAAATGCTTGGTATTTATTTTCTCTTCCTGTGAAGAACTAATGTGACCATAACAGTCTGCTTGTAAGTTAAGTATTTTCCCTCAGCATCTGTTGTTCCTGAGGAGCCTGTGAAACTCAGAAGTATTTGAAAGCAGTGGCACAGGGCTGTACTGGTGGTGAAAGAATGTGTGAATATGTGTATTAGAAACTATGTTGAACATAAAATTATAGGGGGGAAAATGGAAATCAGTATATTTATTTGAAATTATTTTTTATTTGACTGATGTCACTAGCCTCCCATATTACCCTAAAGTAAAATATAGAAGATGCATAATTTCATGAAACTCATAGGTAGAAGAGTGGCATATCAAGCAAGACACCTTTAGAGCTATAACTCCCCAAAAATCCAATTGAATGAACAGTTTGGCACAGTGTACCAAGCATATTTTGTGGCCTTGGACACAACTGAGATATGGAAAACACAACATCAAACTTTAACTTCAAACACAGAGATCACTTTTATCTGAAATTATTTTACTGTCACAATTTCCAGAGGTAGTTACAGCACTGAATGCAAATTCATAGTAAGGTATATGATCTTAACTATCTTTTGCTGAGATCATATGGGAGCGTGAGGTGTCTCACAATATGCTTATGTGGAAAATTCTGTTACAAAAATCATCACAGGATGATATAGTAAGAAAAGGTGATAGATACTTACAAAATCTCCAACCAAGCTAATTTTAGCCATTTAATCTCATTCAGAGATTTCATTCACTCACATTCAAAATCACATGTATGCACCAAGACATATACCACAGTGATCTAACTAGAATTGTTTCTGGAAAACTTATGCCAGTTATCTAAGCATTTTCACATCTCTTGTCTTCTTCTTAATTCACAATGGCAAAGTGATTTTGAGATTTCATTATGTAACTATCAGGAGTGGATATTTCTTTTTGTGTTATTTGCTTACA
Organism: Platyrinchus mystaceus; assembly: GCA_035041135.1. Taxonomy (NCBI): domain Eukaryota; kingdom Metazoa; phylum Chordata; class Aves; order Passeriformes; family Tyrannidae; genus Platyrinchus; species Platyrinchus mystaceus. The sequence goes on from JAWWLV010000100.1 coordinate 45,555,426, forward strand.
TACTTCCGTTGTTTTCCTTACTTAGGTATGTTTGGTGGCATTTTCTTAACTTTATGTCAGTACGTTCCTTGATTATATTTGAATGAAATGACACATATGGCACTGTGTAGCAGTTAGTGCATACTTCTCCTTTAACCCATGTTTTGCACGTGCACACACATACAAGCACAAGCACACACCCATTCATACTAAAGGACTGGATATTGTAATTTGCATGATTATGGTAATGTTGCTCTTTCGTCAGCTTTATTAATATTTCTAGTTGTTCTTTTTCTTTTAAATTGGTGGCAAATTGAAGTCAATGTATTTTTTCCTATACGTACGTGGCCAGTCTTCGCGAACGAAGATCTGGGAAAGGTCTTTTTTACCTTTCAAGCCTGCGCAATGGATTTTTTAGG
>JAWWLV010000100.1:45555908-45586011 GCA_035041135.1 Platyrinchus mystaceus
TGAAGCAGGACCAGGAATCGAACCTGCGTCCTCGGCGGTGAGAGCGCCGCACCTTAACCGCTAGGCCACCAGGGGACCCCATTTTTTCCTATATAGTTACACCAATTCTACCATCTCTATCAGACACATCTCACTGGATTGACACTTCTAGTCCTTTTTGGCAAAGGCTGTAAGACTGAGTGTATGCTGCAGATCATTTTTCTTCATTCCTTTTCTTAATTTTTTACTTGCACCTTTTCTACTTACGTAACTTCAATATCCCAAAGTCCTCTTGTTTGATTTGAAGTCTTTTGTTATCCTCAGACAGTAATGCCATTTCTTCTTAAGATAGTGAAACATTATTTTTGAATTATAAAATTACTGGGAAGGCAAGCTATTTGGAAAGGGAAGGATTTGATTCCTTTTGGTATAAATTTGCTGGTCTTATGGTATGCTGTTACTAAGCTAAATTCCATCAGAAATTGCTAGTGGTGCTTTAATATCACCTTTATGAATTCTGTAATGCAATGTTAATACTGTAGCTTCCCTTTGTGGTTGTTTCTTCTGTTATTGAAAAAATAATTAAAAATCTCAAAATTCTTTTGTTGCTTTTCCTCAAGATTTTATTTTGAGATAAAATTATTTTGAGAGAAATTATTATCCATTTATGAAGAAGTGAGTAGAAAGGATAATTTTGTACTTGATATTTTTGTAGGTATAAGCCTATGCAGAAAGTGGATGGAGTTGCAGATGGCTTCACAGGAAGTGGTCAACAGACAGGCACATCTGTTGAACAAACTGTAATTGCCCAAAGTCAACATCATCAACAGTTTCTAGGTATGAAAGCAGGTTTTATACTACTGTATACATAAGATGAGCTTCATTATCACTGTGAATATCAACTCACACAAGTACAGTAGTTGCTTCCAAGGTTATCATACCCTCTTTAAATCCATACAGTTTAACAAAAAGGCACTTAAATTACACATGAGCTTTATGTGATATAATATGCATCATGTAAGTATAAAAGGAAAAATATGCAAATTCTGTATTTGTGAGATATATTTAATATTACATAAATGCAGTTGCTTTGCAAAGTTATGTTAAATGTGCATATTGAAATTTCTGCTATGAAAGTTGTTTCCTGCATGTGCATTACAGTGTGTTTTATTTTATAAAAGGTGGGGTAGAGGGATGGCACTGCACTACTACTGCTGGTTAGCCATCCCGTGAGCTGCTTCGGAAGTGTGTTCTAGTTTGTAAGTGGAAAGAGACAATAGTTTCAAGTGGAACCCCCAAGTTATGTTTAAAAATATCCAAATGGAACATTCTGTGATCCAGCTAAGCATGTATTTCAGTAATGGAAACAATCTGTAATTTAGTTAATTGTTTATGTAAAAAGTGTCCTTGGCTGTGTTATTAGAGAAGGTGTAGTCTTATATGCTGGGATTTTCAGGGACCAAATCCCTTGGCCTAATTCTGCTTTTACTAAAACGTTTGGAACATAAGGGTAGCATTAAAGTGTTTTAAATCTTCCTTTCTGGGTACTTTATCTAATCAGCTTGTCTCTCGGAAACATTTGTGACAAATAGTAAAAGCACACATTGGCTCTACTTGGAAGTGTAGTAAATGTCAAGTAAAAATGTATATTGAATCTATTAAGGCCCATGACACCTGACTACATAGAAACTCTTCAGTTGAACAATAAAAAAATAATTCAGTGATTCAACTTTCATGCACCAGCTTAGATATTTTCCTTCATCCTGTAATAGTTTGAAAAAGTGTGTGTTAGCTTCTCTATATGTGTAGTAGGTACATTACATCTTTTCAATGTCTTCAAGAATAATTTTGTATTTCTTTTTTATTAAAAAATGCTGGCTGAATTTATTTATGATTTTAGCATACAACAGGTATGAAAGACTTTCCTCTTTGAATATTATGACCTTTCGGAAATTTTTTTTTTTTATAATCCTTCAGTTTTTTTCTTAATTGTACTGTAACTATCACTGTTCACAACAGCCCTCTTTCATTATGTTGTCTTGACAACAGATGCATCTCGAGTACTGCCAGAGTTTGGAGAAGTTGAAATCTCTTCTCTGCCAGATGGTACTACCTTTGAGGACATCAAATCACTGCAGAGTCTTTATCGAGAGCACTGTGAGGTATTTCCTATAAATGATTTCTTTCTGAAAGCCAGTACAAGACAATAAAGCCAAATATTGCAGCCCTGATAGTGGTATGTGACTTTCCCCCAGGATATTTTACTTATTTCATTGAAAAGGATGGCAAAAAGGTTTCTCTGGAGGGTCCCTTTGACATTTTGTTATGTATGTTTTCAGAACATTTGAGAAACTAGACTATAGATTGTACATGCATATCTTTGGTTTAGCCAATAGGAAATATAAATCAGGTTGAATTATATTTTTTTTTTCATTAAAAGCAGTAACTTTTTCTCATTTTGAAGAAACATTGAGAAATTTAAGCCACATTTGATACTGAATAGTATGTCTTTTAGAATTATTTTAAGGTGTTTTCAAACCTACATGGAATTACGGAAGGGAATAAAGTGTGAGGTTTCCTTCTTTCTTTGCAGTAGCAGTAAATATTTTCTGTGCTAAAATTCCTCTGGTATGTTTACATAGGCCATACTAATTTCTGGAGTCTTCCATGCTTGTGCACTTAGCCTTATTCAAGTCTCTGTGCACAGCAGTTTGTAGTGATGGATAATTTATGGATATCAAAGGTATTAAAACAGATGCCACTTATAACTTGAGAAACGTACAGTTTGTCTTTGCTCCACTACGTGATGAAGGAAGAAAGCTATAGATCTAGTTGAAGTCAGGAGTGGGGGGGAAGCTGGGTACAAGACAATATGATCTCATGTTTTATTTTCTCAGGCAATACTGGATGTGGTTGTTAATCTTCAATTCAGCCTGATAGAAAAATTGTGGCAAACTTTCTGGCGCTATTCTCCCTCTGCTCCACCTGATGGCACTCCTGTCACTGAACCAAGGTCAGTAAATGTTTGTTTAATGTGTCTTATGATAATATAATACAAGTGTGGGGAAAAAACCTTATTAGTTTTACTTAAGTAGTAATAATTTTTTCTCCTATGATAATCTTCCAAGTTAAGTTTATGTTGTGTAGTATTTTTGTATAGCTGGGTTGTATGCTAAAGGTCAGTATTGGAACAGTTGTGCCATCCACTGGGTTTTTTGCATGGAGAACTACAGTAAAGGTGTCTCTTCCCAGTATTCAATCCAATTCTTTTAAGCCAAAAGGATCATCCATATGTCTGCACAATTTATGAGCTGTAGGACAACTGTGGAGGGTTTTTTAAATCCATTTCCATGTGACACAACGTCTACAGAAGTTATACTGGGTGTAGCTGAGAAATCTGTGATGTCTTTAGGAAAAAATACGTTTTAACACCCACTTCAGATTTTTACCTACTATAAGTCATGGAATCATAGAACCTTTAAGGGCAGGAAGGACCTCTAGTTCAACTGTTAACTAGCACTGCCATGTTAACCACTGAATCATGTCCTGAGGTGCCATATATGCGTTATCATTTATTCATTTTTTTTAACACCAGCAATCTGAGTGAAATAGAAAGTCGACTTCCAAAAGCAAAGCTGATTACTCTGTGCAAGAATGAGTCTATTCTGAAATGGATGTGTAACTGTGACCATGTGATGTACCAGGCTTTGGTGGAGATTCTCATTCCTGACGTCCTTAGACCTATTCCTAGTAAGTTGAACACCTAAAACACTTTGTAAGGATTCTTCTGCAAGCGTGTATATGGTGGAGGTGTTCTTATGCCTCACAGGGCAACTTAAGGAATAAGTTTGAAAGTTACAAAAGTACTGTGTGTCATTTATCCTTAATTTTGTTGTATAAGAAATTATGCTGAGAATTGACATATGCTTTGTATTTTAAATGTACACGAGGATTTAAGTGCAGTTGGAAGATCTAGTTTTCAAGATACAGTTTCATATTAAAGGTCCTTCTTTCTCTGTGTGTTATATCTTCAGGTAAAAATGTGTTCCTTTTACCCTGGCTCTAAGTAACCTGATAGAAATCCTGTGGCCCTGAGACAATGTGCACTAATGTCAGTCAGTCATTCCACTACATTCAGTAGTTTTCAGTTTAAGCATCACATATTAAACTTGGATTAGTCTGGGAAAAAAATGTGGGTTTTGTGATTCCATGTTTGGACAATTAGTCTTTTGGTCCTTATCAGTGACTGCTGAAATCCATTCTAATGTCTGTTAAGGCAATGAAAAATTAGCACATAAATTATTAATCCAGTTTGTTATTCCCACCTATTGTTCTTTCTCTCGCACATCCTGCATGAAAGAGTCAGTAGCTGTCCAGTCATTCTACCATTACAAGAAGTACAGCTTTCTTTACAAATTTAATTTTACTGGAATTCATCATTGCTCCAGCAGTGTATTTTTTTGGCTATATTTGGTAGAAAAATCATTTGTGTTAAGTTAAACTCCCTAAAGTATTTATTATCTCCCATATGCTCTCCTAAATATTATAATGAAATCATATTAACAACTCACTATAAACCTCATAACTCCTACATATTGTTTCCTTTCCATGAAAAAAACAATATTCACTTTATAAAGTTGGATTAATATTTTTTTAAAAAATTAGGGCCTTTAGTAGTACTGCAGCTAACAAAGCTATTTTGTCATGCTGTGAACACCTCTTCTGCTATAGTGACTTCAGCAGTATAAGCACTCCATAAGAATATTTGCAGGTACTGTCTTGCAAAAAAGTTTTATTGACTCCTTTTTTGTCAGTGGAATTTAGGTTTTAGCAAATTATGTATGATGCAATTTTTTTTTAAACTTGAAATGTATAAAATCTGAAGGTTTGCCATTTACAAAGCTAGTTTTACCTTTTTTTTAAGGAAAGGGTAAGTTCTTGGTAGAGATTGACATAATTTTTCTGTGAATCTGTATAGCAGAATAAAGGAAAAATGTTTTCTCAAATACATGCAATTACTGACAACCATTACTTGTATAAATTATTTTGCATTGGTTTATATTTAATGTTTTACTTCTCTAATGACAATGCCAGTAGGTAGGATTTTAGAGTAATATATTGTATCACAAGCAATTAGGCAATGATAAAAACTGCAAAAATTTAATTGCAACATGTAATAGGTAGAATTAAAACTCAGACTTGCAAAAGCACATTAATTTCTGAATAAAAAGGTGATGCAAACAAGTTTTTTCATCAAACTTGCTTTTCATCTTCCTTTTCACTTGCTTGTACTGCACAGCCTGGCAGTCTCTACAGAAGTGTTTGAATTAGACAGCTGTATAGTTTCTGTTGTTCCTGCTTTGTTTCATAAGATGCATTGGGCATTGCCGGTACAGGATTTCAAGAAAATGGGACAAAATCATTTAATATCAATAACAACAGGCATCATGTCCTTTACATGCTGTTTTCTTTTTTTCTAGAATTACCAGTCATATTTGAATAATTAATACCTACTGGGTTTGACATTCCTGTTTTGGGGATGATTATCAGACTGTTTCATGCGAACACATTCCCAGATAAATATTTCCCGAGAGGCTTCTGCCTCTGTTTTGTAAAGTCCAGTAGTTTTTGCTCAGAAGTCCACAACTAAGCTACCTTTGGAAGACAGCTGATGTATTTTCTTACTTTGTCTTTAGGACCAGCTAACTAAATTACTTTTTCCAGTCCAGCTTTCCTGTAGTGATGGTCCATCTTTTTTTTAACTCCTTCCTTAGAGTAAAAGCATCTCCAGTCATTACAAGAGACCAAGAGGATGGCTTAAGGTTGACTATGACAGTAATGGAGCTGGGTGAAGTAGATAAATTCATCATCCTCTGTGGCAAAATAGCAGTTGATAGAAAAGTTTGGACTCTGTAGAGGAGCTGGGACTGTAAATGCTTCATTAAAGACATGGCTTTTTTTTCCTGAGTAGATGGAAAGATAGCAGCAGCTGCTAAAAGTAGGGAAAAATATTAATTTGGAAAGGGCTTGAAGAAAGCATATGATTTTTTCCAGTTTGGTTTTTTTTAATCTGGATTTTCAGTGTTTTTTTCTTTTAGGTGAGTCTTACTGTGCTACCCAGCTGTGTGATACGTATTCTTGGAATAGAAAAGAAAGACCATTGAGGAATAAAATGGTTTTATTTTTAACCTCTATGTTAAATTTATCAGGTTAAATATTTAACACCCACAGAATGAATGAAGAATTGCTGTGTATAAAACAGCAAAATTCCTTTTCCTAGGAAAAGTGAACTGCTGTGTCCATTTGAGTCAGGAATAAAGACCATCATTATCTAGTGTCTTTGGCAAGGTAGACCCAGAGGTGTTACATTTTAGAATGGAATTTTTGCATCTTCACAAGTGACAGAATGGACAGCAACAAATTTGCTTGTGAGCTAGTTTTTATGACAGGCCAAGAATTTATGCAAAACATACTTCCACACAGCATTACACAATTCCAGACAGACAAAAATTTAAAGCACTGGAAAGACTGTAAAGCCTAGTTTTGTACATGGTTCAGAAGTCAAGCTTATCCAAATCAAACTTTCAGTAACTGCCATTGCCACATCATTTAGTGTATGTCTAATAACATTTAATGATTTATTTTGCACCACACTTCTCATGCAAAGATTCTTTGAAAGAGTTTTCTTGGTTTTCTGTGATAGCCAGATGCACTTAAAGAAGGATTCAAGGATGTAGGTGGTTCAGGTTTTGGTAATGGCGAGATGTGTACTTAAGGATAGAGTATGAGACAAATTCTGTATTTAATACATCTCCAGACCTCATTAGAAATTTGTGATTGTTCTGTACAATACTGATGTCTGATTATCTATTTTAGCTGTTTTATTTCTTCAGAACTTAGAAATTCTTTCATTTTTTCATTTTTCTTCCTTGTTAAAGGCCTTAAGGCCTGAGCTGCTTTTTCATATTTATTTTTAAAGGACATCAGCATCAGTGATGCAAATGATTTTGTACTATATATTCTCTGGTGAAAAAGAGTAAGCGCATTAGAAGTGAAAAAGCATAAATATTTTCCTTAACTAAGCACCATTTATACAGTATTTACATTATTACTTCCACTTCGCATTTTCTTGTCTTGTAGGTGAGAAAATGTGAGTGAATACATAGTGAATAGTCAATTAGTAAGTGCGCAGAAATAATTTACAAAGCAGCACAAGTGAGCTAGGTGATTTACAGGCTTGAAGAAAAAAGCTTGTTCTTCACATGTAAGCCTCAAGGGAGAAAAAAACCTGATACCATAAGAGAGCTCAGCTAATACCGATACTTTGTGGTAGATACAAATTGTGGTCAGCTAAGCATCCAAGTGTGTGGTGAGTTATATGAATTACCAGTATGGATTCTACTGCTTATCACTGCAAATTTGAAGACCTGTGAAAAAGAGATCACAAAGAATACAGATTTTATTTTAGTAAATTTACTTTTCTGTTAAAGCTTTATTAAAAAAGGTACTATTAAAAAAGGCTTTACTATAAAAGGTATTCTTTCCTTTGTTTTTTTTCCTCTTCACTTTTGTAGTTGCATTCATTCTCTACTAGTCTTCAGAAAGCTGTAGTTTTTCTTTTTGTCTCCTGTTTTTTGCAACAGTTTGAGTGGATGCTATTTTGTCAATGTGCACGTGTTAGGTGTGGGAAAGCAAGATTTCTACATCTAAGACAATATGATTTTCTTTTTTCCGGGCACAGCTCCTTGGGACAATACTTTCTGTCCTTCTCCTTCAAAAAAATCAAAACTTCTGGTTTTAGTAATGCAGATTGCTGTAGAGGCTTGTTCAGTTTGTCTCTAAATGTCTGTCAGCCTTGCAGTATTTCTGTGGGTGCTATAGAAAAGAAACAAAAATGCACACAGATTCCATAGTCATTTGAATAATCTCACTTTCTGTCAGTGAAACACTCTCCTCTATCTTCCTTACTGATATTATTAAGCACTGCATGTGGAATTTGTTCTTTAAAACTAAAATAAGCAGCACTATGACATGGCTTAAGGTTACTTTGGACTTTTTTGAGGAAACTGCAGTATTCCAATATCTGGATTTTTCCCCAGAGTTTTGCTTTTTAAAAGAGGTGCTTAGATGAAATGGAAAGCTGGAAGTTAGTGATGGAATTTTCCATCGTATCTGCTGCAGTTACTGTTGTTCTTCTATAGGAGTGCCCAAAACAATAATGCTGGTCACAAACTTCTTAAAAGATTGTTGGTGGAGAAGTTAGAACTGCTTATTAAACCAAAATTAAAATCATTATTGCATAATCTTTATCTCAATGAGGCATTTTGAACCTGAACTGGATTTGTATTCCAGTAAGTAAAAGCAATGGACCTGAAAATTGAATAGGGGAGTTCTGAGGATGCAAAACGTTCCAAGACAGGTGCACTGCTTTCTTTTAATTTTGTTTTTATTCTCTAATGCACAGGTGCCTTGACCCAAGCCATTCGCAATTTTGCAAAAAGCCTTGAAGGTTGGCTTTCAAATGCCATGAACAATATTCCACAGAGGATGATACAAACCAAGGTAGACAAAACTGTTGCAATATTATTCTTCTAATGGCAAACCAAGTGGGCAGTAGCATCTTAACTTAAAAGCAGTAGCATTTTAATGCTAAATTTCATGTTTAGCATCATGCATCAAATAATGGGAGAGCAAATAACATTATTTGATTTGCTACGTGGACATAATTCAAATATGAGGACTCATTAATAAAGACTATTAAAATGAAAGTAAAGGTTCAATCTGTAGAATTAATCTACAGATACAGAGTATGTTATTTAAAAACAAATAAATTTCTTCATAGGTTGCCGCTGTAAGTGCCTTTGCCCAGACTCTGCGAAGATACACATCTCTTAATCACCTGGCTCAAGCAGCTCGTGCTGTGCTTCAAAATACTTCTCAGATCAACCAGATGCTCAATGATCTTAATCGTGTTGATTTTGCCAATGTTCAGGTAAAATGTAGTTTTAAATAACAGGCTTTTTTTAAAGTGCTATTTCTTCTACGATTTTGGACTTTATTGTTAGCTGTCATTCCTTCAAGAAAGTAAAGTAAAACATTTTGCTCATTCATATATGTAGTGATTCAGTCCAAGTGTGATGACTTACTTTCACTTTAGGAAAGTAAGAGCTCAAAACCATTTTCTGTTTCCATTTACTGTCTTGAAACACACATATTCTTCCAACTTCTATGCAAAAAAATTCTTAGAATGGGTACCATGAATGATGTCATAATAATAGCAAAACTTTTAGGATAAGATCTCAGTAGCATATCTTCTGAATGTCTCTTAAAGCTATTACATGTACAACATTTTCAGTAGAAACTGCCTCCATTATTTAAAAACCCATACCATTAGTATATTTTACCTAAGTGCCTATGCTTAAAATTACAAGATCTCCTGAATAATGGATTAGTACATATGAGAATCTATAGAACAGAAGTTTATATTTTTACTAAGCTTGATTTCTGTACATGTTTCTGCTGCTCTGAGAAAAAATACTTTCATCCTTTCAGCCAGCAAAATGAAAGGTTTCATATTCCTTTAGCGCTCTGTTTCTGTCTTTTCTTTGTGAAGGAGTGTTTTGGTACTTAATAGTCTTAACAGAAGTCAGTCAAGAGTTCTTGACCAAAGACAAAATATATTAAATATAGATGGACATGGATGCAGAGCCTGTGAATGAGGTGTTAACTTGGCACATGACAGCTAGAACCTAAGGAGCTCTAGAGCTTGCAGTTAGTGAGCCCTCATTTTTGATCAGCTAACCTTATTTAAGCTTGGTAACTGACTTGTTGATTATTGGATGCATAGTGTGTTTCTCCATTTGTGTGCAGTTTATGTTGTACTTCAAGTAATGTGTGATCTATTACTGCTGAAAGTCAGCAAACAGAAAAATCCTTGTTTTCATATGAAGTTACTTTTATAGTACAGAATTTGTCTTTAAGCTTAGCTTCTTCAGAACTAAAGGAACCTTGCACTTGATTTCTCGCTACTTCTTTTATTACTTTAGCCCCCCCCATTTGACTCTTCTTCCTGCCTGAAGTCCCAGAAAAAAATGACAAATCAAGAATATTTCAGTAGAAAAATGAGGAAAGTAGAAGCCTTTTTTTGCAAATGAATGTGGAAAACTACAACAAACTTGTGTTCTTCCATTGTTCTTTCTAATTTCTGTATTTGATGTCTGCTCTTATATGCTATGCTTTTCCTACCCATTTGCTTTCAACAAAGTTACAACAGAACATAAAAATAAAAACTGCTTCTTTGTCTAGTAAGTGGATTTTGTCCTTTTCACCCATTGAATAGCTTAATCTTTGAGATATAATTATATTCTGTGCTTCAGCTTATGTATTGTCAATTCAAGAGTTGCCATGTGCTGTAACAGGAGCAGGCTTCCTGGGTGTGCCAGTGTGATGACAACATGGTTCAGAGACTAGAAACAGATTTCAAGATGACTCTTCAACAGCAGAGCACTCTGGAGCAGTGGGCTGCCTGGCTTGATAATGTAATGATGCAAGCGTTGAAACCATATGAAGGAAGACCCAGCTTTCCTAAAGCAGCACGGCAATTTCTGTTAAAATGGTCTTTCTACAGGTAGTATTTAATAAACTTCTAAAACATTCTGACTGTTATATTATTTGCTTAATTGTGCACTGTAGTAAGGTTGTCAAATGTAATGTTAAATGGTGGCTTAGTACGTTGTGAAAAACATGGGTGTTTTTTCAGAGTATTATTGTTGTTAACCCTGAACTCGGGGCTGTCTGCAAATGAACAGAGACTTAAATGACCTTTGTTTATTGTTTTAAAGGCCATCTGCAAAGGAGTGCAGGTGGAATTTTGTCCGGAGTTAGAAACATAATATCAAATTTTTTGATTGAATAACTACACAATTATTAAGCCACTGTTTTTAGTGTTATTTATTAAAACATCGTGGCATCTATATTTATTAGGTAAGGAAGACAAAAACTGGTTTTAATGTATGAAAAGAACATTAAGATAAGCATTCCATGTTAGCTGCTTATTGAAACAGTTATCAGAGTAAACCTTGTTCTTTGAACATGACTGTAGCAACTGCTTGCTGAAGATATCTGAATTTGTCCATATAATATTAGGATGCAAGTCTATTTCTTGTAGTTTTAAGTTTTAAAGTTTTAAGTTTCAAACTAATTGTGGCAATTAAAACCTTTATCCTGGGAAGGTGGACACAGCAGACACTAGTTCAGCAATAGTTTGGTTTTAAAATCACATATTTTTCTTACCATATTAGTTGTTTATGTTTTCAGCAAAGTTTCTTTCTAGTTAAGATTTACACTTGCTCAAGTATTCGTAGTTGTGCAAAGAAAACAAACCAGTCTGGTTATTTCTTTTGTAGTTTGGTGTCCAACAGTACCTTTAGAGAAAGAGAAAAACAAATGATTGACTTTCCTGGTCACCTCTTTCCAAAGATACCATAATGAGACATTTGTGGATAATGTTACTTTTGAGAGTATTGGTTTTGAGGTGAAATGTGTACATGGATAAATGTTAAAATGGCTGTGACATATAATACATAAATATATATATTTTTTATTTTTGAATAGCTCAATGGTGATTCGAGATTTAACCTTGCGCAGTGCTGCTAGCTTTGGCTCTTTTCATCTGATCCGCTTGCTTTACGATGAATACATGTTTTACTTAGTAGAACATCGTGTTGCTCAGGCAACAGGAGAGACACCTATTGCAGTTATGGGAGAGGTAAGATAATATGTAAGAGACTAGACTGATAGATTTAGTGATGAATTTGGGAAGTGTCTTTGCAAATTTTTAAACGTTTTTGTGGAGTGATAGGATGTTCTGCAGTTTAACAATAGCTTGGGTTACAAATATATACAGTAGTTTCAAACTTGTTTCACCAGTTCATTGACAGAGTACTAAAAACACATTGAATTCTAAAAACCAATTATTTCTAAATGAACTTGCTCTTTTTCAAATCTGCACACAGATTCATTTGCAGTTTGAACAATCTTGATCAATGTACAACCTTTTTCCAGTTTTTGAGAACTGAATATTTTATGTGGAAGTAAAAAAAGAGCAGAGTAATAGGAAAATGTTACTTTGTGGATCTGTTTAAAAGCATTTGCACATGTTCTGAGTTCCCACACAAAACATATACCCTCATTGACTTAAGAAGGATGGTTTTCATGCAGAATTTTGGCTGGTACAGTACTGTTCACATACCTATAATAAAACCAGCGCAGACGTACAAAGGGGTTTGCAACACATCTGATTTTCATGCGTGTGTTTCAGAGATTACTGGTTTAAAAAACAGAACTAGAGTCTCAATTCATAACATTTTTTTTTACTCATCTATGGCATCTGCAAGGGAAAGTTTATTTTATCCCTCTTCTTTCCAGTAGTCCATCTAACCTTATATTTTGAGTGGCTAGTGGGCTAGTGAGAAATACATGAATTGTTACCAAAGAATTATGCTTCAAAAGTACTGGAAAATGGATATATTTAAAAATATGGTAGTTAATAGGGTGGATTTGTTACATTTTTACACTTGGGAGTCACTATCCTATTCTATGTGTTACCAGTAAATTGCAAGTCATTTTGCTACCTGATTTGGCAACAGTTATCATTCTTCCCTCAGGATATATTGATAACTTCATTAAATACTATAAATAGACTATATACTTTCAAGAGAAATTGGAAAATGTCTCAACTTTGTCAAATGATTTTATATTATGTGTCATGTTTCAGAAAAACTAAATAACAACATTCTGCTTAGTGACCACCATCAGTATACATTCTCTTACATTTCTTGCCTACTTTTACTTTGCAGTAAGTACTACACAAGTATACAGTTACTACATTCTTGTTGCCTTAACAGACTTGTATGTGTTAGACATAAATGTAGCATAAGGGCTTCTAAAAAGTTCATGAGACTGAAGATGGAAATACAGTAAGGAAGTAAGTATTGCAAAACTTTTGGAGGTGAGGTGAGGAGCAAAACAGAAGTAATGTGTATTTCTGTGTATTCAGTGGCTGTGTGGCTGAAATAAAAGAGGAAGACTAGAATCTCAACAAACACTGCAAGACAGTATAGTGTTGCAGCTGAGAAAAGCATTTTCGTATTTCTCCCTTCCTCTTCTCCCACCTTTGGACACAGATATTGGCAAAATTCTTCTGAAAAAGACTTGTATCATCAGTTTTGGTTAGAAATGTGTTTATCTAAATAGTGTGCTCCTTTCATTTGAGAGTCATTGATGGCATTTTGCTAGGTTCCTAGCTTATGAGCAACTTGTTTTAAGAGGTCTGGATTTTGATGTAAATCAGTTGTCAGGTTATAAACCCTTTCTCAGCAGTGCCTTTCATCCACCTTACAGGTAGATTAGCAACTGTGACACACCTTCATTTTTGTTCCAGCATAATTAAAACTGTCTCTGGGAAATTTTAAAAAAAGGTTTTTGTTAAAATATTGGCAGTTCAGAATGTATATCCATCATAATTTCTGGCTTTATAAAGCACAGAAATAGCTCGCTTCAAGCAACAAAGGCCCTTATGAAGCAATTTTTAAAATGTTTGTACTTCTCTGTTTTAATTTTTGAGGGTTTACTTAGTGATAATTGTCTTAATAAGCGCAAGACTGAGATGGAATGGGAACAGAATTGCTCTGCTATAAATGTGGTTGCAGCTAAGATCATGTGTTTGAATGCTAGCGTGAAACCAGTGGAGCACAGATTTGCTACATCATAGATATCCTAAGTTCACATTTGCTTAAGACTGTGTCCAGTTTTTTTATTGTTTATTTCACAGTTTGGTGATTTAAATGCTGTGTCCCCTGGAAATATGGATAAAGGTAAGCATTTTAATATCTCCAGTGTATAATTCTTTGTAGAGGTGACATGTCTCTGAGCAAAAGAAGCCCTTATGTCTTAAAAACACAGTAAAACCAAATTTAGAGCTCTATCATCCTCTAAAGTGCATGTATGTGTTATATAGATATGTTATTATATGGATATGATAGCTGTCTATGTAATATGTCACATGTAACGATGACTAGATATTGTAGGTTTCTTGTAAAATAAGAACCTTATTTTAAAGATGTCTATTATTGTCACCAAAAAAATTCCAAGTCTTGGGCAGAATTTTCTTGTATCTGGTAGGACAGAGGAGAGTAACAGCTGTAACATACAAAAGAGTATGCTTTTGTATATTTAACTGTAGTTAATGCTTTGCTAAGCAAAAAAGGCAAAATTGTATCCAAGTATTTAGAAAGCAATGAGTTCCTTATGACCTCTTCATGCCATTTTTTGACTGAGATTCTTATTCTGACTACTTCAGTGATTTGTCATGACTTAACCTCAGAACACTCAACTAGTGAGTATAAGAACTTATGTCAAAATTTGGGATCAAGTCACCACAAATCTCCTTGCCTCTGTTTCCCTATCTGTAACTAACAGTAATAACTCTTTTGTTCATCCTTAGAAATGAAGCATTTTGCAGTATGAACTTAACATTGTTTGTTAGAGCTTTTCTTTGAGATTGCAGTTGTTTTTTCCACATATTGTATCAATAGTGTGTAACTCACGTGATCAGAGCTGAGAGTCCATTTACCTATTTGAGATAATAGTTGACCTTTTCCATTGAAATTTAAAATTTTCAATTTCTGCTTTATCAGATTGCTAGTCTTCCTTGTATTTTTGTATTTCAACTATTATTTGCAAAATAAAGACCCTTGTATTAGAATTTTTCCCTTTGTGCTAGTTACATGGTGGTTTGTTTGTGCAGATGAGGGCAGTGAAGTTGAAAGTGAAATAGATGAAGAGCTGGATGACAGTGGAGAGCCACAAGCCAAGAGAGAGAAAACTGAGCTAAACCAGACGTTCCAGGTGGGCTGCATGCAGCCAGTGCTCGAGAGTGGAGTACAGCAGAACCTCCTGAACCCAATTCATAATGAGCACATTGTTGCAACTACTCAGACTATCAGACAATGCAGTGCTACTGGAAATACATATACTGCAGTCTAATGTGAAACCTCCCTCGCCTCTGACACACACCCCATTGCATTAGTCCTTTAGGTTTAATATGGAAAAACTAAAAAACTTTAAAAAAAAAGAAAAAAGAAAAAAGAAAAAAAAGAAAAAAGATAATAAGTCCGAAGGTTGACTGTTGTCAAATTTAGCTGTTCTGATCATTATTTTGTTGGAGTTGTTAAATGGAATGGGTGTATGTATTTTGCCAGATCTGTTTAAAAAAAAAAAATTTTTTTTGTAAACAGATTCATTTTACATTGGCCACTCAGTAGCGAGGGTTTTCTTCTTATCAAATGCAAGATTTTTGCAAAGCTTAATGTTAATGTTTTGTCCTCTTATAATAATTTAATTTTTTTCATAGTTTTTAAAAAATATTTTAATGTTAATTATTAGTTATGAGGCTGATTTCATATAGATAGGTTTTTAATTAGATGCACTTCTGTGAAATATCAAAAGAACTATTTTCTTTGATTTACACTGGAGGCATACTTATTTGACAGCAGATGTATCAAATTTGTTATAAAAGGTGCTTTTCATCGTACTACGAGAAGACACTATTTTGATAAAATTGTGAGTATTCAGGGGGATTTTTTTGTAATAATGCTGGAGGGTTGAGAAGATCGCATTTCTTTCTGTGAGGAAGAAGCGTGTTTAAATGACAGAAATGTAAAGAATGTGGTAATCTGTATGGCATAAACATACCTAATTATCTGACCATGATGTAAACAATGCAAGCTTCCTTTAAAATTAACAGTTTCACATATTATTTGCATACCAGTTCCTCTCTTTTGAAGACTACTGATTCTATATGTGAGGCCACTGAACAGATGCTTTTGACTGTTCAGTGGCACTGTAGTTGTTAGAAACTGAAGCTAAAAAAGAAGTGACTTGATTATTATTAATTTTAAGTGTATGTGCTACTTATACTGAACTGGACATACAGGAAAACATTCCATTTGGATGACTTTCTTCTATTCCAGGTCTTTTCCTACTAGTGGTTCAATCTGCTGCTCTTAGAAAAGATGATTTATAGAATGCAAGGAATGTAGCAACCTGCATCATTTTCCTTTCAAAAACATTTCCTTGTTGTTAAAGTGGATTTAAATTTTTACAAAAATTAGACAAGGCAGTGTAACTGGCACACCTCACTTGTACTTATTCCCAATTGTGTAGAATTTGGATAGGTGGCTAGATGGACCATTGCCATTTAAGAATGTACATCAGGGATCATTGTACCTCGGCTATTACATGGTGCCTTAAACAGAACTGAAGCTAAGACTTAGTACTTTCTGTTATTCTTAACTCTTAAATTAATTCAACAAGGTGTGCCTGTCATTTTCAAATTCCCTAAGAAGTAAGGACAGGTTACATAGCCTTCAAAAGAATAAAAGGATTTTTTATTATTAAATGATTTTAATATCCCTCTTAGAATGACAATAAACCTATTTTTTCTTGTTTCTAGCTGGATTTCACTTTAATACAAATAAAATTTGCTTGGGAATTTGGAAAGCAAAACTAGCTTTAATACCAACTTCAAACGTCAAAATAGATTGACCATAGTCCCAAGCATGATTATATATTTTCTAAACCCTTGCCTACTTTTAATTTTAAAAACTAAAAAGAAATAAATGAGCAGGTGCATAATGCAGTGCATGTTTTCAATTTCTATATTTTGTGGGGTATCAGCCAGATATTACATTTTAATGGTTAAATAATAACAGTTTATAGAGACCATATTAATTGACATTAAAGAACTCAAGTTTTTCTTCATAAACATTTTCTAAGCAGACACATGAATTTGCTACACTAAAATAGTGGAATTAAACAAGAAAAAAAAGCCAAAAAGTAAAGGAGAACATAAAAAGATCAATTTACAGAAAAGACTGTGTAAGAAAATTAGGATTCTTTTATTCTGGTTAACTGCTGTGTCTGACAATGACTTTAAAATCATATATACCAAATGGGAGAAGAGCATGTAAAATGGAACAGCGTATTTATAGCAAACAAGTTTGTTGCTAGAGTTTACATGTGCTCCAAATCCAGCTGCACATAAATGGAAATGTCCTAACATTATCGGTGCACAAAAATAAATTTTAATTCCTTTGCAGAATTGTGAACCCATACAGCTGATTCTGTGTAGGCATAATTCCTACTAATGTCAGTAGATAGTTTTTGCCTCAGTAAAAAGTAAAAGTGAGGTTTATATTCATTATTTATAAACTCATAAATGCACTGAATCTCATTATAGATTTTGTTGCCACATATATCACTCAGTGTGTCCTGATTTTTCCTTATAAATCAGCACATCTGTACCCTATCACCAAAAATACTAAAACTAAGCTGTGATAAATATTTACTCCCCTTCATTGTGCATTATAAGATGTTTACAAGTAAAATAAAGTGAAATAATTCAACACTTTTTTTCATTTTCAGCTTTTTTTTTTTAATACTATAGTACTTGTTTAAATTTTTCTGTTGGTTTGTGTTTTCTTCTTATTAATCTTTCTTGGTTTAATGTTGAATTTGTTGTTGCTGAGGAAAGAGTACGATTGTAAAAGGTAGATCTAGATTGCTAAATATGGTGGGACTTGAGTATCTTCATTATTTATCTCCCCACTCCACTCAGTTGTTCAGTGTCACAAAGTGAAAAATAAAACTGAATAAAAATCTTAATTCAAAAAGGGAATGTATTTCATAGCGTCTAAAAACAATATGTTATCAAAACAAATTGGAACTATCCCAGGTTTGGAAAACTGACTGGAGTCTGTATTCTTATGCTTAAATTCTAAAGGATTTTACCAGATTTTTTTAGAGCAACTGTCTTACTGTAAACTGTATTGTATACTTACAGATTTGGGGGTCTCCTGTTTTATTTTTACTGAAATTGTAATCAAACAGATAAAACATTTTGCACACTCCTGCTATTTAATAGTTGGGTTTTAGTACTCACTGAACTACAGAGATATCAATACCTCAGTCCATCTTCTATAATGTGTAGCGTGTGCTTGCACTGCCACACCAGCTCTGGAGTCTGTTGTCAATGCTGTGGAGAGGTGTAGCATGTGTCCACAGGGTAGACATTATGAGAGCTGACATGATTTATGTGTTTTATCCACTCTTGAAATGGAATCCAGAAAAAATATTTTAGAGGCATTTCCCCCATTAGCACAAATAGCACAGTGAACAGTGTGGGGGAAGAGGTCTTGTTGAACTACCTTTTCAAAACACAGGGCCCAATTTTCAAAAGTTTTATGTTTATTAAAATTTGTTGGTACATTTCCATCTTTCTCATGGTAAATTAGTTTTAAGGCCTCTTTTTTCAGTTTTTTTTTCTCTTGTACTGTAGCATGCTCTAAGCACCTTCATTTTAAAAAAGTTCCATAAAAATTTGGAAAATAGATGTTAAATTATTTGCCTATAAAATGATGATTTTCAGCACTAATGCCTTTAGGTCAAAAAAAAGAAAATAGATAGTGTTCTGTCATTCAGAAATGCATAGGTCTATATACAAATTTAATTTAAAGCAAGGTATTTTCAAATATCTGAAACACTTATTTTTTTTTGCCATTTTTTCCTAGGAGAAATGATCTGATATCATTGTCATTCCCACCAATTGACATTGGCATTGTTTAGAAAAAGCTTTATATTAGAGATGCACTGCAGTCCAGTTTAATTCAGAATGCTTTTACAAAACAAAACCAACTACTGAGAGCCATAAACATGCTGACAAAAAAGATCTATTAGTAATATAAATATACAACAATAATTTCAGAGTTTAAAATATTAATTTGATAAAACAATCTGAATTTCTGAAAATTGGGCCCTTGTCACACTAACAGGATATGGTCTTTGCATATGGTTTAAAACAAATCAATACATGGAATTCTAGTATCTCTGCTAATTGGTTTGGTGATTTGATACAATAAAAACTGGAATAGAAGCATAAACATACAGTGCTTAATTCTAATATTAGAAAATTAATTTGATAAAATGCCTTGCATTAACCCTTTGAGCATTGTAAGTAACATGATGGGAACAAAGATTTTTAGATAATTTAATTAGTCCATTGAGCATATACTTTGAAATAGCTGATAGTGTTGTAAACTTTTTAAAATTATGTCTAAGTAAATACTTGCATACTATATGGGGATGTTTTTTATTACTAGGTGGCTGAATAGATGTAGGCAAAATATTCACTGCCATTGATGCGTACTGTCTAATACAAAACAGTACTTCAGCTCCCTGGTTTTCATAGTTGCATATATTTATAAAGAAAATCAAACATATGATTCTACAAATAAGAATTGTCTACTTTAAGATGCCTTTAGAAGATAAAGGTTTAAAAAATATATTCAGCTATTTTGAAAATCTCCTGAGGTAGGTTAGTATTGGAATACTCTGGTACTGTAAAAGAGAATCTTTAGGATTAAAAGAAGGCTTAGTAATAATAAATTTTGCAGAATATTTGATGTGTTTGCATTGAAATTCTTGGCAGTGTTTTTGAGAAACAGGAACAAAAAGTGCACAATTATATTGATATACCTTTTAAAACTCAGTCACTGCAATAATGACTAGCTAAAAGATGAAGGTATTTTATTAAATTTCACATACAGTTTGGATGGCCCTTACTGAATGTTAGAATTTTACGAGCAACCTAGAAATTGCATGAGCAAATATTTTAGAAAGCCCCTATGTTCTTACAATTACTGCTTACAAGAACAAGGGGACAAGCATAGCAGCAAGTAAAGATTCTTTTAACTTAGAGATACTGATGCCACTTTACTAAGTGAGAATACATTTTCTACTGGTTTCTTGCAATATCAATCAGTCAGCAAACACTAAAGCAGCTGTACTTAATTTAAGTCTAGCTGAGGGCAAGGAGAAAGGGTATCATTTTAAATTATTTAAGGGAATTACATCAGTAGGATAGTGCAAGTAAGTTGTAACATTTTTTAGTCATTTAATGCAAATTAATGCATAATTAAATAACAGATGCAATACTCAAAGGGTTTTAATTTAACAACTTTTTTTATTCTTAATTTACTGTAAATGCTTCTGAGTTTGCATGCCTTGATCATTGCTGCTAGTGATTTTATGTGCCAGTAGACCTGAGTTTAATTTACCAGTTTAACTAAGAAGAAATAGTAAAAGCCACTTACAAAGTGACTGCCTAGTGTTTGTTTGAAGTAAAATATGCCTTAGTTTGGAAATGATCATTTTAACTTGTATTATTCTGATTTTTTTTTTCTTTTCCTGTTGAAAAAATTGGAATTTTGGGATTGGAAGCCCTGAGTAGTTAAATATTTGGTAAGAATTGTTCTTGGAGATTGCTCATTAAGGCTGAAATTCACTGTAGAAAACAAGGCCCAGAACAAGCCTATGGGCATCAAATGAGCCTCACTTAATACTAATTCAGGAAATTGTTCTTTGTTAAGCACTTTCTTGATTATGGTGCAAACATCTTACAGGAGTTTTAGTACTGGATTAATTTTACTCTGAAATAATAAATGTCTTTGTAAGAGGAATTTAGAGTTCAGAGGAACAATGTTGCATGGATTGGTATTTACCAGGAACTCAGTTCGGTTTTTTTTGACTCACTGATACCAGCAAAACCTTTTTACACAAAGAATACTTAATTGGTTCCCCTACTGAAGTTTCCTTCCATACAATATTAAACTGATTGCCTTGTATTTAAACATTAAATATCCATCTTAGAGTAACCCAGTTAAGCAATTTAAAATGTTAGGAAAATACCACTTTGTACCAAAGCAAGTTGCCCATCTCCACTCATCCCCACTGAAAATTTGGATTTACAGTTAATAACCAATGAGGCTGTTGAAGAAACTTTGAGTGCCTTTCAAAAACTTGGAAAATTGTGCCTGAGGTGGTAAACTTTAATTAGGTTAATTCTAGAGCTACCAATCAGTAATTTTATCATCACTCAGGGCTTTCTTACCTTCTAGGAAACTTCCTTTGTTGCATTTATTTTATACTGTATTTTTTTTAAGTGCCATCATTTAAATTTCACTTAGTAAGTGGCAGATTACATTATGCAGTCCCACAGCACAGAAACATCATAACACTAGGACATATTCAAACTCTTATTTTCCAGTTGACTGAATATATTATGTAAATGAGGTAAGCAACTTTTTGTAGATTGTATGTGTGAGATAATGTAATGTTCTTTTCCAGTTTTTGGGCTACAGTTGAATATACTTTTTAATTATTTAAAGAAGACATCTTTACAGAATAACGTGATGGTTTTTTTTGTATAATGTATTTGATTTTGTAAATACGTATTTCCTGATGTGATTTTTGTGACAAATGCTAAATCTTTTAGTATATAATGTCCTCTCAAAACTGGCAGGAGCTAAATAATAGTTTGTGGGCAATTTGTATTGTGTACTGTACAATAACTGGGGACCTTTTATAATTATAAAAATATATATTAACTTTTAGTGTGTTGTTTAAAAAATGACTGGAACATACTAAAGACAGTAGGATTTTTCTGAATATTTCAGACTTGAACTCAGGCTAGCTTTCTTGTGTTTTTCAAAACAAAATTGTGTCTTGTCTTTTAAAATCAATAAATTTGTTTTCTTGTTACAAACATATCTGAATTGCTTCAGTTTTTATATAGCCAGATATTTTGGATTGTTGTACTACTGATTTTGAGAGAAAAATTATTTCAACTTACACCTTCTAAATAAGACCTGATTTTTTTATTTGGCAGCAACAGAACTAAGTAACAAGTGTGTCCCAGATGGCAAAAGAAACAAGTATTTTGAATCAAGAAATTGTTAGGGTTGGAAGGGACCTGTGGAGATCATCTAGTCCAGCCCTCCTGCCAAGACAGGGTCACCTTAGAAGTGTTCAATTAAGCAGCTGTCACATTCACAGTAAATAGAGACTGTAATATTTTATTAATTTCAATATTAACAGTAATTTCCCATTACAGATTTAGCTAGTTAACAGCTATTAGTGAGGGGCACACACAGACTTTAGCCTCTGGGAATTAGAGGTGTCAGTTTGTTACCAGTGGAACCTACTTCTGCAGTTTTTGCTGTAAATATTCTGCAGTTTTTGCACTACATGTTCTGCAATATGTTCATGTATAAGATGTTTTGACAGTTTCACAAAACATAGTTGAAGGCCTAATCTTACTGGGTCATATATCTTACAGGGCTCTAGTTGCAAGTACTGTTTCATATAAAGAAATGCAGAATTTTAACTGGGGAGGACCCACCGACTAATAGATGCTAGAACATCATAATGACTATTGGATACCAAGTTTAAAACAGGTATTTCACATGGAAGTGTGGTAAAAGTAGAAAAATTGCATCCTAAAGCTCACTTTTCTCAGGAAATTCACTTATTGCCTATTCTTTAATTTCAAATAAAGACCAAAAGCTTAGTAAAGTACAATACTGGTCCCTCTAATGCATTCTACCAAAGAAGACTATAACTTCAGCAGTGACCCATAGTCACACCTATAGTATCATTGAATCATGAGGCTGGAAGAAATCTTTAAGATCATCCAGTCCAAGCATCCACCCAGCACTAACACTGAAACCCCTGAACCACTAAACCATCACCCAGTGCCAGATCCAGACACCTCTTAAACACCACCAGGGATGGTGACTCCACCACCTCCCTGGGCAACCTATTCCAATGCCTGACCACCCTAATGGTGAAAAAATGTTTGTAATATCTAATCTGAATCTCCCCTGTCTTAGCTTAATGCCATCTCCTCTTGTCCTCTCACTGCAGGCACAGTAGAAAAGATCAGCCCCCACCTCACTACAACCTCCTTTCAGTGATGAGGTCCCCCCTTGAGCCTACTCAAGACTAAACAAACCCAGCTCTCTCAGATGTTTCTCATGAGACATGTTATCTAAACCTTTCACAAGCTTTGTTGCCCTTCCCTGGACATGCTCCAGCACCTCAACATCTTTTTTAAAGTGAAAGGCCCAAATCTGAATACAATACTCAAGGTGCAGCCTCACCAATGCTGCATACAGGGGAATGATCACTACCCTAGTCCTGGTGGTCACACTATTTCTGATAAAAACCAGGATGACACTGGCCTTCTTGGCCACCTGGGCACTGCTGGCTCATGTTCATCTGCTGTTCAACCAGAATCCCCAAGTCCCTTTCTGATGAACAGCTCTCAAGCCACTGCTCTCCCAGCCTGTAGCACTGCCTGTGGTTGCTGTGACCCAAGTGCAGGACCTGACACTTGGCCTTGTTGAACCTCATACCATTAGCTTCAGCCAGTTGATCAAGTCTGTCCAAATCCTGCAGAGCCTTCCTACCATCCTGCAGATCAACACTGCCACCCAACTTGGTGTCATCAGAAAATTTACAGAGGGTGCATTCAATTCCCACGTCCAGATCATCAATAAAGATTTTAAACAGGACCAGGCCGAATACTGGGCCCTGGAGAACACCACTGGTGACCAGCCACCAACTGGATTTAGTTCCATTCACCACTACAGCCAGTTTTTTACTCATCAAAGAGTCTACCCGTCCAAGCTGCGAGCAGCCAAATTTTCTAGGAGGATGCTGTGGGAAGTGGTTTACTGCAGTCCAGGTAGAAACTTTCACAGTCTTCCCCTCATCTACTAAGTGGGTTGCTTTTTTGTAGAAAGAGATCAGGTTGGTCAAGCAGGACCTTCCTTTCATAAATCCATATGGGATGGGCTTGATCCCAAGGTTGTCCTGCATGTGCTGTGTAATGCGGGTTATGGATTTTTTCCACAGCCTTGCCTGGAACTGAGGTAAGTCTGACAGGCCTCTAGTTCACTGGATCATCCTTTCAACCCTTCTTGTAAATGGGCATCACATTTGCTGTTGCAGTCAGCTGGAACTTCTCTGGTTAACCAGGACTGCTGGTAGGTGATTGAGTGTAGTTTGGCAAGTTCTTTTGTAAGCTCCCTCATTAGTCAAGGCTGGATCCCCCCAGGGCCCATAGACTTGTGAGTATCTCATTGGCATAGCAGGCCATTAACCATCTCCTGGATTATGGGGGCTTTGCTCATCTTCCCATCAACAATTTCCAGCTCTGGGAATTTCTCAAGCTGGGTACCCTGTGGACAAGTGGTATTGATATTAAACACCAAGGCAAAGAAAGCATTAAGTACCTCAACCTTTTCCTCATCCCCTGTCACTACACTACCCTCTGCATTCAACAAATGATGGAGACACTCCTTTCACTGCCAGTGTACTTATACAAAATTTTCTTGTTGTCTTTAACTGCACCGGCCAAATCAGGGTATAGTTTGGCTTTGGCCCTCCTAATCTTCTCCCTGCATGATCTTGCAACATTCTTATAGTTCTCCCAAGTTACCTGGCCCTCCTTCCACAGACAATATATTCTCTTTTTTGCCCTAAGTTCCAGCCTGAGTTCTCTGTTTAAACAATCAGGCCAGTCTTTTTCCACGATGACTTGTCTTTCTACACGTGGGGACAGCCTGCTCCTGAAAATTTAACCATTCCTTTTTATAGCACATTGAGCCTTCCTAGACTCCTTTGCCCTTCATAACTGACTCCCAAGGGACTCTATCAATCCATGTCCTAAACAGCCAAAGTCTGCCCATTGGAATTGGGTGCTGGTGCCCCTCCTTACTTCACCCAATATTGAAAACTAACCTTTTGTGGTCACTCTGCCCAAGACGGCCACTGACTACCACATCACCCACTAGTCCCTCTTTGTTCACTGTCATGGTTTAACCTCAGCCAGCCACCAACCCCCACGGAGCCACTCACTCACTCCCCAACCAGAAGGATCGGTAAGAAAATCAGAAGGGTAAAGGCCAGAAAACTCATGGGTTAGATAAAGACATTTTAATACGGAAAGTAAAAGCTGCACAAACAAGCAAAGCAATGCGAGGAATCCATTCACTGCTTCCCATGGGCAGGAAGGTGTTCAGCCATCTCCAGGAGACCAGGGCCCCATCACACATAATGGTGACCTGGGAAGACAAACACCATCACTCCTCCCTCTTTCCCCCACTTAATATAGTGAGTATGATGCCATAATGGTCTGGAATATCCCTTTGGTCAGTTTGGGTCACCTGTCCTGGCTGTGTCTCCTCCCAACTTTCCCTGCAACCCCAACTTCCCCACCAGTGTGGCAGTATGGAAAACAGAACAGGCTGTGGCCCTGTCCAAGCACTGCTCGGCAACAACAAAAATATCTCCATATTATCAACCCTGTGTTCAACACATCCAAAACACAGTCCACACAGCCATTGTG
The DNA here is from genome assembly GCA_035041135.1 of Platyrinchus mystaceus. NCBI lineage: Eukaryota > Metazoa > Chordata > Aves > Passeriformes > Tyrannidae > Platyrinchus > Platyrinchus mystaceus. The sequence goes on from JAWWLV010000100.1 coordinate 45,581,197, forward strand.
AAGAAAGTTCACTCTACTACAGCCAAAACCAGCCCATTCACAAACAGCAGGTCTGGCAGGGCACCTCCTCTGGTGGGCTCTTTCACCAATTGTTTTAGCAAGTTCAGTTCTATACACTCCTGGAACCTCCTGAACTTCCCTGCTGTGCTGTATTTCCAGTAGACATCTGGCAAGTTGAAGTCACCAAAAAGTACAAGGGCTGGTGAATGTGAGACTTCTCCCAGCTGCTTGTAGATTGCCCCACCTGTCTGTTCATAGTTGGGTGGTTTGTAATAGACCCCCAACATGACATCCATCCTGCTGACCTTCCCCCTGGTCTTTGCCCATAGGGTCCCAACCTAATCATCTTCATCATAGTGAAATACAATCAAATCACTCCCTAAGAGTGCTCTCCCATCCTATTCTATGTTTACAGAATACTCCTAATTGGTTTCCTAATTGAGACTGAATCTTCATTTTCCAGCAGCTGCCTTGCTGAAACTAAATAGGTCTTCCTCTAGCATACATGCACAGGAAAACAATCTGTAGGGGGATCTCAACCAACCAACTCTGGATATAGCCAACAGCCTACATTGCTCAGCTCTTTTCTACTGACAGTGTTAGCAGGAAGACCCTGCAGAATTCTACCTCTGTTGCTGTTGATGTTAATTGCACCAATTGAATTAGTTAACCAATGAAAGTTCAGTTCAGCATCCCACAGTACTAAACTCAGACCTCAAAGAATGAAATATAGCTAAAATGTAGGAGAAATTTTAAAATACTGGGTACTGTAAGAAAACATGAGTGTGAGAGGGATGATAAATGAAGTTTTATTACTTCTGTAAGGTAATTTTCTGCACAATGTTAATGATAGCAAATAAGTAAGATACATTTTACATTGAATTATTTTAAGTATTTAATTTGACTTACCTAAAGCATTGACTTCTATTACGTAAAATTGCATATAGCCTGCAGCAATCCAGTGTGCATCAGTTGTTTAATTCCATATCAAGGTCTATGCTCAAAGCCACATGAAATATAAGCCAGTTATTTTTCCACAAAGGCATCTAACCAAGGCAAGGAAGAAACCTTGATCCATTTTTGGCTCTGTTAACAGTATGCTAGAGAGAGTTTTTATTCTTACTTTATTCTGCTGATCTCTTTCAAAAATTTGCTAAATCTCATTGTACATGTACTTCCCCAATACATGAATTAAGGGAACATGTAGGACTTTTCTGTTCAAAAAACAAAACAACCCCTCCTTGACCAAAAAGTGCTACTGCAGAACTGTTCTAGTAAGAATAACTCTGTGTACAGGCATTTTCCACAGGCAAACTGTGCAGAAGGCCTGCACAGTTGAGAGCAGACACAGTAGGTCACTATTTATTCAGTAAACTAGTTGTTAATAACACAGACATACTTCCAGAGATCTAGATGGAAGAGCTGTTTTTTCTCTGCAGCTAGATATTACCTTTCTCCACAATGTAGTCACACTAAGAGATGGAGTCCTGCCACAGTTCTGGTTTATAGCCACCTTTGTTCAAACTGCTGCTAAAAGTGGTTGGCATTACTGTCTCCACTGCTGGAAACACTTGTTGGTTAGCAAGCCCTGTTAGCCTGCTGAAAGCACAAGAGTGCTCAGATTTTTATCTTCTTTCATGAAGTATTACTGGCAGAATCATATCGACAATATTTGAGTTAGAGCACAGTTTAAGAGAGCTACTGGTAGTAGCAGTAGTGTTGTGAATACCCTTTAGTCGGTACTTCAGAAGAAGGGTTTGCTAACCACTCCTTTGCAGAAGCCATAATTTTAGGTTGTATCATCTTCCACCAATATTGAAAGATGTCAGAAAGAGCTGAAGAAGTTGCTATAACAACACATTGAAGTTAGGGTCACAAACTGTGTCATTGGAACACAGGCATTGAATTGACTGGTCCATGTGAGTGACAAGGTGACTGTTGCTCAGAGTGGTAGCAATCACTTTATCCATTTATTTCCCTGGTCTTCAACAGTTTCTGATGCCAAAGAAAAACTTAGACTCCCCACCTTCCTCCAGTTTCACCCAAGAAAGCCAAAATCAAAAGGTGCAATGAACATAGCAAACATGCATGTTAAAAATGGAACTGCCCTAATCATCACCACATAAATGATACCATTCCCTTCCTATGAACCTCTGGTAGATGATCCATTTTGTGTGAGAAGTGTAATTCTACCTGTACACTTTACCTCCGTCTACTTTCTGGCAAATCCAAATCCATGCTTCTACTACACCAGCTGCATTAGAGGTAGACAAGAAAATGTCATGGTTTGGGATGGTTCTGCTGAAATACTTGCCCGAATATCTAACAATATCTATGCTGAATAATGTACCAAAACTAAGCTTTTCTTTTTCCTATTGAAGAGTATTTATTGATTTAAAATGTCTTAGATATTGGGTGGACTTTTCTTCTTTTAAAAAATAAAAAAGTTGATCAAGTAGCTAATCCATTATAGACAAATCTTGTTGTGATATCTGCCAGGCAAAAAACTTACCTCATCTAACACCACCAGATCTGATACATTTAAACACAATAAGCAGGATTGTAACTGCTTTAAAATCAGGTCAATTGAAAAAGACTGTGAAATTGAAACCTAGTTCTTTGTTACAGCATTCCCCCCACATCCTAAGCTGTTTTTTTTGTAATCATCAATTCATTAGGTGGGTCAGTGTAGTTGGGAAATCCTCTCTTTGAACAATCATACAGTCCTTTGAACACAGTCAGGGTGGGTACATCTGCTTCCTTTCCAGAAACCTAGACGGGATAGCCCAAGTCACCATTTGGGGCCAGAGAGTGCTGGCATACATCCTACAAAAAAGTCTGGAAACAGAATGAGCGACTTTAAACGTCACATGGTACCTTTAAACTCAACAGCACTTCTCAAGTACTGATTAATTAACCATCTCAGTGTCTTTTTAACACAGAGGCATACATACCAAAGTAACCTACAGGGTTTGGTTTAATTTTGGGGGTTAACTTTTACCAGGACGACCGGAGCACGAGCTAACCCCAACAAATATGAGAGCACGACCTAATCCCAACAAAAAGGAAATAATCCAGGGAAAACTTTTGTAGCAAAATAGCGACACCCACTGCTGAGTATTACAGTTACACCCTTACGCTCTTCGAAAATAAAGCGGAAGGGGAAACGCCACGGAGGGAGAAGCCAAACTCAAGGGGTTCGCGAACTTCCTCGTCACATCGCTGCCACCAACCTCGCGTTCCCGTGCTAATGCAGGGATGCCCTTAAAGCCCGTGCACGGCCCTTCCCCACCGGCCGCTGGCGCTCAGCAGGGAAGGACGGAGGGACGGAGGGACGAAGGGAGGGTGTCACGGCGTCACCGCCTCCCCGCCACACGAACCCCGCTGCCTTCGGAGGGTGGAGCGACACGGGCAGAGGACGCCGCAACATTGAAGGGTGAGGATGCTCCTCGCCAGGGAGGGGCTGCCGGCGGGGCTGCAGGTCTCCAGCTCCGGCCAGAGCGCCGGGCAGCTGGAGAGGAGAGAGCAGGGTGTGACTGCGACACGCAGGTAAGCACCGCAGACCCGCGGCTTTTCCCGCCGGGAAGCAGCTGGTCCCAGAGGGCACCGGGCACTTCTCCTCGCTGACGGCTTGGAGGGAAAGGGGCGCCGTGTCTCGCCGGGGTGTTAGAGCCGCTCGCAGCCCCGCCGCGGTGCCAAAGGCTTCCGCCGCCTTTCTCGCATTCCCCAAGTGCCGCCGGCGGCCGTGAGCGGAGCCAGGGGGGAATGGGCCGCGTCTCTCCCGGCGTGCGCTGTCCTGGGGCTCGGCACTGCCCCGGGGAGCGCCGGGCTCGGAGCGGCAGCCGCCCCTCCCTCGGGGTCAGTCCGGCCCTTGGAGCGCGTGCTGTGCCAGAGGCTTTCCGCGGGCACGGCGGGCTCCGCGGGGCGGCGTGGGAATGTGACGGTGCTCAGGCGGTGGCGAGGAGCCCTCTGGGCCTGCAGAGGAGAGGTAGGCGGGGAGCGCGGCCCTGCCAGGCGCCGTCCTGGCACGGCTGTCCCAAATGAGGGCGAGCCCGGCGGAGAGGCGCCGCTCAGCTGTCGGAAGCTGCTCCATTGGGGAAGATACAGACTGGAGTGTCAGACCACCTCGCAGGCAGAGGTGGTTGTTTGGGTGAGGTGGCTTGTGTGTCAGAAAATATTAGATCCCATAATTCAAAAGACAAACTTGTCCTTCTGTTTCAAGGTATTTTATAAATGAAGTTATGCTTTTGAAACCTGGATGTGTCTGTTACACCAGTTATTACAAGAAGAAACTTGTTCTAGTCACTTGTTATTGCAGCATGACACCTAATCTTGAGAATGACTGTATAGCAATAATCTTTTAAAATTGGCACAAATTGTTCTAAACCACATGTCATGTGAAAAGAGATTTCCTTGACCCTTAGTGTGGGGAAAACAAACCGTTCCCGGGCAGAAGCCGCAGGCAAGACAAGCCCATCACAACCCACCCCCACTGCACCAATGCCGGAACAGGGGTGGGGCGGGCACACACGTGAGGGGTTCCCGCTACCACCCCGGGCTCGGGCACCTCCCACGGCCCCTGCCTGTTATAGATTAAATAGTGATGCTCAAGATAGCCAAATTATAATTAAAGAATACATTTATTAGCAAACAACAGAAAACGGAACAGTATGACATGTTAGATGCTCGCCGGGGATTTGCAAGTCCCACAAACAGAGTATCTCCCTAAATTAAATGGCCCTTGTAGTACTTTACCAAATTTTATGTGTCCAGTTGTCCTCTTTATTCTGCAGCCGTCTGTCTCAGGTCTTCTGT
>JAWWLV010000100.1:45595284-45615878 GCA_035041135.1 Platyrinchus mystaceus
CTTAGACATTCAACACTACTAATCTCATCATTAATTTGATGAGCAAATTATTTGATCCCATTATTGACTATTACAACAGGTAAATCCGAATGTAGCTATACCATAGTAATGTGCAATCAGTTTTCAAGCATTTGCCTGAGTAAGCAGCAATTTGGTTGAGACAGTTTGCAAATCAGGGATTTTTGATTAGCCCTTAGAAAAAGTCTCAGACATTGCTTCCAGCTGATTGTAAAGGCACCTCAGTGCCTTTGCAGATGTCAGCATGTGCATGAGCAGACTGAGCATGCTTGGTTTGCTTATTTTGTTTAAGTTAGTATTTTGTTAAAGACCCCTCCTGTGTGAGAACTCCAGCATGACAAAATAGTGTTTTGAGACCTTTGACGATTTTGTTTCTTACAAAGCAAGTTGAACCCTTTTCCCTGACTAACTTTGCAGAGATCATCAGTGGGGTTCTAACTGGCAAGCTGCTGTGTGATGTGGCTTAGAGCAAGGACAACAAAGCTGCATTTCTGCACTGGCCCTGTGCCAGACCACCTGTTTGTAAATTCAGAGCAATTGTTCTTAGTATAATTTCACTGCTGGAACTGGTGCTGACTGCTGCTCTGTTTCACTCTCACCAGCTGTAGAGCCATTGTACCTCCTGCTCCACATCTGCAAGCAAAATCATCATACACACTTGGCTCAACATCCGTCCGTGAGTTTATTCAACCTCCACCCTCTCTGGCTGGAATCAGGGCAGAGGGCAGTAGTCAGCAGTGTTTATGCAGGTTTGTCTGATTTTCCTGCTGTGAATCCAGGGAATAATCAGTTTTTTCAGGGCAAGAGCAAAAGTGCTAGCCCAGGCAGGCTGTTTGGTAGATATTCTTTTGTAAGCTTTAGTCCCACAGTCCCTACAAGTATACATAGCTACGGTTAAATGGAGCAGACAGCCACAATATTTGCAGGTGACAGTGGACGTGCTGTCCCCACTGCATGTACATTTTGCACATAGATCTCTTCTGCTGGAAGCACAAACTACTTGCAATGATAGTGATCCCCAAGTCCATGCAATACTGTACCAAAGGATTAAACTCTTCACTCTTCAATACCTTCTTGTTGATCTGGGCTAATTTGGTTCTACTGAATTTCAGCCAGAGACTGCCTACATATTACACGTCTGTTCTTCTTTTGACTAATAACGGCTCAGCTGTGTCTCACTGACATGTTGCTGACTGAAGGCCCGTCTCTTCCATATCCCATATTATAGAAGGAATTTACCTTTGATCCCAAAATTAGACAGCATTCATGCAAAAAAAACCCTCAAACCACCAAAAAAACCAACAAAACCCAAGCAAATAAAAAACCCATCCAAACAAAAAAAAACCCAACAAAAATAACCTAAACAATAACAAAGCCCCCAAACAACAACAAAGCAACAAGAAAAAAACCACACAAAAAACAAACCACCAATCACAAAACAAACCAAAACCATTTTAGATCTTCTGGAAGATCAAGGCATAAAAGCAGGTTCTGATTATCAAACCCACAGCAATTGCATTAAAATAGGGGTCTGTGAGCCTTTCTTTATAATTTCATAATTATGGCTCCAGAGTAATTTATGATAGATAAATATGCAGCACCTAGCAACAGATATTCCATGGTAACAGAGGCAATTAGTCATCCATACAGCATTCCAGCAACTGTGTTGCATTTTATTAAGATAACTCTGCCCCCCCTACCCCAGACATTGGAACCAGCTTCTGATTTATGTTTCACCACTCCCCTTTCTCATTCTGAGTCAAGAGCATAAGTGTCTTTGAGGCTTTTATGAAAGACCCTTAACCCATTTTAGGGTGTCCATCTCACTCCTATTCCCTTTGTTCTGCCACAGAATATTCCTTGCTGATTTTTTTTCCTACTCTAACGAGGATCTGCAGTCACTGACCAGCACTGCTTCAAGACAGAGGTGATGCTCTGATGTACCTGGCATAGGTGATCTTTGCGCCTGAGGAGCAGTCGATGAGCTGTGCTACCATTGACCCACATGGTGCCCAGTGCCTCACCGGAGTGAGCACAGCTGGCCTGCCATGCCCACAGCTGGGCAGTGATGCCCTCTCACTGGCACAGGGGCTGCCAAGCAGTTTTTCTGGTCTGAACCCCTTCCTGCTGGGGCCCCCCATCCCCTCATGCGAGCAGTGAGAGCTGCTGGTGGCACCAGGGCACCATCCTCCTCAGGAATGCTGGGACTGAGGGACCAGGGAGCCGCTGAATGGATGGTGAGGCTGAGGGGATGGTGGGTGGCTGAGGAGGCTGAGAGGTAGCTCAGGGGAATGGTGGAGGCTGGGGGCTGTGGGATAGCCAGGGCAGAAGGGAGGACGGAGGGGACTGGGGTGAGGGCTGGGGACACTGATGGCTGGCAGGGGCTGAGGGCACTGGGATGTGGCTTGGGGCCGCTGAGGGGACTGCGGGGAACTGATGACATAAATACTCAAAAGGCATATTGTTTGCAGTATCTCAACTGAGACAAGAGAAACTGAGACCCATTATTTAAAGTTTCATAAACCATAAAAAAGTCTCCTGACCCAGGAGACAAATTGCTCAACCAAGCCAGCAGGACCTGAACCAGCTCTAGAGTCATGTTCATGGCGACTTGTGACCATGAAAGGATAAAGTGAGGTGGGGGCTATTCCCCAAATGACCACCAGAGACCCTCTTGAGACCATTCTCCAAACTGTATGAGCATGCCTAAATATTAACGTGTACAGCTTTATCTATGTAAATGATTCCTGAGACGGGTGAAAATTTAGATGAACATACGTACGGTTTGCCTAAATAAATGACAGCTTTGAAATGTCGCGTGTGTGTGTTAGGATTCCCCCACACCGTGGGTACTGAAATAAAGTAATGTCTGCCTTCTAATACTGAAATTACAGTGTTAGAGAGTTTTAATCTTCCTGACATTTAGTGACACTGAGGGCACTGGGGTGTGGGCTGGGGCCTGAGGAGACCGGGGGCACGGAGGGCACTGGGGACTGCGGGGCCGAAGGGCCCGGCGGGGCCGGGTCGGCGCCGGCACGAGCAGCGCGTCGTGCACCGGGCTCGTGCCGGGGCGCGGCGGCGACCGTTGTCGTTGCCGGGGCGTTGGGCGCGCGCCCTCGCGTGTCGCGACAGTTGGCGACAGGCGCGATGGCGGAGCCGCTGGTGCCCGCTGGTTTCCGCCCCGGCCCCACCGCCCTCTGGCCCTGCCTCTTCCCCACCGCCTCCCGGCCCTGCACCTTTCCCGCCAAGCTGTGGCTGCTGGTGAACAACCCCCGCGTCCGCTCCGTGCGCTGGGACGCCCGCGGCGAGGGGCTGCTCATCTACCAGGCGCTCTTCGAGCGGGAGCTGCTGGGCGGGGGGCCCGGCGCCTCCGGGGAGGCGGAGGTCTTCAAAACCAAGAACTTCGGCAGCATCATCCGCCAGCTCAACCTGTACGGGTTCCACAAGCTGACGATGGCGCCGGCTGGCCCCGCGCTGGGGCACAGGCTGGGGCCGGGCGCGGCGGGGGACAGTCCCGACAGCCCTGATGGGCCCCGGCACCACTTCTGGAACCCCTACTTTCGCCACAACCGCCCCGACCTCCTGGTGAGGATCAAGAGACTCACGAAGGCCAATAGGGAGAAGCTGGACGCTGGCCTGAAAGTGCCCAGCCGCCTGCTCGACGACTTGCAGCGCATTGTTGGGAAGGGACTTGTTCCTGTCGCTCTCGACCCTCGGCGAGGCCAGCGGGACCGGTGAGACCGGGCGGGTCATCGGGGCGCGGTGGGTGGGAGGGCGGCATGGGCTTAGGAAATCGGCACTGCCCTGAGGGAAAAGGCTTGCGTGCCCTTTCTGCTGGCTGCTTAATTCACCTGGTGTAGGAAAAATGTCATTCTTACGGGAGGTTGAGCTGCTGCCAGTAAGCAAAAGGGAATGTAATTATAGATTCCTAAAAATGCACTGCCTATATATATACACAAATATCAATATATGTGTCAGAATATCCATATAACTATAGATGTATATTTCACAGGTTCTGTTTGTATTATCTGCAATAAATGACATGGTTCGTGTGTGTTTCAGTGTGCCCATAGACTACAGCACCAGCAGGGACCTAAAACTAATATACATGCCAAATTGTCGCTAGATAAAAGGTGCAACATGCATCTTTCGGTATGTTTTAAATCTTAATTTTTTTGTTTGTTTGTTTCAAAAAAAATTGCCTAAAGCAGCACAAGTTCATTGTGCTTTGAAAAAGAAAAGAAGAGGCCAGTCAAAAGAAAGTTCTGCAACAGTTCTGCTTTTTGCATCTTGTATTTTCAGCTGTGGGCAACTGTATACAGCATAGAGAAGAATGGAAAGGAGAAAGGAAGACTTTGAGATCTACTTTAGGAAGACACTAATTTTCAACGAACTCAAAACAAATTCAGGAAAAAAGTTTAAAGAAAAGTCATGAGTTATCTCAATAAAAATGTTGCGTAATGCAATATGCTAAGAGCTATTATTCAACACATACTGGTTTTCTAAAATTTAAATAGTTAAAAACAAGGCTAATGTGGCCTGCCTTAAGTATCTGAAAGACTATTTTCAGCTTTCATCCAACGAAAAGTTCCCCAGCCCAGGGTGTGGCACATGGTAACACAATTACCGAACTCAGCACTGGGATGGCTGAGGATGGGCAGAGACTGATGTGACATTGGTGCCCTGCACTGGCACAACAGGAGTAAACAGATGAGGCAGTCCACAAGATTTTCCTGATCTTGGAATGGGAATGAGCTCAGAGAGCCAAAAGAGTTTTTGTAAAGCGTGTGCAAAAGGCTGTGTCTGATTCACATCATCAAGGGAGCTGTTTCTCTGAAATATGTACGGACTGGCTGCAGCCAGCATCGCTTCACTGCGTTCTGCTCCACACAGGTAGACAGTTCCTACCCAAAGTCCTCAGTCCATGTTGTCATCTCTCTCTGCTAAGACCATATCATGATAATGAGGAGCAAATGAAACTAAGTAAGCTCCTCAAACCTGTAAGGCTTTTATTAGAGGCTTAAGTACAATAGCCAAACAGGCACTTAATTCACACACATGAGATGTCCTTCCATGAGTTTACCATTGCAAATCACTGACTCCTAATGTTATCTAAGGGTGGCGTGGGTCCTCCAGATCTTACAGTTGTTATGTCATACTCAGAAAAGCTGGGGTGAATTATATAAAATTAATATATTCATGGCAGATACTATTAGAGAAGATTCTATGGCTTGTATGATTCTGGGGTTCAGACTAGATGATCATAATGCTGATTTCTAGGCACGGCTCCCGTGAATTAGAGCCAAAAACTGCACGGAGGAGGTTCTTTAAATATAGCTTTAGAAGTCTTGTTGCAACAGAGTTGTAAGTCACTGACCTGTTTTTTTCTTTCCCTCTGAATATTCTCATAGTGGACATAAATGAAAAACTTTTAGCCAACATTGTCTTTCTACGTTCTGCCTGGTGTGTCCATGGCAACCCCCTGTGTGAGGAAGATGAATGAATGAAATTATCACGAACCATAGTTACGTGCATCTGACACGGTGAGGCATTTTAAATACCTTAAACACACAATTCTCTTTTGTGGGAGGCACTCATGCCTTAATTGATGTAGACATATATTCTAAGGCAAAGAGGGAGGGGATGAATTGGGAGGGTTCTGTGTCAGCCAAGCTTTTAAAAAGCATACCAAAACAACAACCCAAGCACACCAACAACTGTGAAAATTGCATGTCTGTATGTACACAGAGGCATACCATGAACAATTGATATAGCCAGAAAGCTGTTGCCAGCTGTTCCAAGTTTATAAGACCCAAATACCTGAGAATGTAAAACCTTCAGTTATTTTTTTTTCACAGCATATTCTGAGTTGGAAGGAACCCACAGGGATCATTGAGTTCAATTCTTACGTGGATGGTCCATACAGGGATCAAAACCACAACCTTGGCATTACATGCTATAACCAACTGAGCTAATCTCAGGTTTTGCTTATGGGTGGAGTCACAGTGTTGCCCTGGAAATTAATCTTCATTTAATCTGTATTCTCTATTTGAATTAAGATGTTTATAATCCCCAAGCTAGCTCATGTACAGTCTACATTGTTTCAGGTCTTATACCTCCCAGGACCAAGAACAGAATTGTAGGTAGCAAATGCATGTGGATAAAGGACTTGACACTTTGATAATCTCTGTGCAGGAAATTTCCAGTGGCCAACATGATGTGTGGTTATACTTCCTCTCTGGAAAAGAAGTGGAAGTTGGATGAGCAACAGGACAGAAAGACAAGGGTGGTTGGAGGAGCTTGTCAGGCTTGCGAAGGAAGAATTAGGGACATACCTACACACCACACTATGAAGAAGCAGAATGTCTGCAACAGGCAAAGCTGCTTAATTCAGACAAAGGTGCCAGCAGGGATGAGAGAAATGTGAAGGAACATCCTTAAGTGCCAGCAAAGAAGTTGGTTATATACCCTGACTTAAGGAACAGTCTGTCCCTGACCTGACTGGCTGTCTGCTGCAGGTCCATGCATCATGGTCAGACTTAGAGCAGAGAGCAGTGTCTCAGTGACATTTTGGCTTTGCTTGAAGTCAGTGGCCAAAATGCTACAAGCCTCAAAAAGGTTAATTCTCACCTTCAACCTGTAAACCATCTATAAACCATTTATAAAATACAACTTTTTAAATTGTTGGACTGCCTTTAGTGCTTTCACTGCCATGTGTGCATGGCGTTAATAAAAGCACTATGGAATCCAGCTGATGGAAGGAATATCACTATGTTATAGTGTCACTGCTGACAAAAGGAATGTAACCTTTCCCCAAGATCTGACTGTCCCACTCCAGAATAAATTAAGCATAATGGCACTGTTGTCTTTGTTTTTTCCTGAAATGTAAAAATCTCAGCAGCAGTTTTGTTTCTCCGGAATACTCTTGGAATTCCACACTTGGAATTCCAAACGTTCGTTAGCTTTAAATCTGCTCTTAGAAGCAGACACACTAGAACACTTACTACAGCAATAGGTATATTTTCAGAGAAAGCACTTTGCACTTAATAGGTCTTGAGAGACAGGCTTTTTTATTAGTGCTGATAACCAAATATGAGGAGTAATTAAAAAACAAAAAAACAAAACAAAGAATGATTAATGTTTACAGGTTTGAATTAGCCTTAAATACATTACTGTGGGTTTTAAGAATCCATTAATAGGAATGAGACTACAGTACTTTGCCATTTTTCTATAAAACAAGGTTTTTTAAAATTTTGATAAAATACATGATGAAAAAGGAAAAAAATACTAACAAGCTGTAGTAAACTTTAATGTATGAAGATTGCATTCAGCACATTTAAATGTGTATTTCTTCATCATAGATTGTAACAGCTATATTTTTGTGTTTTCTTGTAACTGTTTCTTTTCCCTTTAAAAGAACAAATATTTCATTTGTAATGCTTATTTTATTATAAACTTCAAGGAGAGGACTTCAGGAAGGAGAAATGCGTGAGTTTACAATGGCTTATAAAAAAAGCTATAAAATATGTGTTAGATTCTGAAGAAAATGAAGAGTTATGTGATATATTGTACAAATGTAAGAAATGTGTCTGAAATAAAATGTCAGTTTGTGAATCCCTGATTTTGTTTCTAATAGTTTAATTAAGCAACTGTAGTGTCATCATGACAATAACATCAAGCTACAGAATCATTTTATTAAGTGATTAATTCAAATCCATCCTCTTTTTCAGCAGAAAGTGAAAGTATGGCCCATTGTTGCAGTGTTGGTCAAAACAAAGCAGAATTTTGATTCCCATTCATTACGGTAGCTTGAAAATGCTAAAGCAAGCTCCTGAAGATACTTACTGACTCCTTATATTGACTGTCTCAAGTTCACATTCAATGGAATTGAAATTGGATTAAAACTTTCAGAGCTCTCTGCTTGCATTGTGTCTTGACCAAAATACTGTTACTCCTGCAAAATGACAGATTACTGATGAGACTGATAAAAAATTATAAGCTTTGGAAAAACTGATTGTGTTAAGAGTTACCAGTGAGCTGGGACTGACAGGAGTAATTTTAATAATTTCAGTAGGGTTACTCAGAGGATATTTACATCGGTTTAAGTTCAGCAGAATCAGAGCCTTAATAGTTCAGTTCTGAGAATAGCTGAGAGTGCAGATGATCTGCATATGCTGAGAGGAAGCACACATTGCTTGAAGCGTCTGCATTTCTCTTGCCTCCCTTTACTTAGTCTACACTGTTGCTTGTATGTACTTGTGACTGGGTAGTTCCTACCACACTTCAAAATCTTCTTGTTGGCACAGGGCTCAAATTCTCTCTCTGGAATTGTTCCTGGACGCTGTATGCCTTCTGCTAAGCTTCAGTGACTATGAGTCTATGCAATGGGCCATCCTGTTCTGCCTCACCTCTGTCACCTGTTAAGCTGCTCTACCATGTGAAGGTAGATTGGAAAAGCCACTACAAGTCATGCAGCAGCCATGTGCCCCTTTTCAAGGTTTTATGTGTTTTCTTTGGCTGACTCCATCCATGAGGGTCCTAGCCTTTCCCAGCATCCAGATGGCCAGAGAGAGGATACCTGGTGCACATGTCAAGACTAATGCTTTCCCTTTACTCCACAGCTGGGTTAATTGTTTTGTCTCTGGCTGGACATTGGTACCAACAAAACTGCTAATGCTGGCAGTTCAAAAAGTGCATAAAATGTTACAGCAGAAGAGCTGTCATATTTGCTTCATCCTTTAGGTGCCTGATCATTTTTTGTGCCTTTCCAATTATTACCATGTCATCTAGCTTTTAAAATGACATGCTGGACAGGCAGGTCCAAAAGTAGATCCCAATTAGATGCCTAACTTCAGAGAGTTACTGACAGCTCAGACTTTCTTATGCATCTGCTGTACTGTGTCCTGGGTTGGAAAACAATGTTTGAGAATTAACCTCACAAAAAAGGGTCTGTTCCCCTTGGATTAGTTATCCAGTCCTGTTCCTGTAGCTGGGGTCTGTTCCCTTTGGATTAGTTATCCAGTCCTATTCCTGTAGCTGCAGCAGCAATATGATAGAGAGCCCTTACCTCTTCTAGTTACAGAACAGAACTGGGGGAAAAAATATGACTGGTTCCTCCTTTTCCTGTCCCCCCTGCTGCTGTCATCAAATACCTTGAAAAGTACAGGGTTTCAGGGTGCTGTTTCATCAGAAAAATCCTTACATGCTTGAAAAGCCTGCGGCAGGTCCCAAGAACCAGTGAAACCACCCAGAAGGAAACTGACTGCCCCAGTGATTCTTGGGGGCATCTCGCTGCTGGCCTAAGAACTTCTGAAGGCTGTTGAAACAATAGCTATTTCATGGTCTGTGGCTCTGTGCTCTTTCCACAGCCTGATTTGTAATGCATACCAAGCCCATTTCAGAGCAATAAGTCCTGGAAACCCTTCAGTTTGGGGTGCTCTTTACACAGCTCTGCCTTTTGCATTTTGTAATCCCCAATGAAATGTTTTGAGTAATCCCTTTGCTGTAGGCTTTATCTGGGTCTTAGAGCAGCAGTGCTGTCTGAGCACTAGGCACCTGCTCTGGGGCAGCTGTGGAAGCAGAGCCATGTCATGATCACGGCCATGTGGCATGGATACTGCAGCCCTCTGCCAAGAGGTGCTGGCTGGCAGCATCAGATGGGCTGTCATGCAGAGTCTGTGTTCAGCAGGATTTAGTCAGAATGGGTAGGATCTTGATGCTTTCCACTGAATCTGCACTCAAGGACAAGGAGAACATTCCTCCCCAAGGAAGTGGTCACAGCACCAAGATTGACAGAGTTCCAGAAGATTTTGGACAGTGCTGTCAGGAACGTGTCATTCTTGGGGTGGTCCTCTGCTGGCCCAGGAGTTGGACTTCGATGATCCTTGTGGGTATTCTGTGATTCTATGAATATGTCACACAGGCTGTAACTGGTGGCTTGGGGGGATGTGTGGTCCTCTGGGGTTGTGAGAGGTTTTGTTGGTTTGGCTTTTTTTTCTTTTTGAAAACTTCATCCTGGATGTGGGTTGGATAGAAACCATGAAGATTTTTTCAGGAAAGGAAGGGGTGTTGTAAGAGGTATTTCCACAGGAACATGGGGCAAAGAATTTTCTTTTCTGTAGCCAACACCAGTGCTGGTTTTTAACCACTTATGGCACTCAGAACCGTGAAAGTGATTTGAAGAAGAAAGAGCTAGAGAAAGGAGGAGGAATCACAGCATTAATTTGTGTCTCCCTTCTCAGTCACAGGTTAGCACCACTGGCTTGGAGCTGAGGAAATTAATGGGAAATAAGTGAAGCAACCGATCCCAAGATCTTCCGACCATCATTTCATGTTCAAGTGGAGTTCGAGTGACTTTAGGCATTAGCATATGTAGGGTGTGTACATATTTTCAAGTTAATGAAACGAAGTTCAGCTTTGGATAACCACCTGGATCATTCCTTTGGCTTAGTTTGCATTAGCTGCATTGTTTTCAGTGGAGCATAACCCCAACACAGCTGTGTTGTTCCATTCATTTTTTCATATCTGCATTGATTTCAATAAAGCAAGACTGCAGCATTTTCATATCACTCTATCCCTTGTTGCATGTCTGCCTTAGATGTTACACCAAGCTCCCTCAGTGTTCCCTCAGTGCTATGAATGTGTGCACACAGTTTGTCTCTGGTAGTTACAGCCAACACATGCACTCCTTGCTGAACTTTGTGCAGTTTGAGTGACTGTACTGGATATTGTGGGGAGAATACTGAAAAACAAACTCAGTAAGAACTTGGAACATCAGTCACATGCATGTTGAGTGGAGTATCAAGCATGTGTCTATGGAGTGGAACATCAGGCTTGTGTTTATTGCATGGAACATCAAGCATGTGTGGAACATCAAGTGCGTGTATATTGCATGGAACATCAGGTGTAAATAGGAATTGCAAGGAAGTTAATAATTTCACCATATTCCAAATTTTTACATACAGTAACATTATTAAAGCAAAACATATTAAAGCAAAATATATTAAGGTTAACATTAGAAGGACAACAACAGCAGGGTAAAGCATTCTATTAAGAACTCCTGTAGCAGTAGGTGACCATCCAAAAAGGATATCTCACCACTGATCTTCCCTTTCTTCACTTGTTCTAGCATGTGATGTATTTTTTCCACATCATGATGGACAGTAATCAAAGCTTTGTCCATTTTCTTGAGCTTGCTTCAACAGCAGCTTTCTTATCAAGGTGAGATTCATTACAACAAGAGTATCGATTGATAAGATGTAAAAGGAGTTTAGTAATTAAAATCACATCCCATAATTTCAGTGAAGTTACAGACACAAACATTAGAGTGCTTACTTGGGTCTACAGCAATGTTATTCATAAATACAAAATTACAAGAGGTTGTCATACAAGTGCATCCTTTTCCAATATATAAAAATATGGTTTGAGAGGATTTCATCAGGACATATTTCAAAATGATAAACCTTTTGTTCAGTGTCAGAACAAATGTCTTGGACTTTGATGGTATTATCTTCACAGATAAATCCTTCTTGTCCCCTCATACCACATGCATTAACATCAATGGTTTGCCATTTATTTTCAATATGTCGGGCCCATTCGCTGTGTTCCGAGGGATAGACAGCTCCATTGTGATCTAATCCTGAAGCAGTGGTATGATGTGGTACATAATCTATACTGACACAGGTGCTCCGATGCGCATTGTGCCCAGCATTTGCAGGGAGGAGAAGGGGAGCTCACCCTACCAGCCCTAACCCCGTCTGTCCCCAGCAGGAGCACTGCACAAGGTGGGTGTTGGGAACAGCTCCAAAACCATGAGCTGCCTGGAGCAGCCCTTCCCCATGCCCCCCAGCTGAGGGAGCCCCTGTGGGGCCAAGGGAGCCCCCGGCGTCGCTGCGTGGCCCTAACACCAGCTTACTCCTGCTGGACAGCTTCCACACATTGTGTGGTGGATGAGGAATTGTCTCATGTGTCGAGCACAGAGGGTAATAGTGAATGGGGTGACATCAGTGGTGACCTGTCACTAGTGGGGTTTCAGAGAGCTCCATCTTAAGTCCTGTTCTCTTCAGCATCTTTATAAGTGACTTGGACACAGGACTGGAAGGGATACTAAGCAAGTTTGCACATGACACAAAACTGGGACGAGCTGTTGACTCCCTCCAAGGCAGGGAGGCCCTGCAGAGAGACCTGGACAAATTAGAGAACTGGGCAATCACCAACCGTATGCAATCCAACAAGGAGAAGTGCTGGATTCTGCACCTGAGATGAGGCAACCTTGGATGTTTGTACAGGCTAGGGAATGAGATGCTGGAAAGCAGTGCCATGGAACGGGACCTGGGGGTCCTGGTCGATGGCAAGTTGAGTATGAGTCAGCAGTGCCCTGGCAGCCAGGAGGGCCAACCGTGTCCTGGGGGGGCATCAGGCAAAGCATCACCAGCCAGTCGAGGGAACGGATTGTCCTGCTCTGCTCTGCACTGGAGTGGCCTCACCTTGAATATTGTGTGCAGTTTTGGGCACCACAGTATAAGAAAGATAAGAAATATTAAGCTATTAGAGAGTGTCCAAAGGAGGGCAATGAAGATAGTGGTCTTCATTGAAGTGATTGAGGTCACTTGATCTGTTTAGCCTGGAGGAGACTGAGAGGAGACCTCATTGAAGTTACAACTTCTTCATGAGGGGAAGTGCAGGGACAGGCACTGATCTCTGTGGTGACCAGTGACAGAACCTGAGGGAATGGTCTGAAGTTGTGTCAGGGGATGTTTAGGTTGGATATCAGAAAAAGATTCTTCACCCAGAGGTTGATTGGGAACAGCACCAAGCCTGACAGAGTTCAAGAAGTGTTTGGAAGATACCCTCGGGCACATGGTGTGACTTTTGGGGATGGTCTGTGCAGGGCCAGGAGTTGGACTCAATGATCCTTGTGGGTCCCTTCCAACTCAGCTTGTGCTGTGATTCTGTGAAAGGCCCCCAGCTGTGTCTCTCCCACAGGGGCTCCGAAGATTAAGAATGACAAAGATCAAGTCAAGGCTTCTGCTGATAGCACTGTCCTGCTACTAAACATACGTGACAATACCCTAGAAAGGTAGTTCAGAGACTTGTTCAAGAGCACAGGCAACTGTTGCGTGAGAGAAAATATAATAAATCTTACTGCAGTCAGGCCTTTCTCCCTCTTTAACCTTCCTTATGATTCAGCTCAGGTTGTTAAAAGCAACAGAATTTAGTAGAGATTGTACTTTTAATAAGCATTCCCTATGGAAATTGGAGAAAGAGATTCTTTTTGAAAAGAACTATAAAAGTACATTGCATAAAGAGAATATCATTACTGACACAATACCCAGAAGCTTAAAATAAAACAGTAAACCATGTAATTGCCTATTATTGTTCCTCATGTCCAACAGAAATACCATTATGAAAAAAAAATATAGGGAACACAGGATAAGTTATAAGGAACAATCCATCTCTGGCAAGTGAATGATTTCTTAGCATTTTTAGCCTGTAACTTACTGTTCAGTATAGTTTCAAAAAAGACAAAGGTATGAAGTGTTGGCCATTATTTCCTGCAGTAATGAGATATCCCCCAAAAGATGCACAGGAGTGTTCATAGCACATATGCAGTACCTTAGGGAAAGTGCAGTCTTGCATCACTCTTCCTGCAATGGATTTTGCATTACAGATGTATCTCAGTGATACTGCTAGATAATGGTGGCTTATGGCTTCTCTGAATAGATTATTAGATTTTTATTTTCTGCTTGAAATTTTCCAGTCTTCTAAGGCAATAAAAATGGTGGACTGACAGTATCAGTTAGTTAGGAGAACTAACTGTTTGTCATTATGGGTTTTTTTCACAGCTCACACTGCATGTATTTATGAGACAGAAGGAAAGGCGAGAGCTGCTATGAAATGAAAGCTCTTGAAAAAGTCCTAGTTATCACTTCTGTAGAGGAATTTTCCTTCTCATTGCACAGCTAACAAATAGCAATCAAAATGCAGCCCTACTCAGTCTTATAGTTCTGTTACTCAGAGTTAATATCTTACTCAAGAACTAGCACTTATGATATCTTTACCATGGTAATCATAATTTGTTAGTCATTCTACATTTTGTAACAATAACAAGGAATTCTCAGCTTGGCTTATGTACAGTGAGACTTCTTGAGATGAATAAATTTTACCTGGGCAGTATGATAATTTATGTCTGGAAGTTACATCAGAGGTAAGTAGTGCCTGTGGTAGCTGATAGTTCTGAACTGTTTGTTGGGTATAGCCCTGCTGTGAGTTTGTGGAGACAAACTTGTGAATAAAAAATAATTTTTCTGGGATTTCTGTTGAAGAAAAACAAGAACTAACTAAGTCCTGGCGTGGATCTGAGGTTTGTAACTATTGTCTTTTGATGGCAATCTTACTTTGTGTTTGGGTAAGCTATTTTTTGAAGCTCTTGCCCTTCATCTTAGGAAAACTGAATTGTACACACTAGGATCATAATGCTGGTTGGGATTGTGAGAAAAGGCTACAAAATAATTGATCAGACATAAATTTAATGAGATATTCAATATTAAAAACTGGATGACATTTCATAGAGATTAAAAACTTAGATTTTAATATAAAAATATAGAAGAACACACACGCACAAGGTGTTGGATGAACTGGTGGGTGAACCTATCTAGCCAAAGAGGCCAAATAGGAGTGTTAAAACAAGTTCATGGATTCCTACTTGTTGAAGTGCTTGAATGGTTTGCATAATTTCTTTCTCTCCCCTCCTGGAATGTGGTAGTGTTTTACAGTCATCACCTTGGCAGCCACAGACAGCACAACAGGATTCCACTTCAGGAACTTATGCAGCAAGGTTATAGATCTAACAGTAAATCCAATGGAAAATTCTGCTTACAGAGTCCCCCAAAACCCCCAACCATTTAGCATTTCAACAGTTCATCCTGCCAGAATATCAATGCCCAAAATAGATTCTTTAATGGGGGCAACTGACACTATCATGACAAATGGGGCAGTATTTCCTAGCGTTAAAGTAACCTTAGCTTGGAGGGTGGGAGTGGGATTTCCCCCCAAGCCACAGATCTGTGATGTAGCTTATTTATTATTTATATCACTATGCAATACAGTAACTTCAGCCCCTGTATCCACCAGAGCTAAGACAGTAAAGTTCCTGCAGATTGCCACTTTATAGTTAAAGGAACACAGAGGCATCAGTTACCCTCACATTAAGAGAATACAGTGGCAGCAAAACTCATTTCTCCTGTTTTGCATTTGCATTTGCCAGGCTGTGCCTTGAGGTAAGGTGGCAGTGGGGTGGAGGGGGAATAATTTCTTTGTATGGGCACTAACTTGGTGATGGTGAAATATTTCTGATGTTGTGATACCCTCTATTTCTGATTGTGGGACACCAGTTTGTTTCCCTGACACCCATAACGTAGCTCTTTTCTGGTTTTGCCAGCTTATTTTCGTCTACCACCTGCACAGCTGGTTCCAAAACTACATCCCCCATGTCTCTCAAGGTATTTGCTAGGGCATCTATGCCTACCAGTAGCACTCATGATTCTGGTACGATCAAGGCTTTCAGTGAAACAAGTGCTGCCCTTCTCAAAGGATGCATTTTTATATTTGTCATTACTGTTCCCCCATCCAGACTAGATCTTGTAATCAACACATGAGTCATCCCCATCTGGCACAGTAAACTAATAGCTTCTTCCGTTGTACATCAATTTCTAAAGGGATGATGGTAGTTTGGCAGTATCTGCATATGCTGTTAAAATTGCTGCACACAACCATTGGTATACAGTAAGCACAGCAATATCCTGCCCATTGGGACCCCTGATATTTCATAACTGAGCACCTGTTGTATCTGATCATCATTGGCTATAGGGCATAATAGATCTTTTTCACCCATTAGCAAGTGGATAGACACAGCACCATCATCCCAAGCTCTGAAAACCACACCAGCATTTTTCCCCACTCCTTTGCCAATAGATCTCTAAAAATTTCCTTAACTCCTTTGGGGTACAAGTGTATGTGACCTGTACATCTCCATCTGACATATTCCATTGCCTCTCCACTTGTATGAGGGGTTGCACTTCTACCACCTCCAAATCTGTTAAATCTGTCTCAAACTCAGAGTCTGAGAACTCACTCCAAATATTTCCATCCCATTCCTTGTGATCCTATGAAGATTTCATAGTGAGAGCAGGAACCTTTCTTTTCCCATATTTATGCCTTCCTTTGTTAGCTATACATGCCTCCAGCCATTCTACAGTGCATTGCTGCTCATAGCACCCCTCTGCTTGAGTGGTAATTATTTCTTGTGCCATCAACTCTCCATCCTGGAAAGTCCTGACTTCCTTTTCCAGCTCTCTCACTTGCTCTGCAATGCCATAGGTTCACAGCTGAGAGCTCTAAAACTAATAGCCATCACTCTGAATGCACACACCACCCTCATCCTTCTTCCCCCCCCCCCTTTATACACTGAGCATGATGTCATATGGTCTGGAATATCCCTTTAGTCAGTTTGGGTCACCTGTCCCAACTGTGTCTCCTCACAGCCTCCCATGCACCCTCAGCCTCCTCACAACTGTGGCAGTAGGGTACGCAGAAAAGGCCTTGACTCTGTGTAAGCACTGCTCAGCAATAACAGAAACATATCTATATTACCTGTGTTCAGCAAAAATCCAAAACACAGCCCCCTACCAGCCACTGTGGAGAGAATTAACTCTACCTCAGCCAAAACCAGCGCATCATTGTGAATGAATGAATGAGAGCTATTTCATTCTAGCCCATGTTTCCCCAGTGCTGAATGGCGTTTCCTATTCTGTCTCAGAGCACAATTAAATTAGAAAAGAGTTTAAAAAGAAAGAACTGGAAAGACATGAAAAGAACATGAGTAAGCAAAGGAGTTGTTTGTATTGGTTTTCTCTAAGAGGGAGAGAATTGATATACCACAAAAAAGGGGGGGGGGGGGAACAATACAACCTTAAAATGAACTGCCAAAACCAAACCAAATATCCCCAGTGTTTTTGCTTATATACATAGCAAACTTGATACAAAGTCCATGAGGTGCACCAAAAATTTTGTATCAAGTTTGCTCTTCACCTAAGTCCAAAGACCTGTATTTTGAAGCTGGAGGAGGAGACATCAAACTACCCTCCCCAGTGCTTTCACAGCCTAGCCAGTGCTGCCTCCCTGTCTGCACCATGACCTCTGCTGCTGAGTTTCTTTGAACTGCCTTCCCCATTCTCTTGCAGATCAGCCAGATCCAGTAGACTTCTGGATACCGGAGATTTCTGCATTTGGGTCTGCTAGAGCTGAATCAGGTGAATTCTCACACTCATCCAGCCTGATGGATGTGACTGCTTCTTTTGCCATCTCTGTGTGTCTGTGCATGTGTGCATTCCAAGGAGCCAACACACACAGAGAGATTTACACAGTTACTACAACAGGTTGACATCAACAGAGGAATGCCTTTACTAGCACTCAGGTATCCATAACCACAACATGAATATGAACAGTCCAGTCCTTTTCTGATTTTCCAGGTGATCCAGATTGGATGTTTTCTAGTGAAACATAAACACACCTTCAATCCGTAGATTCATAAGCACAGCATGTTTATAGATTCCTCAAATAACAGTATAGAAATTAATTGAAATACATCCCTGTACTATTTGTGCCTGGATGTCAAGCTCCTTACCCAGTCCTTGGTGGAAAGCTTGGGTCTTTCTAAAACAATATCTTCTGGGTCATGAGAGAGTCCAGTTTCAAGTTCCCTGCTGCACTGTAGAAAGTCGCACAGGGGGATCCCACTGGTAGGCAGCCTAAAATGCTTCACACTTCCAGTTGCTGTTCCCAAGATCTGTAAGCTCCCCACTGCTCTGTGACCTGTGTTCCCTTCTTCCACTGCACCCTTGCCCTGCTCTCTGATGAAGCACGGTTTCAGTCCTTTGGAGTGACTCCTTCCTGTTGTGCCTCATGTGACTGCTCACAGCCTCATTATGCAAGTACCCTCTGTGAAAATCCTTGCCTTGCATGGGAGACTGAGTAGGGCTGAAAATATGATTAACTGTGAAACCAGGAAACTTTATTTCCACAACTAAGTTAACTTCATGTGTGCAGAGGAGAAGCATGGGCAGGACAGAGCAGGCCTTTGGCACTGAGGCTGCCTTTGGATCAGCAGGCACTGCCCCAGAAGGAAATGGTCATGGTCCACTGCAGCCTCCACTGGATCCTATTCATCCTGCTTCTCTAGCCAGTTTTCTCCTCAGGGACTCTAGGAACTCATGCACTTGAGTAAAAAATTCCACCAGCTGCTGCAGTGGAAGTGGGAAGGAGCCAAGCCAGCCTGATGGTGTTGGTATTGGCATTGGTATTGGTGTTGGCTTCTGAGAGGCAGTTGAGGCAGTCATAAAATGACTCCATGCCCTTTTATCTGATTGCAAGTCTATCTGGACCAGGATCCAGTCGTAGAAATACTGAGTGGAGGTGTAGACTCCAGGCTGGTTTGCTCTTGCACAGCCTTTTCCCCAGCTGGCCAAGCCAACAAGCCAGAAGTAGGCAGCATCGTCATCTTTGCACACCAGGGGACCACCACTGTCACCCTGCAGTGAAACAAAGACAGTTAAGTTGGTGTCAGGTGGCTGCTGCCAGCACTAGGGCTGTCTCCTCTCTCATAGCCCCTGCCAGAGGAGCTGTATTCGTGGCAGAGAAAGGCTCTGCTCAGGTGCTGGAGCATATAGAACTTTGGCTGGGAGCAGGCTGGGGGCTTGTAAGGTTGGTCTCTCTCTCATCTCTGCACAGGGATCCTGGATTTGCAGAGTACGGATGTTCCAGGGTCAGCATCTGGACATCTGGGCTGCCAAGAGCACTAGATGAACTTTATGGGTAGAGTTCCAGCCTTGGGGCACTGAGCAAGGACCTGCAGATGGGGAAGGGGAGGGAAGCCCTATCAGCAGTGAGGACCTGGGGCTGGGGCAGTGACTGGTCAGGCAAAGCAGACACTGGGCTGTGTTCAGGCTGTGGTGATGGGGCTATCTGTGCTGCTGGAGACTGAGTGGCTCCTACCTGGCAGGGGTCCATGGTGCCTTGTGGGTAACCAGCACACAAGTTGTGGGTGTGGATGGCCCCCATGTACCACCAGCTGCTGTTACAGAGCTGGACATCAATGAGGTGGACCTTGGACTCCTGCAGGACATCACTTGGTCTTTGATCTGTAAGCACAGAAAGGAATGAGCACTGAGCAACTCCTGTTCCCTTCACTTCCTTATCTGGGGGTGAAGCCCTTCCCTAGGGCTTCTCTAGGGTTCCCTAGGGGGGACACCATGTTGTTGTGCTGTCCCCCTTCTGTCTGGCTTTGGGGAGTGGGCCAGGACCATCTCTCCAGAGGCACACATCCTGCAGCCTGACTCTGGCTTTGGCCTCCGCAGCTGGGAACCCCAACCCATCTCCCTGGTGTGCCAAGCTTGCCCTCAGGGCACATGTCATTTTTGGGAACCCACCTCTTGTAGTGGTGGAACCCCAGCCAGCAATGTAGCAAGTTTTCAGCTCTGACACTCTCAGCGTGGCATCAGGCACACAGCCCAGCTGTATGTGGTGGCTGCATGGGACTGGCTGGTCCAATTCCAGCAAGGCAATGTCATTCCTCTCCTCACCAGGAATATATTGTTCATGAACATGTAGCTGCTTAATCTGGCGTAATTGCACCTCAGGGCCCAGGTTTGTCAACTGGGTGGCCCCGATCACCACACGCCACATGCTGATGTTCCTGGGAGGCAGATGGAGAAAGGAGTGAGAGGGAGTAGAGCCACGTACTGCATCAGCCCAGCAATTCCCTGCCTTCTGCTTCCCAAGGCAGAGAGAAAAGCAGTGCTAGAGAGGGTGTGACTGTCCTAGCATGCCTTAGGCTGCAGCAATGTTGAGCTGAAGGCTGCTAGGAGGCAGTGGCAGGAGTGCAGCCTTCTCCTTGAGCAGTGTCTCAGCTGGGCTCTGCAGTGCCCAGGCACTGGGTATACTGCAAGGAAATGGGATGGGAGTAGCATGTAGTGCTGCCAGCTGGGCACCTGCTAGTGTTGTGGGGATATCCCCATTCTCTGGTCCTCCTTACCTGGTGTTGATGAAGCAGTGGGCAGCTGTGAGGACCCACTGTGTGCTGATGAGGGACCCTCCACAGATATGCCCTGTGCCTGGTTTCCGGATATCCTGGATGCTGACAATCCCAGGCCAGGCCCTTGGCTGGATGCCTGTGCCACCCACGGCACTCAATGTGCTGTCATCAGAAGCCGTGGGGCCATAGTCATAAGTCATGGGACTGTAGGAAGCATCCCTGGGCCAGAGCCCGCAGGTACCTCTGTAAGAAGAAAGTCATTGCTGTTCTGCTGAATGCCTTGCTGCTGCTCAGGCTGAAGGTCATCTGACTTTCCTGTCCACATGGCATTGTTTGCATGGCCAGGAGGGCCCAGGAATCTCATAGGGCATGTGTCTGTCTGCCCATTTCTGTTTGAGTCCCACAGACAAGTTGTGCCAGCAATCCAGGCGCTGTCAGTGAGCTGAAGCTCCCACATGGGTTTCAGAAAGCTGTGATATGGCCACAG
>JAWWLV010000100.1:45635688-45655969 GCA_035041135.1 Platyrinchus mystaceus
GGCTGTGTCTCACCTAAAAAATCCATTGCGCAGGCTTGAAAGGTAAAAAGACCTTTCCCAGATCTTCGTTCGCGAAGGCTGGCCACATCACATCATCATCATCACAATGTAGTCTTTAAGAAGACCCCTCCAGCAGGGACAGTTAAAAAAATATTCTAATTTTCTATCTAGTCAGACTGTTCTTTCAACAACAGATTATTTTACAAGAGTTACCAGTACAATTCTTTAGTTGAGATACCAGGAAGTACTTCTGTATGGAAGGTATATGGTATTTATTCTTCCTCTCTGCTGTTCTTGAACTGGAATTTCCCAGGCCTTTGTCAACTTCTCAGTTCACTGACTTGTGTTGCCCTCTGATGTATGTGTACATGTCATGTAGGGTTTCTGTTTAGCTGAGGAGCACCTTAACATAATGCCAGTTTGGTGTATTTTACATTGTACCCAACAGTCTCATGAAGAGCTGACATGATTGGCAAAAAGCAGCTCAGGCCATGGAAGTAGTTTTTGTTTGCTGATGATGAATATTTGATTTGTAAAACCTTAAGTTTACAGCTTCTGACATACTCAAAAAAGGTAGCTTTTTATTTTTAAAATTGTAAAAATGGTTAGTTTTGCAGAAAATTATTTTGGTTTTGATATTGTTCATGTTTTTTATTAAAAAGGGATGAAACATAATGATTTTTCATAAACTCTGCTACTTACTGGGAGCAACTAAACTTCGGATTGTGCATTCATTTTAGACACCAGTTGTCCCAACGCTGGATAAAGTATTAGAAGCTCAGCCTGAAAAGAGAGAGGCCATCTTGGATGAAATGAAACAGATTCTTACACCAATGGCACAAAAGTAAGGACAAAAATTGATTTAAGGTGTGGCAATCTAGCATCAACCAGTTTGTTTCTGACATACAAACAATGACATCGATATTCTTATAAGCTCATATGACAGTGATACTGACCCTTTTAAGCTGTAATGTTGTTGTGTTGTATAGTAAGTAGCTATGCTTTTGTCCCAGGTGTCATAATGAATAACTTATCTTAATATTGAGCTCCACTTCTATAAATTAAAGTGTCACCTGCCCCAGTCAAACCACTGGTAGAAATCCCACACTGTGATGTGTTTCCATAATGCATTTTTAGATACGCTTCTCCAGTGGTCTTTATGAGAAAATAGGTTTTATAACTTGTAGGTTTTGGTAGAATCTTCCACCTATTCTCAATGCTAAACATCTAATCCAAACTGACTCTGTGTTTTTTGCACACCACCCTGCCAAACTTTTTTAAATACAAATGAGGTTTTGCTAGCATATGTTAAAATGATTATTTGTGGGGAACTTGTTGTTTATATTCATCTATCCAAATACAGAGAGGCGGTGATAAAGCACTCATTGGTACATAAAGTATTTTTGGACTTTTTCATTCACGCTCTTCCAAAACAAAGATCTGTAAGTATGTTTATTTTGGTTTTTTTGTTGTCTTTTGCCTTTTCAGTGAAATGTTTTTTATCTTCCTGTGAAAGTATTGTAAGTCAACTAGACAAAAATACACATCTTTTGTTTTTGGAGTTTTACATTTCTGGTGGTTCTAGATGGATGATTGGGGAGTAGTGTTGTATGGAGATTTACAGTCACAGTGAACTTCCACATTAGTGCTTGCAATACTTGAATTTAAAAAAAAAGATCTAGTGAAATTACTTGATGTTTCCTTTCTTCATGCTAAATGGTCCTGCTCAGTAGCTGGGAAATAATTAAAGAGAGGGCCATAGCTTCCAGTAGTTTAGTTTTCCAGTGTGTAGTTTCTTAACCACTTACAATATTTGCCCAAAAATCTCTTGATTAAAATACAGTGAGATTGGGCCCCTCTGTCAGCAGCCAAAGCCTTATGTGCTATATCTGTATTGCATTCTAGTTTTAATATTACCTCAGGCATTCTTGCAAAAACAAAGCCTAAATCCATTTGTGTGAAGTGACACCATTTAAGCTGGTATCCTGCTTGATTTCACTAGCCTCGTCCTGGTTCTCCAGCTCAGAACCATCTCACCTCAAGCCAGGCAGAGCCTTCTAAATTTTCTGTCTCTTACCTACTTCTGCCAGTCTGGTCTCCTTAATTCTGCTTTGTTACTGTTAGCTCAAAGTGGAGGGTAGTGGGGTGGCCTATTTGCAACCTATTTATCTTGCCTAATTAAACATTCCTGTGCATGGTTTCACGTAATCTATTGTCTCAGAATGCTTCTGGATTCACGAGCTTATGTTGACTTTCTGTGCAGATATGCTAGTATATGGACATCCTTTTTGGGGTTTGGAAACCCCTTCTGCAGATCTGTTCCTGCCTGTACATACAGCTAGTGACACCAGTCATGTTGTGACTGAGTTTATAAATAATTGGTCCAATGCTTAGAGCCTTCAGCTAGAGAGTAGAAGAAGCTAAGGATAGAAAGAGTGATAGGTGGGAGCTTCATGTAAAAGAAGTCATTGGATAGTAGTAGAAGTAGTATCTAGTAAGCCACAAGGAGATTGTTTGATTTGGTTTGGTTTTTTCCATTAGCTGATGGTATTATTTGTCCAACAGCTTCAGAACCTCATTTCTTTCATATGAAGACTAACTTTTGGCTGAATCTTGTCATACCTGATTTATAACATAACCTGGTGCTTAAATGACTTCTCTGTTCTTCTTAGTTTCTGGCTAATGCCCTGTGTGTATAAATAACTTCCACCATCTTTAAAGATTTCTCCCTAAATTAATGGTTGTCTTTGTATCTATTTCGGTTCTGAGCACTATGACTTTAATTTTTTGTAATATGGCAGCTGACAAGCTTCAGTACAGTTGTGATTTGATGGGATGATTATGATGAACAGTTTAGTTTTAAAGAAAGAAAACTTGTATCATTTACAGTCTTTTGGACTCTTTTTGAGGTGGTTTTTCATAGGTCAAGGCAATGAGAGTGTTTCTGTAGAGCCAGTCGTTCTCTGTAGTGTTGTGGGCAGACAGAAAGATCCTTTCAGGCTCTCACCCACCTGCCTTCAGATTTCTCACACCTTTTCTTTCACTTTTTTGCTTTATCACCTTTTCTTGCCCAGGAAATGATAGAAGCTATCAGAGAGGCTGTCATCTACCTGGCACACACTCATGATGGAGCCCGAGTAGCAATGCACTGTTTATGGCATGGCACTCCTAAGGTAATGTTTGCTTTCCCCCTACTTAGTCGTCTGTAATTACCCACAGTGGGCCTTCTGCAAGTGCACATTTTCGTGCAGTTAAGAATTTGAGAGCAAGGTTAAAAACTGGCTGCTCCTTATCTATTGACAAACACAAGCAGTAATTTTTTCTCTGTAGATCAGTTGCTTTCATTAGAACTTCTATAGTGGAAGCATCTCCTTTTATTTTTAGCAGAGATTTTGAAGCTTTTCCATAAAGCTTTTCCATTTTAAGGTTATTGTCCTTTCATTTGTCCCACAGATTTCTTAATACAGGTGAAATTGACAGGAGAAAGAGGACAGTAAAAAAGTCATAATGTGAGAACATGTTCTCCTTTGGAATGCTAAGACTTATAAAATGTTATAGGAATTGTGTTTTTTTAGTTTCGTCTGCTGCTACAGTATCCTGAAATACATTAGGTGTAATGTATGGCATCACCTCTTGGAAATACTGTAATGCCTTCTATGTTTTTCTGTATTAAAAAGTAAAAAAGTAGTATTAACTGCTTGTTAAAGAGTACAGAAAAAATATGAAGTTCCTAGGATCTAGGGGTGGTAATGGATCTAAGAAAGACTGAGCAATGATTGCAAGAGCCAAAAGAACAAGCACTTAGGGAACTTTCTGACAAAATTTCTTGCTAGTAATAGGGTTTTGCACCAAGCCAGAGTTTCAGGTTCTGTTGAATAGGTTTCTTTCCAAATGAAGAGATGAAATGTATTCTTTAATTAATAAAAAAAATATGTGTGAACATATGCAGTGGTTTGGGTTTTTTGGTTGGTTGGTTGGTTGGCTGGGGTTTTTTTCCAAGTTTTTTTGGCATCTTCTGTTGATGGGCTGGACTTGCAAAAATACCACAGCACCTCTCTTGAATTGAGTCAGAATTCGGGTTTAACTTTTCACACTGTTTCTAGGTGTAGACTAATAGTACGAATGTGAGTCTTTGGTACATAGCCTTTGCTTTAGTAAGCAAATTGAAGGTTATCTTTTTGAAAGGTGTAAATAACAGTTTAGTTACTCAGAATCACTGGTATTCAAGCCTCATTTGAGTTTCCTGTTTCCTTTTGAATAGGACAGAAAAGTCATTGTGAAAACTATGAAGACATATATTGAAAAAATAGCAACGGTAAGTGTTCAGTAACCATTTATTTCATAGTCTGAAATAGTAGTACTTTGATAAAGGCTGATTTGAATGTTCTTTGGTACTGGAAACAACCATGAGGTCTCAAACTAGTCTTAAAAACAGTAGTGATGTGTTAGATAATATGAAATAATTGAACTTTATGGAATATTTAGAGACATACCATTGTGGGCACTACAGTGGTATTATGCTTCTTTGAAGTATCTGAGCTCATTATTAGTCCTAAGTTTTCTTTTCTTTCTGGTTTTTTTTTTTCTGGAACCCAACTTTATATTGTATCTTCATGTGGCTTGTTGTTTAGTTCTCCTTGGTTTGGAATAAAACAACATGTATAAAGAAGAGGAAAAAAAATCAAGATGTGTTGGAGACATCATTGGAAAGGCTGTTTGAACATGCATAATTCTTATAAGATGCTCAATATTTTTTTCAAGTCAGGAAGCTTCAAAAGGAATTAATTCTAGAGTGACATACAGTGAAAGAAATCTGTGTGTTTTATTTTTTTCTGAATAACATGTATGCTTGGAGACTGCAGCACTAGTAGAGTAACAGTTGCAACCAGATTTTCATAGAGTTGGGCAAAACTGGAACTGTGAAGAGCTTGTTATACTTCTTCCCTTCCTGGTTGCTGTGTTTTTCTGTTTGCTAGTAACTGATGTGGTCTCAGTCAGTGACCTCCAAACTTTTTTGATCACATCATGAGTGTGCATCCCCAATAGGTATGTATTTATGTATAGATTATGTACATGTATTACTGTACTAGTATACATTATAAAACATGCACAGAAATAGAAAATTTAAAAGAATGAGATAAAGATAACCGGAGGTTATTTTTATTTATTTTTAATGGCACCACAATGGATTGTCTTGTGCAACCCACTTTGGGGCCCACTGGTCTAGGTAATGTTTCTCTCCGTAATTTCCTAATACCAGGATAAACGAGTTGTTACATTTTATAAATTATATATTATATAAAAGCGTAAGAGAGTGGGTGAATAATAGCTAACACAACACTGGGAGCATTGGAGGTGTGGCTTCACTTTGCGGTACAGTCTCACTCATACAACTGAATTGAGTTGTGCCCTTCTGAGTATGCTGGGACTTGCACTCCAACAATGCAGTGGAGACTCTATGTCATTGCTGACACATGATCTCCAAAAATACAGTGTGTGACTTAGTTCAGTTTTAAGCAAATCCACGATAGAAATAAGGTCTGTATGTTATGTTCCTGCAGGAAAATCCTGTGATTTCAAATGATGATTATACAGTAGGATGAGGTTAATAGCTTGGGTGTGATAAAATAGTGTATCCACTTCAAATGGCAGATCTACCTTTTTTTCAACAACATATTTCTCTTAACAAGCCTTGCTTTTAGAGAGTGCTCAAATGTTGGGCTTCTCTCCTTCAATAAAAGTAGTCAGAATTTGTTTGTGGTTTGTGTTGTGTTATGGTTGAGACAAACTCTCAGAAATACCTTTTCTAAGTCATTATATTCATAAAACTTGACTGTATGTCTGATGTCTCATCTTTGCAGGGTGAATTTTCACATCTGGTCTTGCTGGCAGCATTTGATTGCATTGATGACACAAAACTTGTGAAGCAGTTAATTATATCAGTAAGTAATTGAATTTTTCCTAAAATAGTATATTAAATAGTGTCAGTGTGTTTGCCAGTGTATAGGAGGATAAGAGTAGGAATTCACCTCCTTTTTTAAACTATTTAAATACATTCCATCTTTTCTGTTTCATTATATTTGTGTATCATGATTAGTTCTTTTCTTTTCATGGCAGACCTTAGCATTTTCATATGTTTTTTAGTTATTTATTTGAATTAGTTTTTAAGCTAGATTCAGTGCTTGCTTAAATTTGCCCTTTTATACATGTTCATTCTGGCTAATGGGTGACTGGACTCTCTTTAAAGTTTGTGTCTTTTGTCATAGAAGTTTGAACTCTGCAAGTTTCAAGAGATTAAATTGGTGGAAGACTTTAGAATAAGGATGTTACCTTACCCAATTTACAGGCAAAAATATTTGCGTCCTGTAAGCAGAGTAATTAACACTGATGTACGTGTTGCAAACAGCTTACAGTAGTACTTATGCTGTAGCTTTAGGGACTGACAGGTTTAGAGACAGTGGCAGGGAAATGAAGATATAAGGCAAATGTTTTGCATTGGAGGAGGAATATGAGAAGGAAGTGGTTCTGATGAGGCTTGCTTTGAAAAATATGAGCAGTTCTTCCCTTAAGCAACTTTGTATAGGGGGGAGTTGGGGTTTTGTACCCTATAATGGAGATTTGGTTGTGCCTTTTTGATGGGTCTGGAGAGATGATAGCATCTTAGTGTGGAGATGGCTTTTGTTTCTCAAGTATTTTAGCTGTAATTGCAGCTGGGTTTTGTTTCCAGATCCCAATCTGCAATGTAACAACTTCTGGAAAAGGTCCAAGCAAATAAGTCCTGACTTACCAGAGCTATCTTGGTATGAGATCTTTGAGGTGTTCCTGTACTATGTTACAAGCACTCTACTTTCTGGAGAGTTTATTAGTTCATATACTCTGATAGTCTTTAGCTGAGCTTCCAAGATGTCATTTCATTACTGAATCATCTGAGATCACTAATTAATCCATCATCAAAGATAATAGAATGTTTGCTGTTTGGTCATCCTACCACATCAGTCTGGACAGAAGAGTAAAGGAGAACAAGGAGAAGTAGCCTTCACACATACAGAATTGGCCCATCAGGGTTTATATGAGGTCAAAAGTAGGGAAAGGATGACAGGGAAAATTAAAAAAAAAAAAAATCAAAACCAGCTCTTCCGATAGTGAATGAAAACTAGTAGCAGATGGTGAGGTGGGGCCATCTTAAAATCAAGCATTGAAGCATGCTCTTTAGAAGAAGCCAAGTCTTAAAATTGTCTCAAAGAGCAATTTTTTTCTAAAATACCTTATACTGTTTATCATTCTATCCATAATAAAATTTAGCTGTAGGAAGGTAATGAAGCTAGTAAGATTTGAGGGGGAGAAAAAGGAAAGAGTTTTTCTGTTGTTGTTTTGTGAGTTATTTTGCTGTTTTGGGGTGTTTTTTTGGTAGTATTACAAAACTCATCATTTTGTGGGTTGGCAGCACAGCTGGAAATTTGCAGGTAAGGGAAGCTCTTAAGCTCTTTAAATCCTTTGAGGAAGGCCTTTTCCTCTCATCATCTCTCAGCTCCATAGAATCTTAATCCAGGGCCAAAGAATATGTTCGGTGCTTTGAAGCTTCACATGTGATTGGAACTGTACATTTTGAGCTTGGCATGTGTAAGGATTCAGGCAGATTTTAACGTGAAATCCCTCTCTTTCATGAGGACTCCACCAGAGACAGCACGTCTGTGCCATTTAGAGTTTTTCCTGGTAACTTTCTCACAGTTTTGATACTGAAAATGATCAAGAACTGTTACTTCATTAATATTTCATTGTTGTTTGTTTATTCTTACAGGAAATAAATGCTTCTTTGCCCAATATAATAAACAACAAATATGGAAAGAAGGTCTTGTTGTACTTGCTAAGTCCTAGAGATCCTGCACATTTTGTTCCAGAAATCATCACACTTCTGCAACAGGGAGATGGAAATGCCTATAGGTAACTCAGATATGAAGGTTAAGTTATTTTCCTTAGAGTCCAGAAGAGATCACACAACTTTCTGTCATGATTTAATTTCAATTTTCTTCATAATAAATCTAAGTAAAGTAAATACATAAAAATCATATTGATGAGTATTATTAGATACATTATTCTCTCCTTATTTTTTAATTTTTTCTGTTTTTTGGTTTAAATTTCACATACTATGGTTAGTAACCAGCAAGGTATTGGTGATCAGTAGTTTACCCCATTTGTAAAGGGCAAATATTGTGATACATTCTGTGTGTAAACTCATATATCAGATTTGGCGTAGAAGAAAATTCATAATATGCATTACTAGTGCTTTGAGTTGGATAAAAGTATATCTCAGAATCTAGCAATAAAAATTAAAATTGCTAATTTGATTCCAGAGTCTGATATTGACATTGGTGCTTATGAGCTTTGAAAAAGGAGCAATTTTAAATGGCTAGTGAGCTGTGTAAGAAATACATCTTGGTAGTTGAGATAACAAAAAGAAAAGAAAATAAACAGGGTAATTTTTGATTAACAAAAAACTCTACGAGGTATAAAGACAGTTAGCTTTAAACATTTTCTCACTCCACGTGTGAGCAACATGTATTTGTGTGTAAAACAGAGGGAACATTAATGCTTATATTTTAGTGTTCCAGTGATTTATGTCTGTCTCAAATAGCATATATGTTACAAATTTCCTGCTTAATGTGCATACAGAGCAAGTCTTCTACAGTAGTATGCTGTCCTTTTCCTCAGTAAGAAGAATACTGAACTCCGTCGTCGTGAACTCCTGGAAGCCATTTCCCCTCCTTTGCTTGAATATTTGCAAGAACATACCCAAGAAGTAGTGATAGACAAAGCTACCTTTGTTTTGGTTGCTGACATCCTACGAACAGCTCTTGGTGACATCCAGCCTGCACTAGATGCAATTGCTAATTTAGCAGCAGAAGAGCTGGTTCCAGGTGGCCATGATGGACAGGTACTGTACAGAGGACAAGGTGCTGAGATCTTGCAGGTCTTTTATATTACTAGAATGAAGTCCTCTCTTTTTCCTTTATGTAAGACCTCAGCATACTGCCCTAGTAGCACTCATACATGATCCTGTTTTCTGACATTTGGATTTTATATTTTATTATTGTTTTTGTTACTGCATCTGGCTGGAGTCATGGTGGCTTGAGCCAGTACTTCATATGAGCAAGTTACTTCACGATCTTGAATCTTTAGAACTGCTTTAAACATTTTGTGGGAAGGTAGCTGAGAAGCACGTTACACAGTCTCTCATTTAATGTGCAATCAAGCACTTAGCAAAGTTTTATAGGTCATTTGACTGTTTACACTGAGAATTATGGATTCTCTTAGCTTTCAGGTACACATATCTCCATGTAAGGAAAGATCTTAGGTAATAGCTGTTTGTACAGTATGACCTTCTCTTCAAAGTTGTGCCCCTCCCCTGTTTTGAGTTAAGCTCAGTCAGATATGTGTCCATAGACTACAAACCAAAAAAATGCAGTGTACACTATATTTAAGATAGATGTCCTCCAGATTTCCATAGTTGTGCTGGATTTGCTCTATCTTTCCCCTTCTTTAAGATACACATTTTACATGAACTAATCATGTTTTTTGTGACTTCCTGTGAACCATAGCATAGTGAATTTTGAAGTCTGTGAAAATGCAAAAGGTCTGGAAGTTCTTGCAGAAGCAGGTAGACCAAGAGATTCTGCTCTGTAAGAATGAAGTGGGTGAAATGTTGGTTGGTATAGTTTATATTATTGAAAGTTAAATGTTGCAGGGAAGATGTAAAAAAGAGTATTCAGAAACTTGCATCAAACTTCTTGATATTTGTGTAGGTGATAACTAAATGAATCAGTATGATGTAGTGTCTGAAGGCAGAATGATTAAATCAAGCAGAAGTATTTATGGCCAGACATGTAACTTCATTTTGGAACATCATCACTAAATCATTTGGTTTGGTTTTGCTTTGTCTATTCCCCTTAAAGCTTCACATTGCGGAACATCCAGCGGGACATCTAGTTTTGAAATGGTTAATAGAACAAGATGAAAAAATGAGAGAGAGTGGAAAAGAAGGTATGTTGGAAATTCAGCTTTATTTGACCAAATTGACTTCAGACTAATTGGTTATCTGACCTAAAATAAGATGGTTGCATTTATTTCTTTGAGTATACTAGTCTATGCAAAATTTAACATTAGTGCTTATATCCTTTTGCTGTTGTGAGCTGCTATACAAACAGGATGCCAAGGATATGTTTGCTTTTTCTGCAACACAAGTAGTGGTTGGGATTTTTTCTCAGGGTTTTACTGTGTATTTGGGACAGAGTTCATTCCTGTTCTTAAAATGTGTTGATAGCTTTGCTAAATTGCATAGCAGTTTAAAGTATAATAATAGGAATAGTAAAGTCTTTCTAACGGGAACCCTTGTTTCATTAGTGCTCATGAGCGAAACTGTAATCTTTACTGTGTTCATTAGTGATGGTGGATTAATGCTTTGTGACTGTTATTACAATAATTCGTGCACAAATATAGGACAACTTTGCTAGTTTATGTTCCATAAGGCAGAAAAAGGGCACAGATGTTCTCAGTTTAGCTTTTAAACTTACTTTATTACATAACTAAAATCTTGTTGTGCGACTCACCCTATCCTAGTAGTGATTTCTTTTTCTCATACAAAAACCTCAAAAAATGAAAGGACCGAGTGGCAAAGTGTAATCTGAGGGAACTTGGTGCACTGCGTTTTTTTCTATGTGAAATTATCAGACCTTGTTAAACTCTTAATTTCTTTTCTTCTAGCTACATTCAGGTAGCCACCATTTCCTTTAAAATATGTTAGTTGTACTTTATTAAATGCTTTTGAAAGGAGGCTGTTTTCCTAGTTCCCAAGTAGATGATTAAAAATGTGCAAAGGGAAAGTTTTATGAGTGTCTTTCAGAGACTAGCCTGAGACAATGATTCATTTCTGGATTCATCTCTGGATTCATTTCTGCTAACATCGTGCAATTCCCAGTTTAAGCACATGCTTTTCCCTTTGGTTTCCTCCAAAAAGTGCCATGCAAAATTCTTGCTCTGAGTTTACTGAATTGCATTAAAACCCAAGCAATTATTATTACATGGGGAAGAAGTTGTATAAAAACTGACCTGTCTGGTGGAATTGGAAACTAAAGTGTTATGAAAAATAGTGGAGTTTGGTGGGGTTTTTTGGCATTATTTACTGCTAAGTTTGCTCAGCATACAAGTTTTAAGAGCAGTTTTCATGAGGTTCAGTTCTTCAAATTCAGCTGACCTGAGGTCAGCCTAGGTTCTTTGTTTTGCGTATGTCATTAGTGTAATACGTAATTAGTGCTGCTGTTGTCTAACAGATTTCAAGCAGTACTTGGAAGTAGTCTAACATCTATAAAGATTATGCATTGCATTGAACAGTTATTTAGAGGGAATAGGACTTTGTGAACAGTTGGTAACTAAAAACTATTTGATTAAATTGCAACTAGAGAGAACTTTCAACAGGCCTTTTGTATAAAGATCCTGTGTCAATTTTTTTCTTCTCCCTATCTCCTTCCCACATTTTACAGTTTGCTTTGGAAGAACACTGGTGGAGCGGGTTGGTATTGAGAATCTGAAGACCTGGGCAGAAGTAAATAGAGGTGCCATTATTCTATGTTGGTATGTAAAACACATGGCCACTTCTGATTAGATTACAGTGTTAATTTCTTGAACAGCTAAGAGAACATCAGTTGACATTTCTGCCAACAAAATATACTGTATTTCATGCAACTGGCAAGTCTTCAATGGAACAATGTGCCTCTCATAACAAGCCTTTAGAATTCAATAAATGCATCTAATGTCTGTAAATCATGGATCCTGCACATGGATGTTCAGTGGAGTTTTGTTAGGCTTATTTTACTGACACTGTATTAATTCTTGGAGTTTTTTCCTTTAACTCAAGGCTGAAGAGATTCATTTAGCATGTGATGTGGCTGGTGTATGTACTAAGATTTTTAGATTGTCCAAATAAAGTTGCAAAGTAAATTAACAGATTATTTTTTTCCGTATTTAGCATTTCAATAACTGGCTATCACTGTGACAATAGTCTTTGAATAGGCTTTGAAGACTTACAGATAAAACAGGAAACTATTAATTGCTTATTAGAAAAAACTAGCACAGTAGTGGTGTATTTTACAGAAAGGTCTGTGAGGAATGGCAGTCTTTCTCACTCTCTGCTATTACTCATGTCACTTCAGGATGGGACTTTTACAAGTGTACTTTGTTACCAAGCAGGAGAGCTTATCTCCTCCCAGATTGGCAGTATTTTCACCAATATTGAAACTTAGAGGAAAGAGAGAAAAAAGTATATTGCTTCTTTGTTTGCTGGATTTTTATTCTTAAGTTTTTTGTTTATTTTGCTGAAATCTGAATCTTTTGCAGATTAAACTTCTCTTGATGACTTTTTAGGCATGAAGTCCTTTTGTTTAGACAGCTGAGAAGACATAACCAGCTCTTTTTGTTCCATTTCATGTGACACCTGCTTACCTCAAAAACATATAGTAATTACTGCATTTTTGTTTAACTGCATGCACTGAAGTCAAGAGATTATCTAAATCATACAGCAATAATAAATTGAATTTAGTCTGGTATAGATAGTAACTGCAGGGGTTTTTTACATGAAATAATTGTTAGTTTTTAAAAACCTTCTTATTTAAAAAACTCAGATACTTTTTTGTCATAAGGGAGCTCAGATCCCTCAGACAAAAGTGATTTTCAGATGATGCCAGTTCTCCCTGAAGCCATGATTGATTTTTGCTTTGTTGTTGGCTTTCAGAAGCCATCTGTCACATACAATTTGCAATACGTGCAAATCAGAAACTCAGAATTAGTCAGGGAGTCCATTTGAAGGTTTTTGGCTATCATTATTTGCCAGCTACAAGCAGTCATTGCACTGCTTGACTTCTTAGTTACCTGCTGTAATCTAGACCTTCACGTTTGCTTGTCCTACTTAATTCTAATTTGATTTTTATAAAATCGGGGGCCTGGTTCTGACCTAATACTAGCTTGAGGAATCCTAAGGTAATGAGAGGACCCTCTGCAAGCTCACAGTCCAGCCTAGTGTATAAAGTCTTGTAAGTACTTGAATGTCATGGATGCAGTCTGTTTACTTTCCTATATATGACGCTTCTGGGTATTTTTTAATTTGTAAATGATGCGTTACATAAGGGTAGAAAATGGACAAGAACTTAGTTCACCAAATGTCTAAGTGACCTCTATGTGTTATTCCTGCAACCTGTAGAAGTTACATTTTATATCTACAAAATACATAGGTGCCAGCTTTCTAGATCTTGCAAAAACTTTCAGAATAATAGTTTTAAAACTCCCTACTATGTTCATTATGTTGGTCTTATCAGACATGCAAACATTCTGTTATTAAGAATACCTGTCTTGAAATACCTGTGGATACTAGGAATTTGAAAGCAGCTGTACAAATATAGCTGTCAGCACATGAAATTCATTTTTAGAAATACATAAAATGAAGTCCAAACTGCCTTGCTATTTTGTGTGCTCTTTGTCCCTTGTGGTGAGTGAGCCACGTGTACTTCTCTGTGTTAATTAACAGTGTGATCAGCACATCCTTTGTCAGTGCTCTTGACTTTCTTGGTGTTATCAGGGATACATGACTCAAGAAAAGATGAGAAAGTATCGCCGTCACCTGTGTTGAATGTCCCATGCTGTACTGCCTGTAGTGTTGCCATCTGGCACAGGATTTGGAGTTCTGAAGAAGTCAAAATTTAAATCTCATCTTAAGCTATGTTTATTCCTTTATGTCTTACTCAGTTCAGCTTGCCATGTCTAATCCCTTTTTAAAAAGTAGGCAAGACACAAGCTTTCACGTAACTGCAAATTTGAGAGCCACTTGGAAGAGTCCTAGGGATTGTAAGGACTTGTAGTATCATGCAGCCTGCTTCACACCAGCACATGGGTGTTATGATTTGTTTCCAGTCTTAGTTTATTTGTATGTCAAACTTGTAATTCTGATTTGCACTCATGGTTTGCACACATTGGCTGTAGAAGACATTTTTTTTAGGCAGTGTTCACGCATCATTTTTTAGTAGCAAATTAGGTGTGCCATTACCTCTATTGATTTTTTATTACAGTCCAAGAAAATTTCACTGTTAATCGAAGGATGGGAGAAGGACAGTCAATACCTATGTTAATCTTCATAGT
The DNA here is from genome assembly GCA_035041135.1 of Platyrinchus mystaceus. Classification (NCBI taxonomy): domain Eukaryota; kingdom Metazoa; phylum Chordata; class Aves; order Passeriformes; family Tyrannidae; genus Platyrinchus; species Platyrinchus mystaceus. The sequence continues at coordinate 45,649,867 of JAWWLV010000100.1, forward strand.
GGAGAAGCTTTTTCTTTTCTAATGGTATTTTACATGTTATGATGAATTTCCTTGTTTCTGAGAAGAAAGTTATCTGGGAAATCTGATTCGTTTTCTAAAAGTAGTATGTAAAAGAAGAACAGGACTGGTAAAGTTCTGTAGTCCTACACTAAATGCACCATGGAATTACAATAGTGAAGGTACTTGAGTGTATCAGATGTATGGCACTGTATCCAGTTTTAGAACTCCTGTTACATGAAAGGTATCAACAACTGGACTGAGTTTAATGAAGGGTGACCAGCACAATCATGGGCTGGATCCCTTGGCCTGATAGGAGAGGCTGTGGGGCCAAGGTCATCTGGAAGAAGGGGCAGCTTGTGGGCACCCAGCAGCATCCCTAGCACCCATGGGAGGGGATGGAGGAGAGCTGGTCCCTTTGCCGCAATAGAGGGCAGGAGGCAGTGGCACAAGCTGAGAAACACAAGAGGCTCAGGCTGAAGATAAAGGAGAAGCCTTTTCCCCATGAGGATGGTCCAGCAGTAGGCCTGGGGCACAAGGAGTTCAGGCTGTCTGCAGCCAGGCAGGTTTCAAGCCAAGAGTAGATGAAACCCTGGACAACCTGGTCTGACAGTGTTTGAACATGCTTTGAATAGTAATCAGCAATTCCCTGCAGACTGATTTATCATTTGTTGGTTATGTTCTCACTTGGTGTTTCATACTTTCTGGAATGTTTTACATCTTTTTATAAGAGGAAGTGACAGAATCTGGCCTGAACTATATTCTTCCTCAATAGTAATTGTTTCCGTACAGCTTCTTTTCCTAGGACTTTTCCTACATGCTGACCTTTGACATCCTGCAATTTTTCCCGTTTCTTGTAGCCTTCTCCGGAGCACTGATGAAAAAGTGGCAAGTACAGTCAAAAAAGGACTGAAAAAGCTCATCCCAAAGCTGAAGCAGAATAAAAATGTAAAAGGAATAGAAGCGTTACTGGAGAAATTGACTTCCTAATGTAAATGGAGATAAAAAGATTATTTACATCAATGCAATCCACTGAGATTTGGTAAGATTTTGCACCGTGGTTGTTGTAAGAAGCAGTGTATGCATTTGTATGTTAAATAATTTCCAAAAAAAACTTGTCATTATACTCATTCTGTTGTGCACAATAAAAGATTGTTCTCAGAGATTGAAATCTCAAGAAGATTTAAGAGCTAGTGGAAACTTCTGAGCACATAATCAAGCAGTTAAATCTTTTCTGATAACTTGCTCAAAAATGTTTTGAGTCTTGTTAAAATTTGCATGTGTTGTCATAGTTACCATAGAAACACAAGTGTCTGTTCTGGAGATATTGTGTACAGGCAAATACACTTGTTCTTAATCCCCTTCCCTCTTGGTTTCCTCAAAAAAAAACAAAACAGGAAAACAATTCAGGTTGCATTCTTACCCTGTGATGGAGGCCATCATCCTTAGGAACTTACAAGAATAGAATGAAAACAGTGTCTGACCTTTTCTGGAGAAGGTCCTGAAGGAGCAGCTGACTATTTCAATGGACCACAGTTTGGTTTTGTTTTACTCAAGTCTTCTGAGAAGTACACACTTTTAAGCCCTAAAAAACCCAACTTTCTTTGTTGTAATGGGGGAGGGATGAATTTACTTCTGCATGATACCAAATAAATATCCTATTGATTTCTCCTCTACCCTATTTTAATTAAGAAAAATCAAACCAATATTTTCTTTCAGAAAAAAATCCAGAACTTTCTTTTTAGGGCTTTCATAGAACACCCACCGTGCTGATGTTCAATGCCATGGTGATATACTAATCCACACAGAGAGCCCAGTTAATTAAATCTCCAACAGCAGGAGGCACTCTTCACTGTTGCTTAGCTTGATAAGATGTGGCTTCATTTTTAGTAGCAGATAGTTGGCCATTACTTCTCCCAATATACAGCTTCCACAAGATAAAGTACAATACAAGTACATGAAGGTTGCCAGTGGTTAAGTAAACTGGTTTAAGTTCCTGTATTTTACATACTTGAAATCGATCTCCTCAATTACTGTGTTTCTGAAAAGAGTTGATGATCCACCACTACTGGCGCAGTCCATTGGGAAGTGCAGTGCTCAACACACGTCACAATCAGATTACCCAGTTTGAGACTCAGACTTGCATGCTTAGCATGAGGTAAAACGCTCTCGTTCCCTAAGAAACACCTGTATGGCCCTGACATTAAAGCACACAATCAAAGCATCACATCAGATCCTTGTAAGCAGACGTTCTTAACAGGGCTTTTTGCTGTTCAGTTTGTTAGCACATTCTCTAGCTATGATATTCTCATTGCTCCCTGAAATCTGCTTGATTGTAAGTATGTCTGTGCCCAATTCTAATGATTAGATTATTTCCCTCAATAAGCCAAAAACTGAAAAGGGTTGTCTAATTTTTTTTCTGCTCACTGTTTTGTTCTACCACTAATTAAAGCTACAAAGTTGATGTTACGAGGAAAGGCTGAAGAAGCTGGGGCCTGTTCAGCCTCAAGAAGATCACCTGAGAGGTGATCTCACCAATGTCTATCAGTATCTGAAGGGAGGGTGCCAATCAGGTGCTGGAATTTAGTACATTTTCTAGATCTATATGCTTAAATATAAATAGTTAAAGCAGTGAAATGCAGTTTCATCTTAGTAAGTAATCACTTGGTTATCACTGATCTTGTCTGGGGGCAGTATTTCTTAGTACAAAAAAAAATTACAAGATACTCAAATAAACAGAGTTATGGAAATAATCATAAACCAATTGTAATTCAGTTTACTTAAGTTAGTTTGACCAGTGCATAAGTGTTATAGTTAGGAAAAAGAGTTTCTAACATTGTTTGTTTGCATCTCTTGATTTGCTGAAACCTTGCTGACTGTGCTCCCCTCTAATTCTACCTAAGCTTACAAGTAATTGTAAGTACTGAAAGGTTAATCCCAATTAGACCTGATTGGCATTGGCATTAAGTGTTCCTGCTTGTAAACACATCCTCTCAGTTACTGAAGATTGCAGCTCATTAGTTTCTGTAACAGGATTTTCTTTTGCAACAATAAACCATTGTTTTAATTAGCAACAGATAATGAATTTAGACTGTAGTGAGCTGCTTCTAAAGAAGTCTTGGTTACTGCCAAAAAACCCAGCCTGAAAAAAATATGCAACAGATTTGTGACTGAATAATTAGTGGCAGACTAAAACAGCAGAAAAAAAATCTGGTAAAGCCCCTCTCAATTTTTGGGTTATTGAGGGGAATAAACTAATACTTAGAGTCTGGCACAGACATACTTCCAATCAAAGATTACAAGGAGCAGTGAACTTAGGTCGTAGCTAGAGACAGTGTTAAAAAACTGAAAGCAAAAAGCCTTGCAAATGTCTGCTTACATGGATTTGTTGTGATGCTTTGATTGTGTTCTTTAATTATGGTTGCTTTAACTGGATGTGCACCAGGCAGTTAATTTGCATTTTTGAGTCTGCATATATGGTTTATTTTAAGTCATGTGTAGTCATCTGGAGTGACGACTGCTAATTTTTCTTCCCATGAACTGAGAAATGCCATTCTCACTTAAGTAGACATCAGTTAAGGTTATGCTGTAGACAGCATTATTTTCCTACCAGGGATAGAACATAGATTTTGCTGTTAAGGTGTGTCTTTAATATCAGTTGAAACCAAATTCTGAAATGGCCTTAATAGAAGGAGAGGTTATGTGAATACCAAAGATTAAGTGGCTTAAGGTGTGCCTAATTTTTTGCGCTGAAGAAGCTGGTTGAACGCAGTGCCGTTTCTGTTCCGGTCTAACTATTGCTGTGTGAAGTTGAGAAGTACATTCTTTAAAAGATGATGAAACAAAAATGGTTTGATTTTCTTTTTTGACTGTGTCCTTGTTATTTTATTTTTTTTTTGAAATGTAACTTGACAAGGACTTCTGCCTACTTTAGGTTAGCCAAAATGCTCAAATTATTGCCCGCATCTTAATATAACTAGTAGTTTTATTGCTGGGAAGACAAAGGAAGTGCAGATGCAGCAAGTAAGTGTTTGTGTCGGCTACTCGCTCAGAAGAAGGGCTGTACCAGCAATTATGGGGCATTTGTTTTAAAGTCGTAGTCTAGAGGTGAAGTGACTGTCCCCTGTGGCCATCCAAGACCTCTCACTTTACATAGCAGAAGCTGGAGTGTGAACCACCAATGTTTAATCATTGAGAATGCTAGGACAGTCTAGGACATAAAAGGTGGTGATAATTGTTTTATTTTTCATTCTTAGAAGACAGAGGACCCATTTACCTTGGTAGTAATGTATATATTACTGTGTTTGAGTGTATTTTCCATTAGCTTGGAAAAGGGACCATACATACAGGTACTGTTGCACCTTAATAGCGCTTGGTTTAAGGTACAGAAGAATCAGCATTCCCCTTTGCTGCTGACAGCAGGATCTATCAAGAGCAAGCAATATTTGGCGTTTTCACTGACTGTTTACCAACTTCCCTTTTCTTCAAGAGCAGAAAATACACACAATGAGTCTTGATTTTGTGTCTGGGTGCAGAACTGAGGAAAAAGTGGTATCAGCAGAAAGTGCAGAATGATTGACTTAGCTGAAAATAAAGGGGGAATGTTGTGGGACACTATACACATTGCAGGCAGACTGTGACCCATAAGCTGTGAGATTTTCTTTCTTACTCCTGTCCATCTCTTATTTAGTTGGATTGTAGACCTGTTGGAATGGACACAAAGCCATGTATGCACACCATTTGGTACTTAGGGGTTCTAACAAATGTTTTTGCTATTACTATGTCATGTCTAAAAAACTAAATGGTACTAATCAAACATTAAAATTAGGGGTTTTTTTTAATTTCTTACATCTTTTAAACAGATTCATTCAAGTGCGCATTGCATTAAATCAAGACACCTTTCGTTGTGATTTCTTGGAAGAAATCTGTACTGTCCATTAGACAGTTGGCATTGTCAAATTAAAAATCACTGTCAAAACTCATCCATTTTGCCTCACTAGTGTGTACAACATTCCTCAACTGCTTTCTGAAAACACAGAATTTCATTTACTCTTAACCAGATTATTCTTCCATCAGTTTTCTTGTTTTCTACTTGGGGTTTAAAACTTTTGCACTGGCTTGTTCCCTTACATGCTCCATTATGTAAGTTGAACTTTCCATTTATAAGGGTTTTTTTGTTTAAAACCCCTTTAAAACAGATTCATGCAAGTGTTCATTGCATTAAATCAAGACACATTTCCTTGTGATTTCTTGGAAGAAACTGTCCATTAGACAGTTTTCAAAACAACCCTTAGGTTGTTTTGCGTGTCTGGTTTTGAGACCCTAGTCGTTTAGGATATGGAACCTTTTTCAAGATCTATAAATGGTAGATACCATTTTATTAACTGTCTAATAAAGAGAAGCATTCTTGGAGAGCACTGCTATTTAAGAAATACTATTCTATCATAACTGGGTCCTCAGCCTTTTCTCCCATCCTTATAACTTCAAATTCCAGGAGTTCAAGCTTTTCTTGACCTGATTTTTTTTCTTTTAAAAGTATGCAAAGGCTCTAACCCATTTGGCTGTAACATCTAAAGTAACCAGTAGTAGTATTTATGAGCTGTACTACGGGGAGGGATTAAGGGAAGGGAAAGTTACTGATGGCTGGAAAACTGGAAAATATGTGGGTTAAATTCAGTTAACGGGAGTAATTCCTTGCATATGCTCAACTTATCACTATATGTCTTTGTGATTTTTCTCTTGTAGTATTAAAGTTGTGTCAGGGGCCATAGTGGTTGAAGTCGGTTTACCCATCTTGTCATCTGCTCTTATGGAAGATGGTTTTAATTGTTGGATCTTTCAATCAGGATGTGTCTTGCAAATATACTTACGCTTTACAAAATGTAAAAATCTTACAGATTGTCCAGTTTTCCCTGTCTTCCCCACACCTGGTTCTGCCTGTCATTCCCATACTTGTCAAGCTGTGATATAACTGGAGTGTGTCTACATGGATTACATCTTTTATTAGAATAAAAAAAAAAAAAAAGCATAGAGGAGGCAGCTGACAGACGTCTGGGTATACAGGCATACACAAATTGGTACTGGAAGCATTGAACTAAGAAGTCAT
>JAWWLV010000100.1:45655979-45668927 GCA_035041135.1 Platyrinchus mystaceus
AGTCATAATAAATTTTTTTTTTGTTTGCAAAAAAATAATATACTTGTGGGTAAAAAAAAAAAAAAAAAAGAGAACAAAAAAAACCAAACCAGGCTTTTAATTTTAAAGATTTACTGAATTAAAAGCGTCCCCCCAAAAAAACCCATTTTTTATGGAAAAGAGTATTAAGGTAATATTGGTTCAATATGTTATATAAAGTTCCTGCTCACACAGTATGGTTAGATAAAGATTGGGTGCCACAACATTTGTTATTAAGTCATCTTCCCAGAGTGGTGATGGCAGCAGCTTTCAAGGCAGTCATTCTTAGGGTTGAAATGCTTTCAGAGGCTGTTTTACAAATTGATGCCACCTGTTCTTCCATGTAAGCATTTCTTTCTGTCTTTTTCTCTGTTTGTCTGAAGAGGTTAAAATATTTAAAGCCTCTTTCAAATTCTGTATCTTTTGATAGTGGGCAGTGAAAAGAAGAGGTAGTACCATTTTAAAGACATGCTTGAGATATGTCTGAATTACTTCTCTTCAAAATAATTAAAAATGGTTGAACTTTCTTGTTACTATAAACACTCCACCCTTGGTGACAGAAGTGCAGGCATTTGGTACACTCTGCATCTGAGAAAGATGCAGGAGAGCTAACTAGCACAGCAAGTAGCAAGCACAAGATATTTTTAAGGAAAAGGGGAATCTGGCAGCCTGTAACCTCTGAGTGGCAGCAGTGAACAATTTTCTGTGTGAGGGACTGTACTGCCCACCAGGAGACACGCCCAGCTACCTTGCCCTGCCTTAAAGGGCGTTGCAGCCCCCCATGACAGCAAAATGTGCTGTTGCCACCTGCCTGTGATTTCCTGAATTTTCTTAAATTTCTGGAACTTACTGGTTTTGGTGTTTAGTTTTTAGGCTTTTTTTTTTGTTTGCCTGTTGTGTGGTCTATGGTCCTGTGTCATTGTAGTTCCCGTCTCCGCCCACCTCCCCAAACCACCCCATCTGCCAGAACTGGTGAAGGAAAGAGTGTTGGTGGCTTGAAGAACAGTTATTCAGTGGTAGCAAAAGAGTAACTTTATATTATGGTACTTGCTTATCTGGTTATTAACAGGGGTCAAAATCTTTTGCTTATAAATGGAGCAAATCCACTTTAGAAGTTAGAATGACAGTACAGAGTAATTTTATAGAGTGGAATTCGACTCTAGCAAGTTTTATTTAAAAACCTCAATAATCTCTATCTCAGGACTTACTTGTAGAAAGCTTTAATTTTTCTCAGCATATATCCATTAAATTACCTAAGTACATAAAAACTAGTACTGACCTTTCCCTTTTTCAGACCTAGATAAAGAGCTGGATTACAGTCAAATGGCATGTAATTTCTATACTGCCAAATAAAGCAGTCAATAAAGGTTTTGTAATAGTCGATAAGCATATTTTTACGTAACATAAAACCAGAATGTTCTAAACAGTTGAAATTTTTCTTTCCTAATCTTACTGACAGCCATTATTTTTCTTCAAAAACATTGAGTTATTCCTAGTTGATAATCAAAAATGTTGAAGTATTCCTAGTTGATAATCTTTAAAATTTTGCATATTTAAAGAGTGAATATTGCTATTTGACTTAGAAGCCTGGGAGTAGTACCAGATGCCTATTAATCTGTGGTTTACTGTAGCTGTCCCTGTAAGTGCTATCTTTCTGAATGAGAAAAGCAAACAGCTGCTGAACTGAATTGAAAAAATTATGTTCTTCTAAGACAAGGATTTGTGCAGGAGCAAATTCTAATTGGAATTCTTTCCACTGTCTCATGTAGATTTCTACCCCCCTCCCCCTTTTTTTTTTCTTTTAATACTCTCTCTTTTTTTCCTTTTTTTTTCTTTTCTTTTTCACCCCCTTTCTTTCCCCAATAATTCCCAGGCCTAAATTAAGTAGAAGAAACAATACTTAGTTTTCCTAAAATGAAGGCAGGCTGTCCAGATAAACTGACTGTTTCTTTGTCTAACAGACACACCACATTTACTAAGTCTGTAGTGAAATATAATGGTAGAACATATTTTCCTTCTCCCTCTGGGTCTCCTTAATATCTGCAGTTAGTTAAAACGAAGGACTTTAGCATGGCCATATTCAGAGAGATTTTTAATTTCTCAGTGGTTTGCGAATCCTCCACCCTGTTTCCCCAAAACCTTACTTATGCCAAATAACCATCTCATAAAACAAGACCTATGTACTTTAATAGTGTTGCCCATCTTTGTTGTGTTTAATATTTTCCCTTGATGTGTTATTTTAAAACCTTTTGACTGTCAAAGCCCTATGGCATTCAAGTAACTAAGACAATCACGACTCCTGCATTGTTTCTGGATGGTGTCACGTGTACCACTTGACTCTTTCCTTTGAGTAATCTAGGGACAGTGATGATGCCATCAAAGGCCTTAGTGAATGTGGCAGAATAAATTAACTGAGTCTTTCTCAGCAGGAAACATTGTATCAACAAAAAAGTGGCAAAAATGCTACATCCTACTTCAAAACCAGCTGGTTTTGCACAGCTTTTTGCAGGTTGTCAGAAGTTTGTTCTGTGAGAATATGAAATCGTTCCTTTTAACTGACTGGAGGTCCACTTTGTATGGTATGAGCCTCAGACAGACTCTCACAGCAGGAGAAGACTTTATGGGAGGACCATCCACACAGGAAGTGCTGGCACTGACAGAACTTTGGGCAATCCAGGCAATGTCTGATGGGTAGTTGATAAACTCAGCTTTAGGCATACTCTTTCCTACTGAAATGCACACACTTGTGCTTGTTACCCATAAAATAAGATCAGTTAAGCCACAAGGCAGAAAGCTGCATAAGGTAATTCCGAGAGCAAAATGACGAGTTTTTGAAAAAAAACCTACAAAGGACTAACTTCTGGTTTTCTGGAAAGTGCTTTACTACACTAAGAACCTGTTCACCTCCTCAATGCAGCAGGGTAGGGGAGTCAGGTAATTACAAAACAACCAGGAACTTTATGTAGTCTTGTGCTTAGTGTTTCATAGCCAGAGAGGTCTGTCCTCTAGGCTGCACACTTCTTATGCCAGCTCTATCTTATGTCAGCTCTAGGTGTTAATCAGAGCTCTCAGCATTAAGCTTGGTCATGAATCAAGCAAGAATCTACCCACACGGTCCCAAACAGTCACATTTGTGTGATGAATCAATGCACAGAGCAATCAAGATGGTCCCAAAGGTGGTGGGGCTGGATAGCTGAGGGATGAGGGGGCAAAGTGTGTGGAGAAAAGAGTGGGGCAGGTGCTGGGTAAGCTGAGCTGCCCAAAGTGTGATGGCCTTGGTGCTTAGTACACCCAGATGGGAGCTGGTAGTACTGGTTACAGTATCTTCTAGGGGGACAGAAATTGTTCTACTCTGTGTCTGTCAGTGTTTTTGCCCATAGCCATGAGCCTGTAGGGTTCTTTAAGTAAGAGTCTTACTTTCCTGTGGCTGTAGTGTGTGGGGACTGATTCTGCAGTCCTTCCAGACTAAAGTTGTCAACTAAGAATTGCTTGGGCCAGAGGAGACTGTAAGTTTGGGAAGGTTTTGCTGCTTGGTCAGGGTACTTTCATAGCTTTTTTGTTGAAGCAGGGTCTGTGATCCACACCTTTCCACCCAGATGAGTGCTGGAAACACCAAGCTCTATAGTCTTTCTTTTACTGTCACCTTGTGACATTGGGCCATTATTTCCCTAGTGCAAAATGGAACAAGATTCAGCTAGAGGGGTCAGGAGACTCTCTCCAAACTGTATTTGAGTGGTTATAGCAGTGCTATGGGACTTGTGCATTAAAATCTTGTTGGACAGATAAGAAAGCACTTGCCAAGGACATTCAATTCTGACTCCTGATTAAAAGAGAGAAGAGTTCCTTTTCTTCTGCTTGTGTTTTGTGTGGAAAGCCTATTCCTTTACATGCCTTAAAAAACATCTACTTGAATGGGTCCTGCAGGTGAGACAAGTGGGGTGGAAAATAGTGGTTTCTATCAGGTCTGAGGCTGTGACTGAGTCCAGTCTCACCAGAATAAGTGCTCAGGCTTTCAATTTCTGTAGGTGGCAAGAAGGTGCTGAACCTGCCATGCAGAGCTGAGCATCTGCATCCCATCTGCATGGTCATTCCTTCAGCAAAGAAATTAAAGTGTCCACTATCTTGGAAAGTTGAGTAATCACTGGGTTTTAAGTCCTTTTAAGGGGTCTAACTCCAGCTGCATGTTGAAAATAAAGCATAGTTGTGTTTTTGCATGCTTGTAACCTCCCACCTCACTCAACTGCAGTAAGTGGTTTCCTTTGGTTTCTGGAAGCTTCTTGTCCTGTTGTTGCTGTGCAGAAGGGCCATACAAATTCATACCGTCCCTAGAGCCAAAGTAAAGCAGCTGTTCTTCTCAGTGAGTGCCAGAATTGTGCCTGCTGCATTGTGTGCAGTCCAGAGCAGCAAACATCTATCACATTGAACTCCCAGGGCTCAGCTGTGTCTTAAAGACATGGTTTAGCTTTTAACAGAGCTGATCAGCACACAATGTGCTGCCTGTCATTCCTAAAGAACAAAATGACAGATGGGCTTATGATACGTTTGTCTGGAGGTAGAGAATGAGAAAAGCAAGTTGGTTACTAATTACCTTCTGACCATTGAAAGGAGAAATGTCCCCATGCTTGACACAATTCGCATGGACATAGCAAAATTAATGAACTTTTTCACCCTCAGCTGTCCCAGAGTGAGCTTCACACCATTGTCTCCCATGTGGTCCTGAGATTTGAATGCAGCCATTTGCATTCAGCAGGGCAGCACAGATACTACGTGAGAGTTCAAGAGTTTTAAAATGCATCCCTGTCATCAGGATGCTTTGCAACAGGAGTGCTGCTGACTAACAGCCATGGGTCATATTGGTGATTGTTACCATTGCTCCTTTTCATGACACTTTTTTTTCTTAAGGCTCTTTGTATCTGATTATCAATAAAGTAATTTTTCTTTCAGATCTGTTATTCATATTACTATTTCTAAACTGGTATGACTGCTCTTATGTAAAAAGAATACTCCTGATATGCTGTGAAGTAATACATGAAACTGTGATTCATTTAATTGTTGGTTTTATTTGTTATATAGGTTTGGGGGCAAGTTTAGACACACGAAAAAATCTCATTCAGCTGTGCAAGAAGACCCAGTACTCTTAGGACATAAGGTACCCTTGAGGGTGAGCTAAGGTGTCAGGATTTTGTCTCTAATGGCTATATGTACTAGACAAAGTATCTTGACTTTAAACTATATTTAAAATTGCTTAAAGATAAGTGCTGATAAGATCCTTTGTGATCATCAGTCTTTATGAGATACTATCCATTACATATTTAATTTGATTACTTTTTAAATGCTGCTTTAACACTTATGTCCCATGACAGGCCTATTAGTCTAACAATTCAGTAAGCAGATACGTTAAATACTGTAACATAAATTTAGATTATTATTTAATCCTATATCTAAAAAGATTTGTGTTTGAAAATGTTTTCAAAATTGATCAATGAGATTTATCAACTCAAACTCCAGAATCCTTCACTAGTTCTTGTCATAATGAAATATGGTTGTGGGTGTGGTGGTGGAGGGAATGCTGAAAGCAGTGTACTGCTTGCTTAGACATGAAAATAGGAATAATTTGCCAGGCTGCATCTGAAAAAAAAAATTGGAAGAGTAAAGCATAGCTATCTGAGTGGAAACAGAAGCTGAAATCTTAAGAAGTACAGCTGCTGCTAATATTTAGGTAAGTGGTCTAGACTGTTTTCCTGGATTTGAAAGCTGATGTGAAACCAATTTAAGCAATACAATCAGTATATTGAGTATTCTGTTTGTTTCATTTTTGAGACTGCCTTGACAGCAGCGAGGTGGCTGACCCTTAATGACAGCAATTTGTTTTCCTTTGGTACTATTATGGTGGGTCTTTATTGCCAGTCTAATCAGTAGGAGGAAGCTAGATCCTTGTGTAGATCTATTTCTAGGTGGTTAATCTGAAGAAGGTAGTTTCAGAGAGTTGATGAGAACTTTAATTCTGCTCACCATATAGGAAAGTTTAAAAAAAAAGTTGTAATCTGAGCCTTTTTAGTTTTGAAAACAAACCCCTTCAAAACAGATTTCACCATCTACTTCTGTTACTTTTGGCCTCTTTAGTTTATCTTCACTTATCTTGGCTGATCTGTTTTTCTTCTTTTTCCTTCAGCTTCTCCATTTCCTCCCAATATGCAAAGCATAACCTGTATCATTGCTGGGACAAAGGGTGGGTTGCACCTTCTCCACAGCACTCAGATATTTTCTTCATGGCTCTCCGTGTGAAGTCAACCTTCCCTCTTTCTTTCTTGAGAGCCGTGTACTCATAAGCCTTCAGCTTGCTGTAATAGTCTGAGAATTTGTTGTAGAGGATGGAGATGGGCATGCCATTCAGGATTATTCCAAAAGCAATGCAGAGGAAAGCAAACAGGCGACCAAGGTGAGTTTCTGGACACATATCACCGTATCCCACTGTAGAGATGCTGACCTACAGGCAAACCAACATTCAGCTTTTTAGCTTGAAAGAAATATATAAACAGATATGTTCACTCATCAGGGACAATTTTAAAGTTAGTGGGTTTGTGCTTTGCATTGTAAGTCTGAAATACTCTGTAATGCCTTTCTCTTCTGTGCCATCCATCTTATGGAAAACATCCCTTTTAAAAAAAATCCCTCGCATGAAGTAAAGACAATGATTAGACACCATTTAGGAGGATTTTTATAAGCTTTGCCCTGCAGAGGGAATTTCCAAACAATTTCCACACCAGCCTGTCCAGAAGGTGAGTTTGTTTGGATGCAGTGAGAGGATAGATGTGGCTCCCTGACCATGCAAATCCACTGATAGCTGCAAAACTGCACCCTCATTATGTCACTTAGAACAGATGCCCTGTTTCTAAATCCAGTTTGCTGATAAAACCCAATATTTGGGACTTAGTCTGTGGGTTGTATTTTGAGTTTTACCTGTGTTTGTCATATATATATTGTAGGAACTAATGCAAAACCCATGAAAATCTTCATCTAATTGTGAAATGTAATTTCATAATATTTGCGCTATGGGAAGAAGTGACCCAGGACTTTGAAGTTTCTAGATAAAATCCCCTGTAATGATAACATACCTACAAGGAACTGTAGCCTGGAATTTTTTGCTTGCAGTATATGCTTGCAACATATATATTAATAGTGCTAAGTGGGTATCCAGGTGGGAAATTTTTGCTGAATTCCCTTTTGAAAAAGTGTTTGGGGGTTGTTTAAAATTATTTGGATTTGGTTGCTGTTGCTTTTGGGGAGTTTTTTGTGTTTTTTTTTTTCTTTGAGAGTGGTGGTATTTAGTGTATCTGTTTTATATGAATCTGTACATTTTGCCATTACATTGTTTGCATAGTTTCACAGACGTTTTTCTTCTCAGCCATCATCATGTTCTTTCCATGGATATAGAACTCTGTACTATACCAAGTACTACAATACTTTCACTGTAAAATTCCGCTTCAAAAATTCATGGCTGTTTGATTATGGGGAGGCTACATAATTATGTACTCCCAAACAGCATAAAATAACTCCTAATTTATATACTTCCACTGCACACATCTTGATTTTTTTTAATAATTTTTACATTTAGTAAAAATAACTTTCTTTTCTCTGTAAAACTTGCATGTTTTTGCCACCTGTCACTTTTTAGTCAGTGCAAGAGACTAGAGATTTTTTCAGCCAGTGAATTTTATTTATTTTTTTCACAGTGTCTCAACACACTGTGTGTATCCATGAAACTGTAATGAAATCTCTGGCAGAAATCAGCCACAGGCTGTAGGACTTTCACTGTAATGCCCTTATGGCTTTAGCCACAGTAAGTGGCTTCAGAATAAATAAATAAATAAGTCTTTGGAAGGTCACAGTGTGCAGCCTGCTGTCCTCTAACATCCCAAATAAAATGTTATTTCCAATGAAGAAAGCATTAGGGTGCATGAAACAGCACTGGGTGAGCACATTTGTAGGATGCACCTGGTGCTTCCTGTGGAATAAAAAGGATTAGTCACTTGCTTTAATGGAAATTAAGTCACTGGATTTGAATGATAATACAGGATAAATATCTCCAAAAATAAATACTGAGATAAAGGCAAGGTATTTATCTCTACCAGCCACGAGAAAATCATTATCCTCTGATAAGGTTCTGTTCCACTGGCATAGACTTATACATTGCCTGTAACAGTTTAGGAGGGATGCTTCTTCTCTTGCATGTGGGAGACTATGAATACTGTTGGATTTTAATAAACTTTTGAGTGATCCAGATATTTTAATTTGCAGTCTTAAAGAACAGGTAGCCTTTAAAAAGTGTTTCATGCCTTGGAGTTGCAATGTGCATGCTATAGCTTCTGTTTTGAAGAAACTTACTCAGCTAAATAGGCCTTTTTCACATAGTCATATAAGTTTCTTAGGAATATCTAAATGATTACGGTGTCACCAGTTTGCAGAAATGAGCCCTAAAGATTTTGCATATAACCTGCATGTTCAGAAAACAAAACATAAGGCTAATGTCCTTATTCTAGCAATGCATGAGGCATGAATGTTTTCATAACCTGTGTATATCACTTACAGATGATCTGCGAAGGTCACATTACAGGACCCTTTCCTTTATTCACTGATTTTTCCATCCTTCCTATGGCCTGGCTTGAAGGATATTCAGCACCGGTACATTAAATGCATGTGAATATCTAAATGTCTTTGTGTGTCTGTAGGGCCAGTTTTTCTGCTATGAGCTGAATCACTACAAACATATGTGTGGTAAACCACCACACCTCATTGGCCATTGCTGGACCAGAAGTGCAGGCTCCAGGACTGCTGGTCAGGAGAGGTGACCTTGGATGTGCTGGGATTACTGTCCTGTGGGCCCCATATGCAGCTCCAGCATCCAGTGTCTATGCTGATCAACCAGCATGAGATGTTCTGACTCCTATCCAGTCCATTTGCATGGGCTTCTTTCTCCAGGGAAGTGACTGGGACAGAGCTAGACCCATAGCCGGGCCAGGGGTCAGTCCTGGGGCCCTGCATAAACATGGATTATGGAGGCCAGCATCAGCTGCTGCAAAATGAAGTGTATGTGATGATAGACTAGCTCAAGCCTTTGTGTTATGGGTGGCCAAGATGCAGGCCCTTTGCCTCCCCTCAGCATCTGCAATGCCTAGCTACCCCCTAGTTTCATCCAAAATGCTATAGATCCACACATCTTCTGCAGCACAACAGAACACACTCTCCTGTGCAAAACAACGGTTGGTCCTAATGCATTTTTAACAGCCAGAGCTCTGGGACAGCTTTCGCTTTTAAAGTTTGAGTGACCTGGCAATAGTTAATAAACTATGTCTTATCATCTTGCAGTTGTATGATGGGTCACAGAAGATCTGCAAATAGAATAAGAATGAAAATCCTGTGTCCACCTGCAACCAGATAGCCTGATGCATTCATTTTTGTTTTCCTTCCTTTTTTTTTTTTTTTTGCAACACTGACAATGGCATTAAATGGGGAAATGCTTTTCTTTCCCATCTCTTTGCTTGTTTCTTCTTTAAAAGTGTGAACACTTTCTGCATTTGGAGAGATGGGAATTTCAACAACTGCCTATCTGATTAAGCCTTGATTTAAGCTTACAACAGAGGTGAATGAGTGCGTGTGTGGGTGTGTGTGTGTGCATATGTCCTGTAAACTCAGAATTCAGAGCAGATGTTCACTGATCTGAGCCTGTTGTTTTCAAGGCTGCCAGCAGCTCCAGCAAGGAAGGGGAGGGTAAGAGAAGGGGGGGCCTCTGGATACCCAGCAAGGTAAGATGTGTTTACTTACGGCAGCCCACCACCAAGCATGGGGAATGCTGGTGAAGTTGGTACTGGAAACATCATGCTCCACTGTGTAGACCATGGCAGAGAAAGCGAAGATCCCCATAGCAATGAAGAGCAAAAGGCAGCCCACCTGTTGGTAGCACTGGCGCAAGGTAAAGCCGAAGGCACGCAGCCCAGTGGAGTGGCGGGCCAGCTTGAGGATGCGGAAGATGCGCATGAGACGCATGATGCGAAGCACTTGTCCTACCTTGCCCACCCGTCCCACCTTCTCGATATCGTGCTCATGCTGAGAGCCCCGACCCCGGGGCTGGTCATCGTCAGTAAAGCATTCGAGCAGCAGCTGCAGATAGAGGGGCAGGATGGCAATGAGGTCTACTGCATTGAGGGCGCTGCTGGCAAAGCGGCGTAGGTCTGGGGTAGAGACCAAGCGCAGCAGGTACTCCAGTGTGAAGAATGCAATGCACAGGGTCTCAATGTGCTCCAAGACAGGCCGGCTATCTCCGCTCTTCCAGTCTACCTGCTGCATCTCCTCCACAGTGTTGAGTGCCAGGGCCACCACGGAGATGAGCACAAAGAAGCTGGAGGCCACTGCCATCACCTTGGCGGTGACAGAGGAAAAGGGCTTCTCCATGAGGTTCCAGAGGCGCCAACGCTGGGGACCATAGTAGCGCATGTGGTGGAAGAGCTGCTCATTCTCCTCAGCCTCTGCCTGGGAGCGCAGCTCCCGCTGGACCTTCAGCTGTTCTCTCAGCTCGTCACGGCGCTCCTCAAAGCAGATGCGGCAACAGCGAGGGGTGTATTTGAGACGCACGCCCCAGTAGCTCAGCTCCTCCAGGAAGCTACAGGGGCACAGCTCGTCCCGCACACGCAGCACCCCTGAGGCATAGAAGTTGTACACCAGCTGGAAGACGGCTGGGTCCCGGTCAAAGAAATACTCATCAACTTGGGCAGCATAGTCATCGCACAGGCCCAGCTGGCAACGACGGTCAGTGGAGGTGGCCAGGCGGCCCAGGCGAGTCTTGGGATAGATGGCCACTGCCTGGTAGGTGAGACGGTAGCTTTGGCCACCAACGTTGATGTTCAGCATGGATGGAGCAGATGCTGTGGCCGGGGCTCTGCCAGAAGGGGCAGGAGAACAAGGAATGAATGATGAGGCCTTGTTTTCTCCCTTAAATGCATCTTCACTTGGCCATTTTCCTTGTTCTTTCTCTTCATCTTCCTCATCTTCATCATCCACATAATAGTTGTAATTCCCCTCAGGTCCCAGTAGCAGTAGGGACTGGGTGTTCAAGGGAGCATTAGCAGAAAAACCATTCTGCTTGTCTGCATGCATGCCTTCATTATCCTTTCCCTTGTTGGGCTGTGGGAGGATGTTTGCTGCTTCCCCCTCTCCGCCTTTATGTCTCAGGAAAGAAAACTCTCCCTGCATGTTAAACTGCAACATACTATTATTCCTTACTCTTCTCCCTTCTTTGCATTCACCTGATCAAGCAACTACATCAGTCCTTTCCAACACTACAAAGGCTGACAATCCTGTTTTCTTCTCTCTTTATCTCAGCAGTATCATGCACAGCAGTGGTTCTGCATTTTTCTCCCTGCCAGCCACCACTCCAGTTGTTGTGAAAGCTCCGTGTGGGATATAGACATATGAAGACTGCTGTTGACCGTTTTAATCTTGCTGACAGCAAAGATCTGAGTGCTTAGAGGAGGGGATTTAGGGGCTATTATCCTGTTCCATCCTCATTTCCCTCAGGCTGTGACGTGAATGATTATGGATCCATAAATCTATGAAAAATCAGTAGGGGGAAAAAACCCTGAAGTTTTATTCCTAATAAAACCCACACATTTCCTATTTCAGTATATATGGATTTAAAATAGTCTCAAAATGAAAATGTGAGGGGCAGAGATAAAGAGAGAGAACATTACAGATTTCTTTCATGCTCACGAAGATAGCATGGCTTGGTTTTCCTTAATGAAAATAATGAATAATTGATATGCAGATAAAGGGTAGGAATTCACAAGAGTAGTTCTTAAAATGTTTTCAAAAGGCGAGCAAATAAAAGTCATCCCTTTTTATTCCCGGATAGAATATCTCCGTTTAGTTAAGAGCTGAGGAAAGTTGCAGCTTTGGCTGTGCTCTGGGAGTGGTCTCATGCTCCACTGGACTCAGTGGAAATGAAGGGCAGGGGTGTAAAGGGGTTTCCAGCTTCAAACTCTTTATGAGCTGCTGAGAAACAGCATAAAGCCACTCTTGTTTCTCTTGCAGATCATGTTAGAGTAGCATAAAGCTGTAGTGGGTAAACTAGTAGGACAGGAGAGGTGCTTTCTCTTGCTCTGATGGAGGTTTTATCCTCAGCACTAGTTGAACTGGCACAAGCATCTCCTGTAACAATAAGCATCCTGAAAACCAGGTTGCTTCCCCTTGTCACTGGGAGCACTTCAGTTGAGCTATGGCTCCTGTAAAGCAGAGGATACACACAACAAAGAAATGGTTACTTTGGCATGCTCTTAGCACCTGAGTTATGACTTCTAAACACCAGCTCATTATTCCACCTGTATCCAGGCTGGTGCAGGAAGGGAAAAGGCACTGGAAAACTGCTAGCTTTGGCAATGCCCTTGCTGGTCTGGAAGACCTTCCATTTACAGTCCTGTAGCCTGTCTTCTCCTCGTACCTCCCCCTTCCACACAAGCTGTTGTGTATGCCAAGTGTATGCCAGAGGCCCTGCAGCAGTGTTTTTACTTCATTGTCCTCAAGTTCCTCTTCTGTCATTGGTCTCATGGTCTTGCACCTGCAGACCTCAATATTGCTGTTCTGGTGGTGTCCCATGTGAAACAATTGCTGTTGCTGTGAGAATGCCCCTTTCTTTTTTCCTGTTTATTTACCCTCAGTTGTAGCTTTTATATTTACTAGCTCTTGACAAACTGGAAGATGTCATAGCTAAGCATTTTGCAATACTTTTGTTGTCAGGGTAGGGGAGCCCTGGTGGTCTAGTGGTTAAGGTGCAGTGCTCTCACCGCTGCAACCCCGGTTTGATTCCCGGTCCAGGTTCAGGGACACTCCCCCGGGCAGATGGAGCTCGTCAGCCCCTAAGGCCATCCATCTAAGAGAAGG
>JAWWLV010000100.1:45675930-45696344 GCA_035041135.1 Platyrinchus mystaceus
TGATTGATTAGAGGAGGAGTTTGGGTCTTGACTCATAACCCATCCTCAGCAATACCCTTGTGTCTCATTTAAACTGAGACAATATGCATGTCACAACTCTCCCTGTCAGTTTAGGAATGGAGCTGCATGGCCTCTGCTTTTCTGAGATTTATTTATTGCTTTCTTCTCTTCCTGTATTGTATCTGTGCTGTACTGCCTTGGTCCCACCTGTCTGCCTGCTCTGCAGCAGGACCTCTTTCTATAAAATCAGTGACACCAGCACTCTTCTGTTTTGAGTCAGCTGTATATACATGTCATGAAGACTTCTCTATCCACAGTATGCCTGAGGGCTCATCTCTTACTTTCTCTGTGAGAGTTTCATATGCTCTGTCATGGTGAAATCCAAAGAATATGAAGTGTATGCTTTTAGAATACAAATTGAATTATTTAGCTGTAAAATTATTAGGAGTTTCTTTACACACAAGTAGGATTGGTTAAAAATAAACTGCTCCTGGAACTTTTCAGAAGAAATTAGATAACTTCGTGTAGTGGAAGAAAAGATTTCACTCATTACTGAGATGCTTAATTCAGAGCTAATTATGACTTTAAATTCTGGGAGATATTTTAGAACACTAACACAGACTTATAATAATAAAGGCTTTCTATCTACAAAGTTGAATACCCAAGAACAAATCAGTTCAGGGGCAAAGAAAGCTTTTGCAAGCCTGGATTTTAGCCAGTTTTTTTGTATGGATGTTTGTACACACACACGTTGATGCATATGTGTGAAAAATCTGTCAGCAAGATGATTGCTATCCTTATCCTAACCATGTACTATTTGTAAATCACTTTAATACAGGGAGCTTTTCAGGCATATCATGAATATCCAGTTAAGGGGTTTTAACAGGTTATCTTTTATTTTCCCACTCTGGCCACACACTGCCAGTATTGGATTGATTTACAAGCTGACCTTTCCTAGAGGAGAAGAGTTCAATTCCCACCTCTGTACTTCTCTGCTCAATGCAATGCAATACCCCAATTTTTTTTTCTTTTTTGAGAGTGAATGAGACAGAGCAAAGATCTTTGCTGATATTGCCTCTGAAGAAGTAATGAATATACCTTTGAAAATATTAATTTGATTTTGACTTCTGGTAAAAAAAGAGGTTCTTCCCTTTGAGTCTCCTACCCTCAAAGGCTGGCAAAAAAAAAAAGTAGGTAGAGCTGCAAAACTATGGAAGGTTTTTGAATGTGACAGAGCAACAAGTGCCTGTTTAAGATAATGATTACCTTTGTCAAATACTACCTAGAAAATCATCCTGAAAATTGGTTCTTTTAGAAAATATACTGTACTTCGCAGTTTTAAAAGGAGATCAGAAATCCCTATTTTACAAAGATGAGTGCTAATTTTGTTATAATGACCAGTTAATTGCATGATGCTTTATGTCAAACTGAAATTGCTGTGTCAGCTAAGACCTTTGTACACAAGAGACTCTTTTCAGATTTGCTTGGAAGACAGTATTTAGAAAATATTCTGCAGAAACATGATGTCATTGCTATTATGGATACCTATTGCAGAAACAGAGGATCTAGATAGCTTAAAAAGCACTTGCAGTTTATCTTTGTAAGTAACCTTAGAAGAGTAAAAGTAATGAAAGGTGTAACACTAATACGATCACAAGTGACTTCAGGAAGTCAGAAGAAAAAGTCAGGCATAGGTGAGCTTTTCCCTGCTTCAATTTCATAAGTGCATGAGTGGCGAGACATGGTTGCCCAAATTAGAGGGGCTTCATTGCAGCTCGGACTGGGGTTGCAGAAGCTGGTGTTCAAAATGGAAGGGCATCCTTATCCATCCTTTAGTGCTAAGGACTGCTTAACACTAAACTACAAGGGAGACAGGCAGGCAAGGGAAGGAAAGCAGGCAGGCAGGGAGGGAGGGGCAGGCAGGAAGGAAGGCAGACAGGCAGGCAGGGGAAGGAAAGGAAGGAAGGAAGAAAGGAAGGAAGGAAGGAAAGAAGGAAGGAAGGAAGGAAAGAAGGAAGGAAGGAGCCAGACCCCACTTTGTACCTGTTTTCTCCAACTCTTTTTTAACTCCTAACCTTATCGTCACACTTTTAATCTCCTCCATACTGGATGACTTGAGGCAGCAAAAAGAGGAATAAGAAATGCAGCTGGGGAAGTGTACAGTTCATTCACAAGTGAGGGAGGTTTGGGAGAAACAATCCAGACAAAACTAACTGATAATAGCTAATGTAGGTTCTTGGCAGTGTAGCAAACAGTTGTTTGCCTAAGTTGTCAGCACCCCTGTTTGAAATCTATTTGAGGAGCTGGAAAGCACAGAAAAAGTGTAATTATGAAGCATGTTCAAATTTTTTTTGTGGGTGCTTTAGTTCTGCTTAAAGGACCAAGGTACTGGAGTTGATGGCCAGGAGGTCCCCTACAACATGTTCCTTAGCTTATGACTAGTCAGTCATTTGTGATGGGTCAGGCACACATGCTTATGTGATATTCTCCTGCCTCAGAGACTATACTGTCTAATAGTAATTTTCATGTCCTGTTACTCAATGATTTCCTTAATATGTTCAAAACCGCTTTTTTTTCTTAGGAACTTGCTAAAATCCTCCACTAGGACAAGTAGGTCCTGAAGAAAAATTCTGTGTCATCATTCTGCTTCACTAACTGTATTATGTTATGTCTTACTTTATTAATTGTCCTCCACCTAATGTTTTACTTTGTTAGCACCTTAATTCTCCACTGGCTCATCAGTGTAGTTTCTACTTGTGTGTATGGCTCATCACATTAAAACCTGACTCTATAGGGTCAAGGTTCAATAATCTGCCAGACATATTTTAGCTATGAGAAATGTGAGATGCCATTGGAGAGGGAGCTAAGTGTAAAGGTGAAAAGGTAGGGAGCAGTGGCTGCAAATCAGAAGAACCAGAGAAAGCAAGGAAAGAAGGAGACCTGCTGTAAAAACACATACTGGGGTATTAATCTTTAGTCATTTAGTGAGGAGTCAGGCAGGAGAAAGTTACTCTCTGAACTGTTTTCCTAGTAGTTGTTTTTCTGAACCTTCACAATGGTGGCTGCCAGAGCTATTATTCTCATTCCTGGCTCTTCCTCCATCTCTCCCCATGGAGATGAACCAGAGTCTGCTGGAGGGAAGACAATGCATGGTAGCCATAAAGCATCACAGGGCAGCCCTAAATATGCTGCATACACATTGGAATTACATACTTGACTTCAAGTAAAATATTTTTTTTAGAATTAGATCACCATTTAGCACTATTGGTTGAGGCTCTGACAGTTCAGGTGTTTCCACTACTTTGCCTCATTCCCACATTTTTGCTCCTGTCTGCCACTGGTGGACACAGCCTCTCCTGAAGCCTGTGATGCTCCATTATATAGTGACTTGCATGCCTTTGAGGGGGGACATATGTTAACTCTGGGCTACCCTGAAAATAGAAGAGGATCTGGGCATACATTACAATGTATTGGTTGCTGTTTTCTTTGTGCGCAGAGTACGCAGTTTGTTTTGTTTCGCTATGAATTATGCTTTAAGCTAAATCTTGATCTTGAATTAACCCAGCAATATATCTTCAGCTCATGGATTCCTTACACTTTCTCTTTTTATTCCTTTTTTTCTGGTTTGCTTTTTCTCTTCAGATATGAGCAATTGCATATACATCCTGGGCTGGCATAAGTCTGGAGGGACTAAATTGTAATAAGCACAGAAAACACGATAGCCAATTTGGTAAGTGAAGCAGCACACGAGGAATACCACTTTCTTGATTGCAGCCTAATTTAAAAAGTAAAGAAATGCACACACATCATACATTTAACAACAGATGGCAAGATGGCATAAAACAGTCTGCTAAATCTGCACCCTCACACACTCAGCTGTGGTACCAGAAGCAAGTCTGCTGCAAGCTTGATCCTCTGTCTGAATAAACCAGTGTTGATCATTATGATTTTGTGCAGACTAGAAGGGAATGCAGCTTCAGCCACAGTTCAGACAAGTTATACTGATGGAGAATCTGGGATGATGAATTTTTAGTCTATTTTAGATTAACTGATGCCTTCATACTCAGTGTAAGGCATGTATTCATAGATGTTATTAGGTCACTGACAGAGAAATCCCTTTTTAAGCCTTTTGCCTGTGTAAGCTCCCAATGGAGTTCCACCTTAAAAGCCAGTGACAGAAAAAAAAAAGTGGAGAAAGGATTTAAGAATTCAGCATTGCATGTTGTCTCTAGTTTGAAGTGAGTACTATGCATTCAGACTGCAGATGCAGCACCCTGGGAGCTGTAGAGGATACTTGCATGAGCAATGCAAACAGAATCTGATGGCTTGTACATGCTGATAATGATGACTGACAAAAAAAGAGGGGGTTTTGCATTCTTTGTTTTGTTTTGGTTTTTTTTTTTCATGTTGTTGTGACTGGACGCCAGGGTGATTGGACATATAAAAAGGCAGATGGTTTAGATTGATAGAAAACACTGGCTCTTTATGGCATAAAATGTCAGTTCAGATGAAAAATTCTCTGCACTTCAGCATAATGCTTGCACAGCATAGTTATCTACCTGTGTTACACTCCAGATTTTAAGCCATAAGCTACCCAGAGTGGTTACATTTTATTTAAGACTTTTGAAAACCTTTTGGTTTGTTATAACCTCGAATGTGTGCCTGGAGAAAGAGTCACACACTCTTCTCTAAGAGAAATTATTTTAATTTAGTGAGAAAAATATTTTGGCAAAAGGTTTTACAGGATTAAAATACAACCAAGAAAATACAACCTGGCCCTGTAGGCTGCAGGCCGTGTGCTCCCATCACGCCTTCTGTGAAACGGCAGCCTTACCATGGACCTCCAGGTCCAGGCCCAGTCCTTACACACACACACACACACACACACACACACACACACACACACACACACACACACACACACTCACAGTGAGTTGGTTCCCACCCATATCAATAATTCTGTGAGATTCGGATCCAGGATCTCACAACCTGTGAGATCAGAATTTTACTTCTAATGAACCAGACTTGGTCTCCTGGGGAGGAACAACACCTCATGGTTTTAAAGCATTTTCAGGGACAACACCATGTCAGAACCCCAGTATAGTTTGGGAAGGAAGGATCTCCTAATCAGATCCTTTTAAGGATAAAATCTCCCTTAGAGTAGTTTGGAACTGCGAAGTTTGGGGATTAGCTGACAGAATCTTACCAAAGTGCTAGATAGAAATATTACACTTGTCATTTTTCATCAGTAATGCCCTAAAGGGAAATTCCATTTATTGGGACTATTCACAGGAGAGTTTAAATCCCCTCTAATGAATCAAAAAAAAAAAAGTTTTGGTTCTGTATTTTAATATGCTGTACTAGCTCTAAAGTTATATTTTATTAATTGTTTACTGTGTTTCTGAGAGATGGAGTACTTTAGGTAATTAATTACCCTGGAGTTATTGCTGCTCTCTGTGCGATAACTGTAATATTTAGTACATTGATGAGACCAGACACAGCCTCGCTCCCTCTTTAGTGAATTCAGCAACACGGTTAAAATGCAAGACCTTGCAGTTTCCCCAGATGTGAGCAGCATGTGAAAGCACAACTGTAGATGTAAATAGGTAGGAAACGGACAGCTCTGGACATGACTTGGCATGGCTCAGTTGTAGGACAGGTCTGCATGTGGGCGATGCAGCTGCACAAAGGCTGAGTCAGGTCGCTGGGTGCCAGGCTGATGGTGCCCTAGAACACTGAGCTCAGAAATCCAAATTGCTCTGTTACTAATCCCCTCCTTTCAGCTTCTGTGGAGAAATCCATGATCTGAGGCAGTGGCCTTTCCCGGCCAACCTTCCCCCAGCTTTATATGCTAAGCATGACACCATATGGTATACGATATCCCTGTGGTCAGTTGGGGTCAGCTATCCTGGCTGTCCTTTTGTGTGCCCAGCCTGCTCTCCTATGGGGTGGTGTGAGTAGCAGAAAAGACCTTGATGCTGTGTAAGCACTGCTCAGCAATAATGAAAACATATCTATGTTATCAACTCTATTTTCAGCAAAAATCCCAAACATGGGCCCATACTATCTCCTGTGACGAAAATCAACTCTACTCCAGCCAAAACCAGAATATTTGTGAAGGCCTTCACCCAAGGATGCTATGAATGCTGAAGTTTTCATGGCTCACAAATGAGAGTAGGTGAATGCTTAAAATAAAACATGAAGGACTGTTGTGAAGGAAGACAACTGCATTCAAGTGACAAAGTATTCTTGCAAAGTATCACTTTATGATGTCCTTAAATTCTCCATAGACACACACAAATGGCCATTACCAGAGACCAGACAATGGGTTAAATAGATCTCTGATATGTCCTGGCACAACTGATATTTTCTCCTCATGTGATGAACTTGTCCATCTGCTATGACTGTTTTCTGCCCATTGACAGGAAGAGGCAGAAAGCCTTCCTGTCCTCTATTTATAAAATCAAGGGGATTTGGGTAAATGTTTGGTATTCCTAGGTATGAGACAATACAAATATTGTCTCAACAATACAATGTTGAGGGAAATGACAAGTAGATAAGTGTTGCAGTACACACATTCTTTTGTATCTGATGCTCATGCAATGGTGCCAGCTTCACTTCTGTTCAATTGACTTTCAAATACACAGTATGCTGTGGTCCCATGCTCAGGAACAGTGTTGTGTGAAACGTTTTAAAGAGTTAGTTTAAACAGAAACCAGAACATATTAGTCCTCTAGGGAAACGTTTTACAGCCTGTACAACATAAATCTGCAGCTGCTACTGGTTGAGAAATGGTAAGGGAATCCCTTTACCTTTGACTTTGCCTTCACCTGCTAAAACTGATTTACACCCAAGGATTGCTCCCTGGGTCAGAGGGGATGATTTACAGGCATGTCTGGAATCGTGACTACAGAACATAATTGAGATAATGGAACTGGACATTGTTATGGCATTTTTCACCTGTTGCACTGAGAACATGATTCTCCCAAATGGTTTTAAAACACTTATGTGATTAGGTAAAACATCTCCAGGTATGTAAAACCTAAACCATGAAACAGTCCAGAAAAATGAAGCACAGTCTTGCATTATCCTAGTGTGTCATCTTGTCAGTTACTATGTGTACCACCAATTCAACAGCCAAGATGAAGTACTTTCACAGGAGCTGGCTATCATGAGATTCCAGATGGCCCTTCCTCCTTCTTGCAGCACATAACCTAAATATGTAACAACTCATTCACCATCACACTGAGAATCTGTTACTCAAGTGACACAATGAAATGAATTGCTGGGGAAACAAAAGGCAGTTTGGGGACTTTTGCATAATGTTCCCCTCTATATTTCAGGCTTTCAAAGAAATGGGTTTTTTTCAGCATGCCTCCTAGTATCAAACAAGTAATTCATAGGAGGATGTGCCTTCATTACTCTACACCTTAGAAATAACAAAGGCCATTGTCCATGAAAGAAAATTGCTCCTGTGCAAAGAGCCAGTTTATCAGCCTGCATTCCTACCATAAAATCAACTTCATCCACCTAACTCTATTAATGAGCAAAATAAGCTTCAGATTTTTTTTGGTTGATGAGATATGGGAGAAAAGGCAGAAGGTATTTCAGAAAGCAAAACTGAAAAAAGTGATCAGTGCCTCTCATGGCAGGTGCACATTTGTCATTTGTGTGCCCCAGGGTAAGAGGGAGTCAGAAGTGCTTTCAATTTACTGTATTTCATTTCACTTCTGAGAGTAACAATCTGTTCAGGGACTCAGACTGTGATGCTGGAAGTATGTCAGATTTGGGATTTGCATTCATAAAGGTTTTGGAGAAGAGAACAATACAATACTCATCCTAGAGGTGTACTCAGAATGGCCTGCTACAATTACCCATTTGGTACATGATTTCAAGTGTAGTAATTCTTTAGGTAAAATGTTTCACAAACATAATTCATGTCTGCATGGGCCAAAATGTAATTTGGAATCCAGAGAGTGAATACTGACAGGGTGTGTAGGGTGTAAGATAGCCTGAAGAATCTTTATGGATAATATGGTGCTGAGCAATCTTCAGAGAAATCATTAAAAATTAATTATAAACTGGTTAAGGAGAATAAGTATTCCAGTAAATCTTGAGGTATCAGCCACAGGAGCTCAGCTGACATCTCTTCCTCAACTATCCTGTCCTCTGAGAAAGGAATTTTTTGGCTGTGAATCACAGAATCATCTAGGTTGGAAAATACCTCTAAGATTGAGCCCAACCTTTGACTGATTACCACCTTGTCAACTAGCATGGCGGAAAGTCTTTGAAAGTGTACATTTTTAACTCCCAGGGGAACTGGATGGATGTGCAGATTTTGACTTTACCAGGCTTTCTTTATCTGCAGCATCCAAGTTTGAATCAACAGTCCCACAGACAAGAGGTTAGTACAGGAATTGCAGCAGAGTTTACAGCCCTTTTTCTCTCACAGCAGCTAAATGACTGAGAGTCATTCAAATCTGGTTTCTGTGAGGTATAAAAATATGATGCCATTAGACCTCATTAATGAGCTGCTGAGAGCCACACTCCACAGTAACCAACATCCCCAGTCTCCCAGGCAGTAAATCAGCACTATTCCATTAAGTTTAAAGGGCTCAAGCTAATTTGCACCGATTGAGGATATCACGCTGTAAACTTAGGCTCCCACAGTGTATGGATTGCTTCATTCATCACAGAATCACAGCTGTTTCCAGCTGGCAGAGTGCACCTATTCAGCTCCACAATAAAACACAGTAAAGCAGGAAATTAATAAGAACTTGAGGCCCTTGTGGGACTGTACGGAGCATGTACATTTTCTGAACATCATATGGGCTTGGCCAGGGTGCTCATGATTCAGCTGCTGAGCCCGGGGATGCAGCAAAATAGTTTAAAATCTCTGTAGTATCTTAAGTTCTATATAATGCAATGGTATATCTAACATTATTACAGGACAATGTGGATACTGGGTTAGTCCATTTATGCGGTCTTTGTAATCTGTCAGAAGTTTAGCATAGAATATAAAAGACTTTAAAATGCATTTTTACATTCTGTCAGTTGCAAACCTAAAATGAACAATAATGTTAAAACTACAGCTGAAAGAAGCAGGCATTTCTAATTGGGCTTTTTGTTCTTCTCTGGCTTTTTCACAGTTTTCATACTGGTGACTGTAATTCAGTTATGCTCAGAAAGAAACAAGGAATAATTCAAAATTGATATAAATTACAATTATTTCCACAGAATTAGGGTATTTCTACCTTAGATAGTAAATATTTCTACTTTCTGGCCCTTTAGTGGGACTCCTGTTTGGAAGATCAGCAGCACTACCCTGAAGAAGAAAGCCTTAATGGAATTCAGAAGTCTTTGTGTCTAAATATCTGTGAAAGAATATAAATACATGCATTGGCCAAGCAACAATTCGTCTTTTTCGTCCACTCTGCCTAAATTCAAATCAGTTCCTAATAGAGCTGTCAATACTTCTGTACCCAATCTCACCCTTCCAGGACAGCTGGTATCTGCTGCTTTGCTTATCTGTGGTAACAGGAAGATATTACCTGGACTGTAGGCACCCTAAGTAGGCAAAAAATGAACAAACTGAGCCTCCTCAGCCATGTCCTTGGTATTGGTTTCATAGAATATATATGACCCAACTACTGGGAAGTTTGTTAGAATAAGGAGAACAAGGACAGTTTCAGGCTGTGAGAGGGAAAGAACTGTTTCTTTCTCTCAGTTAAAAATAAAAAAAAAAAAAAAGAAAGAAAAAAGTGTAGTATTTGAAGAGTTTTGAGCTATACGAACAATAGTAGCAGGGGAGACAGAAAACTTACAAGGAATAATGCAATAAAAATAATCCATTAAGAAAATACTAGGTGGCATACAGCATCTGTGACCTTATCCCAGGAAGCTTAACAACAAATCTTATGTTCTTAAGTCTAAGTAACCCCAGTAGGCACACTGTCCTCAACGGGCAAATCTGTTCTAAGCTCCAGAGGTTCCATCACAAAAGGGAAGAGAGAAGAGAGGATCTTGCTGCACCTGCAGATAGCTTCTCCCTCGAACAAGCAGATGATTGTGAGACACATTCTTAAACAAGTACCCATCTGTTACATTATTACCAGTTCTGCTCATTACAATACAGCTGCATCAATACAAATATGGAAAATCCATTATATGATTATGCTCTGGACTTATTTGGCCTGGAGCTGAAAAATGCTTTTCCAACTTTTGTTTCTGATGCTTCCTTCAATACCATGGCTGCTTTGGTTCCCATTTTCCCTGTTAAATTTTGACCAAATGTATACTAACTTAGGCCTATAGACTCTTTAAAAATTACCAGAAGTCTGCAAAACTTCAAGAGCACTACATTCATTGTCATGTTTTTGTTGGGGGACAGCAGCTTGGGGAAATGCTAACACAGATAACCAGCTGTCCCCCTCTCCCCCTGTTTTGGGAGGAAGTCTTTCAGTATTGCTCAGGGGTCTGGTGTTTGGAATGATGTCTGAAGGCTTCACTTTGTGGCTGTACAGATTGTGATATACACTCCAGTTAATACATCTAGCCCTGAGTATGGAAAACATGACTATTATGATAATGAAAAAAGAATTTTCTACAAGAATATTATGATTGCATATTTTGCCTGAATGTTAGTTATTGTATTACACTGTTCCCAATGGGCTGGAAATTGTTTAGGGTAGAATAATTTTTCCTGTTTCTGTCCATTACTTAGTACAATGCAACCCTTACTTTTATGGCAGCTTTGGGCTGTGCCAAAATAACAATAACATAAAAATAAAGATAATATTCTTGTATTAACTTTCCCTACTAATGTGCAATAGGTTGCATACTCAATTGTGAACATGTCCTAACCACCTAATTGCTGTTTTCTGTCTTGGAGTGAGCCTCTTCAAGTTTACACAGACTTCAGATGTGCCCCTCCCCAAAAACATACAGCAGCCAGAGGGCATGCAGCAACATTAAAGTGATAGGATGTGGTCACAGCAAATTAAATACCAATCATTTTTGTCAAGGTGGATTGTAATGATTAATGCTGAATTGGATACGAAAAGCAACTGTGTCCTGCTACAAAGTTCTCAGGGATACAACTTCATTTTCTATTAAAAGGTATTCCAATGTGCTTTCCCTGCTCAGATTGAAATTTTCTCTCCTTGCTGTGGGAGTAAAAGTTGAATTCTGACCGTGGTTGCTGGGACAGGAGTTTCCTGCTGGCTTGCCTTCTGCGTACCTTAAATGTGAATTTCTCTTGTGAATCTGCCATTTAGGGGCTGTTTGGACATGTCATTGAGTCTACTTAAAGCATAAAAGGATTGGGAAGACAGGGAAATGAATGAGAGGAAAAAGTACATCCTGTGTTTTCCAGTGTTCCATTAGCTACTACCGGGAATGGAAATGGCCACCAGCTGTGCAGTGATTAGCCAGCATCAATCCCAAATAGACTTTACAGCCCACAAGTTCTGTATTAGGTTGTATCATTTAAAGCACAACTATCCTGACTCATGACATTAGCACTTAAGTTTCATGTAGCCACTGGTGCTCAGATTCTCACTGCTGTTTCCACCAGTTTGAATCACAGCAGTTCAACCCCCTTTCCTAGTCCCCAGTTCTACTGCCCTTGCAGGCAGCCACCAGCATAGGAAGGCACTGGGCCTTGCTTATCTGGGGTTACAGGTGCTGGAGACGTGGCACAGAATCCCAAATATTATTTATTATTATATTTGCACAGCAATGAAAGGCTAAATAGCTATAGAAGCTATATAGCTATAGAAAGTCTGATAGCTATTTAGATAAGTTGATAGATTTTGGGAAGAAAGATAGATATTGACTTTAGTAGCTATATAAACCTTTGGTAAGAAAACCCCTGAATAAAAATACGTTTGTACAAATGCTGTATAGTATTTCTTTGCTTTCTTTGGCAGTCATAGGCTGTGATACTGGACTAGGAGTCAACCATAACATTCTTTGGGGCCTTAGACGTTCTTGCAGGTGATGCATCCATAAAATTATGTTTCAAGACTAAAAAAGTTGTTAACGATCAGCTTTTATACCATGATAGCAGCTAGACAAAACTCAGCCAAGGAATAAGGGGCTCATTGTGCTTTCTTAACATTTAAAAACCTTTAGGATTTAGGGATATATAAATGCATTTCAATTCTATATGCAAATATCTGTAAAACTATGATCTGCACAGGGAGATGAACAGTTTAGGGGGCTTGTTATAAGCTTTGGAATCTCTGTTTCATTTTCCTGCTCCAGTTTTCACTATGGCCAGTAGCGGAGTAGAAAATGTTGTTATTATTGCTACTTTAATGATTCGGCCACCACTGAGAAAAATAAGTTACCAGTCTTATTTCTTTTATTTGTGATTGTGCTTTAACACTCCAGCATTCAACAGAAGGCACGCTAATGGGCACTGACAGCAGAGCCCTTGAAGATTTGGCTGCCAAATCACATCATTGGAGCAATGAGATGAAGTTTATAACAGAGGAAATGACTAGTTTTTACAGCTACAATTTGATTTTTCTTTTTACCAGCCTTATATTTTTCCCATAGAAAAATGTCTTTTTAGACAAGAAATTATAGCCTGCAGAAAACACCTGCAAGTAAGCTGATTAATTAAAGACTACATTCCCTGATAGCAACTGTTGTGTCAGTCAGACTGGAAATGAAAGAATATGGAAAGTATGGCTGAAAGACTCAGGGAGAGTAGATATAATTAATGGTAATAAAGGTTTCTGAAAGGCCTGGATGTGAATGTGCCATGGTTTAGCAATAGGCCAAAAAAATCAGAGGCTCATTATTCTTAGTAACCCGAGGAAGTTTAATTCATTAAGACACAAAGCCTTAAAAGCTGTCCTGGGTGTTCAAGTGAGTAATTTTCCCCAGTCAACTACCTGCCAGACAGAAAGACAGAAAACCAAACTGACACCGAAGGCAGGTGTTTCCTCCTGCTAAGTGTAACATTCCTTGTCTCTAGTTGAAAGAACCATGACAAAGGTTTTAAATTTGTCACCTGTACTGTGCTTTCTCAAGTAACCTCTGGGAACTGCTGGTTTTCCCCAAGTAGAAGTGGGAAACAGAAGTGCCTTTCCCATGTCCCGTGCTTGCAGGTGGAAACAGCATGGATAGCCCTAAGCCCCACAGGTACTCCTGCAGGTTAGTCACCCAGATGGAGCGTCTCCTGGCTCTGCCTTGTGGTATGCCAAGCTCCAAGCCATTCACTGCACTTTCTCAATATTCTAGTGCTGGTTTAGGAGAATCTAATGAAGTCACTTGAAATGACATATGCTGTGTGGAGTCAGCTATGAGAATCCGTGTTTCACACCCTCTTGGGTGCCAAGTCGCAGAGTGTGATGCTAACACAACCAACGCTGCCATCATGATTGTGTATTTAATGGCTGGTTGTCCAGGAATCTTGGTACTTAAGAAATAATAATGCTGGAAGATTTATGCCTCATGAGGTCACTAATAGTTGTCCCTGTTCAGACATTTTGCAGGCTGCTGCTGAAGGGCTGAGGGCCACCAAAACCCCAAAACTGAGGTTGTGTGTAGTCATACTGTGATGAGCTGTGATGTTCTCTCTAGCCTTCCCCTCATGATGGTTTATTTGGGTTTTTTTCTGTCTGTAATTACGTAGATAAATGGCTCTGGAAACATGTATTTCAGGTTTAAAACAGGCTTATTTTGGCTGAAGCTACTTGTTTGGCCAGTTTGGGACAAGCTTAAACACAACCAAAGTAAATGGCAACACTAGGGAACACAAAGTTTTGCACCAATCTACCTGAACTAGCATGGTTTTATATGGGGAAACCCATCACACACTTCTCCACCTGTCAGGGGATATCCACCCTATTCTGTGAGGGGTAAAGTGCACCCACTGCCTGCTTGACGGATTCGGCTTTGCAGTAGCAAAATAGCCCACAGACTTTGTGCTTCAAGGTCCTCGATTTTCCATCTTTGAATTATTTGAGCAGGAAACTGCCTGGAGAGCCTGTTTCTTATTCAGCTTTGTGGTATGGTGCTTGGCCTCATAGCCATTAGCAGTTATAGGACCCAAACCCCTTTTGCTAAGAAAGTAAAATCTCAGTTAATGACATGACCCCTTTTCAGCTTGTCTAAGAAAGACATATAATCAGAAGAGACCTATGCTGGTACAGAACAAGCTTCTGGAAAAGAATCTACAAGTGCAGGAAAAATGGTCTTATTTAATTGAATAAAACAATAATTTAATGCCTTTAAAACATATTTTATAATTAAAATAGTAGAAAGTGAAATATGATTGTCTGCTTACTACAGTTAAATGTCAGTGAATCCTATGCCATAGAAAAAAAATTTATTTTAATTTCGGGAAAGAAACCCTACATATTAGTTTCTATGTGGAAAAAATATGGATATATGGATATATGGATAATATAAATATATATATATCCATAAAAATATATGCATAATATTTGAACACGTGGCCTGTGGTAGAAAAGGAGTTGAAAATGGTCAAATAAGGATCTATCCTCTGATGCAGAATTAAGCCTTCATCTTAATACTCGAGCATAAGAGATAGTTATTCAGAGGAATGATTATAGGCTGCCCCATAGCATAAAGCACAGCCCTGAGTCTTGAAAAAGCCATTAACATGAAAGATAATGGAAATGCTAAACTAGGAACTTATTATCTCCTGATTTTCTTTCCCCTCTTTCTTAAGGAAGGACATAGGACATCAATGTCGTATAAAAGAAAAAATTAAAAAGGACCAGAGTGGGAAAAATCTATTTCCAGCTGCTCTAACAAAACTAATTCACTCACTTGTATATTTGGCTCCCCTAAAATGGAAAACTCAGCATTACTTCTGAGCGTGATGTAACCATGCTGTGTGTGTGCGTGTGCGCATGCGCACATGGAGAGGGCACATTCTGGAAGAAGCATCAAACTGCAATTCCTCGATTTTTTTGGCAGCTGGAGCATAACATTGCCTTTTAAGTAGATTTTCTTGCATTTAATTTGTTGGATTAACAGAAGTGAAATTGTGGTCATAGGTCAGAAAAACATTGTCTGTCTTTTCTTCTTTATTGGCTTGTCCTCTGACAGTATTATATTTCACTGTCTGCCAGCTGGGTGACAGACTGCCTGATGAAAATTTATCATGTTGCCCTTTGTTGTGGACACAACATGTCACAAGCAAAGTATCCATGATGTCATGGTTTTAGCCTCTGGTGGATGTACAGCACAAAAAAATAAAAGCTATAAAACAGCTATTCCTCTGTGCAATTTCCCTTGCTTTTGTGGTGGCTTATGTTCTTACATTTATTAATTTTCTTCCATTAAATGTTTATACTCTGTTAGGTACCAAAAATTAAATAATATTTTTTCCTTAAACCAATCACTTGTTCTTCATGGTCTTGATATTCAAGTACAGGGTTTCTTTGGAAGCCCTAAACTAACATGGTTGTTTCTGCTTGTTTAGCTCACATATCCTCCAGATTAGTTCATGTCTCACAATTGTACTGGATCAACAACAAGTGCATCTGAATACATCAGAAGGTAAAATGTTGCTTCCAATGACTTTTTTTGATTTTTTTTTTAAGAAACTCAGATAATTCTACCCAAAGATTTAAAACTATGAAGATGTCCTCTTTCACTCAAGGCAGTCTGAATTTTAGAATGCCACTATTTAAACTATGTTCTCTTAACATAACTTCAAGTAAGAGGATCCCTTCTGGCATTTGACACCCTGGGGTAAAAATAGATTTCTCAGCCCCAAAAAAAAGAGGAAAACTTCCTTCCATTTCTTAAAGTCAGAGTAAAACTTCCCTTGAAACTGAGGGTGTGGCCTTAAAGTTTCATTGTTTTTTAAGATGATATATTTGTGGCAAACCCCATTGATTCAAGAAGATTAAATTGTTATGCAATAAGTATACACTCCAGACCTTTACAGCATCATAGACATTTTCCCCTTATGCAAAGACTGTTGTATCCTGCACAGAGCAGTCAACAAGATACCTGGCAATTAAGTGAGATGGAAAATTTTTGCTACAAAATGTAACTGATTCCTCTCAGTAATATCTTCATTACCATTATCATTTAGGTTATTCTGATCCTGGAGGCTTTTCTTCTGTAGAATGCATCCTGCTGAACTTTCAGGCTGTGGCTTTGGCTCTGAAGCTGCTATTTTGAGGAAACAAGGTTCCAGTCCCAGGGTTCAAGTTTTTTTGTGTATGTTTGAGGGATGACTGTGTTCCAGACTGCAGGCAATCATATCCCACATGTAGGGTCTCAGCCACAGAAGATTATATTCTTATGCTGTTACATCATATAATGGAAATGACATCTAACTCTGAAGTAGGATCAATTAAAAAAAAATTCCTAATACATAGTGTTTCTTTTTGTAATCTGTGTCATTCCTTTTCCCTTTTAACTTAAGAAAACAATTTGTTTGGATTTTGTTGAAAACAGGGCAAACTTTCTTAAACATTCAGAAAAAAAATTGTTCCACCTAAAGTGTGCAAAATGCTACACAAAATGTACTGATTGTTATGCCTTGGTACCATCATGCATATACGTCTGTATGTGCCTCTCCTTTTTCAGTTGCATGAAATGAATTTTAATTAATTGTAGTAAGTATGGAAATGACAATATGGCAAAATCTGCAGCTTGGTTTACATCAAGCAAGCCACTATGTTTTCCATGTTGTATAATCACTTGTCTGTACACAAAGGATAGAAAAAGTTGGTCAGGATTTAGTGCTGTTTGACTACCACTTGGCATGCCCATTAAATTACTGCACAAAGCAGACAACAATGCAGACTCAAGCCCTGAGACTTGTGTAACTTGACTGCATAAATGGGTCTCCAAGTTTAAAAACAGTTGAACAAAAGAGCCACCATGGACTGATTAAGATTTATTTGGGTGCTGGAGTGCACAGCTGCTGCGGGGAGGAGGGAGAGAGGGAGACAGCACTCATCCTCAGGGCTTGCCTGTGCTTGGCACAGGTCCCAGCTGTGAGGGGAAGAAATGAGCAACTGTACAACCTTTGTGCTCCTCTGCTTCCTCAGGGCTGGCCTAATCCCCCAGCACGAACAGGATCACTCCCACAGAGGTACCAATCAGCAGAGGGCTTGCCAGGCTGCAGCAGTGCTCTGATTAAGTGTGATCTTGCCATACACGCTCAAAATTTGTTCAGTTCTCCTGAAGGTACACCTGTGGTACTTTTGCATTAGTGCAGAAGGGTGAAGGGATGGAAGTCAGGTAAGGAGTGGTCTGCCAGCTTACCGGTGAATTTTATTTCTTCAGCACACTGATTTGAATGCTCAGCATTCTTTGGAAAGCAAAAAAAAAAAGAGCCTTTGACTGCTTTGATATCGTCAACAATACAGGGGTGACACCACCTCCAGCAGAAGGCTGTCTCTTCCTACATTACAGATTCTGATCTCTTCCTTCCTATGTTACTGATTATCCCAGATTGCTAATGACTTAAGGAGTCTGTTGAGAAGGCAATGTATCACTGCAGAAACTAAAAATGAAAGCATCATGAGGGCAATATTAACAAAGAAACTTAACATTTCATTGTGACTGTTTTAAAAATTACTAGTTGTAGTGGAAATGTGCCTGCTCTCACTGGGACCAGGCAGTGCAGGACTGGAACTAAAACAGGCGGAGTGAAAATTATTATCTTCCAAGTCAGGGAACCATTCACATGTTCAGTAGTATAGGTTTAGCAAAGAGCTAACAAATTACTGAGTTGTTTCTTTTCTTTTCAATGCCACCAGACAGTTTTCTAATAGAATTTTATTCAACTGTTGACTTTTAATGCAGCAAGAGATGGGCAGACTGGTACAATACATCCAGCTTCTATGTTGGTGTCCTTTGTCCTTAACACAAAATGGTATAGTGGTGCAGGTTGGGTTATGTTGATTTTTACTTTTTGTCTTTGGGATGAATAAGCTAATCAGCCCATGACGCTTTCTTTTTTTTCTTCTTCAACTTGAAGTTCTGATAAAATCTCCATTCCTTTGGGACATAGATGGTTTAGCACTATAATAATGTAAAGGTCACAATCACAATAATGTATCGTGATTTTGTTAAGTTTAAGAGGAATCTTGATTTTTAAAAATGTTCTTAGTGGCATAGTCTTATAAAAACTGAACAGAAACATCTGAAGGTCAGCAACACTAAAATCCTTAAGGCCTTTGCTCATCTTATTAGCTTGATGACTAGAAAATGTACTTATGCTTAGTCTGTTACTGCATAACAAATACAGTAGCTATGTATATGAGACTTCCAAACAACATACAGTAAATCCAGATTATTGTTGAACTTCCTGTGTAACCTGAACTTATGAACAGGATGAGTCTTGGAACTACTGACTGAGGCTGTGAGTTAAGCATGTCAACACAGAAGCCTCACTGAGCAGAGCCAGGTCTTTAAGTACATTTACTTTCATTAAAAGCATTATGCTAGTTGTGCCAAAGAGTAACACTTTCTTCTCGCTTTGATGGTTGACATCTGCATTTGGGTCCATTAGTCTTTTCAAAGAACAATGCCTTGTTTTGTGGCTTTCTACCAGAAAGCTTTACTGTGTCATTGCCAAAAGAAGCAAGCATCATAATAATACATTGATCAAAACTGAGTAATAAAGTCTGATCTAAGTGGCAAGCACAAAACTTGCCCAGACAAGGACCTGAGCAACCTGATTTAGCTTTGAAAGGAGCCCCACTTTGAGCAGGAGGTTGTACTAGATGACCTTCAAGAATTTTTCTGTGGCTGTATACTTGAAATCCAGTTAATGACACAATATTTTTTGTTACTCTTCCTGTTACTTCCAAACATGCTGCTTGCATCTCAGACTAATGCAGTACCTCTTGTGGAATGAACATATATGAAATTCATGTAGTTGGATTAAACTTCGTATATATCTAATTTTTGTTCTCTCTCCTTAAGCTCAATATGTTTAATGCAAAATCTTGCAACTAACAGCAAAGTAAATGTCCCTGTGGTGTACATCACCTACACTGCCTACTGGATAAACCACAACAGCAGAACACTAGCAGAACTCACTTCAGGTCTTTGCTAAAATTTGGTTAAATTATGGCATCGGGCATCTTTAAGTGAAATCTGCTTATACATGTGTGCTTGTGTTTATGAGTACATATATGTGCATGAACTCAGATTCCCTTAGATCTTTACAAGCCTTAGTTAATATCCACAATGGCCCCGTGACCTGTTACAAGTGGAAGAACCAAGGCACAGAAGCGATTTGCCCGAAATGAAACAGGAAACAAAAAGCAGAATGAGTGGAATACACTTTCCATTTACTTACCATGTGAACTATTTAATAGCCTTTCATACTTACCTAATCTGAAGGCAGCTGTGACTCCTTACAAAGCATGGGACCATTTTGTCTAGTCACACTTTTAAGGTCCATGAAGTTTAAACAATCAAACAGGATGACTAGGGCACAGAAACTCTGGAGTGCCAGGGGATCCTGTGACAATTCCTCTTTGTAGCTAACCGTGTCAGCTCGGGTGCTGAAGATAAATTGCTGAGTGAGGGATTTTCTTGTGTCAGGCTGAGGATTTCTGTGACTTCTGCACATTTGTTTCCTCTCTCAAGAAGGAAAGTGTACAAAATAAATTGGGCTCTTTGTTGGTACACTGATCTGTGTACTTCTTTTAAAAGCAAACTGGAAGTTCCTAGCAAGTCAAACTATAAATTTGTCAAGCTGAAAACACATTGATTTGATTTCCTTCCTATTTGTAACAAATAGAACCAAAATTAAATCACTGGTAATGTACATTCCCGGCTACTGCTCTTTATGGCCCTTTTAATCCTCATCATTTTAATAGTTGTGTCTAGCTGGTCTTTTGGACTTTCATCTGTGGTCAAATTAGAGAAGGGTATTCAATGCAGCTCATAAAGTAACAGGTTATGCTGAGAAGGATCCCCTGCAAGAAGAGTTAATATGGCAGCTTCACCTTTGACTTAAACTGATATTATGCTCTAGTCTGCAATGTATTGCTCCACTTCTTAATACTTATTTCTGAAAATCTTAAATAACACAATGTCCTTCTGCCTGCTTACTACTCCTTGTGCCTTGTCTCAAGAGATGGATGAGGCATTTTATGCTGCCCTCAGAAGAGGGCTGGAGCCTTTCCATAAGCCCCAGACTCTCTGGCAGGAACTTATCCTTCATAGAGCTCAGGATGCTCAGGATGCTGCTGCAGGCCATATGGAGGCCTCCCAGACTTTCTGTGCTTTTCTGCTTGCCCTACATTTTGCAACGGGACCCCTGGTGGCCTAGCGGTTAAGATGCTGGTCTCTCAGGGCTAAGGCCGTAGGTTCGAATCCTGGTCCTGCTTCAGGGTCCCCCGGGCAGATGGAGCTCGTCAGCCCCTAAGGCCATCCATCTAAGA
>JAWWLV010000100.1:45696444-45729819 GCA_035041135.1 Platyrinchus mystaceus
CAGGCTTGAAAGGTAAAAAGACCTTTCCCAGATCTTCGTTCGCGAAGACTGGCCACTTAACATTTTGCAACAGGAACAGTGGGGAGTTTGCATGTCTTGCTTCTGTTCTTAGATTAACCTATGCAATTGCTTCTGATCACTATGAATTTGGGTCCGGTTCCTTCCTGTGATTTACAGCTAACACAAAAGAGACTGAAAGTTTACCTAAGGATATGGAAAGACAAAACCAAAAGGGGGAGATAGCCCAGCCCACCACCTCACAGTGCATTCACCACTCTATGGTCACTGCCCACAATGGGCTCTTTGGCGTTGGGAAACTCAGGGTTGCTCGTCCATCTTTGGTTACCCACTTTTCACTCCTCTGTCCTACAGACATTATTTCACAGTATCAGGAGTCTTCTACAAAAAAGAAAATAAAGGGGCAGGTGCAGGCAAAGGGGAAGTTGCCACATGTCTAGGTGCACCAGAGGCACTGGACTATTCTCTGTTGACGATTGGGTTCCCCACAGCAGACCCCTGTCTCAGCCCCTTCTCTTCAGTTGGAGTGTGAAACTTCACTTCTTCCCTACAGGGACAACAAAACAGGATCTGAAAAGAATTAATTTACTTACAAAATTATTTCAATTCTTCACTTATTCCTTAACATGATTATTAAGCTCTTAATGACAAGACTGGCTGCTTGACTTCCGTCCATTCTGAAATAATTCAAAGGCAGCTTCATTTTCTCAGTTGTCCCTACAGTACCATGTAAAAAAGTGCCATTTAGTGTTTGTTAAATTAACTAATTGCTACTGAAGTGTCAGATTAGAAGAAGAACAAAATAATGCCAGTTTGAACTATTAATGCTGATATACTTCACAGCCACTTGCAGAGTCCATACTCTGAAGTTGATCCTTTTAAGTCCTGACCACTAAATGAAGGTGTTGGAGTAGCTCCTAGTCAAAGTCATATACCAAGAGCACTAAACAGTCTTCTGCTAGAGGTGACCATTCTTGATGGTCACCAAGGGACCTTCAGGTGGTGTCATGTAACTGGGAATGTCTGTTGCTTGCATGTGACACTTAAATGCATGTGATACCAAAGATGGTGAAAAATGGCTTTTTCCGAATGGTTTTTCTCTCAAGTGGATGCAGTTATCGAGTACTAAAATGCAGTTCTCATGACACCATTTGAATTATGCTCTCTGTAAATAAGCAATTTTACAATTTTCCTTTCTCTGCATTCACTTATGTACATTAAACCAGCAGTAGAGGCTGCCAAAAAGACAAAGGGCTAGGAAGAGCTAGCACTTTCTATATGCTACAGTCTGCCAGACACCCACTTTCATCCAAGCAAATGTTCAAACTATGTTTCTGAGAAAAGATATAGGTATATTATAATTACAAAAATGCCAAGTTTTACCTGGTAC
This sequence comes from Platyrinchus mystaceus, assembly GCA_035041135.1. Classification (NCBI taxonomy): domain Eukaryota; kingdom Metazoa; phylum Chordata; class Aves; order Passeriformes; family Tyrannidae; genus Platyrinchus; species Platyrinchus mystaceus. Next base: position 45,697,853 of record JAWWLV010000100.1, read on the forward strand.
CAGGAACTTGATTATATGTATGGATCACAACCAATAACTTAAATTCTATGGAAAGTTAAAATCTATGGACACCATGCTACTGCCTTGCCCACCCTCAATTACTTCAACCTATTCTTCAACCAAAAAAAGTTGGGGAAGAGGGAGCAGTGGGTTGAATGTTGTTTAATTAAAAAATAACCAATGTTTCCTCTTGTAAACTCAGAATGACCAAGTTGCTCCTACATCAATATTTCACATGTAACTTGTATTTTGTACTAAGGCTTTATTAAGTGTCATTATTTGTAAAAAGTTCATGGAGTGAACTTCTTTCACCACTAGAGACACAAGCTGAAAAGTTATAAACTACAGTATTTGTCACCTAGACAGCAGCAGACACAATACACTACGGAATTAACAAATCACAATCTAACTTTCTTGGAAGTCAAAGTCTTAATTGAAATGCACACACGAGCTCATATATTTAATGGCCAAAAAAAGGAATAAGTTGTCCAAACAAACCCACCACTTCTCATTTGTACACATCTTCAAAAGGGATGTTAGAGTAGGCAGCACTGCTTCTAGATTGTTATGGTGTTGACTGTAATCAATGATCAACCTTTCCAAAAGACCTTTCAACAATACTTTCCACTCGAAGGAATGGTAATCTTTTCAAGTTACTATCCAAGTTTGAATCTATGCACTGACAGTACAATAAAACATTTCCATATATTTTGAATTTTGATTCTAAGAAAGTACATCTCAGGGAGGAAGAAAAAAAATACCTAAAATCTGTCTAGTTTTTCTACAGAGGACATCTCCACAGCAAAAAAATATTTCAGCTACTTATGTGGTTTTCTCAGTCATTTGTCTTGATTTAGTGCTTAGTGTTTCCTATGTTCAAGCAATTCACTATAGACCAAAGACTGTGTTAGTTAAGTTAGCCTTCAGTAGCCTGTTCAGGTTGTTGTGACTTTTTTCATGTATGATATGAAGCGTTTGCCACTGCTTGACAGAGGTGTGCAACAATCCTTGCCAGGGTGGTGCACAGGAGAATTAAGGCCATCCATCATTCTTTCTACAAGCAGTCTCTATTTTAGATGTTCAACACCGTGGATACTCAGCAGCCTAACTTGATTTCACAGCCTCTCTGTCCCTCCCCTGCTCTGAAGACTTTCTCATTTGATATGGGAAGAGTTTGAAGCTTTTCCAGGAAACAGAAAGTGAAAACCAGCGAGTCAGGAATGTATTAAGTTGGCTTTTGCACCTCAACAGAGCAGGCAGACCTCTTCAAACACCTTCTTCCAGTAAGTGACAATACCAACCATTGCTGTGAGCCAGCTCAGAGACAGAATAGGAACGTGTTTCTTCACAGACATGCTGTGGCATAGCTACAGAAAGTATTGGCAGGTCTCCCCTTACATCCAAGGCTATGAAGTGAAGAATTCTTCTGTAGCTGTATGCTTTTTTCTTTATCTGAGGAGTCCCACACTATTTCTTCCAGCCTGAGTCTTTGTTCGGTACTTTTTCCGTAATCTAGCATGATTCAGCACTTATTTAAAAATAGATAAGTGGATCTTCACTGTTTCAGCAAAGACCTGATTGGAAAAAAGTTATGTTCATTAAAAATGTAGGCAAATACAAGCTGGGTTGGGAAAAGGCACATGACAGCTATCTGTAGGGGAATGAGGTGCAGAAGGGGAAGAAGTGAATCACATGAGCAACACCAATTCCCTTTAAGTTAATTTCCCTCTGTTTTTACAGCACTGTAAATATTTTACATTATTGCTCAAAGGCAGATCAAATAGGAGGCAGAAAAGAATGTGGGAGCAGAGGGAGTGCATTAAGAGAAATTTACATATTTGTAAGGGAAAGAAAGAGCCAGTTTCAAATCCAGCTTTGCACGCACACTGGCTAGCAGACACTGAACAGAAATAGGCAGTATTTAGAACCAAGGGCTTATGCATTCATCTGGGAAGCAGAGATTATACCATTACTTTGATTACTACCTCAATAACCAAACAAAGCCATATTTTTGTACCTATTAGCAGAAAATTCTCCAGGTGGAATATAAAGTCAACTTAACAGTAAAACTCAAACAGGTTATTAATGTCCCATTTCTCTGTGAGCCCACAAGATTGCAGCAGAGGAGCTGAGACAGGGATGATCTTTGAGAAATCATTTAGTGGACATCAGCACAGACACAAGCTGTGCATCCTGCATTAGAGCCAAAAGAGTCATATGACAAGCAATAAAACAGAATCAAACACTTGCAGATGGCAGGGGAGAAAAACTGTTCATAGAGAGTAAGGCATTTGTCAATGCAAGTTGGATCTTTTTTTACAGAAGGAATCCCTGACTACTCTTCAAGCCCACTATGGAAGTAAACAATTATTTCATAACACAAAAATGAAGAGGGGCAGGGAAGAATAAACCCTAGTGAGACTAAGAACTGAACTATATCTGCAAGTAGGTACAGGCCATCTCCTGCTACTGCCTGATATTCCCCACTCCTCCCTCCTGCTATTTGAAGGCATAGAAGTTTTATCTGGTAAAGAGGTAAGTCTCCTCTAGACTACAGAAGCTACTTTTGTATGTCAAAGCACAATTCTGACATCTTTACTCAGCTCATTAAAGTTAGACAACAAATTCCTAGAGCCCACGGTTTCTGTAAGAACCACCTCAGGTTCATAAAACAGATTTAACTTGTTACTTCAACTGCATGTCAACCTCAGGAAGAAGTATCTTCATTGGTCTCATCAGTCTACTCCTTATTTGGTACGATACTGGTAACAGCAATGAAGTTCAGCAAAAAAGTAAAGCTGTTTTTCTGTACGGAGACTAGAAAGGCAGAGGATTTTGCCTGTAATTAGTTGCTGTGTGAATTTATAACCAATCATCTAAGAATTATGTTTTCTGGTTTGTCACATACGAACACAAATCCTTGTTAGTATCCTGAGTTAAGACATCTTACTGAAACAGCTGAATTCAACCCCGTAACTAACAATCCTTACATATGAGACTGAAGTGAAAGGCACTTTATTCCAAAAAGTACTTGGCAAAATAGATTACAGTATTGCTGTCCAGAAACTCTAGAGGCCCCCTTACATTCTAATCTTTGCAAGATATTTCAGTCCACATGCAGTCCAGATACTGAAAATGTCTGCAGTCAAGTGCTGCTAGGGATAGTTGGCTAGACACTTCAATTCCCCAAGGAGTTGTGAGCTTGCTAGTAACAACTTAAATGTGCACAAGTAGGCAGCTGGCCTAATCTGTCAATAAGTCAGTCCACAGTAACAGAAGACCACTAAGACAGCGAACCCCAGCTGTAGCTGCAATAAGAACAGGCATTAGAACAAAGCCCCAGAACTGATCCATGTTCCAACTTGATGATTTTCAGTGTTACCATTGTAGAGACAAGATTGCTTGAGAATCATTTAACAAAAGAATAGCCAAGAGATTTTTGCTTGTTCCAAACTATGTCTTAGCCTTGAACCTGCATCCCATCTTGAGTACTTTTTTTTTCTTACCTTGAAGGGAGAAGGATTAGCAACAGTCAAGTAGCACACCTCATACTACAACAGTTATGGGATGGCAATTCCTGGCCAAGGGAAGAAACCACGATTTTATTCCAGAAAAGTAGTTTATCTTTAAGGAAACTATTAACAAGTAGGGAATCTACCTTTTGGAGATTACCAAGTAGTTTTGCCACAAAGATCAAAAGCCTAATCTTTTTTACTCCAAACTTGATCACAGAACAAAATGCCTGAAAACCACAGAACCTGCAAGTTAACTCAGTCTTAATACTCCTCTATTGCAGGAATGAGCTATACATGTACAGTGGAGAAGGAGCATACCTGGTGCTACTAGAATTAGCACTCAAGTAGTATGGTACTAAATAGTTATCAGAGATGAGCATTATCTTCCCAGACCCAGAACAGTTATACAATTTATTTTTCACTCCTACAGTCACCCAAGAGGCTCCAGCACTTCAAGTGATTGGTATCTCATGGCCATTGCACTGAACTGAGTTTCCACAGAGTAGGGGACAACTGGCTCATTATCGTGCATCACAGGGGACTTCAGTCATTACACATGTAGCAACAGGGGCTTTTCAGCACTGAACCTCCAGGAGCAGCCTGCCACGACAGCTGCCAAGTCACAACTCTAACATTCCTCTGCACAAGTGCAGCAACTACCATGACCCAACTTCCACTGGCCATAAGGAGTAACTTGCTAACAGCTTGACACCACTGTGAGGTTATGCATAACATGCTTTGCAAGGAAGGACTTTATACTTAGATATATACTTACCTTATACTTGCATGGCAGACAATGTTTTGACCTGTCTCCACCCATCATGCCTATCAATGATGTTGCCTCCTAAGATCTTGCAATAGTAGTTCAGTATTTTTAGCCAGTGTTAATCCTAACTTAGGAGTCCAGCTGGACTTCTATGATAGGAGAGCCCCTCGGTCCAAGTACTCTGCAAACCTCTGGCACGAACACGTGGCCAGTCTTCGCAAACGAAGATTTGGGAAAGGTCTTTTACCTTTCAAGCCTGCGCAATGGATTTTTTAGGTGAGACACAGCCTGCGCTGAACTGAGCCCACCCTTTAATCCTAAGGTTCAGCTGCCGGGGCCAAGCAAGCTTGGACAATGGCAGTGAGGCCCTCAGGATGTAGGTTTGTGTATTACCTGTCTGGAGTATGGCTGAAATAACTGAAGAAATACTTCATTATCTGGTTAGCAGTAGTAGTGTAGCTTACTAAAGGTTTCAACTTAGGAAATACTCAATTTTCACTGCTAATGTAATAATAGAGAACAACACTTTAGCTGCTTGATGTTTTTTATTTTTATCCCCTCCTCTGCACTTAGGTTTTACAATGGTTGCTTAAAGATCATTCATTCTTGTAATCCTCTAAGAGGTAACACACAAGATCGAAACAATCATACATACAAAATTACTTATGTTTACAAATTTTTGGCAATCATAGTAACCCGTTTTTTCCTATTGCCATTGCCCCAATCATTGAAAAAGACAGTGTACAATAATTTACATCTGAAGTATTTCAAAGTGCTTGATAGTGATTTTCCAATAATTATTTACAAGTGGCCTATACACATATGTACATGTGTTACAAGTTGTGGCTGGAATATGGCTTTCTATGGAAAGTGCTTTATATTCGGTCAGTGGTGTTACTGACTAACCAACCAAGGGTTACTGATAAAACTGTAACCACTAACAGCTGAATTGTTGTGGACATGTATTTACAGAGTTTGTTGTTGAGCTGTATAAAATAGCTATTTACATAAGTGTTCCATAAATACAGAAAGTATCTTCTTTCTTCCAAGAATGGAGGAAGTCCTTCAGCCACAAACCTGATTACTATCCCCAATGAGTGTAAGACACAAGTAAACTGGAAGTGATTGCTAATCCAGTGCTCAGGCCATATCATCATCTGTGCTTACAACAGAAATCTGTAACAAAGTGAATACAAGTTAGCTATAATTGTACTAACAAAAGACAGAAAACCCCACATGTCATAGCTAATTCTGCAGGCTATGGTATAGCAATTAACAGGAGTGAGCCTTCATGCTCCATGTGCATAGCATAATTATTTGCTCAGTAACAGTTCTAACAGTTACTTGTCTCTGGTTATAGATTTATACCCACTCTGCCTAAGAAGGAGCAATCACAACTAGACCTTTTCTCAATTCCAGTGGGGGTACCTATGTTAGAAGCTCCAAGCACAAGTAGAAGTAGCCAGCTATAGAGCAAAGGGATACCACTTGCCACCACATTCAGCACAGATTACTCCATCCCAGGTGTAAGACACCAGCTACCTACTACAACTTTAACCTTGATTAAAGGGACAAGTTTTCAGTTGATTCAGCCCAGTGATTTCACTGCAGCCAGCAGCTTTGAAACACAGACACCTCTCCTAAACTCAAGTCAAATATCATTTGGCAGCCTGTTTACTCCAAATATTAGTGCGGAGTCTCAGACACACTAATAGGTTTACTTACTGCAGGGTAGGTGTGTCCTACTGAACCGCTGTGTCTTCCAATATCAATTGTGAGGTCCTCTTCTGTAGTTTTCAGGTACACTGGATTATCAAAATTCATGCTTTTCATGTTCTTGTGCTGCCAGTTGCGCCACATGAAGTAGCCAGCTGCTGCAGCCATCACCAGCAATACTTTGAGGAGACAAAGAGATTGCAAACATGGAGTAGAGTCAGGTCAAGCTCTTGATTAAGACTGGCTTGTCCCACCACATGGGGTCCAAAAGGCTAGTGAATGCTGTACTCACCAACAGGAAGAATGACCCAAACTGCTGATGTTCTTCCAGCTGCAGTTACTTCAGATGTCGTACTGTTAGCGCTGAACCCTGCATGAGAATTTGAAGTAGTGAACGTGCTTACTCACAGGCTGGCAGATTGTCATATGCTCTGCCCAAGCCCAAAAGCTGCTCTTATATTAGCTTCTCAGTAATACACCACTAGAAGAGCCTAACAGGCTTCATGCTGTATTAGCAGGAAGCTTTTTTTATTGCTTGCCTTCTCTGAGCACTCATGGGATTTCATGGAACCTATAGGTTCCACACTGTCATAAGTGAACTAATTCTGTTTAACACATGCTCCAGCTGTTGTACTACACACATGATCTGGCCTGTGTTCTCTACTTGCATGCAAAGGAGAAAACTTCCAAGTAGGCTAATGGGTCAGTTTACTTTAATTTCTCTAATGTTTAGCAGTGTGAGTTATTGGGACCAGTACCTCCAGGAACTAGTCCAACAGTTGGAGATTTTTCTGTTGTGCTGGTATCTTTAGCCTCAGTGTAAGCCACAGTTGTTCCAGTACCTGAAACTAATTATAGATCAAGAACCCAGTTAATCCTGAAGTTCTGCAATGGCTTTACTATGAGAGCCATGGTTGTGAATGTTTAGCAGATGGCAGAAATGATCATGCAGCTTGTTAGCTTTATTTGGAACACTGACATTAGTTTATTTCACTTTCACACCCTCAGCAGAGGGTTTTTGATGAAAAATAGTTCCAAGAACAAGGGCAGACAATTAATCAGGCATGACTTACGGGTATTTAGAGCCACAACAACAGTAAGCCTTCCCATCCCTCACATAAGGTTTTCTGAGTGAGGTTTTAGTTCCACAAGTTCATTGATTAGGTACAGCCTTTGATACCCACAGCAACCTTTTAGATCAGCCAGCTGAGGCCAATATCTTCTCATTCAGCATTCAGAATCAACATGCAATACAGTAAGTGGCACCTTGGAGTTTCTAGTTCCACTCCACTGAACAAACAAGCCTGCTATATAGTCAGTGCTCACCATAATAGCAGCAGCCTGTTGATTTGCACCACAAAAGGAGGTACAAACTTCCTTGGATAGCAACGCTCACTGATCAACTTTTCAACAGTGTTATTTATATGCAGAGCCAAGTTAGTTTATACCCCATGTTTGAGGGGCTGAGTATGTCTATGCAGGTGCTTGCTGTCTGCAGAAAGCCATGGAGGTCCAAGATCTTGTTGCAAATGATGATGATGATGCAGAAGCCAAGCATGAACTTTGAACAGCATCTGCAGACTTCTGAGGGCAGTATTAATCATGTTAGAAACCCTTCCTCTCCAAGATTAACTAGATGAGATTAACTCAAGTGATGCTGTCAGCCTATACTCCCATATTTTCCAGTAACAGGTCCAGTACTCCCCTACTCCTTTCCCATCCATCCTGGTAAAGGTTTCAGTTGTGTTACTATACCTGTACATCTCCGACCATCCTCTTGCAAGAAGTATCCAACAGGACATGCACAGGTGTACTTTGGAGAACGTTCATTTATCTGAGGAGCAGGCAGGCACAGGTAGCTACAGCCTCCATTCACCACGTTCTCTTCACACCAGTTCCTGCCTGTTAGTACAGCAATTAACAGGAGTGAGCCTTCATGCTCCATGTGTATAGCATAATTATTTGCTCAGTAATTGTTCTAATAGAGTTACTTGTCTCTGCAGGTTATAGATTTATACCCACTCTGCCTAAGAAGAGCAATCACAACTAGACCTTTTCTCAGCTCCAGTGGGGGTGCCCATGTTAGAAGCTCCGAGCACAAGTAGAAATGGACAGCTATACAGCAAAGGGATACCATTTGCCACCAGCCAAACAGAGGAAGCTTCTTAAAAGTATACACCGACATAACTACAAACTGTATTGAAGTTACCTGAGGGCTGAACAAGTTCATGATACACAATGATGTCCTGTGCATCATTGAGGTTGTTCACGAGGGTAACCAACTCAGTTCCAGTAAATTTGTTGGCACCATAGACTGCCTCATTTTCTCCATCAATCCAGTACACACGGTCCTAGAAGACAATGCCATTGCATCCCATTACCTCCATGGTGCTATCAGCCCCAGCATTGCCTGCCACATGCTACCAAGAAAAGGATCTTTGACAGTGAGTACAGGAAATCATTCTTACCTCAAATATTGTTAGAGCAAGAGGATGAGGAAGGAACATATGTGACTTCAGCACAATTCTACGGTCCTGGCCATTCAAGTCCACACTTGACAGCATATGTAGTTTAGAATCAAGCCAGTACAGGCGGCTTTTTACAAGATCTAGGAGGGGAAAACACCAAACATATTTACTGTCTACATGGAGAAAACCTCCAAGGCCTCCTGCAAGAATTGAAACACCCAAAGGTTTAAGAATAGTTGCAGTGTTGTCCTAATTTCTTACCATTCCAGAATGCAGAGGGCTGCTGCAGTGATGCCTAAGTGGCCTGTGCCTCAACTATAATATAGAGCAGTGCAAGGAAAGTTACTGTTTCAGTATCTGAGAAGTGCTGTCTGTGCCTGTTGCAGTGTCTCCAGGCAAGCAGAAACTTCCCTTTCTCAGAAGCTGAAAATAGTTCTCTGAAGGATGACCTTGGCTTTTGTAGCAAAAAAATTGCTAAAGCTCCAGAATACCTCTGGCACAGAGACAAGTTCAACATACCTAGAGCAATTCCATTAGGCCATTGGATTTCTGTTGTCACAAGCTGCTGTCTGTCAAATCCATTCATTCCTGCTTTTTCAATTTTTGCTGGCTCACCCCAGTCTGACCAGTACATAAAGCTGTGAAGCAGAATTTATGTTGTATGATGCACTATAGTACTGTGTAGTATCACTCTTTATTATGACCAATAACTAACAAAGGCTACCTAAGTCAGTTATCAGAACATGAAGTAGCTGGTAGGTCCACTCTTTTAAAAGAACCAGGACAAATACTCACCCAGAGATAGGATCTACAGCAATAGAAGCTGGCTCTCTCAGCTCAGAGAGAAACAAAACCTTTCTTTTTGTGCCATCTAGGCTAGCTACTGAAATGGTCTTTGCAGTTGAGTCAGACCAGTAGATGTTCTTATAAACCCAGTCAACAGCAATTCCTGCAGGGCTGTGTATGTTGTCCAGTATTCTGACACGCGTTCCAACTTTAACACGGGTATCAATAGAGGCACTGGAAGACAAGAAGTACTTGCTTTCAACACCCCTTGGCACACCTCAGCAAATCCTGCACACAGATCTCAGGCAGTCAATGCAGAAAACGTGTGTGGGACTTCCCACCGAACGCCTTCTGTACAATTATAGCAGCTGTTACTCCTAAGTGCAACAGGCATGCACAATGCTAGTTGTGGGAATTTGCATCAACTGTACTTTGTCATTCGGAAATCAGGAATCTAGTTCTCATTACCAGAGACTAGAGAAATATCCTGGGTAAAACACAGGATGATTTAGGGAAGCACACTAGGTTCAGAAGCTGAGTCCATTTACCTGAAGATTGCTTTTTGGCTGAAGTCAGCCCAGTAAAGCTTTTGCTCAGCAATATCAGCATCTAGAGCTACAGAGTTTCTTAGCTGCTCTACTAGCTGAATGTACTCTTTCCTCTCAAGGCCAATCTTCCTGATATCCCGGCGGTTGGTGAAAATTAGACATGGTTCTTTCCCTGTAAAAAGAGTGTAAGCATTATCTATACTTTTAGACATCCAGTCACATACGGTTCTTTCCCAAGAAGTTTTAAGACTCATCATATTTAGTATTTGCCACTGCATGCTTTCTAGCAGATGCTGACAGAGCTCTTGGCTGTACCATACCTAATTCTTTTCTCCCTCCACAAGGGTCTGGTCCTCCTGCCCAGGGAGCAGATACAACCCACTTATGTCAGGCAGTTTTAAGCACTGTATCATGGCATCATTCAAGTGTGAGCAGTGTTCAGATCGGTACAAGTTACATTGGTAACAGGACAACTAGTCTCAAACCACAGTAGCACAAACAGTGGATCACTTGCTAGCTCATTTTAAAGTTGGAATATAGAAGTCTTATGCCAATACTCACCCACTGCCTTGCACACTCCAGTAGCAAGATCCATCTGATAGCCACGGCTACATTCACATTTGTAGCCCCCTTTCAGGTTGATACAGATTTGACTACAGATACCAGGGTTCTGGCATTCATCAATATCTGTAAAAACAACATTTTAATTTATTCTCACCTCCAATACCACCAGTAAGGTCCACATTAAACTACTAGATACTTGCCTCCACAGGTTCTCCTGTCTAGAAGCTCAAAGCCAGCCGGACAGTCACATTCAAAGCCAATAACGAGATCTCTGCAGATATGAGAGCATCCGCCATTGTTCACCAGACATTCATTTATGTTTGGAAGAGAGGGATCGGCCCCTTCTGAGAAAGCACGCATATTTAGTCTTACAGTCTTAGTCATGGAAAGCTTTACCAGGTACCCATCCCTCTGTTAATGATGCCTGCCACATCTGATTAACCATTCTGGCACCTGAAGTCACATGCAAGACACTATCTTCAAATTTATGTTTGCTGAGCTGTCAGCACCTTATTTGTGGTACAAGCAGGCAGCAGCAAAGACTGAGGCTCCTAGAAGTTTCAGTATTTCTAATGCATTCAAGTGCCTTCTAGCCACAAAGAAGTCATCCCAGTTTAGCTAGGATAAAACTAGCATATTTAATACACTGGTCTTGGTTGCAATGTTTGCCAACAAGAAGTGCAGATGGGCATTCCAGACTGACATCTAACAGCTCAAAGTATACTCAGCAGTCAACATTGCGTAATAAGCTTATTCACTTACTACACTCCTTTAGGGGCTCATCACTCCAGTCCTTGCAGTCTCTCTGCTGGTTACACACTTTATTGATATCTATGCATTCTCCACTTCTGCACTTGAATTTGCCAGGTCCAGAGCACTGAATAACTGAGATAATGAAGACTGTGAGGATGACTACCAGTTTCAACAGATATTCTGCAAAGACTTTATTGTTGCTTAGTTCCACATTTACCATTGTTACAATTTGCTTCATCAGTGCCATCCAGACAGTCTCTCACACCATTGCACTGCCTACTCCCATGGATGCAGTTCCCATCTTCACATCTGAACTGATCTGGTCTGCAGGTCCGAGAAGCTGAGGACACAGCCATTACAGACTTTTACTTCTTAGGTTTACTGAAGGAAAGAAAATAAAACAGAAGCCAAGCAGTACCTCCTGGAGAAAGACCAAGTTAACTTACGGCAGCTGACTTCATCACTTCCATCCTTGCAGTCAGGATCTCCATCACAGCGCCACTTTTTGTGGATACATTCACCTGAGCCACACTGCACCTCACTTGCAGAGCACTTCACAGGAGGTGCTGGCTGGCGGCCACATTGCTCTAGAGATTCGTCTGAGTGGTCAGGGCAGTCAGCATCATCATCACACACCCAGCTGATGGGGATGCAAGTGGAACTCTTGCACTGGAACTCGTGAACTCCACAGGTAGGAGGTGCACATTCCAGTTCATCACTGCCATCGCTGCAGTCATCTTGACCATTGCAGACAAAGCTCTTGGAAATACATTGCCCACTGCTGCATGTGAACTCTGCTGGACTACAAGTCACATTGCCTGGGATAACAGGAGTAAGAGAGATTAGCAGATTACCACAAGAAGGCTGACTTTTGTATGAAAGTGTTTTGCTTGGCAGGTTCTTCATCAGCTGCAGCTGTTAGCTGACAGAAGATCAGCATCCTGTATAAGGCTTTAGGAAAGCCTAACTGACCACCTAGAGGACATTTGGGTCCCACAGACCATCCTCTTTGCCACTGGACATTATGAGTAATAGGCATCAGATTTGAACTACTGAGTGAAAATAACCTTCTGAAGTAGCTAGGCTGTCCTGCACTTCAGATTTTGAGCCTTTCAGAAAACAGGCTCTAACCCCATGAACCAGAGATAGGTGAGAGAATTGCTAAATCTAGAGTAATACAGACTAAGATTAAGGTAGTCAGATGGTCAGCATGTACTGCAGTTTGAAATGGAAGTGTTTTGTGCTGGTTCCCAGAACAGCAGTGGCCCATTTGCCTGGGCCAGCAGAGATAATAGATCAAGATCTTGTACCAGTTGATTCTGTGGTTAAGCACACCCACATAACTTATGCCAGTTCAAATTATGCTGTCCTAATAGCAGTGTAGCTTGCAACTCATTATGCCTAGGCTGATAGTTTTATCAAATTAATTAGAAACACTGTCTGTAGATTTACTTGTCAGATTAAGGCATTTATTTGACGAGTAAGGCAGCAACTCCACAGACACACAGCAAAAAAGTGTGGAGATATGTGTTTCATTAAGCCATCCAGGTAAGTAAGATGGGTTCTGCTGGAAGCAAGCCCTGTGGCTTTGGTTTGGTCCTGTCTCAGGACACCTCAGACAACTCCTATGTATGCAGATTCACTAGAATAAGCCAGGAATGCTGCACTCAGTGCTGCCAGTGGCAGCTCTACTTGTGTATCAGCCTGAAGTTGGTTCCCCCATCTCCATGGACACCTGAAATCCAGTTTCACAGAATACTTCAGGATAGGGCTATAAAGTAGATCAGTTGTGCCCTTGGCTAAGAGTCACTACTACACTTTTAGGAGACAGTTGTTAATGTAAGCAGCAACTGGAGTTACCTGTTCAGAAACTCTCAAGAGAACAAGTTCTGATGTTTGGCCTGCCATGTAACTAAGCCTATGCCTAGTGCTAAAATTAGTCAGAGAAGAAAGACAGATGTTGAATAGCTTGTATTAGTGTAGCTTTTAACTTAGCAGGATAGAGGAGTGCTAGAAAAAGTTTCCTTTTTTAAGTGGCTGCAATACAAGACAAATGTAGGAGACATATTGATACTATGAAAAATTTATCTTCCCAGGTATACTGCCCAGCTAGCTCCTCTGCAGGCAAGTCGATTTCAAATACAGTTACGCAGCCACCATTTCATCCCTTACCACAATTCTCTTCATCTTCTCCACTGTCACAGTCTTTTTCACCATCACATTTCCAGGACACTGGGATACACTGGGTTGACTGAGGACCACAGCTGATTTCATTTACCCGGCATGTTCTCATATCTATTGAAAAAAGTTCAAGTTCAATTTAAGAGCTACTGATCTTGGGTTTCAACAGTTGTCCTGAAAGTTGAGACTGAAAGACTTCAGCTATGGACAAAGTTGCAGTTACTTAGATGACAACATCCACCAAAGCTGATGGCTTCATCACGGGAAAGGTTACACTATTTTGTAGTGTTCAGTAAAAGAAGATGCTTTCAACTCCTAATAGAGTAGCATTATAAGACTATATTTGGAGTGGTAGCTTTGTGATTGCACATCAGTTAGGACTGTAGAAGCCTGAACTATAACAAGCAGTAGTAGCCAGGAGTAACGCTGGAGTACAGTAGGACTTGGGGCTGAAGTATTCCTCAGTGTGGAACCTATTGATACAGAGATGACACTTCCTGGACCTATACTCCTTGATGAGCTACCACAATTAAGACTGGGGTTGCTAATCATAAGACCTCAGAGTCAAGCCTCTGCACTTCCAATCCCACCCCCAACAAAGAATCAGACACTCAGTCCCTACACTAGATCTGGCAGTATAGGGACTGCACTTGAAAAGTAGCTGCCTTGGAGAACAGTGATCACTTGGTGGACAAGCCACAGTAGTGCTCAGGCCTGCCATGTTCTGCTTGTTGCTTCTAACTGTCAGTAAAAAAACCCTTGTACTTGCTATCTCTACCAGGACAGGTACAGAGTGCATCTTTTAAGCAGTAAAACGTCTCAACAAGACCTTGATGTGGCCAAAACCAAACTAGCGCTTAGAAAGGTGCTCTCCAAGACAAGTACATCCTTCCTTTGGGAGAGCCAGGCAGCAAGCAGGCAAGACATCAAAATGCTACTCCCCACAGGCTTGCCTAAACCACCAAGCCAGGTTAACTTACGGCACAATTCAGGACTCTCGTCAGATGCATCCTCACAGTCTGGATCCCCATCACACTGCCACCTATTAGGCACACACTGGCCACTGAGGCACACAAAGTCAGATTCAGCACATGTCTTCTTCACTGTAAGGGAGAAAGACAGCCACTTGTTTAGAGACCAGAGCTCAGCTTCTTTGTTGCTGATAGAGATAAGCTTCTTTGCCCTAGGGAAGTTATTCAATATCCTTAGTTCTTGGATGTCTGGTGACAGCCTAGTAACAGTGCTCTTTAACACTTCCTAGAGAGTTACTCTGTGCACAAAGAAACATAAGCAGGCGCTGAAGGACCACTATTGCCAAGGCAGACTAACCTGGTATATTAGCTGCTGCTTTGAACAGTCTTGAGTTAAAGTAAGGTCTACTGATCTCAATGTTCAGGTTTTGAACTCCAAGTTTATTACTGAGGCATTTGATTTGTCATTACAGAAGGATGGTACTATGTAACTCAAAGGTAATAGTTTTGGTCTGCTTGAGCAGACTAGCAGTTCAACTACACCAATGCTGGATATTGAGTATGTTTTGCCTCATCTCCAAGTACATTTAGTCATCTATCTTGGTTTCTGTGTCTGCTAAAAGCAAGAGCTGGCAGCCAAAGTTTGACTTAATGTTTATAGGAGACTCTGAAGAATGACCTTCACACATAAAACAGGACGTTTAAGCATGGAATAGCCAACAGCAGAGTGCTAACGGCAAACATTTTATATTATATATTCAAGAAATAAATGAGAACAGGCCTGTATTCTGTTCTTGTCAGTCATCACCCTCATAAGGGAAGAATTTTGTTCAAGCGTTGTCTCAGTCACCCACGTCAGGCAAGTTGGCAGCACTCAGAAAAATTCAACTGCTTGGATGGATACCAGGCATCAAAACAGTCATGCAGTTGTTCTACCAAATGTGTCTTTTTTGTATTCCAACTATCAGAAGTGCTGCACAGGATAAGCATCTCTCCAACCCCCCACTTCCAACTAGCACATACTATAGAAGTATTATTTTGATTACTTACCACAAGCACTCTCATCACTGCCATCTGAGCAGTCTTCATCACCATCACATTTCCATAGTTGAGGAATACAACGTCCATTACTACATGCAAATTGGGATTCCTCACATTTTACTCTCGCACCTTCAATGAAAAAATGGAACCTAAGCATGGATAATTTTAGCAATACTTTCTTGCTTTCCACGACTGCTGATCAAAAAGCTACCCTACCCACCTTACTAACCAGCGTAACATCAGCACGAAACCAGATGTGAGCTCCAAATCTTTGTAGTCACCTCATTCAATAATGAAGAGCCAAAAGCTTTCCTTCACAGTTCAAATGCAGAGCTTAAGCACTATGACAGTCCACCTGCCAAACTGCAGCAAACCAGTCTCAATGATGTTAAGTTTATTTTTTTTCAAGGCAGGGTCAAGTCTGCAAGACAGACGGATATGCGCACACAACTTCTGCTGTCTAGCACCTAGCACTGCATTCTCACAACTCTTCAAACTTTAAGCAAACTGGGTTTAAATTTGATTTATGTCAATCTGGATTTGCATTTCAGTACTCTTCTGCTAACACATTACAGCAGAATTCCCGAGATGTCTGTAAAGATAGCTAGATAACTGCTCTGTAGTTGAACAAGTTTTCACAATTCATGCTACTCCTCAAACAATGGCATCCAGAGATATTCCTTAGTATACACTAAAAAAAGTGTGATGCTAAGAGAGCAGGATAATTTATCACTTTCTTCTGCAATCAAGTTTGTTGTCTCACAACTGATAAGCAGAAAGGTACTGCTTTCTGCATGGTCCTTAGAGTGCATTTTCCAGAGTAGCTTCAGCTCTTCAACTGTATGACCCCATCCCTTAGGGGAACCTACTTTGTCTTGAAGCCATGTCATAACTGTCACTAAAAGCAGCAGCTTGCTTCTTCGGCAGCTAAGCCAGAGCTGTTTCAAATAATACATGCAGGCAAGTGTGTAAGATCACGCATTAGTATTGGCTCCACATGCCTACAGCACAATGCAAGACCCGTGCTCCTTCTTGGCTTACTGCTTTATTTAGTGAAGGCACTTGGTCTTGGTATTCCAAAGGGCATCAAACTTTAGAGGATTATTATTTGCTATTATACATCTTCTCTGTATGATGTGCAAAAAGCACAAATAGAAGGAAGCTATTCAGATACTTCACATTATATTGGCTAGCCATCAGGCACTAGGCAATCACGAATTCTGGACAGAGTACAAGCAAGAACAACATGAGCAATTCTATCTGCTGAATATCCCATGTAAATTCATAATCAAAGCAAAAATTTGAAACAGCAGCTTACTGAGTTCTATTAATGTGTATTAGTAGCCTTACTGGAGGAATAAAGCAGTAACCCACTTGTTAGACAGAGCAAAGCTGTAACAACTTTTTTCATGGGAACTGTGTTCAAAAAGTGTCAATAATCATAACATCAGCTCTTGTGTTCTCTATTTCCATCTCTCATTTCCCCTTCCATTTGGGAATACTCCATGATGCACTAATAGCACGGTTTTGTAAAGCTATTACTATTTGGTCATGAGCTGTCAAACAAGTAGCTTGCCTTATGCTACCAGGCACACTTCAGGCAGCTTAGAGCAGGTGTAGAAGCCACAGCCAGCAGCTTGCTCTAAGCCTGATGTCACCTTGTTCAGTAACCTCTAACAGAAGTAGCCTTCTGCTTTGCAAGCCCTGGTCACACATTATTCCTGTTTTTACTGTACTACTACAAAAAACATGCAACAACTGACTGCTGTTAGTTTTGAGACTTTCTCATCCAGGCTTTCAGAGTGAGAACAGTCAACCTTTCCCAAAAATAGCACACATGATACTAGACTAAGCCTGCCACTAAGGGGATCCCAAAATAACTCTACAGTCCTTAGTTACTCTAGTTCAAGTTAGAATCACCAGAAAAGGCTTGCTAAGACTGCTTAGTATATTGTGACTTACAAACATCACATGATTTTGACCAAATGCTATAGGGAAATTACAAACAAGGCTAAATGAAACCAAAGCTGAGCTTGGAGTAACAGCTATAAGTTTACAATTACAAGCCTTACAACAAGCCATTCCAATAAGGTATCATTGCTTCTGCAGCTGATACCAAGTGAAATGTCAGAGCAACTACTTTTGTTACCCCACAAACAAGTACAAAAACACCTGACACCCACACAGGTGCACAAAGGTAAAGGTCAGCATCTGCTGCTGCTCCTGAGGATGTCTGTTGAACTCTAAAAGCCACTTGGAATGAGCTCCAGTTAAGATGAAGGTTGGTTCCAGACAGTAACAGCTCTCCTGTCTTACACCAAGCATAGTTCTGCAATGTTAGGTAACCATTTAGTCATGACACTAGCAGTCTAGTCTACTCCTATTTGAAGCAACAGAATCATACCTCAGTTGCACATTCAATCACTAGACACAATGATTTTTAGATCAGCATCAATTAGCCATCAATTCAAAGCTTCTCTTCATGTGCTACTCATACACCAGAAGCACCTTCACACATTTTCTCCTCCTCAGAATATGGCTTAGTAAAAAGAAGTGTAGAGAACCAGTAACATCTCAGCCTGTAATTGCTAACATGTATTATTTTACTGCTCCCCCAGTAACTACTTACTAGAAGTTGGCTCATAAGCAGAAATGAGTGCAGGGTGAAGGAGCACAGTAACACTGACTAGCCAAGTTGAACTACCTTTCTCCATATCTCTGCTATCACTGTTAGTCTCAGCCCCTGAAGCAAGTTGTCAGATTACTTGTCTGGGCAGCCTCAAACATGTGACACTTGTGTACAGTCATATGACACCAAGTCCCAAAAAAGCTTGCAACAGTGATTGGGAAACCTTGTGAGAGCTCACACAGAAACTAGCTGAGACCTCTCCCAGACCCTGGCAATTGCAACCAGTAGTGGAAGAGAGCTGATGGGGTCACTAACTCAAATTAAAGGAAGAGTCTGCCTAACATGGCGGAGTTGCACAGCGGAAGGGTATCTTTTATGATCATTTCCAAGCACACTGCAATAGCGGTTTCAGTGCTAGCCAGCTTGGTCCTTCATACTACAGATGTCTAATCATGTCTGTTGTAGACTGGGCATGGGAGCCCATGACTGGAAATTAAGGGTTGACTTGGGCAGACATTTCTTCTCTTCCTCTTTGTATGAGGACTGGATATAACAATGCTGGGCTCTGCCTAACAGACCTGGTGTATGAACTACTGCACAAGTTAGGACTATAACATCCAGCTACCTTTAAGCATACTTTGCCAACACAGCCAAGATTTGACACTTAGGCCTACTTTAGGGTAATAGTCAGGAGATTTATGAACCATATTACAATGAAGACATCAACTGCCCACCTCCCACCTGGAGTATCCTGGACCTCAGCTCCCAAAGGAAGAAGAGAGTCAGCCAAATGATTATTACCTCCACTTAAGAGGAAAATATTTTCAAATTACCATCAGTAGCCCCTGTGCATGATCACTACCACAGGAGAAACAGCTCCTAACGCCGGGAGGCAGCCCTGGAGCTGGCCACAAGCAGCGCTGCTGGCGAGCGCCCAGCCCCGGGAGAAGGGACCCGGAGCTGGCAGGGCTAGCCTTGCCACCAGATGGAGATCCCTCATGGTGGTTTTACCCCGGGCCCTGATCTAGAGGCATGCCAACACCGCTGGAAAACACAAAGCCGAAGTTGCACCGTAGTTTGACAGCACCTTTAACGCCGCAGGCTTCCCAAGCGCTCCTCTTCCTCTCTCCACAGCAGAGCCCCCATCCTTTCCGGACCTTCGCCTTAGCCCCCAACCACACAGACCCTCCCCTCAGCACGGAGTAGGATCATGGCCCCCGGGTCGCTCCCGGGAGATGTGCAGCACGGGGCTCGGAGGCTCGACGCCGCCCGGGGCCCGGGGGGGAAGGCGGCGCCTCCCCCGACACGAGGGGCGGTGGGGCAGCCACGGCGCCCCTGCCCACCCGCGGGCCCGGGCCCGCCCTCGCCCCTCCACGGAGCCTCACTCCCCCCAGTGCAGCGGGCAGGCAGCCCAAGAGACCAGGGGAAAAAATAATGGAGAGAGAGGAAAGGAAAGGGTGGTGAGAAAAGAAATCATCGCGGGGGGCAGCGGCTGGAGCTGCCCCGGCGGTGCGCGCCCCATCCCGCTGCCCCGGCCCCGCACTCACCGTCGGTGGCTGTGGGCAAGCAGCCGAGGGCGAGCAGCAGGAGCAGCGCCCAGCAGCGCGGGACCACCCGCCGCTCCGTGCCGCGCCCGGCGCCGTCGGCCGCGGCGTTCGGGTCTCTGCGCTGCCGCTCCAGCCGCATCGCCGCGCCGAGGACGTGGAGAGGGCGGGCGGGCGGGAAGGCACCGCGGTCGGAGAGGCGACGAAGAGAGGCGGCAGCCGGAGACATGCACGGGGGGTGGGGTGTCCCCGCGGCGCTCTTATACCGCCGCCCGGCCGCCCTGCGCGGCCGCTGGTGACTCACGGCGCCGCGCCGGGCGCCGGTTGGCTCGGCAGCGCCGCCCGCCCCCGCTTCTTTCTCCGCGGCACCTGCGGCGGCCGCGGCGCGCCCGCACACCCCGCTCGGCGCGGCTCGGCTCGGCACGGCCGGCGCGGTGAGTGGCGCTGCGGCGGCGCGGAGCGGTGCCGCGGGCAGAACCCCCCGTGTTCGCCCCGCCCGTCCCTCCTTCCGGGGACCGGGGGTGGTACGACCCTGCCCTGCCGCCGGTCCCGCACCGGGAGCGGCGGAATGGGGCAAGCCCAGCAGGAGGGGGGCGCGGGGTGCGGCGGCTTTGTTTATCCTGCTTCCCCTCAGCGCCGCCGCCACCGGCCGCGCCCGGCGGGGAGAGGGGGCGATGCGGATGCCCCGGGCCGGGCCGGGCGTGCCGGCATCCGCGCTGCGCGGGCCTGCCCCACGAGAAGCAGTTGTTCCCCGCCGCCCCATGAGCATAAGTTCGCGTGTCGGTGGAGTTTTCCCTCCCGCTGTAGCGGAACTTGATTTAAAACGAAGTAGGCGCAGCTCTCGAGGAAGAAAATCACTACTTCTGCATTATTCCATCGCGGGGTCCTAGTTAATTAGTAATTGCACAAAATGATATGTCAAAGTCATGTAATTACAAGCGTAACCTTTTATTTTAAGGAGGAGAATTTGTAGTTTTATTCCGCATTTGTAGCGTTTTGTACATCCAATTATGTCGTGGTGAAATGTAAAAAGAAAAGGAGGGCTGATAAAATGCAAAGTTGGGTTTGTACACAGCGCTCTTTGAATTCGAGATTGTGCATTCTGAAATCCTATGAGTTTTTTTCGTTTATTTTCATAGACTTGCTATTTTATGGTGATACTGTTTTCTGTGCTTTTAATGTTGTAGTGGGGACATAAATGTCAGCAAGCAGCTCTACCCAGAAATGATGAAAAAAATGGTTGCTGTTTCTTTCCTTGGAAATGAAGTCTTAATTTACTAGCCTAATATTTTAAGTCTTTTCCAGTAACATGAATATTCCTGTAGTGAAGCACGTATCTTTGAGATTCTGTTTCCTGAATGTTCTAACATATTTATTTATTATTTGCAGAGTGAAGCCCTTTTTCATTCGCATCCAGTCATATCATGACTGCACTAAAGACAAATTGTATTATCTCATGAATAACTTTGGAGTTTATTATCCGTTGGAGTTCATGTAATGAATGAGTGTCCAAATCATCCAAGAGGGCAAATAGTTGATGTATCAGAGACTTGCTTAAAAAGTCGAGATTGGATTTCATGTAACTGAAATACATCTGGGAATTATATTTCTGATATATGTGTAAATGTGAAGAGAACAGTTCCTACTGTTTGCCTCCCTAAAGCCCCTCTACGTTATGATCTCAGGGACAAACTCTGCTTTCCCAGCCTGCCAGGTGTGTGGCATTAGATGCTACACCCTTATTCTTACGAACATATGCTGCTTCAAGCAAGAAAAATCTAGTGTGTACAAGGGGATTGACTGGGGTCCTCAGGATGATGGCTCAATGTAAGTGGCACGCTGAAAGCTTTGTTCTCCTTGCAGATCTTCAGCATGACATACTGCCTTCAGTCAGGTGCTCACTGTTGTGTGGTCTGCTGTGCTTTGAGCTGAACAGCATTTTCACAAATGTCCAGCTATCATTACAGAAATATTTTATAAGCCACACACTTGAGTGCAGCAATACAGAAGAAGACTCCAGTCATGCAGAAATACAGAGCTGGACATAACTTAGTGTGTGCTGGTAGTTGATGGCATTCATTGTCTATGGAAGATACAGGTTTACTGGAAGGAGGAAAAGTAGGCTTTGTCCCCTGCATTATCACTGCTCCATGACCATCTGCAACTGGCTTTTTAATGGGAATCCAGCTTTCTGTCTTGGATGTACTTAGCTCTTTGTACACCTGAGGGTTTAGACTCCAAAGCAGAACTTTCTGTAAAATAATTTTTGGTGTTTCAACTAAGTTGAAATGCATGAGTAAGTAAATGTGTGAGTCTGTTAATCCACAGGTGTTGGTGGAATCTCCACAAAAGGATGTCAGAACTCCTTCCTTAGCACCATCCCTACAGGAAGAAAAGGGCAGGTATCCTGTTGGATACTACGAGATCATCTGCAAGATCCATGGGAACCATCTGCACTGAGGTTTTGTGCCTTTGCAGCAGCCATAGTCTTGCAAAGGCTTGCTCCATGTGGGAATGGGAAGGTCTCTGGAAGGATCTGCAGTTTGTATAATGAATTTTAGAGTCACTTTGTTCACACGAGGATACAAGCCAGAATGTATCTGTACAGGAGAACAGAATGAAATTCTGGGTCTCTGTTGGAGATTCGCATACTTGGGAGAATAGCAGCCCTACTGTACTAATGGTAACGTAGGAGCAAAGCACCCAGGATGGTCTAAGGTTTAGGAACTGAATTCTGTAGGGAATGTGAGCTGGCTCTTGTAACCATAACTCCTTTTGTCATGAAATGCGTTAACATTTGCTTTGCTTCAGTGTGTGACCTGCAGTCTTTGGTTTTTCTGTATGTGTTTGAGTTGAACTTCTTTAGCTTTGGGGAAGTCAGGAAGCTGCAGACAGCAGGTAGTTAAGAAAGTGGATGACCTCGAGGCATGCAGAGAGAGTGTGAGGAAAAGCTGACATTACCACCTTAGTTAGGCAAGTTCCAATAGTCAAGAACAGTTTCCAAGGGTGTTCCACTCCTCTACTGATTTCAGAACCAGTCTCTCTCAGAACTAGATCCATCTTCTGTTATTATTTGCAATAGTATATATATGTATTCAATATGCACTATAAATACATATGGTGTGCAGAGTACAGGGCTAATGTTTCCAAAACTACATAGGTAATTGTGCAGGACTAACCAGATTGGCTGCTTCTGTTGTACTGAGCAGTATGATAAAGTATCTGTAAGTATTTGGATTCAGTGACATTTCATTGGATGTGAAGGCTTGTTGCAGATTTCTCATTTGTGATAAAAAAATTTGCCATCTTCATGTGTGGATATTCTATGGAATAGTCTGTGCAAAAAACTGAAGTGTCAAATGGTGTATAGTATTAGATGCTATAGATAATTATTTTATTACTGGTGATTGTTTTTAGAGAAGTCTTCAAGTCTCCATCCTGTTTTCTGACCTGCAACTGGTGAATATTCTTGAACATGTGATGTTCCCTTGAAAAAAGCTGGAAAGTATTGCCAAGCAGCTAAGTGAACCAGTCAGGCATTGCCTTTGCCTTTCAGTATGATACAAGTAGCAAAAAATGGTATTGTATTACCTTGCCTTTTGGGAATTGTTATGGATATTGGACTCCCAAGACTTTCCAACATCAATTCACCTGTTAATGCATTTGGACTTATCAAAAATGGATAAGTGGTTCCATCCTTTGGGAAAATTAATTTACTCTGTTGGTTGTAGAGTGTAAAGTCAACTTACAAGAGAAAATAAAGAACAGAAAGGACCTTCTGGAGTACACATAGTACGAATTCAGTGTGTTTTGTGTTCCTTTCTCTTTTTGCCTTAAAGACCATAGCCTCCATTTCTAAATGAATTCCTAAAGCACTGGGATTACTAATTCAGCCTCAGGTCTTAAATCAGCGGGACTTTTGCCTCCGGCACCTCTGGTGAAGGACATGAGGATGTCTACAGTGTGCAACCTGGTCTAATAAAGGAAAGCCTCATGGGTAGAAAAAGCAGCAACTACATATCATGGGATAGCCCTTTGCCTTGCAAAAATATTTTCTTCATTATGTGTTGCCATCAAAGACATTAACTGCTCATAAGATTGTTGAGTGCCTGAACTGACAGTAAATGAAGGAGGTGTGTTCATAGCTATATTTTGGAAGTGCAGAGCCAGGATCTGTATTACTGACTTCAGAGGAGTTGTACAGAGGATGAGAAGGAGAGAGAATGCATCCTTTGGGAATAATTTAAAATAGGTATGTGCATGAATCCTGATCCATGTGATTGCGTAGCTGTATCTAAGGGATAATTTGGCCTATTTTTTCTTTTTTTCCTTTTTTTTTTGCAAAGCCTCTCTGCAAATTATGTGAGGGTTTATACTGTTGTTCAGAGTGCTGTTCATGTCCATGTTCTCTGTTTTGTCTGCAGCTGTGGGCAAAAAAAGGAGGACAAACACATACACAACTTTGCAGTAAAAAAGCACCTTTCCTGTGGTGTTCTCAAGATACCTAACAAACAGTGAATTAAGACTCTTATAGAAAAGTCCTTTTTTCCCCTTCCTGCCATCATCATCTGAGCTGTAAAAAACGAGGCAGAATTTGTCTTGTTGGTGATTTTAATTCACTTTTTTACTATTTTTTTAAATCATTAGTGGTACAAGAAACCTGTATAGTTCATCTCTAAAGGAGGCTAGAAAATACTTGTCTTTTTTGGGTGTATTCTTCACGAAGGCTAAAACAATGGATACAGTTCTTGATCTGCCACCATCAGTTGGAATTTGCTGCTGATTTCTGTGAGGATAGGATTTTCTCTTCTGTGCCACCATTCAGTTGGTGTTCTTTGTATGGTCACTTACTAATGGGGTTCCACATTTTTGTGAGTATGTGTGATAAGAGCACAAATGCATTTTATTTAGTAAATATTTATTTATGGTATTGGAAGACATCGCAATAGCTACATCATGTTAGGAACAGAATCTGGAAGTATTTAATTTGGTTTCAAAACCCAAGTTTGTGTTTCACTGGTGGTACTGTGCAGTGTATAAACTTGCAAACAAGAGTTGTATGTCATGCTTTGGAACCAAAACTTCCACTACCTTTTTTTTTTTTTCAGTAATATATGATAAAACTTTAGTTGTGAAAAAAGAGCCTCCATTTCTGTCACAGGTGGCACAGAAGGTGGCCTCAAAATACAGCCTTACCGATTTTGCAGCTGTGTTGTTGCTTCCCCTTTTTATGTTTATCTTTAGAAATGAGACACTTTTTAGCATTTAACATCAATTCTATGTGCTTAGTAATAAAACAAAATTGTTGATACTGCAAGATTTATTATAAGCATGCATAAGCTGGAGTATATTCTGATCAGATTTTCCTATAAGAAAATCTGTTAATATGAACATTTATTAAAATTCCATCAGAAGTGCATGTTTGTAAAGTTTTCCAGCGGAAAAAGAGGAATTCAAAGTTTGTTTGCTTTTCTTTAATGTACACTGATTACAGTGTATATGTTCACCTGTGGGGAAGTACACGGGCATACACATGGGAAATCTGACATTTGTTTTCCAGAAAACTCTGTATAGAAACAAAGAATGCTAATATTTGTGTTCTTCTTTACAAAGCATGAAAAATGATGGGGTGTGTGTTAATTAATTTAAAAAATAATTAATATAAATGGGTTCAAATTTCAGATTTTGATGTTGTGCCTGTGCAGTATAGGAACTAATGGGAAGCAAAAAAGACATGTTACTGGCAAGCTTGGAGTGGGCCATGATGCTCTTGAATGATAGCAGAGAAGTTTTTAACCAGATTCTGGTGAGGGCGTCACTAGAGATGAATGACAAGAAATACTAGTTTCCCTTCACATGGACATGTGAGCAGATGATCTGGAACATTCTGGGAATGTCCAGATTTGGAGAATAATGTGGAAATAGAATACAGTATATTAGCCTGAATATAGAAACTTCTGAATATGTTCCTGATTCACACAAAAGGTAACATATGTCACAGAAAACGAGTGTGCATCTGTAGAAGGGTAAGCTGCAGAGAGCCATGCAAGGGAAGTTCTCCCTGTTCAGTGCAGAGAGGCTATAGCACTTGATGATCAAAAGAAGGATAAACTAAGGACATGGTGAAACAGCTGCCCTGGGCTCATCAGTTATTTGAACACTGGGTTGTGTGTAATAAAATAACCATGTCCCATAGTTATTGCAAAAATGATCTCTTGTCACACTCTGCATTGCCCACTCATATTTTAAATGTAAATATCATTTTTCATCTCTAAGGGTGTTGTAAACTCTTGCCATTTTCATTCATTAGCCCTTCCTCTTCCCCATCTGTTTAAGTTTCACAGTCTTTTTTTGGATGCTGTCATTAGGGAGGAGGTGGAATATTCAACAGGCAAATGGTCAAGCTCTTCTCTGGTGCAGGTGGTGTTTGGCAAGAAGTGGTAGACAGATTTACAAACTGAGGAAATATAGTATAACAGCACTTACTTAAAATTTAAATTACATTGAAATTGATCAGTACTGATGTCTTTGCATTTATATGCAAAGTAATACTGTTCTGAGTGCTGAAATATTGTTAGATGTTGCTTAAAAGGAAATTGCTTTTGTGAAATAAAATGGCATTATGAAATACAGTTTCTGTATCTATTTGAATATATAATATAATATAATATTAGTGTTTAATGTATCTGTCTGTAGCAATATGTGGACTCTAACTTTAGTTCTGCAGATTGAAAATCAGCTTCCTTAGGCCTTGGGCTATCTGAAGACATACCTGGATAGGATAGATATAAATATGTTCTATTCTTGTAAAGTCAAATATTTCTTTGTTACAACTGCTTTCAAAAGGGAAAGGAGGGTTTCTTGTTGGTTTGTTTGTTTGTTTTTTTTCACAATGACATCTACTATAAACCTTATCAAGAGTACCCTTATGTCTTGTTTCTGCAATACCTAGTTACCTTCTAACTTCCACACAGAATTTATTTATTCTGTTAATTTTGTTCCTGTTTTTTCTGAGACTGACTGACTTTCATGTTTAGTGACATTGCCAGTTCAGTCCCTGCCCTCCCTTAGCCACCTTTTTTCCAAGCTAAACTAGCCAAACTCTTTTGGGCACTTCACTGGTGATAGACTATTCCTCTAACCATTGTGCCTGGGATCATCAGGCCCTCTCCTGGCTTGAATCCACCTTTCCTGGGTTTGACTGAACAGAAAGGTCGGTGGAATTCCAGGTTGTGAAGAGCTCCATAGGAGGTCTCATCCGAGCCTTCTATGCTGACATTAAGCTGACATTGATACTTTTTCTTGCTCAAAGTACCTTAGCTGACATCCTGTGTGCCCTTTCTCTGGCTGCATCAGATGGTGTCATGGTCTCTGCCGTATGTATCTACCTACCCTAAGTATTTAACTTGAGATGCAATTTAACTGTATAATGAAAGGGGAGAGATGGACATTTCTGCGTGTCCATTCACAGACATTTAGGACATTTCTATTATTTAGCTTAATATTGTCTATTAAGTGTGCTGTCCAACTTCTTGTCCTTAATTTTGTTAACCCCCTTTCTAATTTTTGTGGCTTGATTGTTGGTGGTGATATATAAGATTTGATTAGATTATTTGATAGGTGCCATGGCTGATCACCTCTTTGAAACCTCCTTTATCCTACAGTTTTCTTTTCACTGTTACTCCTTATGTTCCCTTTAATGTGTATGTTACCTAGCTGGCAACTCTTGCACAAATTGCTAGCATTTGCTGCTTAACTAATAGTTTCCCATGTTGGTCTCAGTCAGATGCTTTATTGAATGTCATGTGGACTTGATCTAGCTAGTTAGTTGAAAAATTCAGATGGCTTATTCAAAGACTGAAGTTAGCTGGGCACAGTCTAATTCTAGTAAATACACATTGTGCTTTCTCCCATTTTCAAGCACCTTTGAAGTTTATGAAGTCTTGTTATTTGCCCTAAAACTTTGTGTATTATTGAAGTCAAGACTAGAGATGACTGGCTGATCATTATGAGATACTTCTCCCATTGTCTTCCTTAAATATAAACAATGTTCATTTTGTTCTTCTATAGCACATCTTAGGATAGAGACTGTCTATGCCACTGCAAATTCTTACTCTGTTTTCTTTTTTCCTTTAACATCCTATGTATAGTCATTGTTCTGTTCAAAAGTGAATTAAGTATTAATTTAGTTATAGAGCAATACTTACAGGATCTTTAATCTTAATATCATATTCAATACATGTACAGTGGGCTTTCTTTTTCCTATTAGTACATTTGATGAGCATTTGAAGGAATTGCAAACTCTTGAACTCACTTATTCTCTGAATTTGTAACAATTTGATCTTTTATGATAGAGAACTTAATTCTGTGTAACATTTCATTTGATTTAAAGTGAGTTAGGTCATGATCATTCAAATCAGATCTTACTAGATCTGATGTTGAAAACTTAATAGAAAACAAAACTCAATCACAGTAGTGTTGTTTCATTGGCTTCTTAGTGAAGATACACCCATCACTCATGTGCTGAAGTAGCCAGAACTGACAGTGATCAGTGGTATTTTTTTATGTGTATGGGAGGTTCAAGGAATAATACACTGCCGTGACACATCTTTCTCCCATATAACACTGTTGAGCTGTGCCTGTCATCCTGTCTGGTAGCCCATATCAGACTCCAGCTCTATCCCATTAGAGCCCTTCTTTTCCAGACTCACTTTGATACCTTTTCTTCCTGAAGTCTATGACATCATTAATATGCATAACTACTGCACTGACATACCATTTTTTCATTTTACCTGAATGCTTTAAAATGTAGGCAAGTGCTCTTTTAAAGTTATGTTTTTGTCATGATTGCTATTTTATCATGTCTCTGTTATTCCTTGGAGATCCATTTTATCATGATCTCTGCAGTTAGTTTCAGTGCCAACACAACGTGGCATAGATACAAGAAGATAAATCTTATTTGCATATAACGAGTGATTCCTTAGGCTTTTCAACTGCAGTTATCTCGTCTGTTTTTTTCTAAGAATGTTGAGATGAAGATACTGAACAGCAGCTCAGAAGATCCAGTTCAATTTATGGCTTGACTTTTTAGAATTTTTTTCAAATATTCTTGTGCAGTTCAGTTTTGCTATGCCTCTTTGCCCAGTAAAATAGAGGTAATAATATTTCCTTGTGTCAGAAGGCATTTCCAGGGGGTATACTTACCAATGTTTGGCAAGGGCTCAAGAAATTTAGTGGTAAATATTGTGGAAATAGAATCTATTGCCTGGAATGCATCCTGAAGTGACTGGATGGTTGACTGTTCAGAACAGCTGTTAATACATTTTCAGATTTAAAAAAAAAAAAAGCAAGTTTAGGAAAATCTTAAAATATGCCAACCATTTTGTTCAATAAACTCTATCCATGGTTTTCCCAGTAGTTGTTATTATTATGGGAACTTTTGGCTTATTTTCAGGAAATACGTGCCATTGTTTAAATTTTAAATTTATATTAATATATGTAAAAGGAAATCACTGTCACCTAGAGAAAAGGTTTTGTTAATAGTTTCTGTTATGGGATCCTGCATTCAGACAGATGTTCTCATTGCTGTTTACTCATTTAACAATGATTGATTTCTCTTGTGTTTCTTAGCATATTGTTGAAGAAAACTACAGTATTTTGGACATTCATTCTGAAAATTTTCTGAGTTTTGTCTCTACACTTCCAAGTTTAGGATGTGTGATTTGCCATTTGAAAATGAGCTTGTCTGTGTCTTTTGAGTCTTTCACTGTCACAAAAAACATACCTTTTCCCAAGTGATACTATTAAAATAAAGAGACCCTGGTTCATATAGCTGTGATTTTGCTACAGTTAGAATGGTCAATGCAATCAAGTCCCCATATCATAAAAATTATTTAAAAATAGAGACGATACAACACCGGTAATGGATGATGATAGAAAAGTAAGACATACTGCAGAACAGGACACTGAAAGAACTGTATTAAATGGAGGACTCGGGAGATTTACAGATACAGACTATAAATAATTGCAGAGATAATAGTATAAATGAAAGAAGGGAATTACCTACATTCTCAGAAGAAAGAAGGACAAGGTGCAATGGCCTGGAGCTGAAACAGGAAAATCTCGAATCATTAAGAGAGTGTTTCTTACAATGAGTAATCGTGTGGTGAACTAGAGGGCAGTGCATTGGCACTGCAGGTGGGCTAGTGAGGCTGTGAGCATTCCTGCAAAGTGGAGCTGGACAGATTAGGTGATGTAGATGAGCTTCTCAGGCTGCTAATTATTTCAAGAGCTTACAAAAGTCTAACTATTTCTCTACATCATCTTCATAAATCCTTCTCCAGCTACCAGTCACGTTGTTCCAGTGGGCTGTCATACTGAAATGCATCTTTGCAGCCAGGATCATGAATTCCAGTTGCTTCAGTGAGATGAGGGTCTATCTCATCTCATTTTCCATTGAAATGCAGTATGCATTTAGCTCTGGTTTCCACAGAGTGCCCTGTCTCTCTCTGACTGTTGTTTACTCACTGAGTAGGTTCTCATTATCATCTTTATTGTCACGTTCAAGTGCACTGTACTGCTTATTTTATGTGTAAGCATCAGCCACAGCATGCAAAAAAGGTGCAGTATGATCCTAACCTGTTTCTTCTTTCTATGTGTGTCACTCAATTTGTTGCTATGCTAGTGACGCCATCTTTTTCTGACTAATTCCAGCAGGTGAATACAGCTGTGGGTCTTACTTACGCTTCACTTGGGTTATTTGAAGAGGGAAAAAAAGGAGTGTCAAGGTCTACTTGCATTTGGCTTGGATATGGCAGAAGCCCTTGTGGTGTTAAGACATTCCAGGGAAAACAATAAAACAAAAAAACAAAAAACCCAAACCAACCAAAAAAAAAAAAAGAAAAAAACAACACACACAAAAAAAATCCTGTATCCTTTGCCC
This sequence comes from Platyrinchus mystaceus, assembly GCA_035041135.1. Taxonomy (NCBI): domain Eukaryota; kingdom Metazoa; phylum Chordata; class Aves; order Passeriformes; family Tyrannidae; genus Platyrinchus; species Platyrinchus mystaceus. Next base: position 45,728,277 of record JAWWLV010000100.1, read on the forward strand.
TTTTACGTTAGGAATTAGAAATTCTAGGTCCTCATTGCTGCAAATAGTCAAGAACAACCATCCCTGTTTTACCTCTGGTGCTTTTGCTAGGTAGTTATCCCTGTGATGGGAAAAAGCAGGAAATGTACGTTTCAAAGTGTGGGAGTTTTCAAGGTCTTGCATGTCATGCTTTGGTCTCCAAGGCATTCACGGGTGTCACCAAGAAACTGGTGCTTGATAGTTTGCCCTTGTTCTTTACAGTTGTTACACTGCTCTGAGTGAGTAACAAGCAGCAAGACTTCTTGCTTTTAACCTGAAAGTTAGCTCCAAGATAGTATTAGGCTCCAAATAAGCAGCCCCGGTGAAAAGCTACAGCCTGGGAACATGACTGTTTAACTGCAGAATGGGAATGTGACCAGACTTGGTGCTGCATGCTGTTCTTCAGCTGGAGCAGGAAGGCCCATCTGCAGGGTTAAGATCAGAGCACGATTCAGCCCTTTATCAGCACGCTCTAAGTGGATGTGGGTTCTGCTCTTTTTTTAATTTATTTTGCAGGGAGAGTGTTCTTTGGTACCAATGTGCTGTGCTCCATGGATATCAATAATTCAAGCTTTGCGACAGTTCTGTGAAAGAATTCATGCAGATGAGCCTGAGGACAGCCACAGGACTGGTTCAGCAGGAAGGCAATTGCCATGTTAAGCTGCCCTGGTTGTTTATCTACTTTTTGCTGCCTCACTGCGCCATGGAGTCTCTGGCCCTGTTTTATTTGTTTTCATTTCTCAATGCAGTTACTGTCTCAGAAGGTGGTTCTGGACTAGTGATCTCCAGGAGCAGTGCATCTGAGGGAGAAAGCCTTGGGGCTGAAAAAGTGTAAGCACCCAAATCTTCTTAGACACCGAGGCTTATGAAGCTGGAGCATCTTGGTGTTTCAGGGACCAACCCCTCCCCCCCTCTGTCGGTAGTGAAGTGGTGAATTTGTCCTGTGCCAAATGGAAAGACACTTTCTAACTGAGCTCCTATCAAAGCTTTGCCTGGATGTGAGTTCCAACCTTTTTAGGGAAATGTTGATATGCATATTTTCTGTACAGTTTTTAGTGTGCTTTTTCCCATTAGTTTAATTTGAATCCAAATTCTTCAATAAAGTTAGTACATATGTGCTTCATATTGGGGTATAGATTCTATATTTGGACCTTAAGTTGAAGCATCTTGCTAAGAACTCTGAAAGTTAAAGAGATTTTATGTATCAGACTGCAGGCCTCTGGTTCGTTCAATGTGTCTGATTTTCTGCTTTCCACTCCTATGTAATTGTGAGCAGTAACAATTCTCAGAGCAGCATCTTGCCAAAGGCACACCTGGCAGCTGCCTGGGTATAGCTAGCTGCTGTGTTGTGATTTTAGTATAGCTATAAATGAGGCAACAGACTTTCTTCCCAGGCTTCAATTTTGGCTAAGGGCATTCTGTTTTTTTGCTTTGCATTAGCAGCTGGGCTCCGTACAATCCTAAACATCCACTGGACAGATTATGTGACCAATACGTCTGTCCTTGAACAGGCAGCAGTCACGAG
>JAWWLV010000100.1:45736631-45779708 GCA_035041135.1 Platyrinchus mystaceus
CCTAAAAAATCCATTGTGCAGGCTTGAAAGGTAAAAACACCTTTCCCAGATCTTCGTTCGCGAAGACTGGCCACATTTATGCTTTGACAAATACCAATTGTTGGAGGTTGAAGATGAGGAAGTATAAAATAATTTGATTTTGTTTTGAAAACAGATGGTCTGTCAAAAGCAGGCAAAGTCTTAATGACGAACTATGATTGTGGTATTTAGTAGCTAGGAAAAAAAATCTATTCTCCAATGTATGGTAATCTGCTAAACATGCTATGACAGGCATTTTAGGCACAGTGTATGGTTACTTTCGCAGTTATGATATGGAATAGTATTTAGTTCTTCTGTAAGAAATATCCCTTGAGGAGTAGAGGTGAAATAAGACTAGAATTCACATAGTTTTAAGTTACACAATTTTCTATAAATAGAGTGCCTATTAAAATGAAAAAATAGAGCATCTATTAAATCTGCCATGGATTTCAGTGGGAACAGAAGTGGGTCATAGGTCTGCATAGAAACTCAAAATAATGAAATTTTATGCATGGAAGTGCCTGCACCATGCCCCAGATTCTCCATCAGATTTTGTACTGTTCTTTTTCCACATAGATTTGGATTCTTGCAGTCACCCTTGATCTACTCGTATTCATATTTGTAATGTGTTTCAACAAAAAGGTATGATTCTCCTTATGTTCTGGATATTGTCTTGTCTATGGGAGCAACTTTTTTCAGCTCTTATTATTGATAAGAGCATAAGCATAGACGTTGCACAGTAACCAGCCTCACTGACGAGAATGTTACCTTATATCACTGTGGCATAGCGAAGGTGGCAAGAGATGCATTTACATGCTGTCAAATTACATTTACAATTTTACATTAGCAAGGTCCTTTATGTTGCTGGTGCAGTGTTAGGAGTGCCATGGAGAGATGGAGGACAGATGCCTACACCTGAATCAATGGAGGAGGAGTGGGATTAGCAGCTGACCACAGTTTAAGATATTGAATAAATGAAGAGCCAGATGTTAAGCTAACACACATTAAAGCCAGGCAATGTCTGTCCGACAGTGAACCAGGCTTCCATCATTTTTCATGTGCTACACTCTGGCAGAGGCATCTTTTACAAAGCGAAATTGGATGTCCAGTTTTGCAGAGAGTCCAGTTTTGCCGCTCACTTAGATGACTTTTTATCATTACATGTGGATCAATAAATCATCCATAAATATTTTGTGTTGCAACCAGAAGTGTTGCAAACAGGTTCTGTTTCTTGTACATATAGCTTACAAACAAACCAAAATGGATTATGGGCTGAAACAGTGACAAGTTCTTCACTAAGGATGTTCAGTTTTGGTTAAGATTATTGGAAGTCATGAAAGCCTATTATAAAATCCAGAAATATTTTAGTTTCTATAGAATTCTTAAAATTTACATAGTTCTGGTGATCACATACAGGTGTGACTGCTCTGGTAGCTTTGTATTATAATTAAAGTAATACATGCCTAAAGTTCAGATTGTCAGAAGGCCTCAAAGAAAAATCAGTATTTCTGAAATATTACTTAGGATATAATACTGTAAACATAAAGACAAGAGCAGCAAGAAATACTGCCTTAGAAATGTAAGATCATATGGCTTGGCATTTCAGATCAGATTGTTATTTTCAGTCATTATTAGCAGTTATAACACTTATTATAGTTTTAAAAGACAGCTCCTGTTGTCTGCATTTAATCAATTGTGCAATAGGAGTACATCACAGAGCAAATTCCTTCTATGAGTGATCATTCCATTTATGCCAATAAGTGAGATTTTATTGTCCTTATCTTGCTTTTTGTGTGAACAATTTGGAATTTTCAATTTTCTTTTATCTCTACTGAATAGCAGAGACATGCTGACTGAAACACATTGGTAGGAGAAAAATAAATGTGCAGTTGTTAAATATCTAGGTATGGATATTAAGTCATTGACAAATATGTGGGGCCTCTTTCGGTCCTATCTGCTGCCACTGGCAGATTTTTTAGTAATATGTGAAATCTCCCATTCAGATCCTGAGCATTAGGCTGTATTCAACAGAGGAGCCAAGAGGTTAACAGAACACTGACCCTTTCCCCAACTCTTGTAAGGCCTCATGATATGAAAATATGAAGTATTGTCTCATTCAGATTTTTCAGTTCACAATGTGCTTCCTTTGCTGCAGTCAGTTTCCTAGTGATTTTTAGTGGCTCACAAGCTGTGGATATTTTAGAAAAGTTCATTTATAGGCCAGTTGCACCAGACATTCCAGTTGGCTTCTCTAACCACAAGAATGTAATAAACTAGGGAAAAATGTGGAAAAGTAATGATGGAAACAAGGCAATGGAAGTCCTTTGTGTATGAAGATGCAGTGTGCTACCTGCATGGCCTGTTATTTGTTGGCTTAGCTTAATTCAACTCTGAAATCTCTTGTATCTCATTTTTCAATTCCCTGTGATGTTTAGTTTTGATAAGTTCTGAAAGGCAAAACTTTGCAGAGTTCATTGCAATGTGGGTTTTTCCCCTTGCCCAGAGCAGCCTTTGCAGCAGTTTGCTGTGGTCTTGCTGTGCACTGTGTCAGTGAAGAACCTTCTACTGGCTCTTGCCAAGTCCGGAGCTGGCATGACTCCTCCAATAGATTCAAAATGATGGCAATCTCCAGGAAGGCCATGTGTTTCAGAGAAGAGATAAGTGTTTACCTTCCTGGTTCAGAGGTCCATCAAAAGTCACTAAGAAGCTTCCAAGTATCCCATTTGTCATCAAGTGATGGACTTCTCTGGTGTGCTGTAGGATCTAGGAAATGATCTCATGGCACTTATATAATTTCTGTTGATCTGGAAGCATTATCTATGTGTATTGTCACTGGATATCTTGCTGTACTATTGTAGTGGCTTTGACTGATGTGGAATCTGCTTTCCTCCGGGCACCCCATACAGTGCTGTGCTTTGCATTAGTCGTTCAGCAGGGTTGATACCTCTCCAGTGATACCACTCCAGTGTTTTGGCTATTGCTGAGCAGCACTTGCACAGTGTCAAAGCTTTCTCTCCAAAACACCCCTCTACCCCTGAGGACAGCAGGCTTGGAATGGGCAAGAGTTTGTGAGGGGACCCAAATGGGACAGCAGATGCAAACTGACCAGAGGGACGTTCCATATAGTGTCATGCTTAGCAATAAAAGCTGAGGGGAAAGAGGAGGATGCAAAGACATTCCCCATTATGGCATTGGTCTTCCCAAGCAATCATTACAAGTGCTGAGCCCTTGCTTTCCAGGAAGTAGGTGAACATCTGCTTGCTGAAGGGAAATAGGGAGTAAATTCCTCTTCTTGCTTTGCTCCAGGTGCAGCTTTTGCTTTTCTTACTATACTGCCTTTATCTTTTCTTACTAAACTCCTTTTTCATTTCACTTTTGTCCTCCTGCTGAGGAGGGGGAGTAAGAGAGCAATGGGGTGGGTGACTGGTAGCCAACTGTTATCACTGCACCATCATTGTCTTACCTAAGACTGTACAAAAATGGGACCAACCTGACCTATCTCAATAAGCATATTTGGCACACACAGTTACACAAAATTCAGATCATCTTCCTGATGTATTTTAACGTGAAACCCATCTGTGTCACTAGCATTTACAAAGAAATGCTACTTTATCTGTAAATGGTGATCTGTGGTTTGCAAAATAAGAGATTAAGGATTTGACATACATTTAAGACAGTATCATTATTCAGGCTTTCCATAGATCTTCACAGATCTCTTCAGATGTCTTCACAGTGATTCTAAAGCCCAGGAGCTATTAACACAGTTGATAATCAGGAGGTTTCTCACTTTGCTACTGGCAGAAGAGGTTGTCAGTATGAAATGCAGCTTCAGATGGTATTTCCTGCTAAGGGAACTGTGAAATGGTGGTGTTTCCTGTAGGGAACTGTGGAAGTCTATAAGAAAGGTACGGGTAATCATACAGAAGGAAAAATTAATTTGAGGTGAGTAAGAATGGTTTCTGTCATTTGTTACAGGGAGGACAATGCGTGAGAAAGTAATGTAAAAATATTGGTGGATGTTATGAATGAATGCAGCTCTCCATATAGTCCGTTCTTGAACAGTACAGTCCTGATTCACTCAACCATATAAAATTATAATTAGTCATGTCCCGAAATCAGCACAGCTTGCTGAATAGGCTGTTTATATAAGATCCCTGTAGCAGACTTAGGAGTCATGGCATAGGAAATGAATGCTAGTATAAAAAATCAAACAGTTTTTCCCATAAGAAGCTGTAGCACAGCTAACGTCCTGAGGTCAAACACAGCTCTGTATAGATGAAAGAGTCATAAGGCTGTTTCAAGCTACAACTCAGATAGTTTCTGCAGGTGAACATGGCATCAGTGCACCCTGTACAAAAACTACTGCATTCACCAAATGATGCAGCAGAAAATCCTAACCTCACAGGAATTAGTGGAAACGTTGCCATTCATTTGACAGGATCGTAACTTTATTAATCACTATGGCTGGCAGAAACTGGTGGAGCAGGGGAGTGTGATCACTTTGAGATCAGCCTACAGGGTATGAGTACACACCCAGCCAAATTTTGCAGGGTGCCACAGACAGTGATATACAGTTGCTTCTTGTAAAAATGACAGCAAGAAACCTCTTGCTTTATGATGAGCAGGTGGTAAGATTTTGTAGCTCAGTGTTTGTGAGCCTCTAAATTGGAGTATGAAACCTTTGCCTGTAAAAAGCACATTTTGGAACATTTTCCCAGAGCTTTTTAAGTATCAGACCTGGGTATTTATTTGGAAAAAGACTTCCTGCTTAGAAGTGTTCTTTTACATTTCTTGAGGATATTTGTGACGAGGACATTTAAAAACCAAAGTATTCAAGTGAGTGGCTTAACTTTTTTCCTGACTGAAAGGATAATTCAAGCATGCAAAGCCATGTTCATGTCTACAGTCACAAATCTTCCTGTTCTGCTTTTATGGAATACCTTACACTGGGAACCATGTGCAGGAGTAGAGCTGATGTGTGTTATGATAATACAAATAGTAAATACAGGAATAATCAGCAGCAGATGGGATCTTCACACAGCATTTGCTGAGGAGTCTATAGGAATATCACCCCAGTACAGGAGGCCACATAGCAAGGGATGAGGGAACAGTCAGGATTCTATAACTGAAATTAACTGTATGTTGTTTCAATTAATTGTTCCAATTAGTCTCTTTTCAGTTATGCTTTTTTGGTAAAGGTGTCATCTGGGATACTGTGAGAGATTGAAAATGCCCTAATGGTCAGATGCTCATCAATTAAAGAACTTTCTAATTAGCTCCCTGAGAAGAATTTATTGTAGGAATTAAAAATTTTGAAGGTGGAATGATTGAGAAGTTGTTTTTATTACAAGACTAGTTTTCCTCTCAGTGATAGCATTATTTCTGTTGCCAAAAACAATTTTTTCAAAACCTCTTAATAGAAAAGAAGGAAACAGCTGGTTTGTTTCTATCTAGCAAAGACTTGTTCTTGTGAGCTCCCTTTCACAATGATTTAGTAGCTGGGGTGTGAACAACACAATGGCTTTAAATCACTGTTTTAGAAAAAAAAGCCAAAATAATCACGCACATTTGAACTACCAAAGCTACTTTTCATGAAGTCAGATCAAGAGGTACACTTTAGGTTTTTTTTAGTCAATGAGGCATTTCCTGACAAATACTCATTAAAAATGGGTGGGTTCTAGATCTGGTTAAAATATTTCTGAGTTTATATATATATATTTTAAATGGAAAACTGAAGTCTAAGATGCAGCTTCAAAAGTTTCTTTTCTTTTCCCCAGTTTTTGTTTGCAATGGAAGTTCACACAGTACTATTGCTAGCAGTTGTTTCCCCTGAGGCTGTAAATGCAAAAGGACAGAAAGCTCTGCCTAAAAGCATGGCCTAACAGATGCTTTCTGCCACAGCCGGTAACCATCTCCAAGTCCAGTTGTATCATAGTGCCTTGATATGCTGAGATTCAAGTGTTTCAAATAGAATTCTAAGTGTGGCACACAGCCCACACCTTAATCCAGACCACCAAAGCCTGCATACTAAGCAAAGGCCTTCAATTTAAGAGCTTAACCACAAATGGAACTGTTCATGAACATGTCTAGGGTTAATCTGTGCATAAGTATAGCTTGTGAATGGTTGCACCTTCCTCCCTGACATTATCTGCTTGTCTTCCATTAGGAATGCCGAGACAGATCACCAGAGTTGTTTAGTTGTGCTGTTACTTCAGCTATGATGATCTGAAGGAATTTTGTCACAGAGAGGTGACAAAAATTAGGGAAATGTGCCATCTTATCCGTCAGCTTTATTATGTGGTATGAACAGATGGCATGTGACACCTTTATCGTCTGCTTTCATGTTCATTGAAAGTATTTTAGCAACAGGACTCAAATCAGGTTCTTAGTATTCCTGTCTATTTCTTGTCTTTACCTAAGAGAATAATTTAACTACAGATTAGAGCACTGGATTAATTTCTCTGTCTCTATATGTAGGTATATATGTGTGTATATGTATTAATGGACACATACAGAAATATATATATGCACACCTATATACTTAAGTTATAAGCCAACTTCCTTTGTTGCCTTTGCTTATGATTTCCATGTAAAAAATCTGCAGTTAACCAGTACACTGAATGAAGTGAGGCTCATAACTTCTCCATCCTAAACCTTGTTTGTCAAAGTTTTCTGACACTTTTGGAACCTCTTACTAAAAACAGGTTAAACAGCATGTAAAATTGTCCATTTTTGCATCTAGCAAATTAGCGATCTTTGCCACAGCATTTAAATGGTCATAAAGCTAAGTTTTTGCATGTGTCTGCTGGCAATATGATTCATTTAATAACTAACCTCTAACATTGACACAGCAGGAGCTTCAAAATCAGCTTTTTCTAGATTATCTGTTAAATAAAATACTTTTATAGGTATTTTTTGTATTTCTGACATGTGTTGTTCAAAAACTTTTACCTTCTTATTCATTCAGGTGAAAAGAACTGAGCAGAGCACTCTCCCCATAAAATGCTCAGAAGCTGTAATTTCCTTTAAGTCCTGTCATACTGGTGAAGAGATTTATGTAATCTGCAGTGATTTATGCAGAAATGTACCTCATCTGCATTTCTTATGATTTATGCTGCTTTGATGTATTCTTGGAAGAGCAAGGAGGAACATTACATCAGAACAAAGCAGTGTTTGGCATATGATAAATCATGGCTTCTCAAAAGCCAGTCATGCATTTCTCTGTTTACACAGTATTCCTGGAGTGATAGTACAATGGCCCTGTCCATAAGCAGTGTGCAAGTTCACAATGGTCTTAACTCCCAGACCATACATTCCTTCTGCCTCTTTTGTGCTGGCATTAGCAGCTATGTAGCTGTGATGTGAAAATGAAGCTTTTCTGTTTTGGTGTGGTTTTTTTGTTTGTTTGGTTTTTTTTGTGGTTTTTTGTTTTGTTTTGTTTTTGTTGTTGCTGTTTTGTTTTTTGATAAATGTTATGCAACATTAGTGAGCATTCCACATTGCCTTGGCTTACACTGATTGTGAAACCCACCACTAGCTGAGATGTGAGGAAAAAAGAAGTGTTTGTCAGTACTGTAAGTCCATATTTACAATCTCTTTCATCCTCTGTTCTGTATGAGAAAAGAGGACCAGCCAAAAGTATATCTGTCAGAAAGCTACATAAATTGCCTTAGGTTATTAGGGCATGCTGTTGCTCTCTGCCTCTTCTCCATTTCCTACACCTTCTCACTTGATTGAGTTTTCAGTGATATGTGTGTTTCCACTTCTCAAGTATCCTTCTTCTCCATGTTCATTCTCTGTATATTGGCATTTTCTTCTTTTTCTTAATATTGAGCTCCTTGAATCCTACTCTGTCTGTAGCTTCTATTTCTGGCTGATTCTACTGCATAAAACAGCCCTTTGGGGCTGAAGGAACTCCACCATTTGCTTTCACTAGTCAGCATACCTTGGTAAAGAGTTTTGGGTACCATATAATGCTGGACTTCAAAATCTTTGGCATACTGGGTTTTGCAGATGGCTGACTAGACTGCATGGTAATACACTTCACTTTAATTAATTGTAGCAATAAACTTCAGAGATTCTAGGTACCTTGGTATATTTATTTATGTTGGGATCATTTTACTTTTTTATTATTTTATATAATAAAATCATTTCTTTCATATATGGAAGAGGATTAAGAGCTAGAAAACATGAGGTCTCTCAAAATAAGCCTCATTGTTTGTTTTTTACATAAGCTCAGGGAAATGCCCATTGTATTGTTTTGAATAAATTATGAAGTACCTGCAGAGTTTTTTTTTTACAGAAAGAACTGACTGGGGCATGCCAAGCAGGCTATGTTCTGGACCAAACATCCATGAACTGAGATATTAAAGACCCATTATAGACAACCCTTAGAGAATGTAACAGATTAGGCTGATTATATTTGTTCTGCTTGAAGGCATTTATCACAAGTTTCTTGTGGAAGATCTCTTGTTCAAAACAAGAGGACACCGGTGAACACACTCTTCATTCATCCATTGCTGTGGGTATTCTTTCATGCAATTCCAAAAGCCTCTGTGTGACAGATTATAAATTTTGCCAATTGATGGTAATGTACTTTAATAGCCTCTAACATCTCTATGGGAAGCATAAGACAAGGTTTAAAACATGTTATTTAACCCATAGTCTCCAGACATTAATAATTGCAATAAGTGTCTAACACTGTTTCTAATATTGCCAGCTTCAGCTAGAAAAGTAGATGAATTGACTTCACCAACACTTTTTCCAAGGCAGAACTTTAAGAATTTCTTTCTCTTGGCTCAAATCTTGCCTATCTCACATCAACCACTATTGTTATTATTGCTGCCACGACCATCATCATCATTACTAGCAAACAATAATCCATTATGTAGATGTGCTATTTATGACTATTTTCATGAGGACTTTGAGAGAGATGTTATGTGCAGTGTGCACATAACTTTGTTTATCTCAAATTGCTATTTCAAATGGTCTTTCTTTGAGGACCACATAAATGATGTCAATGCTAGCAGAACAAGAATCAAAGACTACCTCTGTGTTTTATAGGAAAGGTAACTGAACAGGCACTGGAGACTCTGGAAAGCAGCGGTTAAATGTAAGCCTTACAGGGCAACTGTGCTAATGACACACATCACTTTCAGAGGTGTAGGAAAGTGTGACATACACATTACTCATTTAAAATACAGCCTGTGTGTTTCTGAGTGGTGTAAACTATAAAATAATAGTGTCCTCAAGCAACTCCAGCCTGTTCACTGCTAGGTTCTCAAACCAGATCCTGGACTTCCTTGACCTAAGATGAGAGGAGATTCCACAATCAGGAGGGCAACCATTGCTCTCATACTTAACAGCTGATGGTGAGCCTTGAGGGCCCTCTATACAAACAGCTCCCAAAGAACAGCAGAGAGATAACAACAGTCTAAACCCAGTGTAAATCAAATAGCTTAGGCTTTTTTATAACCTTCACCAAATCTTTGAAATATAGATTATGGAGTCTCTGTTGCATTATACTACATTAACTAAAGCCATCACACATTCCTCAGTTATAGTCATGATTTTAGGGAATGGGCCAGGGACTGATTATAAAAATACCTTTATCATCCTCTTTTGGCTGTAAAATGTTCATCTTTTAAGATGATACACTGCAAGCCTTCAGTGTTAGGAGCTAGAAATTATTAACTTCTAGGAAAATTATTTAAAATGTGTGGTGGGAAAGGACAATGCCAACACAGAGCTTGATCAGGCCTCTTGCCAAAGGCCTTGAGAACTGTGCAGAACTTGGTTTCTTAAGTGTCTTTTATCTTACTGTTTATGAAAAGACTTTCTCAGACCTTTTTCTGTGTGGGTTTTCATTTTCGTTTTTTTATGTTTTGGGTTTGTTTGGTTTTTTTAACCAGCTATTTTGAAAGAAATAGCATTATCAGTTGAAAAAGAATGAACCTAGATGATAAAAAGCTGGCAGATGATGCTACTAAAAATTAAAAAGCATTAGGGCTTCTCTAACTTTTGCTCAGAGCTAAGGATAACTTTACTAGCGTACTGGATGGAGAAGCAGTAAAACACTGTCCTTCTGGGTGTGCCAAGGAAACCACATCTGCTTCTGCATGTTTTCTGTTTGAGTGTACCAACAGCTGAGCTACAGATTAACAGATTAGTGCCCTTGAGAGGAGAATAAGACAGCAATTAAATTTATTAAAGTACTTTGAAAAGACAGCTTGTATCTTTGAGTCTTCATCTAGGGCTTTTTTTTGCTGTAATATAAAATCTATTTTGTGATGGCCAGTCTGTTAAAGCAGTCATAGACAATGATTAGGGCTAGTGTGAGCCAAAATGTAGTTACTCAGTTTCTATTTTGAAAGGTTTACATTGCATAGATAGCTTGTAATGTAATTCTAACTGATAGGAAAAATTAATTCAGTAATTAATTAAGTACCTCTCTGGAACAAGTGGACCTATAGGTATTCCGTAAAAATATGGTTCAAATCAGCGCTGATCAAGTCATAGTGTCTGCATTTGCCTCATGTACTGGCAGTTCTAATCAACCACAGTGTGGGTCAGTGCCCTCTCTGTACAGCTTTTCCTGATAGGTATCTTCAATGGATACCCAAAAAGCAGCTGAGAGATGTCAAGAATGACTGATGAATGTTACTGGCTTCTTGCATTTTTAGGGACTTTGTGTTCAATTCTCTAGCTGTAGACCTTAGGCATTAAGGAAATTTAGAGACAGCAGTTTCTCTGGATTTGAGTCAGACAGGTTTCAATGCCCATATTGAACGGAGATTCTACTCAGTGAACTTTGGTCTTTAGATTAATTTTCCTTTCTGCAAAGATGCAAAGGCAAGTGATATTTCCAGCACTTTAAGCAGGCAAGATTCTCAGTCCACTAGTTTATACTACTGCTGACACCTCTCCAGCTACTGAAGACCTCTTTGAGATTTTAAGTGAGGCTCACTGGTGTGAGGCTTCTTTCCTTAAGAGTAGTGACAATGGTAGTCACAACTCCTTTGTTAAGAAAAATTGTAGCCTTTGTAGAGGGGTTTGATTCTTCTTAGGGAAGATCCTTTCTGATTTCAGTAACATGAATAGAGAGAGAGAGAGTGTAAAAATAAGCTGAAATCTTGGAATGGCTTCTGCTATTACTTTGCTTTTTACCTCTGGAAAGGAAGAGAGGTGGTGCTTACCAATTAGTTAAGGGTATCTCATCACAGCTGAATGAAGGTGCTGTTACGGTTTTGTGCTGGTTTATCTTTGCCAGATAGTTTAAGATAGCATAAATTAAAAACAAAGCATTGCACACCCAGTGGCACACATTCTCCTGTGAGCCAGCAACTTGAGCTTAAGCTGTTCAGGGAACTGGGCTGTGCATTCTCTTTAAGCCCATTAAGTTGCTTGCTAACTGTGTAAGTAGTAGCACTAGTTAGCTGCAAATGTTGTTGATTTTCTTTGGGAATGGGATAACAACATATCTGAGATTTGAATGTCCTTGTGGAGGGAGTACAACTCAGGTACATCTAGCAGGCTCTGCTTTACTTCTTGTTTAGCTAAATTAATTTGTTAGGCAGACAATTTGTCAAAATTAGCTGTTGTTTCTTGGGTATTTGTGACTGTACAGGAGGAGATGTACCTGAAAGTACACTTCCTCTTTAATTAATCTGAAAGATTAAAATTATTTATACTCTGATCTATGTCTTTCCCCCAGATCAGCACAACTACAAAATCACAGGGCATCATGTCCCTTACTTCAAGCCCCTCCACTGAAATCCTCCACATAGACCAAGCAGAAGCCTGGGTACAGGAAAAGGCTTTGCTGCTTGCTTCTGGCATGTCATTATGGTGTGGAACAAGTATTGCCATTTAGTAGTGTCTGCTTTTGACTTTCTGCAGCATCTTTATCTTGCTTCAGAAATGTGCGAAGGACATTCACAGGACAGATGTCTAAAACAATTGAAATGGGGAGAGAGAAAGAAGAGGAAAATTGGAAAAGGCCATAGCTTTTTTACATAAATGGGAATTTTAAAGACAACAGGAGAAAATGTAAGTGATACCTTCTGCAAGAACAAGACTATAAGAGATGGGTTTGCAACTTCTTAATTTTATCTGAAGCAAAAGATGTGCTTTGAAGCCAAATTGGCTTTCTGGACTTGGAGAGATATTAGTTATCTGCTTGGAAACCATCCACAACACCTATAAAGATGATGTTTTCAGCTTATGGTCCCAAATATGGGTTCTTTTACCCGGTGTGTAAGAACCCAATTCACACATAGAGTTAGAATATTTGTTTATTTAATCTCTGTGCAGAGATAGGTGCTAGGTTGTAAATCCACAAAAGTAGCACACCTTCAGTATGACGTGCTCATTTTTATACACTTTTAACGACAAAAAATTGGCATTTCTCATATATGTAACAACCTAATGTAGTCCATGGCTTTGCATTCTCTCATCTCTTCTCTGTTTGATACACTTATTTTATGGCACATGCTCCACAGGCAAGAGGCTTATGTGAGTAAGGGGTGAGTAAGGGGTGAGTCTGTGGGTGGTATTTTACTAGGTTAATGACTAACACTAGCACAAAGTTCAATCAAAGTTATTGTTTAGTTTTATCAACAGTTTGGTTTTCTCTGTAGTTTGATTTATAGTGTCCTGTTCTTACTTCTTGGATCTTGGCTCTGGGTTCCTTCACGTTTGGTTGGTTCCTCTTTTTTCATAAAATGAGGGAATAACCTCTTTTTTTATCCCATACTATACTTTTGTAAATTTTTAACCCTCTTATGATACTTTATTTCAACAAGTATTACTCTGCCTCATGCCCTTATAATGCAGCATTTCCTCCTTGCAAACAAGGAGGTGTCCTCCAGGCACAGTAGCCAAGGAAGGTGATTTTTATGCATAAACTTCTGACTCCATTATAAACTGTACAGCCACTAGAGATCCTGGAGTTTGTTCCAAAGAAACCAGCAAATCTGTTGCGTAGAGCCTACAGGTGAGGGCTAGTCATGGGTAGGTCCTGTCAGATGCTGAGTGCCCTTGCCTTGGAGATCACAGCACCCATCAACTGGCACTGGGAGAAGAGCTGTGGCCCCACTTCAGGCTGCTACTTTCCTACCTGTGAAATTCTCCACTGGAATTCCCTTGTGTCACTAGTGCTAAATAATTCCCTTTTCAAGTTCAGAGGTGTCTGCCACTGTGTGGACAAATGCAAATAAACTTTGAAAAAGGCTAAGAAATCTCTGAGTATGAGATGGTGTCCATTTATGTAAAATATCTCCAGCACCATCAGAGCAGAGAAGGTTTTTTTTTTCTGAATTTCTAAAAATTTTCTAGAAATTGTGAGACTCTGCATTTAACTGCATTTTTTTCCGTTCTAGACCTGGGTCCTCTTATTTGAGCATCTCTCAATTATGCCTGTCATGTGCCTGCATAGAGCTGCATTGCTTCAGGAAAGTCTCTAGGTAAATGGTGGACTGAAAACTGGCTTCTTAGGGATATTGGCTGTTTACAGATTGTTTGGTCCACGTATTAGTTGTGTGGAGTACAAGGAGCAAAGCTTTAATCTATCTTCTATAAATTATTAGGGTTCAGTGGATGAAACTGAGCAGGGCCTTCACTTACTAGTCACAGCCTGAGAAACAGAAGTTTGGTGTAGCCTGGATCCAGCCTTTGATAGAATTAGAGTAATCCACCTCAAAAGTGATCATGCCCAGGTCATTGTGACCATTGCTTATCTGGGGAGAGGGAGTGACTCCTGCTCAGCTGGAGGTGATAAAAGGCCTTCTTCCAGACTTACTACGAATATCCTCAGGGCTTAACTTGATGTACTTTGCTAGATGCTGTATGGAGGATAAGGCCAGTTGTTCAGCTAGCTCTTCAAAGGATTTCTACTCCTTAATCAGCACTGACTCAGCCATACTGGCTCCTGTTGAGGTCTGCCTTGGAGGCATGCTGATGCCCTGAGGGACATCACTGGTCATGAGCAGAATTTTAGTGTTTGCTGACAGTAGCCATAGGTCCTGCTGAACTCCATTATTGAAAAGCCTGAAGCAATCCTGGTTATGCTCCCCGTGGGAACAGTCTTTTGGTCTTTGTGCACAAGGACAGTATCTGCCGACATGACAGTTGCACTGTCAAAATCTGGGTTATGTTCCCAGGCAAGCTGTTGGTCATCTGCAGGAGCTGAGCAGATAGTCACAGCCAGCCGCAAATTGGTGTTCCCCCGAGGAAAGGAGGGGAATTAAAGCTATTAAAGCCTGACTCACTATAGTTTCGGTTCCTCCAGGGGATGAGCATCTCTCTTCCTACTGACACAGACAGTGACAAACCACTAGTAAATACAGTATTGCAGGCTGTAAGATAAATTTGCATGTTGTCAAGAGTGTGTGGACTCTCTCACAACTCCTGTAAAGCATTTTGTTCCCTAAGTGCTTGTCATTCACCATTCATCTTTCAGTCCCCTGATAGCTGTTCTCCTTGGTCATCTTGTGGAGAGCCAGAGGGAGTCCCATGTCTATCCAAACCGTTGTTATACTGCTATTGCTGCAATGTGTATTGTGTTGATTGCTATCAGTCTCTATCACAGCATGTTTTTTTCAGCATGTATTTACTGGACAGCCATTTCCTGTGCTCAGAGAGAAACCGTTTTCTGTCCTTAATCAAAGCCCTAGGAAGGAAAACAGTCAGCTCTGACATGTACCACTTCTCCATTTTCTGCTTACCTCATTTCTAAGTAGTAACAGCTTTATTAGCCAGCCTTAGCAGTTGGACAAAGAAAAGGGTGTACACACAGGCTTAATGATAGAAGTTGAGCTATTTCTGTAACAAAATTGGGTTGCTAAAAGTTTACATGAAAAAGAATTCATAACCTCATGCAGCAAACCAATATAATAAGGGAAATGCCTTTTCAATTAAATAAATCAAATATAAATACATTTAACAAACCAATCAGTGTATTTTGAGGAAATGCTGTCTATTCTTGCTGAGAACACAGGATTCATTCATCTTCCTCTAGGTGCTAACAATGAACTGAAGATAAGAAACAAATCTGATCATTGATTTGTGCAGTTCCAGTATGCTTGGAAAAGGAGAATTGTTTTATTCTGCACACAGATGCTTCCTACAGCAGGCAGGAGAAACATCCTAAGTGCGCAGTGTGATTTTCCAACAGGAAAATCTCCTGGGGTTCTAAAAACAGGCTTTTGCATTTTGCAGATATGGAAAAAATAAAAAGGGCCGATTTTCACATTAAAAGTGATGGGAGGAGAAGAGGAGGAAATCAGACAGAATGTTTTCCATTTGATGCTATAGACAGGTGCAAATATATGCTTTAAGTAGTATTTTTCCAGTAAAGTTCCACTAAAACTATATGGAATCTCTCTGTATAGAAGATAGTGCATGCTCCGTAAGAATCATTGTGGAAAACAACTGGAATGATAGATGTGTATATTTGACAAACAAACTGTTACGTTTTTGACATTCTTCCTGTAGTTCCACTTGCTTTATTTTCTAGAGAAGATGAGTTGGTTTTAACTCTCCATAATAGCTAACACAGCATTAGTCCTCCCAGTAAATAGAAGCTAAAGAATCTCTTGTAAGGATAATTAAGAAATAGAAAAGTTAATGCAGATACTCTATTTTAAGCATCTTGAACAGCTCTGAGTGTGTTCAGTAGAACACGTGTCAACTCACAACATGGTCTGCCTGGACTCCTGTGGAAATCATTTAAGGGACAGTTTGTTTTTTTCAACTGATTCTTTTGTAAAATACTCTCTGGTTAGAAATCTTTGATAAATATTAGTTAAGCATAAACCCTAAGTTGTGACAGTCTTTTGTATTTGCTCAATTCTTGAGACAGAGACAGGCATAAATGGACATTTATAGCTCAAGAAATGGGTTATCTTTCTCTAGTATGGTTGAATGAATGCATCTTTTGCATGTTTTAGTGGATTACACTAGCTTAAAAAGAAAGAAGTGTACAAGTGCATTGGTTATTTTTATCCCACTCAGAGTTTGCTTGCTCCTAATAACACTGAGGTTGTAGAGGTTTTTGGAGTGATGATCAAAATGCATTGCCATTGTGGTTGTTTTCTAAACCAGAAAAAGGAAGGTAGAAAAAACCCCATGTGGGACTGGGAAAGATTTTGTAAAATGTAGAAAAGGATGACTCCTTTTAGAAGGAAAGAAACTCTGCCAGTTGTTCTTGACAAGCTTGTTCTCTGCTCAGAGTTTTTATGTAAGTGTGCATTTATGCTTGGGCAGGTAGGATATGGCAAACCATCAAAAAACAAAGCAAGATTCTTTGGGAGCAAAACCCTTTAAACTTTAGGAAGCTGATGGTATTGTACTGAACACCATTTTTTGGTCTGAGTAAACTTTCTGCACTGAATAAGAATTTTTCTTATTTCAATTCTTTTGTGTGCTAACTTTTTTCTTTCTTGGTTAACAATATCGTTTTGAAGTGAAATCTTCAGTGATTTTTGAAGTACTTCTCAAAAGACTGATAAGGTAGAATAATTAATTAGTCACAGTGGCTCTTGACATTTCAAGATAAGTCATGGCCTTCTTAACAAGGAGGACATGATGGAGGGACTATAGACTTGATTAAAGAAAGACTTAGGTCAATCAGGGATGAATAGGTCATTTTGGTGATTATATAAATGTTTCTTTACAGAAGTTCTGTGTGAGAAGGATGGTATATCAGAGTGATACATTCTCCCAGAAGTCTGGGGTGGGGGAAGAGGGAAAGCAAAGAAAGATGTCAGCTGCATAAAATGAATGACTTCTCTTGAAGAACTGTTGAATGACCAAGTATATTAGCTGAATGATATAAGTTTAATTGCAGCTACTTAAATGGATGCTTGGTATAAAGTAGACTTCCTTCTGTAAGGGAAAGGAAAATACCGACAAACTCCTAGCTAACTAAGCTTTTAGGGTAATTTCCTCCCTCTCTACTTTCCCTGTAAAGTCATGGAACTGGTCTTTGAAAAGCACCTGCAAAATGCCAGGGTTCTGCTCAGGCTTTGCAAATACTCCTGTTGCCCTCATGCAGTTCACCCTGACCTAATGAGCTAAACAGAACCCCCTATCACTGCACCAGCAGTGCTGCTCCCTCAGCCTGCTCGGGGACAGACAGTGTACTCTGCCATGAGATAGCAGAGCCTGAGGTATTCATATCTTTTCGTGGGGCCTCTCCATGAGGCTGGAGGAAAGCTGTACACCTGCTTCAAGACTGTGATCCACTTCTTTTCCTAGCCACCATCTTTCTTCCCTCCACAGAGGCAGGCACCGCCTATTTTATCTGGTTAAGCAGACTACTGCACTGACAAATTCCCTCCCTAAAGTAATTTCTTTTCAAGAAAACTAAGGCAAATCAGCAGAGTCTGTGAAGAAGTGTTGAATTAAACCATGTTATACAGCCACGGAAGCTCCCATCCACGTGTGACATTACTAGATTGCAGCAGCTTTCTCCTACTCCACCAAAGGATAATTTATTGTGATTGAAGAACAGCAATGCAGGCGTGAATGGGAGTCCTTATAGAGGGTGAAGGGTTAATGAATTTAATTTATACTCTGCATTGATGTACTACTGCAGTCCTGGTGTGGCAAATCCACACTAAATGCCACCAAAAAGTCAGGTTGAGTTTTTTGTTTATCGGTTTTGGTAGTGAGGCATTTTTAAAAGATAAGCAAGAATCCCTGTGTCACCTGCTTAATTTGGGTGCCTTTGTCGGGCACCCAAAACTGAGGTGCATCTCAGTTTTCACCTTCAGTCCCTTTCCCCACTTCAAATCATTTGGCAGGAGTCTGGAAGTAAGTCAATTCTGAGCTGGCACAGAGACTTTTTTGACGTGAAAGCACACATTTCAAATATAAGAACTTTTTGTGACCTTCTCATCTGAGTCATTTTACTGTTCTGCCCAGCTGCTGTTACCTATCATGTCGAAGATAGCCACTTCACTTGAGTCCCATCCCCAGCAGACTAATGGAATTATGGCAGCATTCAGATCGCAGGCATGCAATTGCACCCTTTTTGTGTGAGTAATTATTCTCTATTTTGGTGACTTGAGCCACCAAGCTAGAGGTTTCTCATCTTGCCATTTTTTTTTTTTTTACTGCATCCCAGACCTGTAAGACTAGAATTAAATCCATGTAGTCCATAGAAGGTAGCTAAGTAAAGAGAGCCTGCTGGCAGAAGGATCAGTGTTGCTGCGCAAGGTATCCAGCTTTCCTGGGAAGCATTTAGGCATTCACAGATTCAAAACCCCTGAAGAAAACCCAGTGGCACAGTAAATGCCGCAGGATCCCCTTTAGTGCCTGCTTTATTTGATAAAAGGTTTGTTTACATGGTTTAATATCTGTAATTAGTCTGCATTGTTGCTTAACTGCTGCTTTAATTTGCATTACAATTGTTCTTTGAGGTTAGTAACTGAATACATTTTCTTCAAGTATTACTACTCTTTATGCTTTGTTTTATGTCCACATTTCATGGGTCCCTGTGCAAAAATATTTTTTTTTATTGAGCTCAGCAGGTATTCCTATGACTAGTCTGACCAGCTGTCTTCCTTCTCTTTCTTTTTTGTTCACAGATCAAATTTATCTCAGAGAAACAAATGCTGCCAAATGGTTGGTATTAATAATGCATTGAAAGCTGCAGACACATCTGATATTTTCTTCTATTCTTGAGGAAAAGGATTGTTGTAAACCTTTGAATGTTCCTTTCGTTCCTCCAGTTAGAGTAATCTTGAGAGCTCTTGAGGTACTCAAGGAAGGCTTACTGGAATGTAAGTAGGCTTTTCTAAAAGAAAAAACATCCTACTTTTTCACTTTGTTCTAAAGGAGTGTCTCCTGCCGTGGAGGACTGAAAGGTCTGGAATTACATGCTACATAGTGAATTAAAACTGGATACCACTTCAGTTAAATTACCCATCATTATGCAGGATTGTTTCCTCTTTTGTATTTTATTGTTCTTTTTTCCGTGGCTCATGCTTAAAGGAGTCAAAATATGGAGGTTTTTCATCTCCTCCTCAGCATGGAGGTCAGTGAGGCTCTGAACATACTTGGCTGCTCTCTAAATTTCATTCCCCCTTTGAACACCTCTATCATTGAGGCAACCAAATCTAAGCTCATCCACTGCGGTCCCAGACTCTTCGGCACTGAGGTCCTGTTATCTGGGACTAGGAGTGGGGTGTCTGTGCTACCTGTCACTGCAAGGGATGTTGGCGAGTAGTGGTGCATATTCAGCTTGGAGCTGCACAAAGACAGCAGTAGGACATAGCATGCATGAGAGTCTGAAATCCTATCCATCTCTGTTGGACCCAGCTTTACTCAATGGCCTATCAACTTGCACAGCAAATGAAGGGCCAATGCATTTGTCCTAGAATCTTTTCAAAGATTTTTTTTTTGATAATTTTTTTTTTGTAAGGCATGAGTGGCACAGTTAGTTTCAACAGAAGATGCTCAGGATATCTTCACCCTCACTTATACTAGACCAAACCTGCTGGCGCTTTCTCCTGGCAGCTGGAAGACGTGGCTGTCAACTGGTGTCAAGAAGAATTGTGCTCTTTGCCCCGTGGAAATATTGTGGTAAGAAGCAATGCCTCCCCAAATTGCATAATATCTTTTTTCCATTTTCTCTGGCAACACACCCATTCTTAAGCCACCATGGTCACTCTCAAGGAGTTACTCTGAAAGAAATTGAGTTACTTCCGTTTCAACATGTGTTTCATAATATGCATTTTTTTTCAAACAAGATTTTACTGTGTTTTCTGGTTTAGTTTGTGTCTTTTCTTTAGTCATTTTCTATTCATTTCCTGTCACTGAATTGATAGTTGTGATAAATACTAGTATGACAGAATCACAGGTTCAACCAGGTTGGAAAAGACCTCTGAGATCATTGAGTCCAACTTTTGACCTAGCACCAGCTGTTCATGTTTCTTGTTCAGCCTATGAGGCAAATGTTAGATGAGGTTTTAGTCTATGAGAACATGAGAAAAAATGCACCTACATAGGTAATTATCTTGGGTTTGCATTTCTTTTTTCAGTTTGCAATCCATTACACAGTACTCAATTCCAAACCTGTGTTTGTGTAGAGCATTTTGTAATTTCTGACACAAGAAGAATCAGAATCTAAATGAGATCCATTTTGGCCAATGGAAGTCTGTTCTAGAAGGCAGCATGCAGGGTAGCAGTTAATTGGCTTTAATGGCACCAGGTGCTTCAGTAGACCAACACTTTCAAACCTGATCTTGCAGGTTCACCCTGTGAAAACTGATAGGGCGTTGGAGTCTACATCAGGGGATTGAATGGAACATTTGCTGATTTTATAAATCAGACATCAGAAACTCAGAAATGTCTATATCTGCATTCTGGAGAGACTTATTACGCTGTGCTTCACACAGAAGAGAAAATTCTAACCAGTGACTGAGAGTCAGCAAACTCCTTTGAAATTCAAATAAATCTTTGTGTTCAATTCATTACACTATGTGTATATATGGGCTGATGTGTGACTAGTATGCTGGTCTTGAGTGTTATTTATTGGTTTTTGAAGTAATGGAACACCAACCAAAAGAAATTTGATACTATAGGTTTAGTGGGATTATTACTTTTCCTGTTTTTATGGTGTCTAGCACACCTACAACTATTGCAAACAGTTTCTCCTAGATCCATTGATTGAAACCTGCTCTTATGTCTCTCTACAAGTTTAATTAGAGATCCCTCCTGGACTCCCATAGGAATGTGTCAGAAATAGTCTGAATATTCCCCATACCTTGTTCTCTACTTTCTAATACATTCCCTCTAGAAATGAGGCCATTTGTGTTTGTGTGTGTGATGGTTTTGTTGTTGTTGTTTTCTTTTGTTTTTGCTTTATGCTGCACACATCCCCTCAGAGTATGTTACAGAAGCGGATAGGAAAGGTGAGAGTGATATGTGTAAATGGTGGGTGCGATCCTTGGTCTGGGCTCCAAATGCTGTCATGATGGAGTAGCAGAAAGATGAAGTGAGACAAGCTGATGTGCTGATGGAAGAAGAGGTTAGTGCTGAGACTGGAGCTTGTGGAGAAAATAATCATTGATTAGAGAGATAAGAAAAGGAAAGGAGATTGTGCACAGATGAATAGCCTGTAAGGGTTAGCTTGGGTGCAGAAAACTGAACAGGAAGGAAGTAAGTAAGGAGGAGCAAGAAAGCTCAGAGAAAACAAAATTCTAGTATTTGGAGGAAATGGTTTGGGAGCGTGAATTAATTTTGGCATGGTAGAGAATAGGTGAATATATGTGTTGATATATTTGCACTGTCAAATGACAAGAGTTCTTCAAGTCTAGGAACACCAGCCAAAATCTATTACTGGGGAGTTATGTGAAAGTACTGCTCTGCCAAGAAGTGTTCTGTTAGTTCCTCACTATGTCCTGCTGCTGTGATAAAGAAATGTGATTTTTGCACATAATTGTTCAATAGAGTGTGCATCCTATTGTAACACCACAATTTTTGTTGATCTCAAAATAGTTTGCTGGAGGGAAATGTTGTGAATTTCATGGGAAGAGGGAAGAGAAAAGGGAAATCATCAAAGTAACTTTCAGACCATGATTTGGTAAGCACTATTCAGTGATTACCACAGTCCCCTCTGCAGAGAAAGACTCCACAAAACCAGTGCTCTTCTCAAGTCACTTTGAAGATGTAAGTGGCTTATGAACCTTGTGGTGGATCTTTGCACACAGGTGTAATTGAGCCTTAAGGCATAGCTTGTGTTGGAGTGAAGCATGAATATTAAAGCTGGGTTTTGGCACTAGGGTGTGGTCTGTCTTCTGATCTAAGCCATCAGGGTAGCCAGGAAGCTGGACATGCCGGTGAATATTTGTGTGGAGTCTATCCCTTTGGCCAGGCCTTTGCTTAATAAGATCATTTCTGTAGCAAGACAAGGATGCTTCACTTCTCAGGAAATTAATATGACCTCCAAATTTGACTGATGTGGGTTAAATATCAATCCAATGGATGTCACTTATGCTCCTGTAAATTAATAAAAAGGGTAGGCTTATTAAATCATCTTCAGGAAGGCAAAATAAAATGAGAATGCTCAGTTTCTTTTTTACACTAACAGTGTCATGAGGGTGGATTATACGAATCAGTGCAAAAAAATTGGATAATAAGATGGCATTAGATATTTCTATCTGATGCCCATTACTATCTCTGCTCAAAGATGCTCTAAGGCATTCCAGAGGAGATTCCCACAAAACAAAAAACTGGACCTGATAAGCAAGCTCTTGACTATAAAATATATAAGGACTCATCACTTTCAATAAACCTCCTTTAGAAAAAGTTGACAACATTAACAGCAACAAAAGCATAAGCAAGAGAAAAACAGGACCTTGAAAATGGCCCAGGGTGAAAACTTAAGCTAAAGAAGGTACAATTCATATATGTTGTGCTTATACTGTCTGGCGTTGCTTTTCTCTTTACACCTGAGGCAAGGTGTAAGTACAGTCCCTCATCAAAACAGTGAAACTATTATATTCAAATGCATAGGTAGCGGAAGTTGAGGCAGCCTAGCACTGGACAGCTTAGGATGTGATTTTTATAGTTGGAAGCCACTCTAGGAGATATTGTGCTATTAAAGTTATGTTACCTGTGAGCAGCTTGGCAGAGATGATTCACATTGATTCAGCTGCTTATCATTCAATTTCTCTGTGTTCTGAACTGTAAAAATGGTGTTATAAGAGACAGTTAAATTTCTGACATAATTTAGAAGGTTGAACCAGAGTTAGCAAAAGCACACCGTACTCCTTGTGGGCATATTTTTCGAGAGAGATCAATTAAGCCAAATACCCCATTGATTCTTGTAAAGAAAAATTGAGATTAATTCAATCAAATGGAACAAGAACTGAGAAATACATCACTGGCAACTTCCATTGTGCAAGCACGTTGTCTAATTCTGTAGATGATTGCTACAAAATGTGCTGAATCTGGTTCTCTCTAGTAACAGGTATCCAGAAATACTGGCAGAGTGGGCAATGATGAAAAGTATCACTCAGAACCCAACTTTCTTTTTTTTTTTCAGTATGCTTGTTCAATTGTGGAGCAAATGCATGGAAGTACCTGCTCTGTTTCATCTACACTGGTTAATCCCTTCACCACAGAACCCCCCAAATACATGGAAGTGGCAACCCATAATTCTGTACTCATATAGCTGGAAAAAATAAAATATCCCTGGACCTAATTCCCACTGTCTTTGCAGGATTCTTGAATCTTTCCAAACAGAATAGTAAGGTCACCTTACTATTCATGGGGAATTGATCCTGGAATACCTGAGAAAACATGAAATGTTTTTTCTTTAAAAAAAACTTGTATTAAGTATTTCTTTTATACATCTCAAATAAACTGACCAACAGGTCTATACAACAGTTAGGGCTGATAAAATAAATAGTTCTTGCAAGTTTGAAAGAGAAAATCTGAACTGTCCCAGATGAATTTTCTGTAAGATAATGTAGATTATATAATGAAATATAGACAAAATGAAACAAATTTCTATCGCAAAGCAGTATAGCAAACTACTCATAATATAGGATGGTATGACTGAGTTTTCTTCCTAAACCGTTATTTTGCATATTCTTACATGCAAATACTGTCAACACATCAATATTATGTCTTGTTGATTGTAAGTAAATGGATGCAAGAGAGTAAAATCACTTCTGTTTCAGTTTTGTTTAAAAAACCCCTCATCCCTGCCCTGTTCGGGGTCTCAAATTAAGCTTTGCTACTTGGTTGCTACAGTATTGTAGCACCATTTGTGGCATGCAAGACCTTGATTTTGACTGTTTGATGTGTGAGTCTGGATGGAATTTTGCTGAAATCTGCTTTTGATGGAGGTCAGCAGTGAAAACTTATCTTTCTGGCTATAGACCAGTTAGATGATGGCAAGACTTGGCTCCCTATGTTTTCAGGAACTCTAGAAAGACATGTCGTTTTTCTAAGAGTGAAGCATTTGATATCCTGTTGTGCAATGAACTAGTGGAGACAAATCTGGGGAATGATCATTGCTACAAATGCATCTTGACTAATCTGATATGTTTCTTCAAAACAATCAACTATTAATTTTAAAAACTTTCCTTACCAAAAGGACTGGAATTTATTCCTCTCTTTGTCTCCCTGAATTGTACCTCAAAGACAAAATAACTCTCATTGGGATATTTTGCTCCCTAGCTTCCAGGCAGCTGCTTGTTCAAGATGGCTTTTAAATTTGTGTGGAGAAATATGTTGTAAGAACTGCACAACTCTCCAAAGGCATAACTGCGCTTTTATGGGTTGGAAGTGTTCTGGCTTCTTTGTCCTATAGACAAATGAAACGCTGCATTATTTGCAGGGGAAAGAATAATGTTTCTCTGAAGTTAGGCCAGAACCAATCTTTGTTGTAATAACCTTTTCCAAGATAATAATAATAATAATGTATAGAACATAAGACCTACAAATATTACTCCAGTGCTATTCTTGGGAGTCTGCTGTGGCAGGTAAACTGTAGTACAATAACAGTCATTCCAAGGAGCAGCATCTTGTCTGTAAAAGGATTTTTAAATAAACATCTTTTGTTCCCATCTTTACCACCCACTCCCCAGACATATACTTTGCATTTATATTACGTCTTTTTATGTTCAGCCTAGTTATTTCACCTTTGACAAAGACCCTTGGGTGGGCAAGGTGACGCTGCTGAGCTGACCTGTAGGTTCATTGACCCACATCATTTATGCAGTAAGGCAGAAAGTTGTTCAAAAAACATGTACCCACATGCTTTTCCTGTGTTCAGGGTATTGTTGTGAGTGTGAAAGGATGTAGCTTCAAGCAGTTTTGAAAGCTTGTGGCTGATTTTGGTCCTTCTCACCAATTTATATGTTATCTTTTTGGAAGTAGGAGTGAGCTCCTCTACCTCAGTTGAAAAGTTGCACTAGGCTTTCCTGCTCAATCTGGCCCTTTGGAAGCCTATGTGCAGAGGTAAAAACTATGTGTCTTTACCCCCAGTCCATGCTGTGCACTTCTGTGATTGTCTAATTTTTCTAATCTTGTGAAAAACTCTGTAATGCTTATATGGTCCTGATCTGGAAAGACATGCCAGGAGAAAAAGAAATGCCCTCTCTTGCCTGTCTTAATGATCATCAGGTCAATGCTGTGCTCAGGGGTAATATCTAGGACTGCACACACTGTTTTATAGGTTGCTTTAGGTGACATAACTCTTGGTCATTTGTGGGGGTTTTTTTGTAGAAGATAGTCTTTAATACTTTCTTCTGCTGCCCAGAATAAAACCCTGTAGTCCAAACAGGCTTTATTTTTACGTGCATCAACCACTAGCCAGTACTGTTAATGCATTCCTCTTGTTCAGAAATCACACTAAAATTCACTGGAATTCATTGCTGTCATATTCAGAATGTTCCCCCCTCTTCCCATTATAGCTTGTCATATTAAATCAGTTTAGCCAAAGTTTTTCAGATCTGTAAGATGATACATGTCCCTAGTAAGAGAGAAGCTTGCATGCTTTGCTGCACAAGAGTTTGGGTGAGGGCTTTTTTTTAAGATAAGAGGAAGATACTATGGTGCATACAAATGCCTTGTTTGTCCTGCGGCACTTCTGTTGCTTTTAAAATAGCATATTGGGTTCTGAACTCCCAACCCCCCTGCTCTAGGCAAAATAAAGGATTCCTCTTAGAGAGCTGTTCTCTGGCCAGCCTCCTATGGCAAGAATCAAAAGATAGTTCACGGTCATTAGTTTGACAGCACAAAACCCAAATACAAGCAGAAGTGTGCAGAGATTATAAGGACTCTCTTCTTTTGGATTAGACTCAAGATAGACATAGTGAAAGGAGGTAAACTTAAAACCTTCCCCTCACAACCCTGCTGCAGTGACAAAGATCATATGAGATCCAGCATTCTCCTTGACATGTATTTTGTCAAATGGATAACAATACAATATACAATAATGTATAGGCCTGGAAGGAGAAAGGTGTCCGGAAGGAGAAAGGTTTTCTGAGCATTTTGAACAACATGGAAAGTGTACATGCTATCTGCCAGCAGAGTAGACCTTAGTGGTTTTACAAATATCTGCATTCATAATAGTTAATTTAATCTTGTGTTATATGCATTTGTACCCATTATGTATGTCAGCAACCCATAATTTTAGGGTATCTCTGAGGAGGGGACATGCTGGACATTCGAGTGGCCTATCCCTTTCTCCTTACACATTTATCCCCCTATTCTACTGCCACTAAAAGAATTGCGTCAGGACTCGGTCCCCTATGGTCTGAACACATCTGTGCTGCTTGATAGCTCATGCAGCATCAAACATACAGGTGATTGCTGGTGTCAAGGTTTAGCATGCTCTACTTTTTATATCCAGAGCAGAGATGACTCTCAGGGTAATGGGCTGAAGGGTAGTCATACTGCAAAGTCTTGAATTAAGGAAGTATAGGATGTGGCAAGAGTCTGACTTTGATTTAATCACTGGTTTTGAAATGTGCCGTTCTTGTGCAGTGATTTGCAATTGGGAATCAGACGATGTTATCTCTGATAGACTTTGATATAACAACTTATTTTTCTTTCTTTTTTTTTTTTTTTTTTTTTTTTTTTAAATAACACTGGTTCAGAAAGACTGTTTTCTCTTTGTCTGCCCTACTGCAAGAAACTGGTATCTTAGATGACTGCTTTATGTCTCCATAAAGTTTCCTACGGAGAGGAAAGGAGGAGAATGAGTATTCTGGCAGCCCTTCCTTCCATATTACTCCCAGCAGAATGACCTTCACTACAAGAGCACTGGGCAGATAAGCAGTGTCATATTCACTTGCTATCTAAATAATGGCTGTGGAGGTGGCAAGAAAGCTGTAAGCATTTAAATAACAACAATAAGCAAAATCAGTATTTCAAGTCAGGCAGACAAATTGCCTGACTAATTTTGTGGTTTTAGTTGGATTGCCTTTGAAGCACATAGCCTGTAAATGCACAGATCATGTTTCAATGAAGACTTCCCTACTACATACCCTGATCCAAAGAAAGGCATTTTCCTAGTGGCTTTTCCCTTCTTTGAAAGAAGGAATCTTGTGGCTATATACTGGACTAGGACTTCTTGAGTGGGAAAATCAACTTTGACATTGTCTGATGGTGAGTTTTGACAAACCACTATGTCTCTGCCTTGTGCACAGAAAGCAGAACCTACTTGTTACTCCCCCTTTTTTGTTTTAGACTGCCTGATAGAGAATGTTCTGTAGCAACAGGAACAGTGGGCTGACTGCAGCATACCGCTTCTAGCCCTGCTGTTGTCTTCTTACAGAAAAAGCCTTGAATTACACATCGAATCTAAACCTTGTAATCTATCTGCTCTTGAAGAGGAATGTGGGCAGTGAAGCTCTTGTCTTGCACTCCTAAAACATCTCAAGGACATTCTGCTGTTTTGTAGAAATATAGTAAGGTCCAATCATGACATTGATGTTGATATTCATGCCACAAATTGCAGGCTTAGTTTTGAAATGATCTGTTTTAAACCTAGGCTGTTGTATGATGTTTTAAAGTGGAACAAAGCACATTTCTGTGGAGTAAAAACCTAACTGCTTTCTTAAAACTTTGGAAATGTTCTGAAAAAGTCAGATTAAAAAGAAAATACATGACACAGACCCTAAATACTGTTGAGAAGCTGAGCACAGAACTAAATAAGTGCTCTGCTTTTTGCTTCAGGTTTGCATTAATCACTTTCTTAGTGTATTAAACCCAGAAGAATGAACCCTTCAAATGCAATGCAAAGCCAAACCCGTATTTGGATCAGCAGCTGCTTTGAAGAGAACAGTTTGAAGGGAAAGAGGTAATCAAACCCGAGATGGTAAAGAAAGCAGCAGATATTAGCATTTAATTTCATAGGGAACCTTGAACTTTAACTGTCATGAGAAATGTTACAAATAGTTCTGATCGTATCTAAACAGTGTGACTCTTCCTCATCAGAACTTGTTTACTGGGACTTGTTTACCAGGAATTATACTATTCCCCATAAGGTGTGAATTCTCATATTAATAGAGTAATACTTTGTAACACACAAAATGTAAACCACCATAAATAAGTCTACACTTTCTATCCATCTGGGCTTCATTTTCTGTGACATACACAAATGGCCTGGCTTCAGAGCAAGCTAGAATAAGTGATGTTTCGATCTAAGGTTGTGGTATGACACCTGAAAATAGAGCAAGAGAAGCAACAGAGTTTTTGCTATTAAGTCTTTGACCTGGTTAAGATACTTTCTCTTTGATGTCTCAGCCTCTAATGAAGATTGTCTTAGATAAGCTGTAGTTCAGCTAACCTGAAATAAGAGGGTGATAGTAAGGCAGAAGAAACTCTGGTCAGCAGAATGGTTCTGCTTTCTGTGCATTTGCCTTAATCTCCTGGGAAAGAATATTATTGCATAGCTCAAACCTTGAGGATTTCTTCTTTAAATATTAAATGTCCCTCTATTAGGACTATATCAGTTTTCATTCTGTGGGCCTTACTCAGTTCTTGCTCTTATAGTACTCAATTCTTGCTCTTATAGGTAGCTATGTATTTTCTAAGTATGTGATTTAGTTATCAGTATGTTGTCTTGTTCATAAACTAGATCCTTTCATATTTTCTCATGCCAAGATATTCAGTAGCCATAGATTTACTACATTTGATAATAGCATAGCTCTTAGTAGAATGCTGTCTTCTGAGAGGTTGCTGTCTTGTGAAGTTCTGTATTTTGTTCTCCTGGAGAACCACTCATCCAAGAACAAGTTAACTTTGCTTTGTTTTTGACAATGGATGAGATCAGTGCCTGATGGATGTGCTAACACAGATATTAAGTAATGGAAATTGCATATTAGATGCTAAAAGCAGCCTGTGAATGTTGTTTAGTGTTTTAATGCAATGTGGTTTCCCAGCAATCAAGGGACATTTAATAACAGTCTTTAAATAGCTGAGCATGCTATTTCTAAAAAAAGGTGTTTAAAGCTGAGAAGTTTAAACACTCCTTTTCCCAGATTATGTATGAAGAATAACAGATTTGGTATTGAGATCAAGTAAGCTTGTACCAGGAACTAGCAAACAAGCTAGGGAACAAGCTGAAACTTTCAACTGCCTTTCATCAGATTTTGAAACTTATGCCTAGCAATAATGTTTTTGGATGGAATCCCTGTATCCTAGAGCCACAGGACTGGATGCACCATCAATGATGCAGTCTCAGTATAATCTCCTTTACATCTACGGCACTTGCACTGTTGAAGAGAGAGGCAAGGACTTTTTCGTGTAAAGCTTCACAGCCTCATGACAGAATGAAGTATATCGGTTGTATCATGTGGACAGACTTGCTGTAGCATGCCATGCTTCTTCCTATGGCTTGATAGACAGAAAAGTACTCTAGAACTTTCCTACATTTAAACTTTAAGAGAAACAGACTTTACACTGAAAAGTGAAATTGGGCTGAAAAACTCTGGCATATAAATCTGACCTGAGTGCTTGGAGATGAGTCACCTGTATGTTCATGTCAATGTCTGTCTGTGCACATTTTACTGGCAGAGAAGAGAAAAAAGCTGCTAGTACTCAGAAAGCAAGCATGGTGTTTGAATAAGTGAATTGAACTTTTGACAGATGTACACACCAGATTTTGAAACAGTTCTATATTTGGAAATTACGTAAGCCACTGAATTGTTTTGAACTTTTGATTTATGAAAGAATGTGCAGTCCTTATGGGGGGGAAAGAAGCTGCTCAGCACCCACCAGTTACTCCCAGAGGTCAAGGAGGTTTCCCAGGTAGTATCTAAACCTACTCACAACAGTCAGAGTGGAAGTCCTGCCCTCAGCTTAAAGGGAAGCAGAGAACAATTCCTTATAGGAGCATGACTTCAGAAGGTCTTTTGTTTCGATCTCTGGAATATGGAGCTGGTAGGGCTCTTGGTCTTGCTGATTGGTGGATACTAACTGAAATTTGTTATGAACAGATGGTAATGAATGATTGTTCCCCTTCCTTCAGCTGAACTCCTTGAAGTCCATGAATGAAAGATGGGATTTGCTGTTATATTGTCCTGGACTAAAAGCCTACAATCAAATGCTGATTTTACAGTCGGTTGGGGTATTTTGGTTCCTCCACTAAGCACAGGAGAATTTTTGCCCATACATCAACTCTGACATTTGCAGTTGCAATTTTATATTATCCTTTGTAGAAAAGTTACCAGTCTGACCAAGATAATATGAAGACATTGGCACAACTTTCTGTTGACATAATCTAGCAACAACCTGCTAGCACTCTTGGTGAGTCCTGCTTGGAGCACCAATGTTTGATTTTACAGTACAGTTTATTTTAATAGGAAGATCTATTGCTATTAGAGAAGATACTTCCCAGAACACTGATGATTTAAAATATTGCTTCACCTGGTTTCTTCCTATTTGGTTGGAGCTCCTAAATGAGCCTGGGTTTTCTGGAGGATTTAGGGGCAGGGTGGGGAACTATTGCTTTTCCTTTAAGCTGTTTAATAGTTGCTAATAGAAACTGTCCATCTGACTCCCTCCAGAATTGCAGTAATCATGATTTCTGAATCCAAGACCAACAGAAGAGTGAAAGAAATATGAAAGGAGCAAGGCACAGACGTGTCTGGCAGAAGAATTTGCTCTTGTTAGTGGACATAATGTGTGTGCCTTGCAGGTACTACTGTTCTGGCCTTGTGCTACAGGACTTGATGTCAGGTGTGAGTTAGATCAAATTAGGTCCAGATTTTTGTGGGATCATCCTGCCTTTCCCACCATTCATTAGAGTTATAGAATAATGTGAGGTCAGGCAACTTCTACTCTTGGAGAACCCCAAATATTTTAGGCTGTCAAGAACTGGTCTGTCAGATCTTTGAACTGGAAATTCTTCTGTAGTGCTCAACTGCTCATCCCAAAGGTGTCTATGAAGCTCCACTCCTATCCCAATATTTTGCCTAATAGCAACTAAGTTATCATATTAAAGCTACATGAATACAAGAAGATTGTGAATAGTTCCACAGGAAGAATTGCTACCATACAGCTGTGCTTCCATGTACATTAGATTTGAGAGGTAATGAAAGAGTTTTGAGAACATATTGCCATATTCAGCCAAGTGGAAAATTCATCTTTTGAACAGAGCTGACTGCTTGGAATATAATAGGGAAGTGAAATAATTTCTCTGGCTGGAACTATTCATTTTTTCTGGCATTGTAGCCTCAAGGCTGATGCTTTTGATGTCAGTTTTTGTTTCCACATCCATCAGAAATAAACTTAATTAAAAATAAATTGTATACATGCTATGGCTTGGTCAATATTGAATGTCTTACAGTTGTTGCATGTACATGTACCCATGTAAAAGTAGTAGGTGCAGGGGAAAAGAGTTTAATGTTTTGCCAGTATTGGTTTAACTTTGCTTTTTGACTTTCCTAGGATCCTAGTTTTACTTTCAAACCAGCTTTCCCTTGTTATAGCTTTGTGTTTTGTATTTTAATAGATAGAATCATAGATTCTATAGATTAATAGAATAACTTAGGTTGGAAAAGACCTTTAAGATCATTGAGTTCAACTATTAACCCTTCACCACTTAACTGTGTTCATAATGCCACATGTCCACATCTTTTAAATCCCTCCAGGGATGATGACTTTCCTGGGTTCCAGTACTTGGCAACCCTTTCCGTGAAGAAATTTTTCCTAATATCCAATCTAAACCTCCTGTGCAACAACTTGAGGCTCTTTCCTCTTGTCCTGGTGCTTGTTCCTTGAGAAAAGAGATTGACACCCATCTTGCTACAACCTCCTTTCAGAGAGCAGTGAGGTCTCCCCTAATCCTCGTTTTCTGCAGGCTAAACAACCTCAGCTCCCTCAGTTGCTTCTCATAAGGCTTGTGCTCCAGACACTTCACCAGTTTCATTGCCCTTCTCTGGACTCACTCCAGCACCTCCATGTCTTTCTTGTAGTGAGAGTCCCAGAACTGAACACAGGATTCAAGATGTGGCCTCACCAGTGCAAAGTACAGGGGAGAATCACTGCCCTGGTCCTGCTGGCCACACTATTGCTGACACAGGCCAGGATGCCACAGGCCTCCTTGGCCACCTGGGCACATGGCTTGATCATGTTCAGCTGCTGTCAACCAGCACCCCCAGCTCCTTTTCTACCAGGCAGCTTTCCTGCCACTCTGCCCCCTGCCTATAGCGCTGCCTGGGGTTGTTGTGACCCAAGGCCAGGACTGGAACTTGGTCTTGTTAAACCTCGTACCATTGTCCTTGGCCCATCTATTCAGCCTGTCCAGATCCTTCTGCAGGGCCTTCCTGCCCTACAGCAGATCCTTCTGCCCAGCTTGGTGTCACCTGCAAACTGACTGAGGGTGCACTCATTCTCCTCGTCCAGATCATCAATAAAGATAATAAACAGCACTGACCCCAGTACTGAGCCTTGGGGAACATCAGTGGTGACCAGCTGCCAGCTGGATGTAACTCCATTCACCACTGCTCTCTGGGCCCAGCCATCCTGACACTTTTTAATCCAGTGAACAGTGCACCCGTCCAAGCCATGAGCAGTCAGTTTCTCCAGGAGAACTGGAGAAACAGTATCAAATGCTTTACTGAAGTCCAAGCAGAAACATCCACAGTCTTTCTGGGTCACTCTGTCATAGGAAGAGGACAATTGGTCAAGCAGGACCTGCCTTTCACAAACTCCCGCTGACTGGGCCTGATTCCCTGGTTGTCCTGCATGTGCTGCTTGATGGCCCTCTTGGCAGGATCTACTCCGTGACCTTTCCTGGCACTGAGTTCAGGCTGACAGGTCTCTGTAGTTTCCCAGATCATAGAGTCATGGAATGGCTTGAGTTGGAATGAACCTTCAAGATCCTAGTCCAACACCCCAGCCATGGACAAGGACACCTTCTGCTAGACCAGGTTGCTCAAAGACCCATCAAACTTGGCGTTGGACCAAGGAATGGGGCACCCACAACTTCTCTGGACAGCCTGTTCCAGTGTCCTGCCACACTCACAGTAAAGATTTTCTCCTAATCTAAACCTACCCTCTTTCAGTTGAAAGCCGTTCCCCCGTGTCTTGTCAATACATGCTCTTGTAAAAACTACCCTGCCACCTTTCTTTTTGGCCCCATTTAGGCTGAAAGACTGCAGTAAAGTTACCCTGTAACCTTCTCTTCTCCAGGCTGAGCAATCCCAGCTCTCTCAGCCTATCCTTACAGGAAAGGTGCTCCAGCTCTCTGATCATCCCTGTGGCTCTAGATCCTCTTTCCAGCCTGTCATGTAGATGAGCATCACACTTGCCAACCTCCAGTCACCTGGGACCTCCCCATTTAGCCAAAACTATGATGGAAAGTGGCTCATTTCTGCCAGTTCCCTCAGTACCCTTGAGTGGAGGGTGGGGTAACTGGGGTGCTTGGCTTCCCTTCTGTGTCACTGTGTTGGGACTGCTGGTCAGAGTTGGAATAATAGCTCTCAGCATAGCAACTATACCTCATTATACAGCACCACTATAGCAATTAAGGAGAACAAGTCCAGAAAAATAAATCTTCATTTTGTCAGGTTTAATTATGCCTTGGATAATTAGGAAGTTGACAGCAATTCTTCAGCATCTAGTGGAAAAATATTACTCATTGCAATCCAGAAAGGTGAAGGCCATTTCTTTTTCATGTCCTCACTCTAGATAGCCATATGCTGCAATGCAATAAATGCTCTCTGCACAGGGCAGTCCATGCAAGTATTTTGTTTCTTAAAAGATGAGAAGGGGGGTGAGTCCCTCAGTGATTTTCTTGGTGCATAAAACTACATTTTCCTGCAAACTTGGTATAAGCAGCAGCTCAGCAGAGAGCATGATGTTAAATAATTTGTATTTCTAAACCAGAGACCTATTTCCCTGCACTCTCTTAACTGTGTGGCAGGGAACAATAGTCACTCCATGTCTTACAGCTTGACAAGGCACCGTTCTGCTACAAGGCACTGCTCTGTTTCAAACATTTTCTTCAAGCAGTCAAGCAGTAGGCTTTATCTTCTAACTCAGGTTGTCAAGTTTGTGCTTGATCATGAGATTTGCAGGCTCAAAATGGAGCTATGCGTCAGTCTTTTGGCATATAACTGTTCAAATGGCATGAATAAGGCTTAGGGTTTTGCAACGGCCAGTCTCACTAAAAGCCAAATGACTAGCTCCTTCCTCTTTTTTTTTTTTTCTTTTTTTTTTCTTTTAACAACTAAAAAGAAAGACAAAGGAAACAAATTTCACTTTAGTATAGAACTACTCTGCTATATGATCAGTGTTGGCTCAGTAAAATATTTCTCAGTAAACTTCCTTATTAACTTGAAAGTCCATAAAAATTAACATCTAATACTTTTGTTCATTAAAACAAGAAAAATGCTGCAATAATCAGCATCTTTTTTTGAGCAAGGTTCAATATAGGTTGAAACACAGTGTTGCCTTTTCTACCAGTAACAACAAGAGCACTAGTAAACGGATAGTTAAGCCCGATGAAGCATCCTCCATGCTCAAAAGACAATCACTCCATGTTATCACTGAAAAATGTTGTGGAGGATTCATAGTTGTTGTCATATGTCTCTTTTAATGCTGAGAAATTTCTGATACTGCAGGCAGAATTGTGTGCAGCTGTGGGGCTTCATTGACTTCAGCAGGTGCAAGATGCTGCAGGCACCAAAGTCCCAAGGACTTTGTCCATTAAAGCTAAGAAAACACTAGAAAATATTTCCTAAATCTCTTTGTATGCATAAGGAACGTCTGCTGTTTTGTGTGGTAAGGGACACCATGGAGAAATCAGTCTTAAAAATCAGAGGGCAAATCAGCACTTTGAAGAACTAGGCCTGTAATGAGAATTTTCTGTGAATATTTCGTCCCTTATTTCAAGGAGGGTAGTGGGGAAGGAGAGGGAAGAGCAGGAAATTTGAAAGGAATGCATTGCATATTCTTTTGTCTTGATATTTTAGAAAACACAGTTTTTCAGATGCTAATACAGATTTTGTTGCTTGTAAATTACTCTTTCATATGGTTTAGGATTTTTGTGATATTGCTTATAAATAAGTGATGAAGTAGTTCAAGGAAAAGCACAAATATTACTTAAAAGGATGCTGTCAAAATATGTGTTACCTTTAAAGTTTTTTCCTAGCCTTGAATATTTAATGACTTAATTTTCCACGTTTCTTCCTTGAACAATAGCACTGCTATGCAGCTAAAGAGTTGATTTTTCTAAAAGCAGAGCACACTAGAATCTCACTTATCTTAGTATGTATGTATTTCTGAGGATATAGGGTAGCATGCAAAATGTATGCTTGTGGTTTTATTAGATACTGTAAAACAAAGCCCCCCAT
Organism: Platyrinchus mystaceus; assembly: GCA_035041135.1. Classification (NCBI taxonomy): domain Eukaryota; kingdom Metazoa; phylum Chordata; class Aves; order Passeriformes; family Tyrannidae; genus Platyrinchus; species Platyrinchus mystaceus. Next base: position 45,771,980 of record JAWWLV010000100.1, read on the forward strand.
GCTTTGTGAACTGTTCAAATCAGTTTTGAACATTCTCCATATATGGTTTGAATGAGACTTCCAGACTCTGAAAATATGTCAGTGCTATACCCAGTCTGGAAAATGAAAGACATGGAGCCAATTTTTGTGGGACTCAGAAGGACACCAGTTCCTCTTTCTCCATACCATTTTTGAATTGCATTTAAAGCTGAGAATTCCCCTTCTCAGGCAGAGAAGGAATCAATGCTGAGGGACATTTGATACCGTGTTTACTGAAATGAAAACTGCATGCCATTCACAATTTTGGAGCAGCAGTCTTGACATGCACATGCATTATATTTGCTTGCTTCCAACCATAAAAAAATTTTCATCCAGCATTCAGTTGAAAACTTCACTTGGCTTTTCCTCAGTCTACAGAGATCTCCCTCTTGCCTTCTTCCTGATCTTTCCATTTCTTTGGATGTATGATCCAAAAATCCTCAATCCAACAAGAGCTCTTGGTTTTGTATTTATTTGCCATTGCTGTTTAGTCCACAAGAAAACCTTTGAGGCCACGTGACTCAATTCCCTTTCAAGCATTGTTATTTGCCAATAACTTATATTCTAAAGGACCTTCCTATTTTAAAAGAAATAATTATAACTATTCTTAAATTACATTAAAACTGCTAAGAGTTTAAGACCAACAACAGCAGTAATACTTTCTGCTTTATGAGGTGGTGGCATGAAAGATGTTTACTGGCTGATGAGGCAGGGTGATGTAGTATTTACATGATGTAGTATTTATAACTGAGTTCTTCTAGATCTGCCTGTTTCCTTGAATTTGCTTTGGTCATGGAATAAACACACCTTCCTCAAACAGTATTCAATGTGCTGTGAGGAGGGTAGAAAGTGACAGTCTTGTTACAGACATGTAGTGTGAATGGATCTTCTCACCATAAAAAGCAAAGCTGAAGTGGTAAGATAAGGAAGATTTGTGCTGTGGAGGCACTGAATCCATATTCCTTCACAGATATTTAGATAAGGTTAATTGCTTTCTAGTAAAAGGTCTAGCAGTTTTCAGAGAGATTTATTGCTAAACATTTTTTCTAAAAGGCGTTTTGACAAATTGTTTTATGTAATAATAAGTCTTGTACAATACAGGAATTAGGAAAAGTAGAAATAAACTAATATTTATAGAAGAGAAAAGAAGTGTAATTACAAATTTCCTTGAAATATTTTGAAAGAGCGGGGTACACGAGTTCTAAGTTTAGGTCTATAGGTACATTTATTTGCCATCATGATTCTTTATCTTGGCAAGACAGCAAATCCTTTGCTGGTTGAGAATGAATCAAGCAGTTATCATGAATTTCCCATATAGATCTCTTTCCCCAGAAAATCCTTGCATTTCCAATTTATCAACAGCTTTAGGGAATATACCCTAGTGATCTAGCTTTGAGGTGTACTCAACCTGACTGGTGACTGGAAGGTGATAGAAAGTTTTAAGAGTCTTATAAAGATGGAAATCAAACAGCTTTCTTACATGGTGCGCCAGTGTATACAGCAACACTTCAGGGAGAAAGTGACCAGTTTAGAGCAAGAAATGTCTTAGGATTTTCACTGTTATACTTTATTATCCTAGAATAGCACAAATCCCTGGAAAAGTATAAAATTCAGGCTGTGATACAAAATCATTGAGGTCAATGGAGTGGTTTTCAATAGCTTTTTAATCAGAGCCTTAAAGTTGGTGTTTTGCTGTAAGAAATGACTTAGGCAGACCATGAAACATACCATGAAACTCCTCAGAGGAGCTCGAGAACACTGAAACTGGTCTATTCCCTGCAGCTATATTGAGGATTATGCCTGATAGGCAAAGCTTTCCAGAAGGTTTAATCCTGAAATTAATTTGATGGTCCTGCTCAGCACAGGGTAAACACAGAAGAAAAGTGTTCTGCAATATTTATTCACATTTTTAAATGGGTTGTTGTCAACAGTATTTTCTTTCTCTTTGTTTACCTTTCTGATAAATCATTCTGGTGAACAAGTTTGCTGGCTGGAAGGGATTGCTGATACAGCAAACCTTAAATTGGTTGCAGTCTTCAGTCTGTTAGCGGTGAAGTCCGTGCATGCTGTAGTTAAATGTGCAGCTGCAGTTGGCACGGTTTTGCACAGGCTGGTTTTGTACTGTCAGCTGTGCTGAGTGGTCTGCTTATCCAGCAAATCACAACACACAGCGTAGCCATTGCATACTGAGCTGTCTCATATCCTATTAAACATAAGGCTGGCATTGCTTTCTGTAGTGGGGTGGTAACTGTCTGGTATCACTCCCACTTTTGGCAGACAGCATATGGGGAAATGTATCATTTTTAACATCCGCATTTATGTCTGACAGAGAAAATGCACACCAGCAAGTTTTTAATATAGCTCCTGGTAGCGGTAGGGAAATTATGAAGATAGACTGGGTACCAAATTTGTTAATACCTTACTGAACCTAAGTCAAGACCCTGTAACATCCACCTGTTTTTTAAGAGATTTACTTTCTCTAAACAATAAAGCCAAGCAATGATGATCCAGAGGATATCACTGGTTGTCTGTTGTAAGAGGAAACAAAGGCTGAGTCTGATTCATGTTCTGGATTAAGGTTTTAGAAGTCTGGACTCTTTCTCTTTTCATTGCTTTTCAGACTGACTTTTCTAAGAACCTGCTCAATCTCCACTGCAATTCTCTACTGTGAAAGAGGAAGAATCTCTGATTTTAGGGAGGAATTTGAAGATGAATTTGTTACTATCTGCCATGAAATCATTTGTATTAGAAACATGCAGATCAAAATAAAGACATTAAAAATCTTGCTAGAATGAAATTTATTTATACTGCAGTGTCAATTTTCATTTTGCAATTGTTAAGACAAGACAGAAGAGACAGTTACTGTACCCAGGTTTTCAGACATTTCTGGAAGTCTAGGTGTAAAAGCCTACAAGATAAGGGGCTCATGTGTATATCTCAGGCACCAGTAGCCAGACAGCTGTGGAGGCAACCAAGGACTGTTGGTAATAAGAGCCAAGGATTGTTGTAATAACACACTGTGAGAAAGAACAGGATGTGGCTGGAGTATACCCTGGACCAAGCAAATCTCCAGACCTGAAATCAGTTAATATGTATCACATATTAGGTGTCTAGCAATTTGTATTATCAAATGTAAGCAGAAAATATATTAAAAAACTTTCAACTCCCATTGGAGTCCTGGGAAGTTTTCCTTTTTCCTCTTTTTTTTTTTTTTTTTTTTTTTTTACCCATTTCCTGTTAGCTGTTGCAGGTTCTTTCTGAGCATATCAGCAGAGAATGCAGGAAAAAGTGGGAAATTCTCCTTTACCAGAGGCAGGAATTGTAGTTTCCTTTCTTTTCTTAGGAACACTAAGATACTTCCCTGATTATCTAGAATAGCTGAATACAGTTATGTTCTGCTTATGCAATATATCTGCATTCTACATTTTATGTTCATATAAACATTTTTCAGTCCTTTTAGGGGAGTTACATAAACTCCCAAAATCACAGCTAGCATCAGAAGTGACAAAATACCACTGGTTGTCCAGATGAAATACTCACAAGGTATGTCCTGACCGGCATCTTTAGGGCTTTACATCTGTTTTACTTCCTCTTGAAGAATTCTTAAAAAGAAAATTTGAAAGGATAGAGACAAATATTCTAATCTTTATGGTTCCAATAAGATCCTCTGATGTCTGTGTAATAGCCAAACATCCAGAATGCATTCTGCTTTCTGTTCTGTGAGCTGTTTACAACTTTGTACATACACAGTTCATGATACTGAATTTATTCTTCAATGAACAAAAGTTTTTCATGATACTGAATTTATTCTTCAATGAACAAAAGTTTTTCAGGATGTGATAGCATGATATAGTTCAGTAAAAGGACAATTGCATCTTGCTCTGAAACTGTGAAGTCCTAGAAAATGCCCCTGTGTTAGAGGAGGTCACCATGTTCCCAGAAGCTGCTTACAGCAAAAAATGTCTCCTGCAATAAGATGCCTGTCTGAATGCTGTGGTTAGTGTTTCATAAAGGGTCTAGGGAGGTGGGTAAGGAAATGCTGCTCCTGTGACCTCTGCAAAAATATTTTCTGATCATTTATGGAAGGCCTCATAAGGCCTTGATACTGAGCCTGTTGTTCACACCCTTCCCACGTGTCACAGGCAGAAAGCCAGGCCCCCACTGCAGCTGGACCCCCACTGTTTGCTGAGCACCTCCCTGCAGTTCCAGCTGTAAGGAGCACCTTGGTCACCAACACCCCAGTGAAGACCACCCCCCCCCCCCGGAGGGACTACATTCTGCAGATATCTAGGGCAGCTTTACTATTTACTTCAGCTTGGCTTCTGTCATACATCCTTAGTTGCTTTGGATTTGCTACTGACAGGCTGCTCCCCGTGGCTTTGTTTTTTTGCTGTGTTCAGCTTCCCATTGGTGGCTGTGGTCCCATCTCCCACATGGGGGATGTTTGGGCAGCCCCACTCCACCCCCACACCCCATATATCTGTGCTGACATATGCTTGTTCATGAAGAGAAGAACAGTAAAAGGCCTCCTCACATTCCTTTTCTCACCCAGCCTGTATTGGAATGTTTTGAGTAACACAGAGCAGAACCAGGTGAAAACTAACACACCTGCCACTCTCCTCATCCCTAGACCAGCAGGAAAGAAAGAGCTCAGTTACTTAAACGCACACAGTGCTTTAGTGTTATATAAACACTAGCATTTCCCATCTTTGTTTCTGAGCAAAGAGGGCTAGGTAATCCACCTAGTTGATGTTTTATGTGTTTTGGATGGCTCTGTGGGATCATGGTGTGAAAGGCAGAGAAAACTCCTTGCTTTCATCACTTCTCTGGCATGTTAAACCAACCTTGTGAGGGATTAACTTGAGTCCTGGCTCTGTATCTTGTATTAACATCCCCAGCAGACCAAGAAACACTTTAATTCAAAAAAGGTTCAGGTTAGTGGTTCTGGATGCTTTAACTGGAACAACTTTCACCGAACACTGATGGGTCTTGGGGCCGGCCTCTGACTTTTCAACATGCTGGTTGTTGCAGAACCCGTTTATTACCCCCAGAGCTGCCTCCACATCAACAGTACTGGTTCCTCTGTGTGACCGGAAATACACTACACCATGCAGTGACTACCAGCCATAGAATTAAACATCTTGGTTTTCTAGCTACTGTCAGTTGGCTCCTGACAAAGTGTATTTTTAAACACTAACCTTTTTGCTACAACTTTTGCTACTTAACAAGAAAAAGCCGTAAAAATTGTCTTTTTTCTCTTTTATTCCTAAAGATGTGTAATAGAGAGATTATTATGCCTACAGCAGACTTTTAAATACTTTGAAGCCACTTTTTTTTTTTGAAAGCCACTGAGTAGCATTGAGTGACAACCATTATCCAGAAAAGTTTATTTTCATCAGGTGGACCTGGCAATCCCTCCCTCCACAAGGTTTTGTTCTGCTTTGATTATCTCTGTAATCTTGTTTGTGTGTGAGTGCAAAGGTGACAGTCCCTCTGATTTTGACCATGACTGAATACTAGCAAATGTCTGTGGAAAAAAAAAAGCTTTTGAATTTGGCTGCACCTTTTCTATCCTGAACTAGCTTATGGGTAAATCTAAAGAAGCTTTGAGACTTCCAGGGTTAAAAAAAAAGAATTTTGTGTTTCAGCTTTAAAATATCAGAGATGAACAAAAGGATGTCTGTTTTCAAGTTATTTCTGCTGTTGAACTACAGTACTGTGAATAAGTGCTTGTGACACACTTGTCTAGAACAATCTGAAATACTACTGGCCAGAAAGCTTTTCACTGGTGCTGTTAATGGGTGGCAGTAAGGACTAAACCAGTTCTTAGCCTCTGGCTTGTACCACAGATTCAGTGCATCCTGATTGGGAGAAGGGGAAGGCCTAGTGCCAGCAAGGTGTAATCCAAGTGAAGCATACTAAGTCAGTGACATGAGACAGTGACACCTGGAAATATGGATGGGACTGGAAACAGCAACGTCCTCTTTATGCCCCGCATGTTAATTACTAACGTGAACTAAATCCAAAGACACATCTAAACGACATGAGTGACATTAGGATGAAGAGTGCTGGTAGCTGACATAGTATGGAGAACTCCTTCACGTCCCCTCATCCTTCCTTCAAAAGCACAAAAATTCAAGTGACTTTTTAAAGTCTTCTGCTATGCAGAATATTTTCCCAAAGCAATTTGACTGCTATGGCTGTTAATCCACATCCCAGATGGACAAACAAGGTAGTGCAGTGGGGTGAATTACATGGGTTTTGTAGCTATCCATCTTCTTCCATCTCACCTGACCAGCTGCAAATGCATGTGATGACTCAATTTGTGGTAAGAAGCCAGGCAGATATGCACTTATTTGATATTAGCTCAGTAAAATGGGCAAGTCCAGGAGAGTGAAGACTCTTGCAACAAACATTTGTCCCATTCACTTCAGCAAAGTGAAGCAGTGAATCACGGGTGAGGAAGGTGCCTTCACTGTACATTTTATTGTAACCCTGGGACACCTATTTGCAGGTGAGAAGGCTGTGGTGTGTGGCTTAGAAATGTCTATGCAAAGAAAAGGCAAGAAGAAGCAGCTGAAATACAGCAAGGAAAGGAACTGGACCTTGGCTGCATTTGCTTGCAGGGTGCAGTAATACGAGTGCCAAAAATACTGCTGTAAACAGAATTCATTCATTCAGTGTCTCATGCTGTGTCGATGAATGTTTAGGAGCTAGTTTAGTTTCACAGTCACTCAAAAGTCCTCATTGTGTGGGTCATAAAATAATCTAAATCTGCCATCTTGATACCTCTTATCACATATCCTCTGGGAGATATTAAAATGAAAGACCCCTTCCAGGATTGCATGGCTGATTATTTTGCATAAACCAAATATTAAATATTCAGCTAATGTCAGTATTTCTTTTTCTATTCCTTGTTTAAACTTCATATTTTTCTTCTAAGATTATCTGCCATGGTAAAAAAATCCAGGCTATCAGGACATTTTCTTTGTACAGAACCACAGACATGAGCTTGAATTTGTCTGCAGAGAATTTAATTTAAGATTTAGGTATTAAAAGCTAAAATGTTAGCCCTTCACAAAGTTCAAAACACAGATGTCATCTTGCCAAATATATAGAATACATAATCAAAATTTCACAGACTTTATAGCCTACATTGTGCTCATCTGTGTGTTTGTTGTATAAAAAAATGAGTTTTCCACCCCTTACACAGTGTTCCATCCTGCCTACGTGAGTGAGCAATGGGTATGTGTGGAGCTCTGCCTGGGCACAAGCAAAAAGCCACCTGAGAGCTTATGGATTAGAGGGCAGACCAATGTGGGTGATACTGCAGTGGGTGTCTGCTACAAAGACCACCTGCTCAGGAGGAAGAAATAGACAAGGGACATTGAGGGACATCATCAAACAATTGGAAGAAGCCTCACTTTCAAAGATCCTGAGACACTAAACTACCCTGATACTTGGTGGTTGGGCAACACAGCAGGCCATAAGAAGTCCAAAAGTTTCTGAAGTGTGTCAGCAAGGACTTCTTCACACAGGTCATCAAGAAGCCAAACAAGAAAGATGCTTTGTTGAGACCTGTGTTTACAAACAAGGAAGAACCAGTCAGAGGTGTGAAGATTGGGGTAACCTCCACTGCAGTGACCATGAGATGGCAGAGGTCAGGATGCTGAGAGACAGCAGCAGATGAAATAACAGAATGACAACCTTG
>JAWWLV010000100.1:45801465-45817866 GCA_035041135.1 Platyrinchus mystaceus
TCATAGTCTTATACTTGCTTACACAGCATCAGTTCCCATCATTTTTGCTTACAGCTTACTTTCAACTAGCTTTAATTCAGAGGCATGATGGCCTCTCTTTGCTAGCCATTGTTCTGTAAGACTCTCCACAGAATCCTTCTGCTTGGGAAAACCTGGGGACTCCCTGGGCTCTGTAGATCTGCACCGCCAGCAGAAGGCTTCAGGTACCTCACTGTGTTTTCCCTGACCATGCTTGTCTTCCAGAGGCTCATAATCACTCCACAGCTTCCTCCTGTTGCTCCTGCCAATGCTCTCTAGCAGCATCTGGAGCCTCTAGCCTTTTACAGATGCTCTTTACTCCTCTCAGTAATTAATTCAACACTGGTAGGCACAGCCAAGTTCCCTTTCAGAGGTTCATATCTCCCATCAAACCTACTCAGGCAGCTGTGATAATGCGGGAGAGATGTGGATTCACTCCTTTCCTGGTGACCACAGTCCCCCTGGATTCTGGACCCAGAATCACATGTGTACATGGCCAGCAGGGCAAGAAGGATAATTTCAAAAGACCAGCTGCTAGAGGAAGCAATAGTGGCTAGTTGAAACAACTGTGAAAGAGCCTATCTTGAAAACATCCCAGAAATTCACCATCTGGAATAAAATGATACAATAAGATTTTGAGGTCTGACATGAGGTTATAAAGTAGCTAAAGAGATGTTTCCATACCTCTACAGGAGTGCTCAGGGTCTGGATCACAGAAATGGCCCTTTTTACCAGGCTATGATTCACATGAGATATAACAGGAGATGGTTACAGATGGGTTCTCCTCTTGTCCTTGCTTTATATTCAGGTAACTTCATCTGATTCCTAATAAGTACTCTCAAAAATGTTTCTGTGTGAAGCACAAAAGGATTTTGCCTCTTGGCTCTAAAATCAGCTGAATTTCAGTTAACAAAATTGTAGTTGGAGAGCAAATTTGAAAGGATTACACTAATACTTTGGGGATTTATGGTTTTATTAATATGATATACTCATCTGAATTGACTTTTCAGAAAGTCCAGAAGTAGTGGAATTTTTCTTTTTTTTATGAGATGACATAAAGCAGTTAGACTTGGCTTTTTCCTTCTTCCTTGTTTTTATGTATAATGTAATTTGGTCCACATGATGTGTCTTTCTGATGTAGGAAGTAGGAACTGAAAACACATTTCCCTATTTATTACATCAGAAGATATTCATTAGTATAAGGCTGTTTTGTGGCATTTTGCCAGCCTTTCCCTACATGAATAGGTGAATGATCAGTGCAATAACACTGGTAGACCCAGCTGGTTTCTCATGTCCTTCGATTTTACTCTCAAATGCAATATAGATAAATTCACAAAAGCATCTCCACTGCATATGCATTGTGTACATGCATGTCCAAAGTTCTCTACAAAGCCACCACCAGGGGAGAAAAGTGAGGCCAGAGAAGGCATGAATTTCACTGGCATCTAAATTACTGAAATCTTGTAGCCTAAAGGATGCAAATGCAATCATCAGAAAAAACTCACCTGAAGTTAAGCTCAAAATATTTGTATCTGGAGAGTTCTCTTAATTCCATTACGGCAGGGGTCCTCAAACTTTTTAAACGGCGGGCTGGTTCCCTATTTGTCGCGGGCTGTGTGACTAAAAAAAAAATAAAAAAAAACACACACCGACCTGAAGCAGTCTCTGGATCAGAGCCAGAGCCAGAAGTGGCAGAAGTAAACCCCCGTAGGGAAGCAGGGAACAAAGCCCTCTACTGTGCCTGCGCCACCAGCAGTGCAGATGGGATGGGGGGGGCCATCGCTGCGGACGGGACGGGGGCGGCCGCACTGCCGCCACCACCGCCACGGATGGGACGGGGGCGGCCGCGCCACCGCCGCCGCCGCCCCTGCAAAGACTGGTCCCAGCAGCTGCAGGGGCTGGGGCTGGGACTGCCGCGGAAGTCGAGGTTGCTAGCTCAGCAGATGCTGTGGCCAGGACTGGGACCTGCAGCTCGGGGTGAGGGGGTGGGGGTGGGGGGGCGCGGTCCGTATTGGGGAGCCTGGTGGGCCGGATCCGGCCTGCGGGCCGTAGTTTGAGGACCCCTGCATTATGGCAAACAAGAGTAAATTAGTGGGATGAAGAAAAACATATTTATTTCTGTACTGCATGCTGAGACAGTGGCTGGAGAGGGGGAATTTTGTTTCCTGTCTATAACCTGTGCTGGGAGGTGTAGTCTGTTACTTTTACTGTAAAACTGTGGGAGACATTTTCTTTTTAGTTGTTTAACTTGCCATATTGATGGTTGTTTACTTGACCGTACAGTAGTTTTGGCAAACACCTGTAACTTGCACAAGAAAATTAGTGTGTATACATGGTAAGCTATCATGGTTTGGGATTGGGAACCAAACCGAGACTGTGGGTCCTTGCAGCTGAACGACGGTGGCCACAGGCTGCCAGGTAGTACGAGGGAGCAGTACAGCTGGGCTGTATGCTTGCAGGAGTGGTGCAGCGCGCGTAGGTGGAAGAATCAGCAACACAACCAAGGAGATGTCTGAGGATGATCTGAACTTTATTGGGGGAACACAGGCTTATATAGGGTTTTGGGCAGAAAGGGCTAGAAAGTGGGCAGAGCAAGGGCAGAGTATGTAAAACCTGGTGATGGGATAGGGTGAATCCGAGGGATTGGCATAGAAAAGGTGGGGAAAGGGAATTACATAATGGGTTTAACACAATTGGTGGAACAGGTAACCATAACAACCAAGACTGTCCAATGGGATCACAGTCACTAACTGTCTTGGAGGTCTTCTCCCGAGGAATGAATACATTAGTGGTGCCACAACATGGTGGTAAAGTTGTTTTCTTGGCACCACTGAAGCAGGGAAGAAAGTGAAGGTCCTATTGAGTCCATTAGGCACCCTCATGTTTGTCCGCCATCTTAGGTGGCACAGTGGAACGAGCTGACACCCACTCCTCCAGCTCCACATCAGGGTCTGGGACACTCCCAGCAGTAAGCAAATGATGATTAGTCCAAAGATGGAAAATATTAAAAGTGTGTATATACTTATATACCTCTTTGCAAAATTCACTTATTTGTTTCTATACATGTATATATTTTTGTTATTATGTACACACATAAACCTTTACCTGGACTGGGTTTAATTTTTGATTTGGAAATTTTGCAGGGTTTTTTTTGTTTGGTTGGTTGGTTTTTGTATCCCTGCTCTCTTCCTGTCCTTCCCAGAGAAAAATCAGTTACACACTCAGGATATCAGGTGACTATTAGACTTGGAATATCATCCATTAGTTAAGTTAGATGAAATAATTCACTTACATGCTTAATTTTAAATGAACTGAAAATGTCTCTCCATCAATTCAGTGATTGATGATGCAAAACTCATCAACATTGTGTTGGGCTACAGATCAGGTGAGATGTAGAAGAAGGCTGGTTGGGTTATACTGGAATCAGAGCAGATAAGAGAGCCTTGTGGGCACATCTTATTCTCTCAATGTCTTCTTCCTATAAGCCCTCTTCTTCTGAGTGGGTGAGCATCAGCAGAGAGGCTGAGGGTCCAGAGGAGAGACGAGAGGTGCTGCTGGGCAGGCAGGAGAGAGTGGTCTTGAGGACAAAGCGAGGGAAAAGCTGGGGATACAGTGAGAAAATATGCAGAAAGGCACAGAGAGTGCCATGGGCTGTGCACGTGCTGGGAAGGGGGAATTTTTCAATGGGAAAATGCCACCAGAGAGACTGAACGAAGAGAAAAGTTAAGTTGTGAAATGGAGAACATTTTAAAAGAATTAAGAAAAGGCGGGAAAGGACAAACATGACAGAAAAAGAGAAAATAAAAACTTTGAGAAATGGGAACTTCTATAGGAACAAGGTGGAAAGGAAATACAGAGGCAAACTAAGTGGTATTTTAAACATAAAATGACAACATTATATTGTGATTATGGTCTCTATGTGTGCCACTCCCCTCCTCATCTCAGCTTGCCTCAGACTGTGGTACAGCCTCACATAGGAAAAGCTATGATTTAGTGAGCAGAAAGCAGATAGGAAATGTAGCAAGGGAAAACTGTAGGAATTTGATCTTAGACATGTGTACTAGGAGAGAGAGGGAAATTACTGGCTGTGCTGGCATAGCAGGTGCCATTACAATGCCTAACATAGACACTCTGCAGACACCTTAAGGAAATCAAACTTGTTTCTTTTAGAGTTTGGAAAGGAAAGTTTTGCCAAAATAATATTTTCTGTATACATAGGTCAGAATAGAGTGTTGGTTATAGAGGCAGCCCGAGACTGTGGCCTTCTTTGTTTCTTAGGATTTCTAAGTTATGTGAATGCTCTGGTGCTGCTGAACAATATGATCTAGTCTTCAGTGTTGAATTGTTTGGTTTTAGAGAGAGGGGCTCATTTTTAAGTATTTCACATCCACAGACAGAATCAACATAATTAAAACCCAAAATATATCAGCAACATATTTTGAATATATTTATGATTTCTCTTTTTTATTTTTTAATTTTTCTTTTTCTTTTCCTTTTTTATTTTAAATAGTAAGTCCAGTACAGATATTATGAATACATACAGTCAATTAAAATACCTGTACTTATATAAAGTAGATTTCCACTATAAAAATTGTTTGGGGAAATATGACAGGTCAAAACCCATATATCTGACTCACTCAACAATTTTGACCTGAAATTGCAAGCATAGATCAGAGAGATCAAAAGACATTTTTATGATGAAACTAAGATGGTTCAGCATCTGAACTCCCATAGAAGATGTCCCCTGGCTTTCACAAAGGGGTCACAGAGAAGTAATTGTTAGCACTTTCCAACCTGATAACTTCAGTGTGGGAACATACCATAGTCATTTCAAAGCTGGGAAAATCAGGGCACAGAGAGGTCAACATGATTCCTTCAAGGACAGATAATGAGTCAGAGGTAGACCAGCACAGAGTGCTGTTGTTCCGATTTCCAGGCCAGGGTCACAGCTACTGGGTGCACTGACTCCTTTGCCAGTACCAGATGAGAAACATTTCTCATTATTTACCAGTTGTGGAATTTCTATTTGCACTTCTGATAAAAGCCAAGATCTGAAGACTGTGAGCCAGGCTCAGACATCTCGATACCCAAGGGGAGTTAAGTGTTAGTGAATTAAAGAATTGCTTACACTGAGACAAGAGTACACAAACACAGAAACTCAGATCTGTGCATTTAGGCAGCTTTATGACAAAACCACAATGCCATGGAAGTAGCAGGCTTCCCACAGAGGTGGCAGTTGTGCTGAGGTGTTGGGAAGATAGCTGGTAATTTAGATGCTGAAAGCAGGGCTTAAGCAGAGCTTGGGTCCTTAAATCCTTCATAAAATCCAGCCCTTGAATCTCCATCTGTGCTTCTCTTTCTCTGTAATTAACTTGTGAATCGATCTCTTCTTATTCAAATAGCAAGCTGGAGGCAGAAGGTCTAGTCCCACTCATAGAATTCTTGCCTGGCCCCAAGAATCTTATCAAAAAAGGAGTTGGATGCATTGGCAGCCAATACACTCTCCAGTGTTCTAATAACAGAGACTTTTCCCTCTGCACAAGAGATTCAGTTGCTGAGATGGTGGCTTGGCAAGTTGAATTGCAGTTGTGCACATAGTGCAGCCGATGATCCACTACAAAATGTTATTTCTATCACTTAAATGTAGCCGTTTCCCTTGTCACTTCCAATCTTTGGTACAATTTTTTTCTGTTTTTAAATTGACAGAAAGGGAAATTAACAAGTACTCAAGGGTCATTTACTTTATGGCACTGGTGACTGAGGCACCATATACATTCCAATGTGCAAGAAATATGCTTGCTACACTGATAAGGCTTTGGACGCATCTTAGATGGTTGCATTTACTTTTCACTTGAGCCAAGATTAGTAAACTGTACTTTATTATGAAGCAAAGTGTACACATATTTTGCATTTGTATAAACATAAGCAAAAGGTGCACGTACCTGCCTCTGTAAATTCATGCTGGAATGAAAATCAGTAATTTCAAACAAACAACTGAATAATATTATCTATTAATTAATTTGTCCTGGGAGTTCCAGTATAAGGAGAAAATTCATCTAATCACTGTGTTGACATGCTTGTTTTACATCAGTGTGAAGGCTGCTGGCATTTTGGTGGAATGCTGAAGGGTCATGGTCCTGGATTTTCCATGTGTGCTTGAAGCTGTCTTTTTTACTGTCACCACCACACAGGTCAGTACTGAGACATTCAGGGGCAGTTACGGAGCCCTAAATCTCACTCACTGAAAGAAACATGGTGGGGTTTTTTTGTACTTCAGACCCAGAGGAGCAACCCATGAAATGTAGCTTTTGACATTTTTTTTCTAGCATAACTGTAGATGCATGGTCCCATCTCTGGTGTTTTTTGCATTTGCTTGTCCATGTGCTGGCCAATCCAGGTGGGGCTACTTGGTGTTTCCTTCAAGTGAAAGTTTCACAGTTGCACCTCCAACTCCCTGGTCAGCAAACACAGCAGGTGGTCCAGGTTTTCCAGGAGATGCACAGCGGAGCCAGAAAGCAGCCAAACTTGAAATCCCACAGGCTTGTAAATTCAGACTTGAATTTGTTTGTTTCCAGACATATTGCAGGTTTTTCACATCTCATTCTTATCAATGTTATTATGGCTTAAGCAGGAAGCTGCATACCAATGGGGATGGGAGGAATGTATCTACAGATGAGGGAGGGTTACTTGGCAAGATGAGGGAGTATCCTCAGTGCTGACTGCTGTTAAGTATTTGCTGTGAATGACCTTGGATTTTCTCTCTCTTGGAAACCATGGCAACCAGCATTTGTTCTTGTAAAATAATTTCTTGTCTCACAGTGAGTGATTATGCCTTCTCCAAACTCTGAGGTAAAATCTCTCCACAAAGAAGGAAAAAAAAAATCACTAAAGAGCGAGCCTGAGTTAATGGTTCTGAATCCTTATATCGTAAAAAAATATACTGCTGCATGGTTATCTATTTCCAGCTGAACAACAAAACAATGAGTAGCTGCTAGATGATTGTCCGTTCCTGTTTCTAGGTTAGCATAATTAGGTTTGAGATAAATACAGACATTTTTGGTGAATGCCTATTGGTTTCCCTAATTAGCATCTGACAATCACCAAGAAAAAACATTCCAAGATTATACTGAGGCTTTTGTCGAGCAGTTTGGGAATCACTCACACAGTCATTTCCCTGTTCTTAAACATATTTTAAAGTGATAAAGGCCATTTGCAAGTTACCCGTTTTTCAGATAATCAGTCTGTGCAATTCTGGCTGTAGCACCTCATGCATCTTATGATTCATCCGTACAAAAATTCCCATCACCTGGGCATATGAGAGAGAGAAGTGTCTTTCATACATTCATACAACTCAAAAACATCTGCCAAAAAAACCCATAAACAAACCCAAACTCCCCCAAAACCCAAACCACTCAAAACCTACTCAAAAAGATAAAACCTGTGGTAGCAGCTGAGCCTGTCTTTGCACCACAACACACACCACTTGCAGGCCCTCACTGGAGAAAAAAATGTGCAAAAAAGACATGGAAAAGCCTCCACTCCTGCTTTGGGCTCATCTCTGAGGTATCTGGCCTTTCATTTCAGAGGGAGTCAAGCTGCTGAGGCATTCAACTGTGCTCTACCCATCACAGCTTTGTAGCTGCTTCCTTTCATCTGGAAACAAGGTGCAGATGCTGAAAACTGCATATTTTAAGCCTGGGTCCTAAGGAAACAAGTCCTAAGGGAGAACCAGGTGTTTCTGCCTGTGAATAAACCCTCCCCTGCAGTAACTTTTGGCCTTCTGGCTGAATTCAAACACATCTGAGTGAGAACATAGAAATCTCAAGGACACTGATGCTGTTATAAGCATGCTAAACACTGGGAGCTGAGTGGGAAACAGACACCAGGTTTTCCTCCTTCCCCTGCTGCTTGAGCTCTGTCTGATGGCTCCGTGCATCCCAGCAAGTCACAAGGTGGTGACCTAAACTTGCTCCTGAGGATCCTGTTACTGTCTTCTCTGGCCCCACAGGGAGGCCCACAAGTTCAAGTCTAGGATCTTCTGCCCACTGCAAGAGGCAAGAGAAGACCCTGGGGACATGGATCCAAGCACTATTGCAGTGGCCTCTGGGAGCATTTTATTTCAGCTGCCTCTCCTTGCAGCCTGTGAGATTCCTGAGAAGGCTAACCCAGGAACAGATTTCCATGCCCACTCACTACCTGCAGTCCCACCATCTCAGCAGCCCCTACAGTACCCTGCTCTAAGGGCTGCCCTGGCATCTGGCATGGCACAGCTACTGAAGAGGCAATCAGGCAAGGCATTCCCATGACAGCACAAAGGAGGACACTCCCCAGCCATTCGCCTCCATCAAGTCTCTCCTGGCTCTTCTCCTGGAGCTTGGGCACCCTCCCCAGAACTCCAGTCTCTGCTTGCATCCCTCATCACCTGCACACCAGCCGGACTGCAATGGCAAGATTTATGCACAATGTAATATCCCCACAGCTAATATGGATATCATGGTATACCAAATGGCTAATACCATTTGTTCCTTTCCTTTATCAGAGTAAAACCTCTCTACAATAGACATAATTATGATTCATGACATTATTAGTGACAATTAAATGCCAGACTTCAAAACAGGCAATATAACTCCTATTTCATCACAGGGCCATCCTCCTGCTGCTCTGGTGTTAACAGTGACTTTGCCTTGCAACTTTAAATCACCATGCCAGGGCATGCAGATAAGCAAGGACTCCCCAGCAGCCCACTAACATCCTCCATGGAAAATACAGCAAAAGGTCATTTTAAGAGGAGCTCTGACAGACACTGTGACTATAAGAGAGGCAGGTTACAGTGGGACCTACATATGCCATTTAAAGGCACTGCTGTCAAAACTGTGGCAGCAGCAGGGCCACAAGATTAAGGGTTGTATGGGCTGCTTGAGGAGGCTTACAGCAGCCTGTGCTGGAGAAGCAGCCCAGTGCAGAGCTCTATGGTGGAAGAAAAAATTACTCCTTGAGGACTCAGATTGATGTAGGTGCTTGGGAACCCAGTGGGGCCCATCATAGGCCCTGGTTTTTTTTACAGGTAGCATGACTGCACTGGTGGATGCACATAGACTTGGGGTTCATACCATCCCAGCCTGAAAGCCTGAGAGCCCAGAGATGGGGGTCCCAACCAAAGCACTTTGTAGAAAGTTGCAGTGATGCTCCAGCCAGACCTGCAGGAGCCCCCATTAGATCCCCAGCCCTCCTGGGCCACAATGTACAGAGCCCACATGACTGTGCTGAAAAGAAATGCTTAGCAGACATGTATTAGTTCACAGATTAACTCTGCAGCCCTTTCCATCCAGCGACTATGAAGTGAGGGCTGATATCTGAAGGCATTGCATGGGATTAGACATGCATCTGCCACTAAAATCAATCCATTGCACTGCTTTGAAAATCTCCATTTGCAGTTATCTGCCTCTGGGACACAAGGAAAGAAAAGAGAAGGTAAGAGGAAGGGGAGAATGAATCCAGAAACTTTTCAGATATATATTGTGATTCCATGTCATTTAGTAATGATATCCTAGGAGGATGTTCAGGTTATTTTAGTTCAGTTTCAGTTCAAAATGTCAAAACAAAGAAAAGGATATTCTAATCGGGGAAGAAAAAAGGATCTGCTTGTTTTGTACAATACTGCTGGACCCAGGTACAAAACTTAGGTTCTGGCAAACACATTTTTCAGTATATTAAAAAAACCACAAACAAACAAACACATAGCTATATCCTGTTATTTTAAACTTAGAGGGTTTTGTTTGTTTATTTTGAGCCTTAGACTGGGTGAGAAATTCAGTACTTTTCCTGCAACATGAACTATTAAGTGCCAGAAACTTAATAGTTGCATAAATAAACAAACCAGCCCCTGAAATTCCGCTGTATTTGTTCAGTTCTGGGTATTGCCGCTTTCAGAACCCAAAAGCTTGAGGCATGGCAAAAGCTTGATAAGCTGGCACCTGCAGTGCGTGGGAGGGTGGTCACAAGCATGCTGGGAGAGAAAAATTTATAATGATAAAAAAAAAGAGCAGTAGAAAAATTTCAAAAAAGAGGGTGAAATCCATGAAGCAGGTAGTTAAATGTTTCTGTGGATGCTTCCATTCTTCTGGAAGACGTTTAACATCTGAGTCACATAGAAGGTGGGACAACTGTTGGTGTTAGGAAATGGTACCAAAATAAAAAATCAAATCACAAAGCAATTAGGGATCACAAAGCAATCAGGGATCACAAAGCAATCATGGATCACAAAGCAATCACAAAAGAATCACAAAGCAAAAGGGTGGGTCCTAGCTTTGGTCCATAGCTGTCTTATGGAGGCAAGAGAGAGTGAACAGGGTAACTGACTTGCCCTATATCTTCAGTTTGCTCCCAGAGCTCACCTGCAAGGGGATACAGCGATACACATTTCTAAGGGGGGAGAGGGGGAAAAGATTTGAAAGCATATCAAGAGTAATAGCATAGCAAACCAAGAGATGAGAGTCAGACAGGGAGTGTGGAACCCAGTCCCACCATTTCATTCTTCATTTGATCCTTTATTCTTACCAGTGAAGTGGAAAGCTGAACATTTCCCTTTTTTACCAAATAAACTTTGCATTAGCGACAGAGTCACAGAGATAGAGCATTAGAGTTCATGTCCCAGTTCCACCAGTACCTCAGTGATTCTATCACAGAATTTCTGTAGAAATCTCCTGGATCAGAGGAAGATGCTGAACCTAGGTCTCACACTCCCTAGGCACATGTAGAGCTTGATAAGAAAAGGTATTTCATTGGTGATCTGCCTATTGCCCACCATCCTCCATCTGACCCCTTTATACAAACAGTATTGCAATGTGCAAAAATACATTATTCAATGAAGAAACCATTGATCAAATCCCACAGCTCAGGGGAATAGCTTTCACAACACAGTGATTTTAACAGCTACAGCAGCAGACAGCAGAGAAGACTGTAAAACTAAACTGGAGGGGAAGATACTCTGTGTTCTAAGCAGTCTAAAAGTAGCCATGCACTAAAAAAGAACCAAAAATACAGAATGACAGTGGTTATGACAGCCACAGACCAGGGTGCATGCTGGCGAAGAGGGTGAGAGAGTGGAAATGCCATGGTAAGAGCTGCCTGTGAAAACAGTAAGGAGGTAGGGAGCCAGCTTCATTTGCACACTACATTACTAACCACTTGTGACCAGCAGAGCTTCAAGATGCACAAACGCCTGGAATAATTAGGTCAGTCGTGTCTAGATGCAGAGACAGCTAGATCAGACTTGATTGTGCTGTAGCTTTCCCCAGGAAACCACGGCTGTCACAATAACAGAGTTCAGGAGGCGGGTATAAAAAAATCTACATCTGAGGGGATATCAAAACTACCCCATTGTCAACAAACTGAATGGGATACAGGAGCTGCCTGCACCTCAGCCTCCTCCTTCTCCCTGCAGATTGCTTGCATAAGCAGGTCTTCAACTTCAGAGGCCAGTGTGAGTAAACATGGGAGATTAAACATATTCCATACCCACTATGTTTAAACATAAACTGAATTGTCTGTGCAGCAAGACACATAAGTCCATGCATCACAGTATGTGTTCAAACCAAAGCTCACACTCAAGGATTTATGTGTGTAGGGAAGGGCTGTGGGATGGCAGCCTGAATGCTAAGTAGCTTTGTCATCTCCACAATGTCAAAATATCATCTTATGTTCCAAGAGGATTCTTTGATTAATGTAATTAACACTACTCTGCCTGCTATGTGAGGCAGTAGGTGTGTCAGGCCTGAGGTCTCACTGGCTCCTGCAGACATGAAGAAGTGAAGAGTCTCTCCTGGCAACAGAGCTACTCCAGCAGGAAGGCAGCAGGTGCACGTGGACAGGTTCCCTGCCTCGTTGCCTGGGGGTCTGCAGTCACATGTGAATCACTGCAGTAGCTCAGCCTTGCAGGGGTCAGTTCTTCAGCATCAGTGCGAATCATGCTGCTAGAGGAAGGCGATAGAGTGTTTCTTCTAGAGATTTCAAAACCTAACAGCACCAATTTGTGTTATAGATGCATCACCAGGTCTGAGACCGTCCCATCGATGTCCTCAAACAGGAAAAAAAACCAAGCAGTAACAGCTTTCTGTTGGGCTGTTGTCTTTTTGTTTTCACAACCTAACAAAGCAACCTTGCTAATAAGAGCAGGGGAAATTGATCTGATTTAGTTTTTTTTGTGACAGCAAACAGAAAGCTTCCCTAGGCCCAGGATAAGTAAGTTCTTGAAATTGGCTCCTTTCTTTTTTTGAACTGAATATCCACTGAAGTAACTCTACTTCCTTCATCAGTGTGTGTTAAAGGCCACATCATTTTTTTTTCATCTGATTAAAGTGAAATGCAGAGAGACCAGCTAGTTAGCAGTAACTCAAGACTACAATATAGGTGGAATTCAGATGACATTTGACAGAAAAAAAGAACATTTTTTTCCACACAGGCATTTAAAGATTTTTATACCTACACTTGCTTCTAGCCTTTGATGCAAATTATTCTGAAGAAACCTCAGGAGTAAATATCTCAGGTGCAGATATTTAAAATTTTTGGAGTTTGCCTTCAATTGCTGGTCTTCAGCATTTTAAACATTCTCTAAAGTTTGCTGTAATTTCTTTCTTGCCTATCATAATATTATGAGTAAAGAGCTTAGAGCCAAATATAGGGGCTGATACTACACATGGAAATAGATGAGTAAAAAGGCATAGAAAATAACTTGCAAAACAACAGTTATTGAAACGATATTAATTGATTACCTAAGGTAATCAGCAACTTCCTGCATTCAATCACTCTGTATCTAGTAATTTAGGAAGAAAACTATTTTAATTAATTTTTAAAACAATTTAACTAGTTTAATATAGATTATGTTTATTGTAGCCTCCACAGGATTTGTAATATAAGACCTTCTAGCAGTTTGCATTTGTGGTAGCAAAGACTGTTACCATGCCAAGGGCATTACATCATACACTGGCCCTGGTTAGCCAGCAAAAATAGTACCTTATGGAAGAGTTGTGAGAAAGATTAGATTTCTGTGTCATAACTCACAACATAATTTCACCACCTCAGGGAACAAAACATGACACAAGTTGGCAGAAATACACCATATTTGTAGACAATAACTGAAGGAGAATATCAGATGGCATCCTGCCAGGGACCATACTACAAACTGGGCTGGACAGACTGGGCTGACAAATGGCAAACACTGTTAGTTAGAAGCAGTGATTCCAGGATCCACCTTTCACTCTCATCTAAGAGGTAGCACATACTATGTGCCTGTGTGTCCCCCGTCCCACTATTGCTTCAGGAAAAGCATCCCTTGCTTTCTTCTTCTCATAATCAGGTATTTCCTGGGAAAAACACCTTGGCTCTCAAAAGCTCCTTACAAAGCTTGCTGTCTGGTATTGAAGAAAGACAGACTACCTGCAGGCTTTAGCACATCAGGGTTTGCTATGTTTTTTTTCTTTTTGAGTCCCTGTGCCTGCGCTTTGAACCCTCCCACTGTAACAGTTGTCTTTTCTGCTAAAATGCCATTTATGTTATGGGACAGGGTGAGCAGGCCTGGGAGCCACCCAAATGTGATGTCTTTTGGTGCCTTCTTTGGGCCTGAGAGCCACTAAGTCCTTGGGTACACTGGAGTGAATGGTGGATAGACAGGTGGAGAGAAGGTGGGGAGAGAGAGGGAGAGGAGGCTGGATCAAATACAGGACCAATGGAGCAACTACTTGGCTCAAGAAAGAAATGTTTATCTGCCCATTTTAGCCTTGCTTTACATTAAATGATTGCACATTAAAGTTTTGGGAACAGTTCTCACTCCATCCATACTAGCTAGGAGTTAAACCACAGCAGTGGTTGCCCTGAAGAACTGAATTACCTGGGCTTTGTTTGCAAGCTGTACCCACCCTGGGGATTCTCCTGTGGACTTTCCCATTTCATGCATTCTGATCCTGTATTTAAATCTCTCCAACTAATTACCTGAATACCTGTTCCTGTAAAGGGGACCTCTGAGAGCTCTAACAGCAACTTGTTTTCCAAGGAGGGGGTGTTGCCAAGCTTGCATCACTTTAACACTTCCAGGCTATCTAGCCTAATGGGACTGACAGAAGAGACAAAGGCCAGGGAAGAAATAATGGGAATACTTTATACCACTTGGCCTTGATTTGCTCTGCTGTCAGAAGCCAAGTACAAGGCATCTGTGATGCTATCTCAGGAACAGGATAGAGCTACATGGAACTGCTTTAGGCATTTGGGAGAACTGCCCTAAAGTCCCCATGCCATTTCCAGTGTCTTTTCTTCTGGAGAATCCCTTGGGAAGGACAGTGTCTCTGAGCCTGCTCACAGACAAGCATTCAAAAAGCAGGATCTTGACTTCAAATAAAAATTTTGTTAATATGTTGGAAGGTAGAACAGGACTCTCAAATAGTGCATCTCTCTTTGTCGTAATAGCAATTAGCACATAAATCAGAGCTTTGCTCTTATATGGGTGCTTAGCTTCTTGAACAGAATTGTGAGAAAAGCAAGGAATGGATCAGTTTGCTTATTTTGGGTTTACAGTAAGAGAACCAAAATTGAGAGTGAATTCTTCATAAAATATCCTAGTACTTCAAAACTTGTCTGAGAAAGACATCCTGTAAATATTTTTGCTTAGATTACAGTATTGAAACATCTGCATGAGAGATGTTCAAAGTTAAAATCCACAGCATTTTTAGTGTTTTTCTAATTTAGTTATTTGGTCCATATCAGTAGGTATTAGCACTGTCTTGCCAGGAAATACAAAACAATAAAAGTATCACACATCATCCACACAGCAAGCTGTTCAAAGAAGCACACACACCTAAAGGGTCTGCCTAATCAGTGTATATAAACACCTGGGGCAGCCAGCTTCACGTGGCTCTGCTTGGGCAGGGGGCTGGACCAGACAACCTCTAGAAGTCCCTTCCAGCCTCAACCATTCTGTGACTCTGTGAAAAGCTGTACTGATTTCAAGAAAATTAATCCTGTATTAAGAAAAATATACAGATATTTCCTTGTAAGGACAAAAATGCTAACTTATCTGTAGTGCAGCATACCTCTCAGTCTGTGTCCCCACCTACAGAATATTATGCTAGAACAGTTCTTTGAAAGTCATCAACTTTACTCCTATTACATAAACAGAGGATGTGGTCCAGCATCTTTTCATGCACTTCAAACAATGCTATAAAGGACAGGTGTGAAATCAAACCAGAAAGTGGATATGCATAATTTTCTCTCCTTGGTGACACACATATTGTGTAACCTACCTTCTATTCATACATGCACTGCACAGGCTGACTAGACAGAATGAGAGCCTTACTTCATCACCACTTTCATCTTAAATTTCATGTTCCACAGGAGTCCATTGCTGCTTCCTTTGAAATCAATGTTCAAATTATCACTAATCTTAATGAGAGCAGGACTGATTTACCTGTTTCAGTTTGAAAAGTGAGTCTAACACTAAACAGATGAAATTAAGTTAAAACCTTGTGCAAGTCTTTTCTGTATTCAGCATGTTGTTAGGAATGTGGACATAATCAGGGAGAATGTTAATACAACTGGCTGTTAGCACAGAATAATTATTCTCTGTTGTTAGATTAGTGCAAAAGGAAAGGCATAATTATTTGCAACACATACAATACGAGTCCTGTGATAATGTTATGTTTTGTTAAACTTTATTTCTTCACAATTGTGTTAGTGCATGTTAATAATTTTTCAGAGGGATGTTAGTGCTATTACACTTTCTTCCCCTTCTCAGTTCCCTGCATCAGAAAGGAAAGATGTAGTTTTCAATGGGTATAGGTGCATCAGCAAATCAATTTTTCTAAAGGCAAAATCACTAGATGTTTACGTTGGATATGTGCTGATACTAACTGAGGTTTTAATCAATGAGGTTATGCTACAGAAACAGAGAAAATGACAGTCTGATTGACTGGGCAACAGCTAAGGACTGTTGCGTGGCTGTGCCAAACTTTAGCTGGGTTAGTGTGAATTAAAGTCTTGGGTATAACTTGTTCTGACAAGAGATGAGGCAGTGTTTGTCTGTGAGGCTATTACATTACCAGTATTTCTCAGTAGGGTTCAGCAGAACTGTATTCCAAGAGTGAATCCAGCCTAGTCATTTCAGATCATACACATTTACCCTGGAAAGGTGTTGCTTGAATTTCCAATCAAAAGAGAATTTTTAAACTCACTGACATGGGATTCCTTTTTTTCTTATTTTATGAAGGGGGACCCCTGGTGGCCTAGCAGTTAAGATGCTGGTCTCTCAGTGCCAAGGCTGCAGGTTCAAATCCCGATCCTGCTTCAGGGTCCCCCGGGCAGATGGAGCTCATCAGCCCCTAAGGCCATCCATCTAAG
>JAWWLV010000100.1:45821913-45851723 GCA_035041135.1 Platyrinchus mystaceus
AGAGTTTTTGATCATGAAGCCAACTCCTGAAAGATGCCTTTCAGTTCTGGGTTTACCTGACCAAAAGAGTGTATAACGGGCACCATGTTCTCTAAGGCTGCCTTCCTCATGGAGACAAACTTCACTGAGAGCAGCAATGTCGATGTTGAGTCGTGACAGCTTGTGGGCAATTAGAGCGGAGCGACTCTCAGAATATCCACTATCTGCAGTATGAAGCATGGTTCTGATGTTCCAGCATGCGAGTGACACAGTTATGCTGTTCTGAAAAAAGCTCCTGTGTCCTTCTGCATAAACTGCTGCTCTCAGTTGGCTCCCTCTGTTAGTTGCGTTTATTGTCATCCAAGCTCCTCATTGGTTGCAGAATGACATTCAGTAATCCATTTTTCTTAGAAGTCAATCTCTTCATGTCAGTCTTGTAATGCTCATGACAGCTACAACCTCTTTGAATCTTCTGAACCTCTTTGTCATCTTCATTCAAACAACAGCTCTAGGATATATTTGGCTTAACTTTGCCATAGAGATAGTGTGGGGTTCTCTTAAGATCACATTCCACAATGAACTCAGCATTTTTATTAAATCTGTTTGACTGCAAACTAGAAAGAACAATAGATTTAATAAAAAATGTATTACAGATACTGAGCAGTTAGAAGAATTAAGGCATCCATATGGCATATGGACTGGACTCTGGGACAGCGGCACCTCTGCATACAGGGCATGACATCTGATCAGTCAGACACTCTGACACTGGGGCTAAATTTTAGATTTACTTTTTTCAACTCACCAAAACTAGTGCTTAGCTTGGGGATGAAATTCCTTTAACAGTTATCCTTCCTCCAGCTTGCATGCCCTGATCATAAGAAAAGAGCTGCTGGTTCCTTAAAGAAAGCCTTATCGGACACAAAAACTAGAAGCTCAACAGGATGCTGTAGGTTATTGAACCATCATATGCAATTTTAGTGGGAATGCAATTCCTTATTAAACTGAATTGAATAGGTACAGAAAAGCTTGGTGGAGTGCCAGGAAGGAATTATGGACTGGATACTCCTGCCGTTTAGTTCTTTAACTGCTAAAAAAGCATTCTTTCAGACACTGCCAGTTCCTCTATATGGCAAAGAAAGAAAATTTTAAAATCTGTGCTAAGAATGAAAATGTCTAAACACAGGGATATGGCAAAAGCAAGGCTGTCTGACAATTTGCTGCACTAGAGGTATAATACCCTCTTACAGGACCGACAAGGGGCCTGTATGCAATGGTGCCTTTCAATGGGTCACAGTCTGGTGGTGATGTTTAGCGTATGCTCCAGGGACTTAGCACTAAGCCTGCTTGGTCCTAGGCTGTGATGCTAACTAAAGACACCAAACTAAATGAGTTAATTCCTAAAGCCACTTCATGGGAAACTGCAAAAAGAGGACAGAGTAGGAGAAATGGTAGGCTGCAAGAAAGCATAAGGGGAACAAAAGGAGAGAGAAAGACACCCACACATAATGCCTGATTAAACAATTCAGCTGAACTCCTACAAAAAACAAAACCAAGCCCTCTGACCAAACTTAGGCAGAAACACATAGTGAAAATTCAGGACTATCATGGCTCCTAACAGAACAAGTTTGTATGGACTTAAGTTATTTTCTTAATTAGTTTATGTATACATCTCTAAGCATAAATATTCAAGAAAGACAACTTTATACAGGAGAAACCTTACAGACCTTCTGGAAAGGCTTCAGTTGGCACGAAGGGCCAAAAATACTGCCACAAACAAAGCACTTTATTTCAATGACTTGCTGTAGCCAGAAAAAAAAAAAAAAAAGGAAAGAGTAGATCTACTTCTTTCCAGACTCCAGGTCAATTGGACAGGAAGGAACTTCTTTCAGCCTGAGCAGGCTCTTCCAAGATCTGAATGTCAGCTAACTTTATTATGCCAACTAATTAAGACACAGGCAGAATGAAGATCCTGCTGAACTCAGCGGGATCCCATCATAGGATTCAACAGACTGTACCAAGTCACATGGGGTGAGACTCCAGGGCTGGTTGTGACCCATATCCACGTGTAGGCTACTGGTCATGGGCAGTGATGTCCTCAGGGATTTTATCTGCTTACAGTCTTTAGAGAATGTGAGCAGAAAAAGCAAAAGCAGAAAAAGGTTGTCTTTCCCTTTCTTGTCTGAGAGTTCAGATTTCTGTACCAATAAAAGGTTCAAAAGATTTGTGGGTTACAGTGGTCAGCTTTGTTGTGCTGTTCCCTGGTCAACCACCAGCTGGAATTCTGTCATGGAAGAAATATTTCAGCTTGTTTTGACCTGCAAGTAAGGGAAGAAATGATTTTTTAATTCTTTTGTTGAAACAGTAAAGTGGCTTTGAGTGACACAGTGAACTGGGTTTGAGTTTCTCGGAAATAAAGTCAAGGTTTGCATTCTGTATGCTACAAGTTAAAAGGAAGAAGTTTGCATCGATGAAAAGTCATTGATATTTGTATTTGGGTTAAGATTTAAATATATTTCATAGGCTGGCTTTTGCACTATGATTCCTCTTGCTGTCTTGCCAGTGAAAAAGAAGATCCCAATGAGAAACCTTTTTCCTTCCAGACTCAAGGACAAGCAACAGAGAGAAGAAAGAAAGTATCCAGGAACAGCCCAAGACTAACTGAAAAATCTGCAATTAGGAGCCCCTACATTTGATTTTTATCCATACACTGACCCTGGCGACCTCTACACTTCCCTGCTGATTAGGGTTTTGATACTTCTGGCTTTTGCTCTCTGATAAAGGTTCATTTCCGTGGAAACAGGCACTGTATTCATGAAAATAAGGAAGCAGGCTCTAAAAACTGATGTTTAAAGAAAACCCAGCTCTTCATACCTGTTGAACAGCAATTTGCATCTACGAAGTCCATTTGCCCAGAGAGAGGTAAAGTTGGTACATACAGCTGCCACCCAAAGAAGAGTTTGTTTCAAAAAGACTGTTTCAGAGACTACAAATTATGACTAAATTTCTACTAGTAATACGTTCCTGTTGCATTAATTTACAAGGAGAAAAAAATAATTTAAAGAGCCTGAAGTACATAGTCATTAATCAAATTCAATCCTCATGCAGTAGTCATTGTTTTAGACATTCTTCTTGTAATTTTGTTAATGTTTTATGTTGTTGTAACATATCAAAATTTGGGCTGTGTTTCCAGTGTCCTGAGATGACGTAAATAAACTCCATTGCTATGTATGAGCTTAAACTCAGGATCCTCTCTATCATAAAACCAAGAAGCTGATGGACTGCTTAAGGAAATATTATTGCAAAGCATATTTCTCCCACTGAAACCCAAAAAAGCTAAGTACTTACATGCCTAAAGGGTTTTTTTTGTTTGCTTGCTTAAATCAATATTCTTTGGTAATGTTTGCATTTTGATATAATCTAGAGATTCCCATCAGGCTTGAGATATACCAGTGGTGTACAGGGATTCTTGGAGAAGGGTTTTCTCTTCCTTGATCTATTAAAGTTTAGAGAAGAAATAGATGCATTTTTTACCAGAAGGATCCCCTGGAACAGGCCTCCTGGATAGCGAGGTTGGTGCACTGAACCTGATGCTATTTAAGGAGCATTTGGATGATTCCCTTATGAAAATGCTTTAACTTTTGGTTGGCCCTGAAATGCTCAGGCAGTTGGGTGAGATGACTGTTGTAGGTCCCTTCCAGCTGAAATATTCCCCTCCCCTTTCCTCCCCATATCTATATATACATATATACATATATATATACACATATAAATGTATATAAATATGCATTTATACATGCATGTATAAACTCCATTCATTAATGGGGTTTATACATGCATGTAAATATTGTTATTTCCAATTGTAGCAACTTATATTTTTAATGTCTTTCAGTAAAGATTCTAAGTGATTGGTTTTTCCAGCATTTTTATAAATGGACTATTGTTTTTTTCCCATTTCTCCTATATCTTTGAAATATTCTTTTTAAAACCTTGGGGTACTTTGGACAGGAGTTTTGGGATCCAGTGAAATTCTACTGAAGCATGTCAGCTAGCAAGAGCACAGTACTCATCTTGGGACAGGATATATTCCAAGCCCAAACCAAACTTTAACTCTCACTATAGACAGTTTTCTTCCAAAGCTGTTCCATGAGTCCACAAATGACACAGAAGAAAGGACCATATACATAATATAATCTTCTCTTTAAGTTAGCTGTAATTCACTCCTCTTCCACATCAGGATTTCAGTGACTACCACTCTGAGGGACAGTTTGCCATGACCACTGTAAGCCCAATCTGCAGATTCAGAGGTTTAATAAAAGATTGCAAGCTAGAGCTACAGAGATACAAATGCAAAAGCGTACAGATATTTTCTATTCCTTCAATAAATTATACTATTTATTCGTTATAATGAAAACCCATCACAGTGGGCTTTACGTGAGAACATGAATTTTAGGCAAAATCTCAGTGAGCTCGACTTTCTTTCCACTGGTGCATTAAAATCAGCCTGCTTTCCACTCAGTATATATTGGCAGGTAGATCCTATTGTTGCTGGTACTCCCAAAATATTTCCTGTTGTGATGCTGAAATCTAGACTCTGCTTAGACCACATAGCTATTCACATGAAAGTAGGAGCAGTGATGTAGATTTGAATTAGAAGAAAGTGTTGTGATGTAGATGTGAATTAGAAGAAAGTGTTGTTCAATCAAAATAAAACCAGGCAACTACAAGGTTCAAAGTAACAATATTAAGACCTGAAACCTGGTAGCCTAATTTCAGTTCATGCTTGAGGAAATAAAAGTTGAGCTTGGATTTATTCAGACAAGAACTACGACTGTCATTTCCTTGCTGGTTTACATTACATATTGACAGCGTAACTCAATTGCTATTGGACAGTATCCTCAGTGCAAACCTGACAGTAATTGACATGCACTAGACATCCAAAAAAGATTCGTGACTGAAGAGAGATATTTCTTTAGCCTATAACAGTAGTTTCTCCATTCAGACTTGGGAAGTCTGAATGGGTACCTGATCATTTACAGGCAAAAGATGAAAATTCAGCTGTGTATCTCTCACAACAAACATTTTGTTGGCAATTTGCAATAATCTATGCAAGCATTAATACATAAAAAGGACCAGGGATTTCATTTAGTATTAATTCTACCTGCCTTTCTCCCAGCCTGGAGTCCCCCTGGCAAAGGCTGCTTGACATGTCTGTTTGAGGTCAGTTGCTTGAGAAAGCAGATTTTCCTGAGCTCTCCTCCCCTTTCTCCCCTGCAGTGATGAGGAAGCTCCTTGCCGGAAAATGGAAAGACCATGTGGCCAGAGGTGGCCTTCAGAGCCTCCACAGGCTAACACAGTTCCTCACAGCCTTCTGAAGGCATGTCTGCAAGGCCTCTCATCAGTGAAATTATTTTCTGTGTCACAGAGCAAGACAGGCTTCAGTAGAGATGTCAAAAATTAATTTCTTCCTTGTGAAAATAGGTATTTTTTAAACTTCCCTCTCATTCCTCACTTACTGAGTTTCATTTTCCTTTAGAAGCCTCCCAAGATTTGCCCTTATGAAAGTCAACTTGTCCTTGCTATCTAAAATCTTAAAGGCAAAATTCAATCCTCTGCAAAGGGGCTCTCTTAATACACAATTGATGGGTTGCTGCCTTTGATACACTTGAGTCCAGTGCACACCTTGACATGGACTACTGGGTGTACAGGCTATAAGAAGAGAGCTGGTACATTTATGTGAGACAGAGAGTATTTTCAGGCAAAACTAGAGGGAAAAATAGACCCACCAGTGAACCTGTGAAAGCTAATACATGCATGACCTTCCTGGAAATGCTTACACCTGTGGTGAGTGTGGCCTTCACAGAACAGTATTTTCTGTACCTCTCTGTATTACTAAGGTTTAAAAAAGTGTGCTGCAGTTCCATGTTTATCTTTACAGCATTTTTCAAGACAGAATTCTGTAGTCAAGTCAAATAGTGACATCACATGGCATACTGTTAGACCTTGTGCTCACTCAAACAGAGCTATCATTTGATGGATCCCAGTTCTTATTTTCGAAGTATACTGTAAGACTGAGGTGGGGGCTGATGGTTGAGAAGGATGACAGGAGGTTAGGAGGCATGATGTGCTGGAGACACTCTCCTGGCAAGTTCTCAGAGGATCTTTTGCTCTTTTTTTGAGCAGCAAAGTGCAAAGTTGTCTTATATGAACAATACTTTTTTTTTTTTTTTTTTTTTTTTTTTTTTTTTTAGATAACTGTGTGAATTTTTTATGGTAGGTGTTTTTCTGAGTTTGAAATTATCCTTCCATGAAGCTATCACCATCTGGCACTATATTTGTTCACCCTGTGTCTGGACAGAAACAATTCTGGGATAAGTTAAAAATATTTCACTGTGCAAGCTCATTTAGTTTAAAAATAACTAGAGATTGCTTTTTGCTTAGTAACTCCAGAGGCTGAACAGCCCCAGGTTGACCACTTCATGGGCTTCAGGCAATTGAGGTGTCAGGAGGTAAGAGACACAGTGTAGTTGATGCCTTTGTTATTTTGTAGGATTAGTGTCTGTGATTCACCTTACCTACCAGACATTACTCTGATTGATCCTGTAGAGTTATACTAAAGGAGGCTACAGTAGCAAGCAACAGAAAGGGAAAGAATGAGATGGCCTTCTCCAGGGAGAACACTGTGAACTCTTGGAAGGCAGTGAAGAAGACAGTCACAGCTATCTTTAACCAGCAAGGTAACAGAATTGTTCCTCAGGGCCAGAAATCTCTTACCAGACAGTTGTTAAGCCATTAAGGCTTAACAAGCAGCATTCTGTGATCAGAGGAACAGTGACACAGGCAGAACAGGTAGTGAGGCTACTTCGTGAATTCAGTAGGGGTGCCATAGGCAGGGATGAGACAGATGAGCTCACTTGAGCTCTGAAAGGTGATGAGCTGCCCACTCACACTGCTGGGCTTACCCAAAGGTTGCTTCCTTTATTAATCCCCATGCCCCATCCAGCATATTCACCTGGAAGAGATGCTTTAATTTTGTTTCTACTCTAGGGACTGTATCCCAGAATCACAGACTATTTTGAGTTGGAAGGGACCCACAAGGATCATCAAGTCCAAGTCCTGGCCCTGCACAGGACCATCCCCAAGAATCACACCATGTCCCTGAGAACATTGTCCAAATGCTTCTTGAACTCTGTCAGGCTTGGTGCTGTGACCACTTCCCTGGGGAGCCTGTTCAAGTGCCCAAACACCCACTGGGTAAAGAACCCTTTTCCAATATCTAATCTGAACCTTTCCTGACAACTTAAGGCCATTCCCACAGGTTCTGTCACTGGTCACCACAGAGAAGAGTCAGTGTCTGCCCTTCCACTTCCTTTCACAAGGAAGTTGTAACTGCAATGAGGTCTCCCCTCAGTCTCCTCCAGACTGAACACAACAAGTGACCTCAGCTTCATATGGCTTCACCTCCAGACCCTTCATAATCTTTGTTGCCCTCCTTTGGACACTCTCTAATAGCTTTATATCTTTCTTATACCCAAAACTGCCTACAATATTCAAGGTGGATGGTCATAAAAGGAAATTAAGTTTGACAAGTAGGACTTTTCCAGCATAAAGCCGTTCTGACTCTGATCTATGACTGCATTGTCCTTCAGGTACTTTCCAGTACCTCCCAGAATAATCTTCTCCATAATTTTACCAAGCACAGAAGTGAGACTGACAGGCCTTTAGTCTTCAGGGTCATCCTTCTTGCCCTTCTGTAAGATTAGGACATTAGCCAGCTTCCAGTCAACTGGGACCTCTCCAGATTCCCAAGACTGCTCAAAAATCATTGAGAGAGACCTCACAAGGACATAAGCCAGCTGTTTGAGTATTCTCAGATGAATCCCATCAGCTCCCATAGATTTACAGGAATCCAGCTGGAGCAGCAGATCCCTCACAACTTCAGTGTCAACTGGGAGTTTGTTATTCTCACAGCCATGGTCCTTAGTTCATCAGTGGTGTTGAAGACAAAGGCAAAGAAAGCATTAAACACCTCTGCCTTTTCTATGTCCCTGTTTATGAGCTGACCATCCTCATCCTGTAATGGGCTGATGTTATTTCTCCACTTCCTTTTGCTATTAACATATTTTAAAAACCCTCTTTTTATTGTCCCCCACATTTCTGGCCAGTTCAACTCCAGCTGAGCTGTGGCCACACAAATTTCCTCCATACAGTGGCAAGCAGCATTTCTGTATTTCTCCTACGTCGCCTGACCTTGTTTCCACTGAGCATACACCTTCCTTTTTTTGCCTCTACCTCCCAAAGAAAATTCCTGCTCAACTAAGCTGGCCTTCTGCCTCACCTGCTTGACTTCTGACATTTAGGCATTGCCTGTTCCTATGCCCTTAGGAGATGGTGTTTAAAAAGTGACCAGCACTGATGGACCCCAGCACCTTCAAAAGTGTTTTCCCAGGGGACCCTACTCACTAGTGCCCTGAGCAGCCTGAAGTCTGCTCTCCTCATGTCTAGAGTTGAAGTTTTGCTGTCACTTTTCCTCCTGTCAACAGAAATTTTAAACCAAGAGGATTGCTCTGTGGTCACTGTGGGCAAGAAGGCCACCAATCGCCACTTGACTCACAAGACCTTCTCTGCAAAAGCAACAACGTCAAGGAGGGCATCTTTACTATTTGACTCCCTTAGTACCTGAACCATGAAGTAGCAGCCAGATGTTTTAAGAATCTTCTGGACCTGGTTGTGCCAGGAATGTGGTGTCCCCTGTAAACATACGGCAAGTTGAAGCACCCCATAAGAACAAGGGCCATTGATTTAGAGGTGTTTCTTAGTTCCTCAAAGAATAATTTGTTGGTGTCATCATCCTGGCTGGGAGGTCTACAACAGACTCAACTGTGCCACTGACAACTGTAAGCTCCATATATGCCAGCCATTCCATGAGGAAAAAGATAATAAATGAAAATGTTTACAGTTGCAGTGAATGCAGCCTTCATAGAAAAGTATTTTCTGTGGTTCTCTGTATTACTAAGGTTAAAAAAATGTACTGAATTTTCATGTTTATCTTTCCAGCAATATCTTTCAGGTGTGGATTTTCTATAGAATTTGGCACAGCTGGAAAGGCAGAGAGGCATGTTTGGTAGTTTCTTTAACACTTTCAGGGATGGTGACTCCACTACTCTATGGGCAGCCTGTTACAATGCCTGCTCACCCTTTCAGTAAAGAAATTCTTCCTGATGTCCAACCTGAACCTCCTCTGATGCAGCTTGATGCTATGTCCTCTTGTCCTGTTGCTAGTTACCTGGGAGAAGATGTCCACCCCCTTCTTGGTACAACCTCCTTTCAGGTAGCTGTAGAGAGCAATAAGGTTCCCCCTGAGCCACTTCTTCTCCAGGCTAAACACCCTGAGCTCCCTCTGCTACTCTTCTAAGACTTGTGCTCCAGACCCTTCACCAGTTCCGTTGCCCTTCTGTGGACATACTCCAGCACCTGAACGTCTTCCTTGGAGTGAGAGGCCCAGAACTGCACAAAGAGTTTGAGGTGGGGCCTCACCAATGCCTAGTACAGGGGGACAATCACTTCCCTGGTCCTGCTGGTCACACTATTCCTGATACAAGCCAGGATTTCACTGGCCTTCTTGGCCACCTGGGCATGCTGCTGGCTCATGTTCAGCCACTGTTGACCAGCACCCCCAGGTTCTTTTCTGCTGGGCAGCTTTCCAGTCAATCTGTCCCCAGCCTGTAGTGCTGCCTGGGGCTGTTGTGACCCAAGGGCAGGATCTGGCACTTGGCCTTGTTGAACCTCACACCACTGGCCTTGGCCCATCTATCCAGCCACTCCAGATCCCACTGCAGAGCATTCCTACCCTCCAGCAGAGCAAGACTCCCGCCCAACTTGGTGTTGTCTGCACACTGGCTGGGGGTGCCCTCAATCTCCTTATCCAGGTCACTGATGAAGATATCAAACAGACCTGGCCCCAGTACTGAGCCCTGGGGAACACCACTGGTGACCAGCCACCAGCTGGATGTAACTCCATTCACCACGACTCTCTGGGCCTGGCCAGTTCTTTACTCAGCAGTGTGCCTGTCCAAGCCATGGACTGCCAGCTTCTCCACTCCAGCAGAATGCCATGGAAGACAGTATCGAAGGCTTTAAAGTCCAGGTAGACAACATCCACAGCCTTTCCCTCATCCACTAGGTGGATCACCTGCACATGGAAGGGGATCAGGTTGGTCAAGCAGGACTTGCCTTCCACAAACTTGTGTTGGCTGAGCCTGATTCCCTGGATGTCCTGTACATGCTGTGTGATTGCACTCAAGATCATCTGTTCCATAACCCTCCCCAGCACCAAGATCAAGCTGACAGGCCTGTAGTTCACAGGATCCTTCTTCTGACCCTTCTTGAAGATGGATGTCACACTGGCCAACCTCCAGGGTCAATGATTTTTCCCATAATCACTCAAGATGACCATGAGTTAAGTTTTTACTATCCCAAAGGAGGACTAGGATAGACAGATGGCATGAAAGAACAGCACTGAAAGTTATGTTCTGTGATGCAGCAATGGAAATTGGTCTAATAAGGTTTTCTAAAGCAGAAGCAAAATGCTCGTTTTGATAAGATTGCTCCTTATGCAGTTGAAATTAATTGTGAAGCTTTAAAAACCTAATTACTGCTTCAAAGTGCTTAAGTGCAGTGACATGGAACACTTACCATCTTTTGTACATCTGCAGAATGTCAGACATGCTGAGCTTCACTGCTTTCTTCCTTGACCTTAAGAATGGCTCAAAGACACTTCAAGAAATGCAGGAGTGCTGACGTGTCCCTAAGGTTACACCAGCAGACAAACAGCACTAATAGCAACAAGGTGTCCTGATCTCCGAAAAAGAGAAGCCCTAAATGAATGGTCAGACAACTCCTTTTTCCTCCTTCTTGTACTTCACGTTAGAAGGACAAAGGAGATGAGAAGTAATGCTGCACAATTAAGCAGTAACTTCGAGCCTGTGAGGCATCCGAATACACACAAAATTTATTCCAGCAGAAGTTGATGAAGAGAAACTATGCTGGATGCTCAAAGGGAGAATGCACACAATAGATACTACTGCAATAAAATGGAATACAAACCATAATACAAATACCATGAGTGGATATAAACTCACCTCTACCAGAAGCCACATCTGTTTCAGAGAAATATTTGGCATATAAATAGTTCTCATTTGCAGTGAATATATGCTTTAGTATTGGGGTCCTCTCTTGATTTTGATCTCCACCTCCTGGTGTGAGAATAGCCTCTGCAAAGTTTCTATTTACAGGCGGCAGATGATGCAATACATAGCTTAAAACCTTCCATCTCATAAAAAATGGTAAATGTAACAAAGCATTGGTATATGTCACCACAGCAATGGATTGTGCATGAAAATATGACACTGAATACCAAGCCCACATGAACCCAGGAAGCAGCTGCCCAAGCTGGAAGTTGTCATGAAAATGGTACTTGTCTTGTGTACAATTTCCAATACAAGTCTTCTAGTCCCTTTGAAATTTTAAGAACTTCATGTTGCAGTTATTTGTTTTGATTCAGCCTTTTTGACAGCAACTTGGCATACACAGGAAGAAAAAAGAAGTTGTCATCATCTAACTGGATAAGAATTTTGTCCTTACTGTATTTGCTGTGGTCATGAAAATAAGAGAGAAGTAGAACACCACACAGATTGAAATACAAACTCTTTATAACAAAAGCACGGTAAGAAAACTATTTTACTGCATAACAACGTCAGATCAAGGCAGAGACTTCAGCATGTTCTTCAGCACACATATCTCTGTGTGAACATAGAGCCAAAAATATGGTAAACATTGCCACATTCACAACGCTCACAAGTGAAGCTAATGGAGAGACAAGGACTAGTGTCTGGAAAGCAGGTGTGACCGCCGCATGAAGTCATACACCTGCACCAACCTGTGCTCATTTGAGCTCTTGGTTGTTAAGTGGAAATAAGAGGGTGATGCACCAACTTCCAGTTAACTTTTGTTTTATATCATGTTTAAGTAAGTGACCCTCGTTGCATAGAACAAGCAGGCTGCATCTGGATAATCCTTCACGGTAGTTTCACTTTAATGGTATTGATGAAGTTATCCCCTGCACAAACACGGCTCTTGGTGTCTAAACCCTTAATATGTATGATTACAGAGTTCCGAAGTTCTGTACCCACTGAACGGGCTGTGCAGTTTCAACAGCACAGCAAAATTAGCTTGAGGAACTCCTAGTTCTATAGTAATAGAGTCAAAATTGTGTATCATTCACCACTTTGCCTACCCTGAACCTACTTACCCTTCTTCCTTAAGGTTAATACACCCACATAAATCACTTTTGCTATCCCCTTCTGGGAACGTACAAAACGAGATTTACAGTCATTTTCCAGCTTACAGTTCAAGTCCCTATTCAAGTCCCTATTCCTGCAAAAAACTGCAGGAATTTAAAAACATTTCAGAGGTTTTTCAGAGGATGAGCAGATGGGAAAATGATAGACCAGCCTAAAAATCCCTTTACAAAAATGAATGTTGTTTTCAACATGTTGTGTTCTGTTTTCTAGACTAGATGTGTTCAGTAAATCCAACTGTCCAAGTGTTAATGAAAAACTTGGTTATAATGCCAACTAGGTTGGGCATTATTAATAAAGCTACTAACGCTTACGTAGTTGACAGAACTGAGCACGTACCAAAAACTCAACAACTGCACAAAACTTCGAAGCTTACCACTGCATCAGCTGTGCCTTTGTCTCACCGTGCACAGAAGCTGTGGCAGTATTTGCTGTGCCTCTCTGCCTTCACAATCACTGAATCGCCAGCTTTATTCAAGAGCCAAGGGAGTGAAAAACACTTTGCATTGAGAACAGACACATTTAAGGAGGAAGCCATTTATATCCATGAGTAGAAGGTTTTGCATTTTCTTCTTTCAGGTGAGGGGAAAACATTAATAGCATCTGGAATGTATAAAAGCTGTTAAATCTTATTCCTCTGGCCCACTTACACTGCTGCCTACTTCCCAAGAGAAAG
The DNA here is from genome assembly GCA_035041135.1 of Platyrinchus mystaceus. NCBI lineage: Eukaryota > Metazoa > Chordata > Aves > Passeriformes > Tyrannidae > Platyrinchus > Platyrinchus mystaceus. The sequence continues at coordinate 45,834,925 of JAWWLV010000100.1, forward strand.
AGATGCATAAAGAAAACCTCCTGCTATTTACTTCACTTCAGTTGTCTTCCCCAGTGCCCATACCATGCAGCTTCCAATTTTACTGTACAATTTTCCGAAATCAAGGTAGGAAATGAGCTAATTTCCCTCAATATAGATTGTATCATTGTGCTTTTATTTGGGTACTGTCCAAAAGGTATTTCAAGTGTTTTGCATGCAACTTTGTACTAGAAGGGGGGAATTCTGTAAATTGGAAAGTGTTTCCATCTTTAACATAGATTTGTACATACCTTAAGTAAAGATTTTCTCCTCTTATTTTGTAAATAGTTTGGAAGGTTACAAACGGCAATTTTCCCAGTGCCTTCTTCATATAGTGATGTGCTGAGATTACAAAAACCCCAATTTATCTTGAAAAATGCAGTAAATTCATACAGAGAAACAGCATGATAATTAAAATATTACTCTGGGTAGAAGCAGATCCAAATCCTAGCAAAATAACAGGACCATTTGCACTGGAGCATAGGCATGTCTTACAGAAAAAAATCTTTAATCTAATGTTAAAAAATAATTGTGGGCTTTTTTTTTTGAAACTCAGAGGGGAAACTGAAAATATGTTGACATTACTTAAACCCAATAAAACAAACTGCAGCTAAGAATTCAAAAATATCTCTTCAGGCAAACCGATATGCTCATATGACTTATAGTTACTGAACAAAATCAAAGCTACTTTCAATTTTAACAGAAATGTTGGGTCTTCTTAGTTAATTTTTCTTTTTTCAGCTAAACACTCATCTGTAAATAATGAGTTCTTGAAAAATAAATCAAACTGGGTCACTGCAAAGTCATCTGGGACTCTGGGAATTGGTAATGTGATCCTGTGCTTCTTATATCCAAGTTGCCAGTTTAAATCCAGTCTAGGCCAGCAGTGACAGAAGCCTACTGCCAGATGTTTTTTATCATGAATAAGAGGTTGCTAAAATTCAGTTCATTTTGCAGTAAAAAGAATAACATTTTTATATGATCTTATGAAACTGTCACTGAAAATAGAACGGTCTTTTCCAAACTAAACTATCCCAAATCACAGAATCACAGAATGGCTGAGGTTGGCTGGCACCTCTGGTAGTCATCTGGTCCAATCCCCCTGCTCAAGTAGTTCCACCTACAGGCAGTTGCTCAGGACCACTTGGCTTTTAAGTATCTCCAAGGGAGACTTCATAAGCTCTCTGGATAGCCTGAACCAGGGCTCAGTCACTTGCATAGTAAAAAAGTATTTCCTGATGTCCAGAGGGAACTGCCTGTGTTTCAGTGTATGCCCATTGCCTCTGGTCCCATCTTGAGAAAAGCCTGGCTCTGCCTTCCTTGCACCCTCCCTTTCCTGATATTAATTCACATCAACAAGGTGCCTTGGAGCCTACTCTTCTTCACACTGAACAGTCACAGCTCTCTCAGGCTCCCTGTGTATGTCATGTGCTCCAGTCTCTTATCTTAGTGGCCCTTTGCTGGACTTGCTCCAGTATGTCCATGTCTCTCTTCTACTGGGGAGCCCACCACTGGACAAAGCATGTCAGATACATCTCACCAGGACTGAGAAGATGGCAAGGATCACCTCTCTGGACCTCTTGGCAACACCTCTCCTACTGCAGTCCAGGATAGTGCTAACCTTCTTTGCCAAAATCATGCACTGTTGGCTCATGTTCAACTTGGTGTCCACCAGGACCACCAAGTCATTTTCTGCAAAGCTGCTTCAGCCACTGGTCTCATCAATGCGAGCCTCTGAGATGTCTGTGAAATACAGTGTCTTCCATTCAGATGGGGCACACATTAGGTATACTATGTTTGAAATTGCTGAAACCAAGCAAAGCTGACTTACTTCAGTGCAGGGCTAATATACAAAAATGGGCACTAGACAAACTTACTGATCACTTTTCAACTGAACTACAAAAATCTGAAGCAGTTAACACACTTGTGGGGGACTGAACTTGGCTGGATGACAGGTGCCCACCCAGCCGCTTTATCACGCCCCTTCCCAGCCAGACAAGGGAGAGAGCGAGATGAAAAACAACTTGTGGGTTGGGATAGGGCAGTTTATTAAGGAAGAAGCCAGGTGAAAGCTTGCACGCACAAAAGCGAAGCAAAAGATAACAAGGTTTATTCTTTACTTGCCATGACCAGCGATGGGCGGTCACTTACAAGAAGCAGGGCTTAAGCATGTGTAATGGTTCCTCAGCAGGCAGCCGTTGGAGAGAGAGAAAGATTGCCTGCCTTCCTGCCTTAGCCTTTATATCTGAGCTGACGTCATATGGTCTAGAATATCCCTTTGGTTCGTTTGGTCAGCTGGCTTACTTGTGTCCCCTCCCAGGATCTTGCCCTTGATTGAGGAAGGAATGTTACAGCACTGATGCTGTGCTCAGCAGTAGCCAAAACACCCTTCTAGCCACCAATGCAAAGCACAGCACTGTGAAGGCTACTGTGTGGAAATGAACTCCAGCTCAGCCAGACCCAATAAAACACTGCAAGGCAGTAAGAAGAGATTTGTTGCGGACACACTCTGAGAACCATGCAGTTCACACCAGACAGAAATGTTCTATTTCCAAATAGGTTCCTAGGCTTGTAATTTTTTACACAATATAAACTCAAATCTAAGAGGTTTTGATTATCCAGAACAGCAAAATTAACTGCAGACATGTAGTTCAAATTTTTACACAACCACATCTTATTCCATCACCACCTTGACACCTCAAGATAATGCTTTAAATAAACAGACTTATAGGTGAGCTGGCTGCCTTCATAACTAATTGTATTCATGCCCACCAGGTCATATGGACATATATTTCCTGAAAGAAAAAAAATGTTTATTTTATTGCTTTATCATTTTAATTGCAATTAAGTAATGAAATATGCTTTTACTTCAAGGTATTTACTACTTCAGTTTTATTATTCTTATTTTAATATGTATTGTATATCTTCTTTCCACCTCAGAAGATACTTCTAGGGTACTTGAATTTTAACAGGAGACACTCCTACCCTTGTCCCTCCTATAAAAAGATTTGCGTGGAACTCATAACACAAGGCTGCATCTAATTGAGCTAAATTATCTCTTTATTAGGAAAGCACCAACACCACATTTTTCAAAATTATTGGAATTTTATTTGCCTCAGGCTTATGACTTGCAACCAAAGACATTGTGCAAAGAAAGCAAAGATTAAGTACACTTTAGGGAAAAGGTGATAATCCACATTGGTAACATAGAAGATCAGTCTGATGAAAGAAGCCATACATTACACTATATAGATTGCAATACTCAATAGCATTTTTAACCCAACTTTTTTAATAGAGGAAAAAAAAGTTAAGCCAAGTTTACAGTAGACATAAATCTGATACAATTCAAAAAGCATTTTTCTGAAGATCATCAAGCGTAAAGTGGAAAAACGTATATGGGACAAGGTGGATGAAGGCTAACTATTGAACATTTATAAGCTATTAAACAAAGTTGCATATATGTACCACAGTGTAAAAAACAATACAGAACAAATTAAAAATTTGATAACTGCCTGATGAAAAATAAAATAACCAGTGGCTTTTAATGACTTCTCCTGGTTATCAATGCTACAAAAGACCTTTTGTCTTTCTGAGGCCACTGAAAAACACCTTATCAAATGATAAAACCAGGCACAATCAAATAATTACGAAGTCAAAACTAGCCTACAGAAATATACTAATATCCCCCATTTTTCATCAGAAGTTTTTTTGTTGTTGTTGTTGTTGTTTTTTGAGGCCTATTTGGTCACAATATGTTACATTTTTTTTTCTTTTTTACACCATGATATCATATGTTTGTCTGGCACTATCCTAAAGCTAATTTTTAGAGAATGAGAATACAGAAGCAACCCAATGTCTATTTGACAAAAAGAATTCACTGGGTGTAAAATAGGAGAAAAGAGAAGAGAAGGGGAAGGGGTCAGTTCTGCCAAGAAAATAAACCCTATGGATCACTCATCATCACTTCCGCTTGCTTCCGACTGGTCCTAGAGGTAAGAGACACAAGACAAGTCAGAAATTCTTTCCAGCTATTCTGTGGAATTTGTAAAAGAAGGAAAAAAAAAGGAAGTACAAGGAAGAAAAATGACACACTGACATATCAAGATAGCCTTAAGAAAGTTACTATGTTATCTAGTAGTTCTATTTCATGACATTTCAGCTAATTGCTGTAGATTCCTTTAGAGAAGGAAAGACAGAGAGTCGGGAAATGCCAGCTCTTTCTTTCTATCCAGATATTTAAAACCAACTGGGAAGACGACTATTTTCATTTGTTGCAATGGTAGAAGCACCCACCAAAACAAAAAACAAACCATCAAGCTAAAAGTTTTTCATCTGTGGACAACAGCAAACAGACCATGAGACTTGAGGTTCAATGTATGTGGTAACAGCTCAAAGAAATAAGCTCCAAACTTCTCAGACTTCTTGTGTTCCAGCACTGGGACCAGATCTCATAAGCACACCCAGATACAGTTAACCCCCCCACCCAAATCTCTCAAGATGATCACTACAGATTAAACATGTGCTTAAGCATGAATAGTTGAGAATTCTGACAGCAAGCAGGACAGGGCAGAGATGCAATCACTGCAACCCCTTCCACAGTCTCACTGAACAAAACTTACATTTTCATCTTGATCCTCATCACTATCATCATCACTCACGACAGGCTTGGCTTTTGCTCGGCTTTGCCTCTTCTTGCCTTTTCCTTTCTCCCGACTTTTTTCATCCTTCTTATTTAACTTGATTTTGACTTTCACTGATTTTGCTGCAAAAAGTTAACAGCATATATTAATGTAACTTTCACTTATCAACTTTTAAATGCTGTTTCTGTTCACAGAGATTCACCTCTAGTAGCAGCCTGGAAAGATATTCCCCTCTGACCTTATATGAACTGTGGAACAATGAAGCAGAGGTATTTGGTTTTATTTCTCTACTTCTTCATAGTTTTAACAACAGCTTGTATTAAACCATAAAGACTAAGTTGACCATGTGCACTTTCTTTTATCAGAAGGCAGTATATGGTCCTGTGAGAAGATACACATCTAAAAATATTTTCTTCCGGACTTTTATATTTTTTTTTATTTTAAACTACAGAAATGCTATGTTGAGGTGGCCAGCAAATTTTGAGCTGACACCCCTGTGAAGAATATGTTAAATTTCTGATTCCAGAATATCCACTCATTTCCAAATGAGCTACTAAAGCTGCATGCTTTGCACGTCCATGTGACACACTTGGAAGAGTAGCTCAGTGCCAAGTACTACAGCTTCTTCAACCAGAGAAAAGGTAGCTGGAGAGTTTGAGTCAATGTACTGGATGGCATGAAGTGCAACAAAGAGATCCCTCCGTTTCCACTTCATTGTATTTCCGACCTGCAGGGACTGAATGAGTGTCCTAAAACAACTGGAGCTTCATTTAGTTCTTGTCACATTGAAGGGTATTTGCAACATCATGGTATTCTTAACCAGGAGATGAACTCTGTATGTCACACCACACCCTAAGGTTGACCACCCATGGAAAAATATTGTCTCTGACCTTTCCAGGTACTTCTATTTACAAATAACATGAACAGGACCCAAAAGCTTTATAAACACTTATGGCCAGGCCACAAAGCACTTCTGTGATTTGTTTCTGGCTTAAAAATATTTTACTGTACTCCAAAGAACTACAGCCAGAAAATTCAGCTGAAAGACTTACATTAAATGTTAACACACAAAGCAGCAAACTTAGTAAGAAATTACTTCCACCACTGGAAAACAGAACCTTACAATCTGGTCTCCAAGCAGAAACAGGAAAACCTTTCCTTCCACCCCCAGATACACCTTCTTTTCAGTATTTAGCAGGGAACTCACACTCTGATTCCGATTCTTCCTCTTCATCATCTTCTTCATCATCATTGCTTTCATCCTCGCTTTCTTCTTCTTTGGCTATCTTCTGTCGTGCACTTTTGAACACAGACTGAAGAACAATGGAATCTTCATATATCTACAGTACAGATACAAATCTTATGTCAGAACTATAAAGTCACATAATATCAAAAATTCACAGCATACACCTTAATTTTCAGTGCAAACCTACAGAGTATACGGCCTTTTCAAATACCGACTAAAAGTGCTTGTTACATGAATTGTACAGGAAATGCCAACATTATTTCTTTGTAGTCTAAATGAAGAAATTTGTTAGTAGTGAGCTGCAAAGAAACAACTCTTACAATGTATTACATCTAAAATGTCCGATTAGAGTGTTTTTCTTATTATTTTTATTACTACAGGAACTACTGTGATTTTCATTAGATCATAACAGCCTTGAAAAACTACCAAAGGAACAGACTTCAGCAGTAAGCACCTTAATTAAAAAATGGGTTATAGTCTAGCAGTACAGTTGATAATGACAAATGGCTAACCTTCATGTAATTATCTTATTTTTTTTTTCTGAATTCCAAAGTGGCTACAAGGAAAATAATTTATCCCAAACAGCTCATTCTTTCCTTCCTCTCAGATCTAAGTCTGAAAAACAAAATCAGAGCTTGTTCTAAATCTAACACGTGTTCAAACATGCTATAGTTTCCAAAGTATCTTTGGTGCCTCAGATTTTCTCTTTAACCTCAAGCATGAGGGGACTGTCCAGAGTGAGAGGACTTGTTTTGGCTTATAACACATTTCTCAGATTAACACAGTAAAAATCTTGTTGTCTTGCTGAGTATCTGGTTCTTCGTAATCACCCGAACAAATGACCCCGTACAGTTTGTTTTGTAAAATGTCAGAAGATAAGCACTGGACAATACAGCACTAAACAGTTAAGAATAGTTAATAGAAGAGTACAGAGTGATAGACTGCATTTGATTTTATCATCATCAACAACTACCTTGACTGTCATACTACTCCTTTGGCTAAATTACACACTTTCTTGTATAAAGGGACACTTGGTATTTGTAAGAAAGATAATGGAAGGATTTTTGGCTGCCATTATACAATCTGTATGCTAAACCTGACAAAATTGTTCCAATATTTTGCAGGTTTAATAAACCAAATTAGAAGAAGTTTGTTCAGAATACTTTACATGAAATACACAATTCCTATTTTTTCACTTGATTGCCAAGTCCTTTTTCAGAAAAACTGCCTCTCACTGTGGACTTTTCCCCATTCTGCAAGTACTGCTGTACTTTTTGTTATGAGATGTTAGACTGCCCTTGATCATGGTAAAATATATATAAATATATATATATAAAATATATATAAATATATATAAATAAAATAGTCATGAATGCTTTGAAAAGGCTGTTCTCATACTGTCTTATAACATTAGTGAGCTGTGAGACTCTGGAGCTTTCTTCCTCAAAGTCAAATAATAACTGACTTTCTCTTATACCTACTTCTTTTCAAGTCAGCTATTGAGAGAAGCCTCCAAGTTCCTGTGACAACCATTAGTTTTTCATATGAATAAGCCTAGTGTATTCAGTTGTTCATTGGAATGGCTCTTTCAACTAACCTTCTGTTCTTTCTCAGACAAAACACTTTTCTAAGAAAAAAGAATTAAAGAAAACATATAACACTGTACTTTTTTAATGTTGGTCACTAAATATTTAGGGCATAATTATGACCCAGACTTTCAAACAGAATTTCCCAAGGAAATTGAGGGGGTTAAAAATTATTTTAACCTTCTTAATGTGGAATTACTTTTAATATTTGTATCTCTTTTGATACACAAAAAAACCTGGAGCTGCTTCATGAAAAGCTGTGCAAATTTTAGTTTTCTGACAAAAGTCCAAATCCAACACGTTTCAAGAAATCCCTTCATAAAGGGAGAAGCAATAACAACAGAACTTCATGACAAATGACAACATTCATGACAAATCTTCTGTTTCAAGAGATATAAAGTATTTTTAACCCTGTATGTGTCTGTGTTTCATTCAACCATTACAACACAAAAAACATTTCAAAACTGAGGTTGCATTGAGAACAAGAGCCTTAACCCACAAAGTTGCCCCATCCCTGAAAAGCCCTCATAAGGTTCCATTTCAGATGCAACTGCTTTGCTTCAAGGAAAAGCAGCATCCATCATACTAAGAGAACACTTGAAGTCTCAGCCATACTTCTTGGTATTAACTTTCCTTCACTTTTCCCCCCCCACTTGTTATAATTAGAAATTTATAGTTGTTTTACTGCTATGTGACTAACAGTAAAGTGAAATGTAACAAAACTTAGTCTCAAGCTTTCTACCATCATTAATTGTCTTATTTAGATGTTTTCAGTTGCTTTATTTATGGTATTTTATGCAACTGAAGACAGTAAAAATACCACATGTACAGAAAACAGTTTTTATCTCTAGATATCAAAAATAATAACAAAATTATGAGCTGTATCCAACAATCCTAAATCGCATACTCATTATTAATTCTCAAATTTTAATATAAACTCCCCAGTTCAGCTAAAGGACATCACTAATGTTTAGAAATTTGAAGGACGCATTAGTATGGGCAGCATCACCCTTCAGCTTACTTTTATTTAGGGTTAACATCTTTTTTTTTTCCTCTTACTGTATTCGCATCATACTTTTTGGAACTCGTCTACAAAAATAATCATCCAAGACTATGTTTCACTGTATGGTGAGAAAACTTTCTAATTTCTCATCCAGATTTTGTAGTCTTTCCTTTTGTGTTAGTATCCTTTTGTGTTTTAGTATCCTTTTGTGTTAGTATCCTGTTCTGAATTCACAGTACCAAGCCCATTCATGTGTGTACAACATCTGTTTGAGATGAGTTGCCTTCTAAACCTCTGAGACTCATTTGGGATTTATTACTATTGTCTCTTAAAATGGACATTGACCTTTCAACAATAAAAAAAAAATTGAAAAAACCAGAGAGTTCAGGAGGTATAAAGTTTCATACACGTGTCTTTACTGCTGGACAAACCTTGAATTTGTATCTTCCCTTAGCAAAATTGAAGAGCACACTATGAAGTATTTCCTCAACATCCTGTCCTAAGCTGTACTGCTCCTTCTGTGAGCCACTGTGGAAATCTAAGCTGATGTATTACTCTACGCACACTGCCTTTTACCATACATTCAAATAGTCTTACTGCAGTTTTAAAATACACGCAGATAAGAAAAACTGATCTCAGAATTAAAGTAAAAAACAATTTCTCTGCATACACACACTGCAGCTGTGCCCAGTGAATTCTGGATGATTCTAAGAATGTGGGCATTTTTTTCTATTCAGTGTAAGAATTAAACCATAGGGTTTATTTATAAAAATAATAATCAACAAATATTGAAAACACTAGGTAGGGGAAACCTGTATGTTTAACAGAAATTAATTCAGACCTGTGATCCCTCCAAGTTGAATGTCTGAGCATTGTGACACAGCAACATAACGTCTTTCTCCAAGTCTCCAAGACTCCGATACTTATGGTTGCGAATTCTTTCCTGTTGCATTTGTTGAGAAAATGAAGACAAGTATTGATGAGCAGTGGTGTAGAAAGAAAAACAGCAGATAAGACACTGACTTAATATTTGATTCAACACATAAAAAGCTTTTTCTTTAAAAATTTTACCTAAGCATCAAAACAAGTATCTGTTTAAAACAAAGAAAGTCTACAACCGTGTTGTTGACATATTACTCGAAAAACACATCATGGTAACAGAGAAAAATGAAGCAATTTCTAAGTGAGCTGGAAGGGTTAAAAGCAAGAAAAATGGAGCTCTTTTGGTAAAAGAGTTTCTTCTTTCTAGCAAAGAAACAAAATAAGCTGTGACACAAATGGAAGTTAAAGAATTATGATATCACTTAACATGCAACATGCTGCCTAAACCTCAACTATAAACTCTGTTGGATCTGACCTGGCTGTTCCAAGATATGGTGCTAGCTAGGGTCTAGAGGGGAAGCCATCTGAGGAGCAGCTGAGGTCACTTGGTCTGTTCAGCCTGAAGAAGAGGAGACTGAAGGGAGATTTCACTGCAATCTACAACCTCCTTTTGAGGGGAACCGGGAGGGGCAGGCACTGATCTCTTCTTTGTGGTGATCAGTGATAGGATCCAAGGGAATGGCCTGAAGTTGTGTCAGATGAGCTTCAGACTGGATATTAGGAAGAGGTTCTTCACCCAGAAGGTGTTTGGGCAATGGAACAGGCTCCCTAGGGAAGTGGCCACAGCGCCAAGACTGACAGAGTTCAAGAAGCATTTGGACAGTCTTCTCAGGCACAAGGTGTGACTCTTAGGGATGGTCCTGTGCAGAGCCAGGAGTTGGACTAAAGATCTTTGGGTCCCTCTCAACTCAGGTGGTACCTATGATTCTATGATTTTAAACTTAGAGTTGACTATATTCCCCTAGAACCACTAAATCTTCACAAACACAGTGTTTTTACCAAGTCATAATCAGGTCTTTGCAAAAAAAGGCACGGAGATGTCATCTCTGAGAGTGCCATTCATGTCACACTGCTACATTTTGATTTGACTTTGAAATGACACTGTTAGACTGCAATATGCACTAAACAAAATTACTAACCAGGTGTGTAAAAACGTTTAAAAACAAAGCCACAAATACAGGTAAATGCGATATTTATGTTGTCATTTTGAAGATGACTTTATGCCCACCTTTTTGTATAATTAAAAGGAGAAATCTCCACTTCCAAAAGCAGTTCTTACCTTTATCTTTTTGAAGTCAACTGGTTTTCTAATCAATTCATAATACTCTGGTAGTTCTTTCCTAGACGGGAGCTGAATGAAGACTTCACTTAGCTGCCGTCCTGAACTGTTGAGAAAAACAAACCATAATGAAAAGAACTTCAGCTTTCTCACAAAACATACAAGCACACACACAATCTAATAATAATAAAGAAACTAAAAAAAAAAAATAAAAAAAATAAAAAAAATCAATTTTTTTCAAATAAGAAACTGACCCAATTTTAAAATTTCATACAGATAATTAATTTACAATTTAAAACTGTTGTCCTAACATATCATCATCATTAAAGATCATTATGTATAACAAGCTTTATAGAAGCAGGATCAGGATTTGCATCTGAGTTCCACAGTTGTTTGCTGAGTACACTCTTAACCTTTCCTCGGTTTTGTTCAGTTATTTTCAGCAAGTGTCCCTTCTGTCACTCTTCAGTTTATCTTCTTCTTGATCACTATAGTTGGTTTTGTAATTCCTCATCATAGCAAAACTATCTGTTCATTCTGATTTCCATTATACTATATGCTGATTGCTATTAGACTAACTAGATATTAGTCTAGTTCTTCTGTTAATTCCTGTTGGGTTTTTGAGAAGATCATTGCAAGTATATTGAAAATCACTACTGCAATTTGTACTCTTTCAGTCATCTGAAATAAAGTGAGAGGTTATCTATAAAACTTTCATACTCCAGGAACATTGCCTGTCACTTACTTACTTACTTACTTACAGGTGTTCAGAATTTCCTAAGATTCCCATATTTCCCACTGTTATCTTTTTTTACTAGCCATTTTAACACTTTCAAGTTGAGGGTCTATTTTAAATCTTCTTAATTGTGGTTTCCAATATAATACATGACTGTAAGTCACCTGAAGAGGAAATCTGTTGAAAGCACTTATGGACTTAGTAGTTTTGGGTTTTTTTCCCCTGTGTGCATGTCATTTTTCTCACCAAGGAACAGAAAAAAGCTCTGTGGTGAAGAATGGTAGTTCACCACACATCACATTCATGAGCATTTCCCAGTTCACATTCAAATGCTTACTTCTCTCACAGCTACTCCAAAAACACCCTATTTTCTCAGCTGCATCTTCAGATGGTAACTCAGGAATACCACAGAGTTGGGCAAGAAGGCTGCTAAGTCCTGGTCTCCATCTGAGCTTCTCTCTCACAGTCACCCTCCGGAGTGATGTATGTCTTATGAGACACATTAAACTAAAACTGAAAGTTAGCTGAAGCAATTCTGCAATGGAGGATAAGGATGATAAAAAGCACTTAAGAGCTCTGCCCTTTATGGAAGTAATGAATGCTTACTATACCTTATACATTTCTTAATACCTGAAGTAACACCAGAATTTGAGAAGGTACTGTTTTTCTTAGGTACCCAATAGACTAATGAACAAGTAGGAATAAACAGATTTTCCTCATTTCCTAACTAGCTGGTGCTCACCTAATCCACAATTTTTTATTGTTCTCAGTTTAGTCCTGGGAAAATGGTGCTCCTTGCAACAGAGAGGACAACAGTGTAAATGCTCTAACTGCAGACTGCTGATTAGTGTTGTTCTACCAACATCCTGGGCACCAACTAGCAGCTAGAATAGTTTTTCACTCAATTCAGACCGAGAAAGCAAATGCCTCAGTCTCATCCTGATAACTTTTGTCTGACTTGCAGCAGCAGAAGCCGCTTCCCTTGCCTGCCCATCAGAACCTCCTTGATCTCATCAAGTTTATGGCACATGCCTGAGGGCACTCTGGGGTGTGCTGCTGCAGGGTGAGACAAGGCAGTGGGTGTACGATGCACCTCAGCCAGGGAAGAGAACAGTGAAATCCACCCCATAGAGCTCTTGGGATATATACTCCAAGACGCCACTCACACCTCAGTGGTAGCTGCTTGCAGTTTCACCCAACAGATCTAATTTATTTGGGAAGCACCATGTTACTGAAATAGAGCAAATCATAAAATGACCAGATAACTGTCATGTCAAGTCTTACATTTCTCTCCTGCCAGCAAAGAATTGTGAAATTCTGGCCACTGCACCTGCCATCTTTGGTACAGACTCACAACTTCATTACTTTCATACTTCCCCTGTCAAAGTGTTTATATACTTGTTCTTGACCTGTGTGAGTGACTACATCATGCCACATGACAGAACCTTTCATCACAGACTGCCCTCTCAAAGTGAAACTGGAAGCAATGCAAGGAAAAGCAGTGCATTAAGTACACACTACACAACTGGCTAAATCAACATGTGCGTCTATTTCTTTGCAAAATGAGGACATTTTTAATTTTACTTTATTAATAGAGGGAAGTGTTGAGCAGTCATAGCTGCAGCTGAGATCAATGAAATTTGTTCTGAACATATACAACAGTAAGAAAACCAGAAATCAGATCTCTGGTGCCCAAATGGCGTTTTAAAATTTAAGTTTCTATTCTCCATTTGTAAGATGAGAATAAAATGCTGTGAAAGAATTTCTGTATCTGCGAAACATTCAGACTCCTTACGATCATCAAAAAAAAGTCCAGGAGGAATTCAGCTATTCATTAAGTGATCAGTGCACACCTTATATATGCAAGGCACTGATCCTGAGGAAAAGCAAAGCAAAGCAGTATCCTGTTGCACCATTACACAGCATACTGTAATTTACCTTCCTGCACCTTTGCACAGTTTGAATGGGGACTGGCTATGCATAAGGACTGAGTTATCAATGCTGTTTGAATTTCAGCAGCTTTCTTTTAACATAAATATCTATATAAGTAAAATTACTAAACCATTGAAGCTGGTGTTCTTCAGCTGCAGTTCAGAGTCTAATACCAAACAGAATGACTTCAGCATAAAGGAAACAGCTACTAATAATTTCGATCAAATATTAAAACATGGTCAGTACATTTGTCCTATTGAAAGAGCTCCTGATGATTATAGCTTTTGATGTCATGGCTGTATTTTTTTCTCTTTTTACATACACAATCACCTTTATACTATATTTTATTTTAAAAATATAGCAGTAATAAATTATTAAAGAGCAGTATTTTTTGGTACAGAACCAGCCAACTGTGATTTGTTCACACATTTTACTAAACTAGGAATGTCAGAGAAAACCTTCAAGCTTTTGGTTGTTATAAATAATTACTGAGAATCTTTTAAGACCATGAAAGAAAAAGCACTAAGGGCATGAAATACAGAACAGGCAGAAGACTAGAGCCTGATTTTGTCTACTCGGATCAATAACAGCTTATTCTGTTCTATCCTTTTTATAGAACCTACTCTCACAAAGAAGTACTATTTATCTTACATTCCCTTTGTATATGTGTATCCATACTATACAAAAAAGTGATGTTTTCTAACATAATCTCAAACTGCTGTGTTGTAGATACAGTAGGAGAAAACTGGTAATTATTAATGCAACTCTGATTTTAATCCTTGTCCCCACTTATGTAATTAGAAAATAATAACCACAACAACTACTACATAGAACTCATGTGCAGTAAAAATCACTTATGGTTGCCTAGCAACTACCAGGCTACGTGCTGGAAGGAAGAAGGACTAGAATAAATTAAAAGACCTGACGGCAAAAGAACTGTGAGTGACAGTTCACTGCTACTGCATCAGTTCAACATGCTAGTCCTGTGTGTGCTCACATTAAAAATACCTGCATGCTGTGCAAGTTCAAAAATCATTAAGAAATACTTCTCATTTAAAAAATATTTTTGGTTAGAAAAATATCTGTGCTCAGTGTTTCAGATTTTCTCTCATTTTTGTCAAACTGCTTACAAGGTATATACAAGCATATAATTCCACCTGTTTAGTCAGTATTGTCTTCAGTGAAATGAAATGCAGAAACCTCATTTGTATGAGGCTCTTTTTATATTTGTTTTCCCTAGCAGTATTTGGCCAGAAATAAGCTGCCACAGACGTGACAAAAGTATGAGTACTATCAACACTCTTTCTCCTTTGAAAGGAGAGACAACTATGAAGGTGAAACTTCAACCTGTTCTTGTACTTCCAGCAAGTTTCAAACTTTTAACAATACTGAAATTCAGTTTAGAGTGGGTAGAATGAAGCATTCTGCACCCTTGCACGAGTCAGAGTACTCACAACCAGAACCATGGCTTGCTAAGTACAACTTTAAATCAAATGCATCTCACAAGGATGCTGTTTAAAAAAACAGCAAGTGTGGGAGAGAAGAATTAGAAGAGCTGACATAGTGAGGTGATTCCTTTCTATTTAACAACAAGCTATGTAGGACAACTACTAATTTTCATTAAATGTATTTAATGGTTCCTGTTTGGAACTGACTGCAGTAACACATGGTGGACTTGTCCCCATCATTGAGATGGAAGTGGATGATAACAGTTAAACATATAATTCCTGGGTTTGACATATGGCTATGTACTCCATAACTTGGGCTTGGCTATAAATAAAAATTATTTACTTTGTGTGTTTGAATATCCAAGAGTACCAGCTGGCATAATTAATTACTCATTAGATTAGTGATGGCTAATTATACTACTCTTCATTTTACAACAGTTAAAAACTGGCAGCTTGAGAAAACAGCTGAAAATAGTCTGAATAAAATCCATTTCACATACAGGAAAAATACTCTCTCCCTGAGCTATGTCATCAAAATTAGAGTACTATGGGCACAAATTTAAACATGTTGGCTTTAATGATGCAGTGATCAAAATGCTAAGCACCACAGAAAAGGGTGGTCTCTTGCAAACCAGGAAGAAGGCACAACAACTCCACCTTCCAATTTTCTTATCAGCTTTATTAAAATGCAGTCAACAGCTACCCGATACTGGGAGGAGGCTTTGTGAAGTTAACCAGTACACCATGCAAGTTCTTACTTTAAATCTATGAACAGAGCAAACAGCAAGCAGAGCACAATTGAAAATCACTCTGTGTGAAACAGAGCTATCAGCATCCTGGGACTCCTGAGTTCAGCTGTTGCTATTTAAACAAAGCTAATCCAAACTAGGGGTAGCATCAAACTGGCACATAGACAGGAAACATCAAACTCTGATGCAAGACAGAAGAGAACAGCGGGTTTGTTAGGAAGCTGAATGATTACAAGCTATGAATCACAGACTCACAGAATTGTTTAGGTTGAAAAAGACCTCTAATATCATCCAGTCCAACCATTAATCCAGCACTACAAGTCTACCAGTAAACTGTGTCCCTGTGTGCCACATCCACATGCTTTTTCAACTCTTTGGGGATGGTGACTTAACCACTTCTCTGGGCAGCCTGCTCCAATGCCAGACCACCCTTTCAATGAAGCTTTTCCCAATCTAAACCTCCCTGCAGCAACCTGAGGCCATTTCCTCTTGCTCTCTTACTTGTTACCAGGGAGAAGAGGCTGCCCCCACCTTGCAACCACCTCCTTTCAGGTAGCTGTAGAAAGCGGTAAGATCCCCCCTTAGCTTCCTTTTCTCCAGGCTAAACAACCCCCGCTCTCTCAGCTGCTCCTCATCAGACTTGTGCTCCAGATACTTCACCAGCTCTGTTGCCCTTCTCTGGACATATTCCAGCACCTCAGTATCCTTCTGGGAGTATGGGGCCCGAAACTGAACACAGGATTCGAGGTGTGGCCTCAACAGTGCTGACAGTACATGGGGTCAATCACTTTCCCAGTTCTGCTGGGATGAAGTATCTTTCATTTTCTCCACTTAATTTTAACAATCAGAAAAAGAAAGCAACACTTACAGTTTGTCTTCCTCTGAAATAAAACCTAAAGAAAAAACTTCAAAAGAGGAAAAAGATCATTTGGGAGACAACGTCTGTATGTGCATAATGCAAACTCAGCAGCTGGGGCTCAAATTTGGCATACAAAAATCCAGTAAAATTGTTGCTGCTTTCAAGCATTTTAACTGGACATGCAAACTACTTTTTGTGTGCCAAACTGATTTGGTGATGCCATGCAACAGAAGAAGAAGCAATGGGCAGAAACTGATGCACAGGAAGTTCTACCTGAACATGAGGAAGTACTTTACTGTGCAGGTAAATTGAGACATATTGTCTCAAGTGTCACATCGAAGAGGAGATACAGGCTGAGATGTTCCACCTGTATAATTACCTACACCCTCTTCAATTCAGCTGTGACACTTTCTAGCAAAAA
>JAWWLV010000100.1:45873484-45912611 GCA_035041135.1 Platyrinchus mystaceus
TAGGTTTGTTTAGAGTGACCTTCTCTTAGATGGATGGCCTTAGGGGCTGACGAGCTCCATCTACCCGGGGGACCCTGGGATTTGAACCTGTGGCCTTGGCGCTGAGAGACCAGCATCTTAACCGCTAGGCCGTTAAAAGGCTATCTTATGAATTAAAGTATCAGTCAATTCAGAACTCACTACTTCTATCTTATATCAGCAAACTACTGATATAAGCAGTTTGCTGCATTCAAATTAACATTAAACAACTAATTCCAGTTTTCATGCAATATGCATGAGACTTAAAGTTATAGTGTCAAAGCCACAAGATACAAGTGCTTATAAACGATATACCACCATTTTTTAAATGTTTATATAGTTAAATATCCCCTTGAAAATATTGTACACAATTATTATGACATTTTCTAGAGATGTCATTACAGAAAAATCAAACACATCTTCAAAGAAGACATAAAAGTGATTCTGCGGAAAGGCCAATGGGTGTGACAAAGAACTCCTTTTTACACACATGAAAAATAAGAAAAAAACTCAGAAAACTTTGCTTACATTTCATTATCTACCCAACTAGGAGGTTTATTCTGAATGTGCATAAGCAGTGTTATGCTATAAATGTAATTCCACCAAAAGGAGTCTAAAAAGTGTTGGTAGTTCCTACTCTTGCATTTGTTTCAAGACACTCTCAAGGGCACCTAACAGCATGTTAAACTACGTATACAGTAGAGTTAGTACATGCACTGTGAAGCAATCTGACCTAGTAACTCGGCTAATTTGAAAACATGCTTAAGAACACAATACAGAGAAGGGGGAAAAATTTCTCTCAACAGAATAACAAGCCACGGTAAAAAAGGGTTAGTATATGTACCATCTTGACTAGCAAGGTTTCTAACTTGGCCTCACAAAACAGACTCAGAAGCAAACAATGAAAACAACAACTATGAAGTATATGGAGACCTGCTAAGAAATTGCTTTCAGAGTAGTCCTTAATGACACTTTATCAAATGGTCCGGCACTTTTCAGTGTTTTTAGAGTCTTTAGAAAGACAGAATAGAAGGTATGCCTACTAAATCTCAAAACAACACCAAGCTGACCAGAAGTTCACCTAAGGACAGGCTTAAAATTCAGAGTGCTTTTGGTGAAGAAAATTCTAGTATCATTCAACAAGGGTGTATGATAAATCCTCTTACCAGGAAGGAAAGATCGACTATATGAAACATGATTTTGAAAAGTTGGCAAGGAAGTAGATCCACAGAAAAGGTGGATCAAAAATTTAACATGAGTCAGTACCTTTCATGTTAAGAAAATGAAATACTGGATTATGAGGTGTAAGTATCCTAGAAGTTACGCAGAAGAACTCCTCCTTTTTATTCCAATGAGGCTGCATCTGGAATTCTGATGTCTAGCTTTCGACCAAACCCATAAAAAGACACCAGTTATATGTAGGGGAAATCAGTGAAAACAATCAAGAAACCTAGAAAACAGCAACTATGGAGAAAGACTGCATAAGCAGTGGTTGTTAATCTTATGAAAGTCAAACAGTTAAAAACACTCCCCTCTGGACTTCTAAATTCACTGCTCAGGAATGCCTAGAAGAACAGGTCAGATGAACTTCTATTATAAACGACACAGGACTGGCTGATTCTGCCTGCAGTATGAAGAGGGATTAGACGATTTCTTTTAGAGCTGCCAGTTTAAAAAATAAAACAACACAAGTACTACAGCCAACTCAAGACACAAAATATGAAAGCCAAAGCTAACTTCTATGTTGCCACAGCCAGAGTATTTCATTGTTAAAAAAAATGAGCTTAAAATGGCCCAGAGTAGATGTACTGTAAGCACTTCCACTGTAGGATAAGGTAAATGTTCAATAATCCAGACAGGAGTTTATGTTTCCAGGTATTTCTTCTCCACTTGAAAATGTCAAATATAAAACTCCTGTAGTTTCACAGACTTGCTTAAATTTACAGCTGATGTATAATTCAAAGCTTTTCTCCCCCAAGCAGCACAATCCGGATTAACTCCTAGCACAGTATTACACAATGCACTCTCACCAACATCATATTGAAAACTAAGTAGGTTAAGATTTTTACTTATCTTTAGCAAATTATACACAAAAACTACACTGTATATTCATGTTGGTATTGTCTGTTGTTCTTCTACAATAAAACTTACTCTGTCAAACCATATAGCTTAGTTTTGCTTTTAAAATACTTTATAAGTTTTCAAAATCATAATATTATGAAATTTCCTTGTTCTGAAAAGACTTTCCAACAATCAATCCTGACCATGCTCCTTACTATATTTACTTCCACTCTGAAAAGACACATGCATTATTACGCACTAGATGCGTATTTCACAGAACAGCAAGAATCGTTAAGTACAACAAAATCACAAATTTTGTTTTGTCTGAGTTAAGTTTAGAATCTTTGCTTTCAGGTCTTAAATTCTTAAATAATTTATCAAGTATTTTGATCTTAGTGGAGCCAAGAAATGCTCCAAGAAATGCTCAACAAAATAGCCTGACTTATGTTAAAATTTCCCAATTCTTAAAAGGGTTATATTCATGTATTTAAAAACATAGTCAGCTTCTGCAGCAAAGAAAGTTGTAACATATATCAATTACTAGTCTCCTCTACCACAAACGAATTCTTCATGTATCTGAAAGATGACATATACAAAAGTGTCTAAAGATGTAAGAATACATCAAGATCCATGGCAATAGAATAGTTCCAACTGAATGCTGCCATAGTCTTGATTCAGCACTTAAAAACACTGATTTAAAGTTTCTGCAGTGCAGTTCAAAACTTATTTATGCCTTCAACACAGCAGCAAAAGCTGGATAATAAGGATATTTTAGGCCTAACTACTACATTGTGTTTTCCCTCTTGCAATCTTCAAAGCAATCTTCAAAGCACAAAAAATAAACCCCACCACAAACAAATAATTTCAAATGTAAAAAAACCAACCAATCAACCAGAAGGCACAACCTACCCGCAGCCACTGTTTCTCTGTGAGAGCATCACTGTAGTCCACATCCCTGCGTTGACGGGATCCTCTACCAAATATTTTTTCTTCTTCTTCTTCACATGTAAGCCTTTCAACTTCAGCATCATCCTTAATAATCCAGGATGGTAATTCATCCTCCTCCATCAAGCGTGGCTTACGCTTAGGGTTTCTGGCATCCTCCCTGCGGCGGTCCATGTCCATACGCTGCAATGGGAATTGAGAATGGATAAAAAAGTTTTAAGGGCAATTATTAAGTGTACCATGTAAATGCTAGCTATCTACTGATACCTGAAACTTTAAACAAGTCCTTCACAGGTATTTCCCTTTCATGATACTCCTAAATTCTTCTAAAATACAACTATAAAAAGAAGAAGCTACGCTTGTTTGCTAATTTTCAGGCATATCCACTATTCCACAACTTAGCTTTCACTGAAGTAACTAAGACAACGAAGCAGCCAAGTGACAAAAGGCAGATCACAAGAACACTGCTGTGTTCTGTTAATTAAAAAACTCTTCCTTATTTGCACAGGCTTTTTGCATTTTTGTATGTGATCTGCAAATACTAATCATTCCCTCACAATATCCCCATAAGGTGATAGTATTATGTAACTAAAAAGAATAACTGAAAACACACTAGTTTTGTGTACCTGAATATCAGAAGAAGAAAATTTAAAAGTTCATATTAGAAAAAAAAAATCAAAAGAGAATTAATAAATTCAGAGAAAAGCTTGCCTACAGTGCAAGCTTTACAGTGCCAGAAAGCCAACGTGCTTAAACCAGAATTCTTCCTGATCATACTGCTGTACTAGACAAAAATCAGAACACAAAAATATCAGATAAGGTTGAGTAAAGTGTTAAGAACACCAGAAGGTAATGTTAAGAATTTCAGCTAATATTTAAATAATTAAAAAAATTAAATAATCATACAAATTGATTTCAAGTGTGGTGAGCAATTACCTCAGAAAACAGCTACGGATACTGAGGATACATTCCCATGACCTACTCACTAGTGAGATATTTCATAATCCTCCTGGGGAAGCATCCACCTCTCTCTATTGACTACATGCTGAGCAAGCTTCCTATGGTTCTGTGAACTACATCTGCATTTTCTTAAGTACTCAAATCAGGTAATATGAATACCCACTTCAATTAGGCTTTTTGAAGAGTCATACAGTACTTATTACTCAGTAATTAGTTGCTAAGCAGAGAAAACAAACAGATGGCGACCAAGCATTTAATTTTCATGTTTGAAAAAAATAACACAGGAGGCCAACTAGACATATCATCCTTTTACAACCCTAGCCAGGATACGCATGAATTCAGAGGTATTATCTCTAGAGAGGCACAGTATCATTAAGCTAGGGAGAATACAGCCTTCCTTTGTGCTTTTTATCTGACTATACAAGACCCGAAATATTGATAAAAAGAAGACAAAGAGCCCTGACTGCCAAACTTTCTTGTTGGATTTTTCTTCTATAATTACACAGTTTACTAAAATGAAAACAATTATGTATTAACAATTGAAATTATTTCTTAGCCATTAATATTTAACTTTATTTTTTTATCTTAATATTTCAAACACTGGCTTTCAAAGCATGTTACTTTTGCCTTTTCAAATTTTTATTACCTACTACCAACTCTCTACTATCCCCTAAAAACTTCCATGTCAATTAATATGAAAAACATAAATTAAACCCACACAATGCTAAAACTGTCTTCACTCTAGGCTCATCAACAGTTTTACGTAAACAGCCTTCATATTTAATACTAAAAGATGAAGTTTTAGAAATTTCTTGCTAAGAGACGTAAATTCATCAGCTACTTTCAATTCAAGGATTAGTTCTTCCCTTCTGAGTCTGAAGAAGAAATATTCAGAAGCTCTTCTCCTACCAGCACAAAGCTACTTTCACAGAAATCAGGGTACATTCAGTCAATCATTTGGATGAAATTATTTCTTTTGAGTTCTGGATTGAATAGCCACCTTTTGGTTTCTGTCATGTAAATCTCCTTACACTCAAATCACTGACACAAAGTTTAAAAAGACAGGTGCCTGTAACGCACTTATTTTCTGTGCAGCCTGACTTTAGAGATTTCAGTTTTTCTGAGATAACATTCAGTGAGGCAAGAGCCATGCCTACACAGACATTTTAGTAATTATTCCATCAGTGCTGCAGTAGCATTAACAAAAACGGGAAGCAGTAATAAAAATGAGTTGCTCATATTTGAACTACTGTCACTAGCTCTGTTTTGGTAACTGTTCAACAGCTGTAGCAGCAGAGACACAAGTAACTGGGCCCTTGACAAAACTATCAGCAAACCCCAGCTAACTCAACAAGAAAACAACAGTGTAAATCTACTAATTTGCTATCTAGTTAAGTTCCTGTAGTTGTCCTTGCCAACATCAAAGCCCAAAAGGAAGAAGAAATGCTGAATAGCAAAAGTATACTGTAGGCTTAGCAAACCAAACTGTGACTATAGTTTTTGCACTACAAATTTCTCAGGTTGTGTCAGATTCTTCGTCCAGATTGTCACTGTTCCACTGTACTGACAACAAGGATCTCTGAAGTCTTTCTGTCATCTGAGGAACTCTGTGTTTACACTTCTTTCCTCAGATAAACAATGCAAGTAAATAAAGCATATTCCTCCAATAAAGTTTTCCAAAATTTAATGTCAAAAGGTTAAAGCCTTAGTTAAAAACACTAGAGAAGATAATCTACCTATAATCACATCATCCTTACCATAAAGAGATCAAATTCCTCTTCACGTCGAGCAATCATCTGATTCAGAGTCTCATCATCAGGAACTTCATCTTCTTCCTGGTTACAATGATGGATAAAATTATTAGAAAGAAGTTATATGCAATCTGAAGTAACAGCCTCCATCAAGTCAGAGCTCCACTGACCCTTCCTCTCTGACAACATGCGTGAAACACTCAAAAGTGAATCTAAAATTTTTAAAATGCTCAGCTATTCAGAAGTAACATAAAAATAACACTTAATTAGAGAGACAACTGGGACTTATTACCACCTTCTTAATTCAAGAATGTGGAAAGGAACAAATACACAATGAGGAAAATTTGGGCTGTGGTTTTCCCAGGTCAAAAGCACAGTCAGTGCTTTGATTAAAATGTATATTCATTCCGGTGTTCTACAGTGCTCCCCCAGATACACTCTTCTACATTTCGAGATCTTTGCTGTCCAAGCAAGGAGAATAAAGAAGTCCTGATTAAATGAAAAAAAACGAAGTATGTCTTTATACTGGAAAATTACACTGCTGAATCCCTTTCTCTTGACCACTGTCTGCTTACAAATTGAGATGTGAAAATTTTACTTCAGACAAAATCAATTATTTCATAAAAACAGAAACAGACACTTGAGAAATGATTTACAACTGTAGCGTTCAATGAAAAGTGTTAAAGCTGAACGGTTATGATACCCATTTTAACACAAACAGAGTCCACAATTTCAGTCTCCCTCCCTGAATTATTTTGAAAGCCCAGACAACAGGTCACTCAAAACCATAAAACTACAGAGTGATTCCTTCATAGGGTTTTCTAAACCTGTTATTACAGTATACTAGAGACCTATAATTCTTCAAGAAAACTCATGTTTTTAACCCAGTCTTATGAGAGTATAAGATGCTGCATATAACACTCTAAAACCTAAGAGCCTGTGGCTATTTTTTTTCCAAAATGAAGAAAAAAAGGCCTTTATATGTTCACATATCTTCCCTCCAGTGGCAGGATTTCTATAACTCAGAAAAAAAACCCCAGTTCTCACTGATGCAATTCTCGAGGAACACCTTTGTACCTTAATGAGCATATAATTTAACATGAACAAAGCAACTTGGAAAATGGTAGAGAGCTAGTTCTTCTTACTGCTACTCATTGCTCCTTCAGTGTTCAAAAAAAAGAAGTCAAATGGTTACACACAGAGAGAAAAAGATTCTTTTACGAAATGTGACTGGCCTGAAAGTTTCACACACTTCCTACCATCTCAAAGTAACTGTTGATCTGGAAAAAGTCAGGGATCCCACAGCGGAAGCTGTGTCCATATTATCTGTGGTTAGTCTGAAAAATCCTGTTGCCAACCAGGTAGACTTGGCAGAAGACTAAAAATAAACACCAGTGCCAATAAAAAATTACTCCATGAACAAGTTACTTCTAATCACTGTGAGGGATAAATAAGGCGGTTTTATTACAAGCAGAGTTTCCATGGTTACTTTGTAATGAGGAGTTCTACGACTGGGGACGTTCTGCAGTTAACCTATGGCTATGGTTCTGTTGCTGCCATGACCTGTTAATAGTAGCTACTGTTGTATAGAGGCGAAAGGGGGAGCCTGTAAGACAATGAGACCAGCCAAGAGTCATTGCCAGGGACCATGCGGCCGGGGGTAGGGAACTGATAGGTGGGCTGAAACAACCAATAGACTGAAATGGGGAAGTAAGAACTGGCCCCGAGAGACCCAATCAGGCTCAAGAACAAGGATATATCACCTTTTTGGGGAAAACACAGTTGAGCATAGGAGGGGCAAAGACCTCAAAAAGGGCTATCCTTCCCCATTGTGGGGTGCTCTCAGGCCCCTAGCATGAGGCAGGCTTGACCACACCCAATGTGCTGTTAATAAAGTTCTTTGTTTCGCTATATTAAATTTGAATCAGAGATATTTCTCACATCACTTGCAATACACTGCTATTATTCGAATAAATCTTTCTAAATACACAGAAATTACCTCTTTCATTTATCTAGTACTGCTGAAAGAAAAAACAGTGCAAAAAGAAGAGGAAAGAAGAAAGAAAAATAAGGAAGCTTTGAAGCTAAACTTATAAAAACTACTAAGAAAGTACAAACTGCTCTCCATGTAAGCGTGACAAGTTTAAAGCATGCTTAGCATGGGACTATTTAACTAGGTGATCGCTAAACAATCTCTTTTTTAGAAGTGCTAGTACATATTTGCAAGTCAAATTTGTTTTAATATGGTTGATAATATGTTGATATATTAACTTCTAACTGAGAGATTTACTTTTTTCTAGTCAATCTCTCATGAGATACTCAAATTTGTTTTCAGTGCTGCTGCAATGAAGAAGCAATGTGCACATTGGTGCAAATTCAATCCCCCTTAGTCCCTCGAGAGTTTCAGTGTTTGGGCAAGTTTTGCATAGTCTCTGTTCACAAAGAAGTACTACTTGAAAGCTTCAGTCTGCTGTTAGAAGTCAGACACCAACATTAACGCTCACTTTAAACACTGATGCTGTGCTATGGCAAACAAACCTTCATAAATCTGCTTGCTTCAGGATGGCAGACCAAGTGTATCTGAACAATACAAAAGAAGATTGTTCTGAAGTCATCTATGAAATCAGGGAAGTCAAGTAGGACCTGAGCTACAGGCCTGACTTCAGAACTTCAGATAAATATTTTCTAGGGCTTTGAAAACATAATAAATTTACATCAGTTAAAAAAAAAAAGAAACTTAAAATTTCTTACTCAGAATTTCTGCTGATTTCAAGTTAATCTATCTGCTAATATAGATATTGGCTGCTTTAGAACTATGGTTTTACTTAATCAAAAATGGTACATATGTATCACCCTGTTTCTGCATTGACACCATAAATAAAAGACAATTACTGATAACGTTTATCACTCTTCTTTAATTTTAGGAAAATACTAAAACAATAAAAAATTCCATCTTAATGATGCACTTCATTTTCCAAATGCGCAAGACAGAGTTTACACAAAAGGATTAATGACTGAAAAAGTAAACTCCTCAGTCTTTGAAACTTTACACTATGTAATGAAGGACGCCAGTGAAACACAGGCTATAGAACCTTCTTTCCTTCAGTAGGCACCATATTGAGACATACAAGCCATACTCAGAGGCAAAATCAGTCTCAAAATCTCTTTGTCTTAAACTAGTACAAGGTATTTTCAAGTTGAGAAAAAGTCACCACAGAACAGGATTTTTTGTGTGTGTGTTACCAGTACAATTGATACATTTATTTGCTCTCCCCTAAATACTGCTTTTGTCCAAATGCTGAATTTTGTTCAAATTAGGAGAAGAATCTGCAGCGACAGGCAAAAGAACAGGCTCATCATTCTACACAGTTTCATAGAACAAGACAATGAAGAGACAGGGACATACAGTGAGTGATTCTGTAACCTCTACTTTCCACTACTGTAAGAAAAGACTTGACAGCTCTTTTTAAACAGCTAATTGTTTCTTGAAGAGGAAGTGGTGATGAGAATTCCAGATGGGACACAGCACTAGAAAGAAGCAGTTACTTTGGTGGATTGACCTAAGCCCAAAGCACTTCAAAGCAGATCTTAACTCTTACGCAGGTTCCAAAAGAGGCACAATAGGCATGGTCTTTCATGATTGAACCTAGGTAGTGCTAGGTGCTCAGCATGTCTGAAAATCAAATTACCTACATGTAAATGGGATTTAGGAACTGGTTTATAGGATTTAGGAACTGTTCTGGAAAAAATCTTCTTCTGAATGCAATTATTTGCCAAAATTATGAAGGGCAGAATGGGTTTTAAGCTACAAAGCCTAATTCTACACTAAGATTTAATTATAACCATTACTTCATAACCATTACATTATAACCTATTACTGACCATAAAAAAGAGAAAAATTATTTCTTTGACTGATGGTAAGAATATGATGGCATTTCTCATTTCAAAGGAAAGTACACTCTTTGTAAATGATGAAAAAAAATTACTCCATACTTCCTGCAATATCTTCTTTCTAATAATTTCTAACTACCTTACCTCATTTTCTTCTTCATGCTCCAATATAGCCTGTAGGAAGGCTCTCCTTTCGTGGCTTGAAGATTTCTGATCAAACATTCCTGCTTGAATAACTTTTTGATCTACATTCAGCTTATACTTTGCAGCAGCAAGTATCTTCTCTT
This sequence comes from Platyrinchus mystaceus, assembly GCA_035041135.1. Classification (NCBI taxonomy): domain Eukaryota; kingdom Metazoa; phylum Chordata; class Aves; order Passeriformes; family Tyrannidae; genus Platyrinchus; species Platyrinchus mystaceus. The sequence goes on from JAWWLV010000100.1 coordinate 45,883,398, forward strand.
CCACACTGTTCACAGTGCACAGTCGCAGGACTCGAACTTCATTCTGCTGACCAATTCGGTGAGCTCTATCTTGTGCCTGCAAGTCCTGTTAGGTAAACACAGAGAGAGAGTAAACTCTTTTTAGTCTCTCTTCCCTTACTTTTACGCATGGCCATTGGCTGTGATGTGATTTGCACAGATAAATGAAATCGCTGAAAACACACACTATGTACTCCAAGAGATATTTCACTTCTGCTCTTAAAAACAAAAAAGATGGAAAAGACATACTTCAATTACATCTTTTGGCTTTTTAAAATAAGCCAAAGTGGTTTAATACCCACTTTTCCAGGTGATCCATTCTCAGTACTAACCACTACACCAACAGTGTAAGTTCAGTGTCTCAGGCCAAGAACTTTATCAATTTCATGAAACAGGCAGCATTCAGCACAACCTTTACTGAAGTATTGCAACCTACCTCCTGAAGGCTCAAAAGGCAGCGTTAGTTATTATGTCCTAAGGGTTAAAGAATGAGCACAGTTATACAAATGACAAACATTTATAACAGTCCTAGCTCTGACGATACCCTGAGACTCAGATAAAAGATATACAAGACATAGAATTAGATCAATGATTCAAACCAAAACACTTCCTGATCGTGGCAGTTTGCCTCACAAATTCCTCTCAAAGCAGTATTTTATGACTTACCTGGATTTTTCTCCTTTCATCCCAGGCTATATTCCCTATTTAAAGAAGCAACCCAAAAATGAATCATGAATTCTTTGCATATTTCATGAAGATAAGAAAATAAAAATAACCTGATGAGGATTCCAGTCGCTATCAAAGATTATAACAGTGTCAGCAGCTTGGAGATTTAAGCCTAGCCCTCCAGCCCTTGTACTCAGCAAGAAGATAAAGTATTGTGATCCAGGTTCATTGAACTTCTTCAACAGAGCAGCTCGATCCTCTGATTTTGTTGTGCCTGAAAAGAAAAAAATATGAATATCCCATAACAAAGACATGAACTGAAATTATATAAATACAATGTGGGTTGCTAAAAGTATACGTGGCAGGGTAATTTTAGTGTACTGCTCTTTGACACCTCTGCCACATTTTACATCACACAGAATAAACACTGGCCACAAATGTTTTTGTCAACTGCCTATCACATAGAAGAGATGGACTTCTAAATATCTCTTTAAAAGCATTTATCTTGAAATTTCAAAAGTAAATCTTAAAATGTTGGCAAACATTGTTATATATTTTTATGACTCACATAAATTTCAACTGAAGTTACTATACACAAACAGAAGAGAACTCTAGCTTTGATTAATGCCTTCTGGCTGTAACAGCACTAAATATTTTTAAAAGCTCCTTATATAGAGATTTATCAAAACGTCACTGTTTGCCTTCAGAGTCATCATTAATATCAAAGGACTGAAAATTCTTAAAATCTCCTATCTTGAGGGTGATATATGTACAGAAGATGAAGCTTTTTTTATTATCATGGTGGGTTGATCTCAGCTGGCTGCCAGATAAACCCCCTTAGCCCCCCAACAGTACATGGGGAGAAAATAAGACAGAAAAGCTCCTGTGCTGACAAAAAGGCAGCTTAATAAAAATAAAAGGTGCATATGCCAGCAAGGCAAGAAGAGGAATGTATTTTCTACTTCCCATCAGCAATCAGATGTCCACCCACTTCCTAGATAGCAGGGTCTCAGAACTCATAATGACTAAGTGGGAAGACAAATGCCATAACAAGGAATGTCCCTGCATCCTCTTCCCTCAGCTTTTATTGCTGTTCGCATCCATTTTGCCAGTTTGGGTCAGCTGTCGCATCTGGGTCCCAGTTCACCCTCAGCTTACTGGCCTCCAGGGTGGAGGGGTGGTTTGGAGAGAAAGCTTTGACACTGCAAGTGCTGCTCAGCAATAGCCAAAACACTGGAGTGGTATCACTGGAGAGTTATCAACCCTGCTGAACCACAGATGCAAAGCACAGCACTGTATGGGCTGCCAGGCAGAAAGTTAACTCCATCCCAGCCAGAGCCACCACAACCACACAGCCAAACTGTTGGCCCACTGAACCCCTTAACTGAGTAAGGTACCCACATCAAGTGGGTAGAAAACTCTCTTAAGTGAGAAGACAGCTGGATAGAATCTACATGTAGATTGCATTCCAGTATGGTAGGTAATTGAAAAATTGGAAAAGATGAAAAATGGTTCATCTAATTTAATGAACTACCTGGAAAATCCTAAAGAAAACAAGGAGGTGTATCTACCATACCACATCTTGCCATAAACATTCTGGCATGAAAAAAAATTCATTTAAAAACACATGATGTAAGGCTAATTAAAACATTTAAAATGTAATATAATTAATCTTTCTTGAATAGAAGCATTAAAATACCTGCAGGCCAGAGGGGTGAAGAGGGCTTTGTTAGCATGATAGTATGTTCTTAGGACAGCTTTGACGAAGACATTCTGTGGCAACCACGTTTAAAACTCAGGTGGGATACCCTATTTTCCTTTTGCAGAATCAATCACAGAATCAACTAGGTTGGAAATACCCGTGAGATCATCAAGTACAACCTTTAACTGAACACCATCACATCAACTAGACCGTGGCACTAAGTGCCACATTCAGTCTTTATTCTTAAACACCCCCAGGTGACTCCACCACCTCCCTGGGTAGTCCATTCCATCCATTCCAAAGTTTCATCATCCTTCCTGTGAAAAAATTCCTCCTAATGTCCAACCTAAACCTCTTCTGGTGCAGTTTAAGACTATGTCCTTTCAGCCTGTCACTAGCTGCCCAGGAGAAGAGGCTGAACCCCACCTGGCTACAACCTCCTTTCAGGATGCTGTAGAGAATTATAAGCTCCTCTCTCAACCTTACGTTCTCCAGGCTAATTAACCCCAACTCCCGCTGCCACTCCTCATATAACTTATCCTCTAGACCCTTTACCAGCTCCACTGTCCTTTTCCAGACATGCTCCAGCACCTCAATGTCCTTCCTGAACTGAGGGCCCCAGAACAGGACACAGTACTTGAAGTTTAGCCTCATCAGTGCTGAGGACAGAGGGACAATCACTGCCCTGGTCCTGCAGAACACATTACGGCTGATACAGGCCAGGATACCACTGGCCTTCTTGGCCACCTGGGCACACTGATGGATCATGTTCAGCTGCTTTTGACCAGCATCCCCAGGTCCTTTTCTGCTGGGCAGCTTTCCAGCCACTCTTCCCCCAGTCTGTAGTGCTGTCTGGGGTTGTTGTGACTCAAGCGCAGGATCCGGCACTTGGCCTTGTTGAACACCATACCACTGGCCTTGGCCATTGATTCAGCCTGTCCAGATCCCTCTATGGAGCCTTGCTACCCTCCAGCAGACTAAACCGACATTCTCACTCAACTTGATGTCACTGTGAATTTACTGAGGGTACAATTGATCCCCTCATCCAGACAATCAATAAACATACTGAATAGCCAATAAATATATTGAACAGAATAATGATATTGAACAATACTCCACAATGTTTCTAAATCATCTTTTAATTCAAAGGTAGTAAACCTTATCAACATATGAAGGAATCAGGGTTTCTGATTTTCCTGTGAAGTTCAGGAAGAAAGCTAGAGGTATTAATTTACCTGTCCCTGAAATTCAGACTGTGGAGAATAGCAGTTGAACTTCAAACAGATAAAAATCAATTAATTCCACTGGAATATAAGCATGGCAGTGGCACTATATATCTTATCATGAGAACATCTTCAGACAACTTAGACGGTGATGACTGATTGGGACCCTGGATTTTAAACCCTTTGTGAAAAAGAGATGAGCACCTAAGCATCAAATTTCTACATAATCTGCATTCCATGAATGGACCTGAGTGTTCACCAAAACAATCCCTTGACCAAATAATCTGCAGGTTAAACAGATGAAAGAAAATGCTGAAAGAGCCAGGGAAAATTACTTAACTCTACAAACACAAGCAAAAGCATATCTTGCTCAATAACTTGTCTGGAAGAATAAGGAAAATTCCAGTAAAGTGCAGCTTAAGGGTCTACTGCCATAATTTCATGATAAATCCTTGCAGATTTATAAAGTAATTTTTTGAACCTATTTACACTTTTGTATAGTCACATCACAGCACTGGTGTGCTAGGAAGGCCTCATAAAGAGACCCAGGGCTTCCATGCCCAGACTAATGAAGGATGCCACCTATCTTGCTATTTATCCTTTTTTTTCCATTTATCTTACCATCGAGACGCAAGTAAAGGAAATTTCGAAATGCAAAGTAGTCTTCCATAATGGTCATTAGCGACGTCATTTGACAGAAAAGAAGTACACGATGGTTAGTAGCTCGTAACTTTGGCAGAATGCGATCAAGTAGCTCAAACTTCCCTGAAGCCCGATAAAGTTCAGCTCTGTTGAGAGAAGCAGCACAGTAAATGCCAGAATGAGCCCACATTTAAAAGTCTGTAGTCATTATTATGTCAGAGTATAACAAAGAGACTAATTTACTTAATCTAAACAAGATTATAGCACCTTTCTTTCTTTAAAATTGCTTATGATGATTAAAATAAAAAAATAAACACATATGTGAATTCCCATTTCCCTGATTTTTCTTCAGTTACAAAAACTGAAGAACTTTCAGACCACACAGAATACCCTCCATTATGAAATTCAATGATTTTTCATTATTTATCAAAACAAACATTATTTGTCACTGCAGTTGCAAGTTGTATTCATCAGGCACATGTCGGAAATTCTGTTTCCACTCAACTATTATGCACATGGAAGTGAAATATTGCAACCTGAACTAATAGGCAGAGATAAGAGAAGGAGTCTGACAGAGGATATACTGTTTAGCCATATAACCTTGGTAGTCCTGAACAGTGTTTAGTTGCTTTGGTTAGCTGCTCTTCTGTCTCCTGTGCTAAGGACTGCAAAACAGACTCTTTGCACCAAATCAACCCATAACAGAGAAAATGAATAAAAGTAAACAGGATGTCTAAATCAGCATCACAGTGACACACTTTACAAAAATAAATTTCATGCAACTTTTTTCTAACCTTGAATCTGTACTTGCAAAATATGATGTATCATTAGCAATGGTATAAAGTCCAGAAGATACATAGCCTTCTGATAGGCATAAATCTCTAATCAGTAAAAGACTAAATTGTTTAGGAGACACATATTCTGGTATACTAGCTAAGGAGAAAAATAGTCTGGTACAGCTAAATATAGCTAAGGGGAAAAAAAGAAGAAATATCATTAACACCTAAACAGGAAGCAAGTCAGGTGGATGGTACACACCTTTTGTTCAGAAAGCATCCATTAACTTGACAGTTGCACAAAGTGTCAAGAAAAAAAACTAAATCTATTTAATTTCAGATTATGCAAAAAATACTACTTTAATTTGGAATAAAGATGGTAAAGAGGGAAAAGTAGAAGGCAAAAGTAATGAGGGAAAAGAAATTCCCAACAGTATTTCTGAAGAGTCATTCCAATGAATTTCAGATAGTATCTAAATTATTTCAAAATAAGGGGAAAGGAAGATAGTCTTTTCTGCCCGCTATCCTGAAAGAGATGGAGGATCATGAAAACATCCTGGAAGACTTCTAGTACTAGAGTGTTTTGCTTTACATATCTGCCCTATGCCTCCTCTCCCTTTTTATAAGTTTGCTTGAGTTTGCTAGCATGTACCCTCCAGGAAAATGATGTGATCATTAGTTCCAATACAACACTATGAATAGTAGGAAAAACTGAAAGAGTTACCCGTTGATGACACCATTTGAGTAGCCTAAATGTTCAGCGAAGGACTCCTGCAGAGTTATAAGCAATAAAGAGATTACAAACTACAGAGGAAGCAAAAATTTTGCATTCTTATGGAAATTAAATCAAATATAGGAGTGTTGGAGTTTGAGTTTAATGGTGATTGTACTCCTTGTAGCAACAGTGCTCTACTTCATGTTTTCCTGGACTATTATTTGAAATTCATCATTTGCAGAAGTAACTTCTGCATTTTACCACATTACAAATACAGTAGAACTCTAATTCTAGAAGATCCCTTTACAAATTACTCAGTTTATTTAACCAGCATACAAGAGAACAAAGAGTGAAAACTACAATGATAATACATCACAGTAGGAACTTAATTATTCATTCATATATGTAGCTACATTCCAGATATTTATGACAGTTTCTATCATTTCAGATATATTTTATGTACTTTAGGTCCTATTGAGAGATGCTATATAGATAGCACATTTTTTCTGAAAAAACAAGCTGGATGGAATAGGATAATTTTAGTTGACATTGTAAAATATTAGCAGTCTTACATAGATTTAATTAGAATTACAAAGATTCTACAGATGACATTTTGAACTAGTGTTTATACATCACAAATTTAGTCTACGTGGAGACCAAGTTGCTCTGGAATATCTTAAATTTACAAAAAACCCTTCACTTTTTAGAAACACTGTTCCATAAGATTAAATGCTTTAAAACTAGACTTTGGATTAACAATAAAAAGCTGGGAGTTGTTGACTGTAATGGCTATTTTTTTAAATGTCTCCTTTCCAGTATAAATTATGTGGACAGAGATGTTCCCTCCCACACACATAAAATTCTGCAGCAGTTTTCTGTTACGCTAGCCACCTGAATAAAAACAACCCTCAAAATCAAACCGGTCAGTCTTACCTCAATGTGCTGAAACATGTATGGATGATTGCATATCTTTCTCAATTGCATGATAGTATTCATTAGAGTTTTTGCCCCACCTTTTCCCTATGGGTACAAACAATGCAAAATGAATTATTAATTTCTTAGCTTATGAATAAAACTCTTGAAAATATTTTTATACCAAACCTGAACACTGCATCACTAATTAAAAAAAAAAATCCCAACAAACGAAAAACAATTCCCCCCAAACATTAAAAAAAACCCCAAAACACACAAACAAAACAAAACAAAAATCCAGAAGCTATTGTGTAGTTGTCTTGCTGTACAAATTCACCAGTCCTAATGATGCTCTGCAATGAAAAAGGAGGACCTGGAAGTAATCCATATAGTGCATTATGTTTCTACCTGCAGTATTCATAATGGGAAGCAGAGCATCCACTGTCCTCCTTATTTATACTGTTTACTTTGAAACCATACAAACTCCATCTGGTCTGAACCCTCTAAGAGGAAACAACACTAGCTGGATGCTTTTCAACTCTACAGTATCTTCTCCAGTCTGTTAACTTGACAAAATGGGTTTCTCATTCCAGGCCAAGTAAAACACAGGGCCACAGGTGCTAAAAAGCTAAAGATCACCAAATTCATGAGTCATTTTATTGTTAAAAGAAGTATATTCTCAAAAGCTACACTACAGTTAATCTTTCTGTAGAACCAGGACACACATCAGACCGTTGTGCCAGACCAAACTGGACAGTTAAAACTAATTGCAACTGGTGAATAAAAGTTTGAGAATGTCTTATCATATTAACATTGCCAAAGACTTGCCACTTTCAGATGCCATGTGGCTTTGTTGCAATTTTCTGTAAATGTAATCAGAGTGGCAGCAATATTCCAAGCTTATTGTATGACTAATTCAGATTGACTTTAAAAACAAGGTAGCAATTTTGAATCGTAAAACTAGGGGAGAATACACTACTTGATCATAAAATATACTAGTAATTTTCTAATCTTTCCTGGAAAGTACACTGAAATCATAACTTTCATCTATGGCAGAGATCATTCATTTGAAGGGGGCACTCCACACATTCAAAACTTGGTTTTGTTCTTTTCAAAATCCTCTCAAATTTGCTCCAAAATGCAGTTCATATTTATTATAAATGTAATTCCCTAGAGCTTTCCAGCTTAACAAAGTCTCTCTAATCTCAGCTGGGTCCAGGCCAGAGCTGCAGAAAGTCAGGATTTTTTCGTAACACAGTAGTTGTTTGATCATGGAAGCCAAGTGGTCTTAACAACCACTTCCCTCTGCTGTCAACAGGTAGCAGTGATAACAGAGCTTGATGAAACTGCTAAAGAAAATGATTATTTAAGAGAGGGTGGCAAGAGAGGAAAAATTTTAGACCCTTCGGGGGACAGGAAAGAGAGGGAAGTGTTCAGAAGACAACAAAGGCAATTTGAACTGGTTAAGTGCAAAGCTGGACGGAGAAACAGGTAGGACAAAACTGACAGAAGCTTCTAAGCAGGTGAAAGAAAGAGACTGGAAAGGGAAGGAAGACTCATATAAAATGAAATTTTTAGGACAAAATTAAACTGCAGAATTACATTAAAAATATAACTGAGGAACATAAATTAATGTCTAAAAGGTATTCAAACTAAGAAAGATGAGTTCCAATATCCAGTGAAAAGAACCAGCTTTGTCTGGACTTCTGATTAGGAACCAGCAAAGAAAACAATTTGACTGCACAAAAGTAGGAGGGTAAAATAAGATACTTAATAGAATAAGTCACCCACTGTACCAAGGCAATCTGAAAAAGGATTATAGAAAGATTATACATGCTGATTGCACTACATCAGCAATATATACACAAGAGGGTGCAAACTCGAACTGTTACACCCTAGGTGTTCTGCAGTGCCTGTTCAAGATATTTCACATTTACTACAGTATTTCACATTTGTTAAAATGTAGAAAGTTGATGAATGGCAACTTCTTTACTCTGTATTGACTGGATCAAGTCCCATGATGGCATAATCAACATTTACTAACACACACTCTAAATATAACTACATGACTTTGAATCATACCGTTCTCTTAAAGAACTTTGTCACCAACAGATCCTGTAAGTATGAATGCAAGTGTACAGCCCTAGCTGGCTGAAACAAGACTTAACTAATCGCTCTGAAAGACAAGATGAATAACCTACTGTAGCCATCGCTGCCACAATCACAATTGTTCAGGAACATTATTGAATTAAACTCAGCCAAAGGAAATGCTGTTTTTTTCTCAAACATTCCCTGTTTGCAGAAAGGCATTGCAACTACAGTGAATACAAGTAGTATTTTCCCCTTGTGAAAAGAGAGCACAAGCTGCAGTCTTGTAACTGAAAGGTGTGCCTGATAGAGTTTTCTTTTCCCATGAGATACCTGTGGTAAGAGCCTACATATTGATTTTATAAAACAGAAATAATATTGTTAACATGTTTAATCATTATTTCCTACATATTTTTATCTTTCTTTTGTACCTTCTTGTCTTTTTCAGAACCATCTGTGAGAAGGATTCCCTTGGCCTGCATGTGACGGTACAGGATCTTCTGAAGAGCTGACATATCACATTTGATCACATATTCCACCTAGTGTAAAACAAAAACCCAACCATAAACACACTAACATAATAGTATTAGTCGGATCTAACTGTAGGTTCTTCTAATTTGAAAACTCAAAGCAACTACTAATCTTTTATCTGTACCCTAACACCACATAAAATTTTTGTAACCAGCAATCCAACTGCAAACACAGCAATGAGCATCTCAAAAGATTATCTCTGAGTCACAACTACTATGAGACAGCTGGATCCTAAGAATGTAACTGCAGGATTACCCAACATATTTTTTTTCTCATTCTGTAATTTTGAAAATTTAAAAAATAAATTAAAATTAATTTTGTTTTATTTTACATTTAACATGCAATTAAAAAAGTATTTTATGTGGACTTATATTGGGTTAAACATTATAAAAATACCATCATTGTATATGTAGCAAATAAGCATCCCTCATAGTGCCTAATTAGCATAATGCTTACCTAGGTTGTCATAGAAATATGCCATTTTCTCAATATCCATTAAAACAGTGAATTAATCAAGTACTGTATGACCCCTTCATTCAGCCTGACTTGGTGTTCAGCTTTGTAGAACTGTATTTATTAAAGTAGTTTTTAAATGCACACTAGATTTAAACACAGTAATACATAGATTTCATAACCCAATTTAACCCATTTCTTTTTCTATTGCCCCATTTCTAGATCACAGTCACTGTGGTTTTAGTAAGTTATGTCAAATAAAAACAGTCACATAATAAAGCCACACTAACGGCTAGAAATCTTTCAAGTTGTGACTAAAAAACAAAGCATAATCTTCCTAATATTTAATAAATAAATGGAAAGAAAATTATCAGGTTATTTTCTCCTCAGAAAGACAGGAGTATGAACTCCCTAAAGAGAAGTGACTTCCTTCGATGGCTTCTTTACCAAGATTTGTAAGATAAAATGAACCTGATTAGCAGGCTTCAGTCCACAAGTTCAGTCCTCATGGTGGGATGAACTGCTTTTTTCAAGATAAAGAAAACAAAAAGAAACATGGTCCTCTGAGCACCACTGTGCATGCAACTTGAAAATCCTCCTCCAATGCTATTCATGGATTTATCAGTTACAGTGGCTTGATTTCAGTATTATGTACAAATGCAAGCATGCTTCATTCTCAAATAAATGCTTCTGGGGATACTGAGAACTTGACATTTCAAGGAACAGAAAGTCACAACAGTAAAAGTGTTCACAACATTATAAAGAGGAAAAAAATTTCTTAAAATGCCTTTCCTTGGTGTATTGTCACCAAGCATGTGTACAGAGTTCTTCACTCATCTAGCCAGTGTTATTTTTATCCAGCTCATAACATATCCTACAAATATTTCATTTTGGTATGGTTTTAATTCAGTTGACCTTTGCAACAAATTTTCTTTAACACACCTTCAAATTTACTTTTTTATTTAGTTGGTGGTGTTATTCTGGGAAGAGTTATGTTGAGGAGGACATGGTAGGACAAGACGAACTGGCCAGAAATAAAAACAATGCCCTTTCAAATCAGAAGATAATTTTATGTTCTGAATTAAAAAGCTACTAGTTTTAAAAACGTGTGCAATTTCAAAAAGAACATTCACACAACTTCTGGAATGATAACGCAGGACCAAATTCTGCCTGTTTACAAAGTCCAGTAGTCCTTTTGGAATTTTTCAGTGAACTGGCCACAGGAGCAAAGTTCAATGAGTGCAAGGAGAATGGGACAGGACAGAGTCTTATCCTCAGTCTATGGCTGACTCACACTGAAACCAGACTCTATGAAAAGAGGTTGCATATCTTACAATGACAACAACAAAAAAAATTAAAGCTGTAAGATTGGTGAGAAATCCTGAGAATTCAGAAACTTCAGGTATTCACGCTTCCTCAGTGGCCAGCTTTCTCTGAAGAGTTATAAACAAACCTATCACAGCAATAACAAATGCTAAAGAAGTCCTCTTCTACAAAATAAATCTGAAAAAGGAAAACAATTCAATGCTTAAAAAGGAATACTAAACCCTTTCCAAAACTCCTCTCATTGCAAACCTTTTCTGGCAGCTGAGACTCAACCTCTTTCTTCAATCTTCGCAGCAAAAAGGGCCGAAGTACTTTATGGAGACGACGGATGATCAGAATAGTTTCTTCCTCGTTTAAGTCCACCTACAGAAGTTCAGAAAAGTCACTACAAGGCAACTCAGTATATTAGGTAATGTCTTCTCTCACATGAAAGGTTAAGTATATGCAGTAATTATTTGCATCTGACAACCAAACTGACTCTGAGTCAAAAAATACAGTGATATTAAAATTTTCTGGTATAATAAAAAAGATGACTTTTAGTTATCTGAACTCTCTAAGTACCAGGAGAGATTTCAAACACTAATCCTTCTGTATAAGCTCCTTTCTGTTGTCAGAGGAGCTTCAAACTGGTTTGTTTCTCATCTTAAAAAAAAAAAACAAAAACGCCACAGTACCCTTTCTCCGGTCATGGCAAATGGAGCATTGAACCACTGTTCAAAGGTGCTACAGCTCTTGAAAATGGTTGGGAGGAGGAAATTGAGAAGAGCCCAAAGTTCAGGCAGTTTGTTCTGCAATGGAGTCCCAGTCAGAAGTATTCGCCTGGGGGCCACATAGTGAGTATTCAAGACCTGAGTCAGCTTGCAGTGATGGTTCTTCATTCGGTGGCCCTCATCTACTATCATGTATTTCCACCGAATCTGAAGGAAAACAAAGTAAAGTTGACAAAGTTACAGCAGGCCAGACATTGTCCAATTCCTCCCAACAGGTGTAGAAAAAAATATTTCAAGCCTGAGACACTAATCACTCTCAGCTGTGAGGAAAGCCAAATCAAGCATTATGCAAACACCAGTGTCCTTGCAAGCAGCAAACACAAACACTAGGTATGCTCAATCTGATGTTGAATTCTGACTGAAATGGCAACAGCAAACAGCAGATTCTTTCCATACTGAAAGATGTTGTTCAAGCTCTCTCCTACCACCTGTACTACAACATGGATAGTCAAGACTGTCTGTCAAGACAGTCAAGACTGACTGTGCCACATTGACCATATGACTAGGAAGGCCTCAGTTTGTCCTTTCATAGGTGCTACCTAATTCCATTTCCCAGGACAGGGTGAGTGGTTGTTCTTCCTATCTTTCAGCAAGAGTGGGAAAAACTTGAGGAAAAAAACACTGCAATCTCAAGCTGTTTTCAAGCATCTGAATTATACTAAGAAAATTATACTAATTATACTATCAGAGGGGACAAACAAGTAATCTAATTATGCAGTACGTAATAGACAGAAACAAAAGTGAAAATGAACAGTGGGACAGGAGGACCACATGGTTTCTCTGTATAGCAGAATACTTCTTTAGTCTGTTTTGTGTGTACATGAAATAGTCTTACAGTACAATAGTTTTCAATTTAATTCATTACACTTGAGGCACACCTGTAGACAGTGAGTGTTAGCAAATTCATGATACAGGTAACTATTTAGTCATAAAGTGACCATATAGCTGGAAAGGCTCTAGTAAGAGTGAGCTTCAAGTCAGAAAGAACAGAAAAAAATTAAAGTCACTGCTGCAAATTAGAACTATATTATGTTATGCAGAGGTGAGAAAAGTCATGTTCTTCCAAGGACAGGCAGGTATACAGACAGAAGTGCACACAGGAATTAGTCCCATGGCCACATTCAGGAAATTCCTTTTGTTCACACAGGAAGAGCTGTGACCAACTGCAGGACAGAACAATGGGACCTTCCCTATAAAACAAAAATGTGTTTTGTGGTATGCACCATCTGAAGGTCACTTGGTCTTGCTGTAAAGAGATGATAGTCTATTACCTTAGCAAGGATATGTTTGTCCTTTATTATGTACTCGTAAGTAGTTAAAAGAACATTAAACTTTCCACTTCGAAGCTGAGGAACAAGTGAGCGGCGCATTGCAGGTGTACCCTAAAAGAGAGAGAGGTTAGTAGTTACTCTTTATTCTGATGAAGAAAATACTTGTTTTTTTGAATTAGCAGACAATGAGTAACTACATCAACTTGTAATCCTACAGTTCTGTAAATAATATATTGATTCATTCCAGACTTTCTTCTGAGTGCCTTCCCTAAACAGATGCTAGGCTGTAAAGCTGTTTATAGGGGTCATGAAAATATGTAGCCAGTGGTCTAGCCTCCTTACAAGTTGTTTGGCCATATCACTTCTACAGTAGGTCAAACAAGAAAGTATTCAGCTATGTTTAAAATGTGAATTAGTCACCATTTGTATTAGTCTCACCAGAAGCCTTGCAATGTGATAATTAACTATTTTATTCTGCATTTTTTACAGTGGTTTACAGTCACTTTCTTCTAGGTTTTTACAGTTTAGTACAGTCTTCTTAAGTGTGATTAAACTCATGCTTAGTATCTGATATACATAACAAAATCTGATGGGCAAACAGTTTAAAGGCATGCAGAGACAGCAGAAAAACCTCCCCTAGTCTTATTCCTTCAATTCTGTTGTCATATAAAAAGCAAATCAAACCTTGTAAGATATCTTCACCACAGAAGGAGCCCATTTGTCAAATTCGTATGTCCAATTGGATAAGGTCCTATCACAGAGATTATAAAGAAAAAGTAACATGTTTCATCATTTGCAGGTCAAACTTTTTAAATGTTTCCAAGTGGTTGTCAGCTTTTCAACACATTTTATGTAATCCAACACCACAAATAACAGCATATTTTTAAATATGCACTTTATATACTGTAATAAAATACAAGCATCTCAGAGGGAAGTAAGCACAAAAAATGTGTGAAACACTTTCATTTTATATTCAGGGGCCTCTTTGAAACTAGTAGGAGTAGTTACATGCACCTTTATATTTTATATTTGTATTAAAGAACAAATACTCTGAAAAAAAATAGATTTTTAAGTTCTTTTATACTACTTATTATCCAGAACCATCAGAAGACAACAGCAAAAAATAACCTCGAGGTTTTTCAACTGCTTGCTTTTCCCCCCCCCCTTCCTATTGGACCTGTGATGGTAGCAATACTAGCTATTTAGAAAAGGCAGAGAAAGGCAGCTTTTAAAATGTATGCAAGAAAGAAGTTTTAGCTTCGCTCTTCTATAAACATTAAAAAAATCATTACAGAGTACTTCCGAGAAATTTGGTATTTTTACTGTACCCATGTGAAAATTTACATTAATAACACTTTCCCTTTATTTTTGACTTTGTTTTACTTGATAGATCTTCTTCCAGATTTTTTTTTCACACTAAAGCTCATAATTCATATTCACACAATTAGGCACAGCTGTGGTATTTATCTTAGTCAATCAGTTACTACTGCAGCATTGCCAGAAGGCAGGACACCTCAAAAGAAATCAAGAGATGACCACAAATCATATTATTCCTAATCCTGCAACAAATTTGCATATGTAGCACAACTGGAGGATAAATCAGCTAGTGAAAAGGCCAGGGAGCTTCTGCACAGTCAAGTCACTTACACAAAAATGAAGCAAATAACCCCTCAATATCCTACATTAGTTTTATAGTGCCTTGCATTTTTTTATCCAAATCACTAAAACCCACACCACACCTTCGGAGAAAGGAAAATGCATTACAAGTCATCTGTAAAACAAGCATCATCTTGGAAACTAAGGAAAAGCCAAAGGGGGGCAGCACAATAAACACTCATGATCTGGACACCTGACAAAAGTGTGAATATCACTCGGCATGGCTATATGTATCCAGGGCTAGCTATACAGTACTTAAAAGATCATCCAACCTCATTAAAGCATGCTTACATGCTATCAGATGAAGTGCCAGCTGTTCAAAGAATTAAGCAACAGATTTTTAATACCAGAGTTAAAAGATGAATGAAAAACTGCATGCATGGAAAGAAAAAAACATCCCCCTCTAGTGGCTTAAGAGTGAATTAGAGTGAATTCAAACCACTCAAGCTTTCTGGTCTTGTCAGTGTGTTGTGTTCCAAATAAACCAATCTGCAATGCTTAGGATGCCAATGCCAGAAAGAGATCCATTACTTACGACAAGGGTACAATGATGAGATAGGGGCCATTGAGTCTTTTGTGCTCCATCAGGTAAGTAATGAGTGCAATAGTCTGTATTGTCTTTCCTAATCCCATTTCATCAGCTAAAATTCCATTCAGATTGTTATTATAGAGTGAAACCATCCACTCCAGTCCTTGGAGCTGAAATGAAGAATAATGATTTCAGTTATTTAAAACTCACACAAGTAACTAACAGCAGCACAGAACCAATGTTCTGATGTCCCTGTTTACATACATGTTGCATTTCCTGCAATAATACTATATGCGTGGGGCCCCCTGTCTATCTTTACACGGAAATCATCACTCCTGTTTAGCAGAGTCTGTAAGATGAAGTTGGATTTCATACAGGGAGGTTTTAGTACTGCACAAAAGCAACAGAGGCACTCACATGTGAGGGTGACAAACACCACTGCAAAAGTTTGTTCTTCAATTTTAGCTGTCAAATGCTAAAACTTTCTGTGTACAATTCATGCCATTTGCCTGTGTCAATTAAAATCTTTCAAAACCAAAACCATCAAATCTGCGCAAAACATGTAAGCCTCATCCTTGCCAAGTGCATCACTGGTATGCTAAAGCACTTGTAGCACATGTCCATGTTTGCTGTCCAAACCTTCACATGTCAGAGTAGGACAACTTCATCCAAATATGCCTTGTGTATAAAATTCCAGAGCTGGAAGGAAGCCAGGGTACTGTAGCTTAGCATTGTCTATATATCAGAATTTCACACTCCAAAGAGTACTGCTAGAAAGCACTATTTCCTTGTCAGACAGAATTTCACAAATGTGTATATATGAAATTACCAATGGACATGCAAAGTAAGTTCCTGCTTCTAAGATCCAGACTTTTGATGTGTCTCATGCATTGAGAGAGCAGAAAATTAAGTAGCCTGAGAAAGCTCAGAGAGAAAACTCTACAGGCCTCAAGTAACATTCTGCTGTCCCTGGAAGACAGTATCCAAAACAATGTTACCAATTCACTGGCTTTATCCATATGTGAACTGATTTATATTTACGTATTAAACCACCAGGAGTTGATCAGAATTTGTACTGCCATTGCATATCCCACTTACGAAGTAGCTTCAGAATCAAGAATAGGAAAGCTATCGCGTCTGCATCATTATTCTTTATTTTATGTGGATACAGAAATAATGTTCTGACTAGAGAAAAGATGCAGGTTTAGTTTCCCAGAAAGTTGTACAATCACAGAACTGTTGAAAACACGTATCAAGGACATGTTCAATCACACCTGAATCTAGTTTATGTCAGATACAGAAGTTCGTAGTTATTAAATCCAGTTAAAGTCTGTAAAGAACATGTGACACTAATCTTCTTGTATCATCACTGCATTGAAGTACTAGGATCTTAATTAAAAAATAAAATCATAAACTTCTAAATACTGGAAGAAGGAAAATATTCTTAATCCACCACAAATTAAAACAATAAGAACTGAAATCACAGTTCAGTGAGAAGGATAGCAAAATCAAAATACTATTCATGTGCAGTGAAAAAAAAGGTAGAGGTATATGCAGAAAGTTGGTATTATTATTCAAGCAGTATGTATGAAACATTATCTATGATAGATAACTGTCACTGCTTTGTCCATAGTCCTACTAGAGATCCTGTATATCTTAACAAATTTTCAGTTTGCCACTTGAAATACCACACTGAAATGCTGTGCACAATTCCAAGTTTTAAGTATTTTAATGATTTCTCACCTGATAATGTTTTAGTGTGCCATTAATAAGAAGGGAAGACTGTTTTTCCACCCTTTCTGTGATTGCATGAGCAACGGTGTAGTAGGACTGAGATCCTCTAGCACTATATTGCATGCTATATTCATCATCCACATCTTGTTTGGCTGTCCTGAAAAGCAGAAAAAGAACTTGCATGAATTCCCAAAAACAAATATTTTTTGACCATAGCTTACATATGTATGTCTAAAGAAACAGCGCAAGTCCTCAACTGAGATGAGTACACCCAAGGGTGCAGGATTCTTTATAAACTGTACACAATTAAATGATCATGTTCCTTCTCCTGCAGATATTCATGCCAGAGAAGCTACCACAACTCACTGTAATCTAGAGAAAGCTACTCTTGGGAAATGCCACTCTAAGAAATCACAATTCCTAACAAAAACCAGCAACTAAAGAACACTCACTCAATGATTTGCTTTGCATCTTTCTCAGAGACTTCCTCGCTGTTAGGATCCAGGAGTATCTTCTCATCTGCTTCTAATCTGCTTGATTCTTCCTCCTCATCCTAGAGAATACAGAAAGAGAACAGAGGTGCTGGAAAGTGCAAAGGTTCTTCAGTCATACCTTCAACCAGCATTCACATACTAGTAACTTTTCATTGGTCAATGCTTTATGACACACATCCGAATCACAAAGTTCAACTTACATCTATTCTAAAATGAAGTTGCAGTGCAGCATAACAAGATGATTAATTTTTGACACATATTAACCAACAAAAAGTCATACTACTTTGAAATAAAAACTTTAATGATCTTATTTTCAAAAGGCTTTCTCTAAGTACCAAGTTCATGGACAGGATTCTAATACCATGTTTATTTTTATACCATATTCTAAATGTGTGATAAATTAATAAAGCTTGAAAAACTGTCAAGACTTTTTAAACCCAGTTATTTTCACTCTTTTGGCTACAGTTGCAACAGATTGCCAACAACTTAAAACCTTACTAAAGAAGTAAGATTGTAAAATCTGAGGCTCTCCTCTCCTTTATTGATACTGAAAGTCACATAGAATTACATTGGCAGAAATTAGCCCAACAAAGGGACATCACACAGTCCAGTCAGTTTCAGTGGTCATCTGGTCTAGTATGGTAAAGACCACAAAACTTATGAGATCTGAATTCTATACCTAGTTCTGCTACTAGGCTGTTGACTGAACACGGTCCTTCTCTACTCCCTCTCTTCTTCTTTAGTTAGTTATCTAAGAAAGTAGTTATTTGAAAAGTGCTATGCAAGTATCAGTATTTGTTATGCATAGTACCTAGTATTATGACCCTGCAAAGTTGGGATCTTTGTGTGTGTTAATTTTAAAGCTATTTTTAGAATTTTTCTAAATCACCATTAAAATAATGAACCAAATAAGCTTACCCTGAACTGTCTGAATGTCAATCACTGCTATAATTCCTAACATTTTAATAAACATAATATATAAATAATAACCATGTTATTCAGAATTGCCTATAAAACCTCCAGTGTGTAAACTTTAAAGACGTTGACTTTATTCAGAACAAAGCCACAATGCTGTCTTTTCTGAGATACATTTTAATATAGGAACCGGCTCAATTCTCTGGTTTACAATTATTAATAGTCGAGAGTAAAATATTACTTTTAATCACGATTACCAGTTAGGCATTTACAGCACACATGAAGAGCACCTGCTATGAATGGAGAATTACAAAATCAGTTGGTTTTCCTGTTTTATTCTTAAAGCACCTACACACCTGCTATCGCTTCCCCTCTCTTCCTTAAGAAAAAGATCACATGAAATAAGCACTTGTTCTTACTGGGTTTTTTGTCACAGTCTTTTTTTTAAAGATACATACCTCCTCCTCATATTCAGAGCCACTTTCATCTTCACTGTCTGATCTGGGAGCAACTTCATAGCTGTACAAAGATGACAGAAAGACTATGAATTACAGCTAACAAGAGGAGGGATTAGGTTCAATACATCTCCTACTCAGCTTACATAAAATAAAGAATAGAATAGGTAAGCAAGAAAAAAGTGTATGAAAATATCAATGCAAATAGAAAAAAAACAACCTACTTGGTATGGTAACTACTTACCCTGGGTTCATCTCCAGCCAAGCATCCAGCTGACTTGCTTTTGGTGCCTCTGGTCCAAGAAGAACTTTGCCTGTTTCAGTGTGAGTCACTTTGACAGGAAGGTCACTCATCTGACTGCTCTCATCTATGGGCTAAAAATTCAAATGGAATTTTATACTCTAAGGCAACTGAACTTCATGCCTGTATTACATAACAAAAAGAACTAACAGGACTTTCAAAATTCCAGTTCTGAACAACCAGTAAAGTTTTGTTACTAGAAGCCACTTTGGCACACATCTATCAAGCAAACACTGAGTCACAGTATTTCTGTGTGTAACATATTCTACCTGACATCCACAAATATATCAGAGTATTCCAAGTAAATTAGCAAGAACAGCATGGAAAAGAATACACTATTGGTCTTTGTGAGTCAAGACACAAGGTATGTATTGTTACAGGCATTTAATCCTGTTATTTATACCAATGGACATCTGTAACAGACAACATACAGTGACCTTATGATCTTTTTGCTTTTTTCTGAGAAACAAGGATGTAACAATTTAGTTAGCTTTTTAAGTAAAGGCCTATTTTAAAGATCCACTGTCCTAGCTTATTCAACGAAGTTGATGAAGCACCTACAAAATAAAATCTTTTACTTATTCTGGTGCTCTAACAAAACCAGTACAGTATAATTATTTTTTCTGTTATTTCTTTGCCCTGTTTAATCACAGATTTTTTACCTTGAAACCTTTTTGCCTTTTAATACTGTTTCTGCTGAAGGATCTTGTCCAAATACATATATTCATGAGCAAGAAAAACTAATTCTGAAGTTATAAATACACTGACTGACAGAGCATAAAACCTAGGCCATTTCCATAAATACTGAAGTTACAGGAATGTTATGTGCATTTCCTTGTGCAACCATAAGTATATTAAAGTATTTTCATAAAATTCTTTAACTATATCGTAAGTATCACTTGCAAGTACAAAAAAGACTAGAAGTAAAACAAATACAATTCTAAAGTCTTCATAGAAAAATTAAATAGAAAAACTGCACTAACAATAGTTCTGTTAGCATATGCTCTGCTACTGAATGAAAAATATTATTCTAAGAATGACACAAAAAAATTACTCATTTCCATTTGCTTCTGAGGAAGAAAGAATTTTCAGACGTCTTAATCGATCATAATACTATACTCTGGATTGTGACTGAAAGGTGATTACATGCAATGTCAACAATGTATTTTTATAAAGATGAGAAGACAGACTATATGGTGTTTACGAGCTTGTATGATGAAGTAAATTGTCTGTACATAGACTGTAAGAAAACCACTTATTTTAAGCATATTATATGGTTATAAACAACAGCTTTTATAACATTTGTGGTCATGTTTTTTTTTTTTAAATTATAGCAATGATACACAAAACAATCACTGGGAAGTTGTTTTTTTTTTAAAAAAAACACCACAAAACCCCAACAACAGCAAAAAAAACCCCAAACTTGTACAACTCATACCTCTCCATCAGGACCAAGACCAGATGCCATTCCTTCTGCATTTTCTTCAGCCTTCTACAACAAATGGAGATTTGAAAAATACCACGGTCAGAATACAAGTACAGAAAGAATATGCTATATGATGTCAGCATTCTGTATTATAAATATGTTTCACTTATTTCTGACCAGTCTGTGATTCATATTATTTAGGTGTGACAGATATGGATAGAGATAGGCACAGAGTTACTAACACACATAAATCATTTACTAGTATTAAGAGGGTACCCACACACCTGTAGTCAGTGTCATAAATCCGCATGTTAAGAAGTGGCTGACCATTGATTTTTTTGGTTCAGACCTAGAGCTCAGTTGCTTATAGACTGCTCTAATGAAATAAAGTACTTATTTATTTTCATGTGATTTACTATTAATTTCTTCTAAACTGCCTTAATCTCTGTTTCGAAAGTGTTGGCAGATATCACAGATTGTAAATTCATGCAGGGCACTTTTATCTTGGGTATATACTTTGGGGTTTTTTGGTCTGACAATTAATTAGAAGAATTTTGGGAGTTCTTTACACTGTATCTAATCATATGTAAATAATAATTACTCAAATTACAAACAAAAAGAACCCTAGAGTTCTTCACTGGAGTAAGCTACATTTTTTTTCTCCCCAGGCACACCCCTAGGAAACAAACAGTATCTTCCTCAAAGCCTGTCCTCATTTACCCTACTTAAAAATGAGGAAATGAAAGACCTAGTTTGCTTCTTCATTCAAACAATTCTCAGAAATAAAGGATATTACACAGCTTCTGCTTATGTCACAGTGATGAGTTCATAACATTACAGCAAATTATTTTGGATACCAAAATAACCTGATCATGCTAACAACAAGGACAGATCTCTTAAATTGTGTTTTAGAGATAAACAACTTTCAAGTATTGTTAACATATGTGATAAATGTAGATTATCCAGTTATTTCTTTTTTAAGAAGTATATCTGAGGAACAGCTGGACATCTGAATATTGAGATAATCCTTAATATGTGGTTCAGATCAAGTCTTGAGCCTTTTTCTTTGTCATTAAAGTTCATTATACAAGGCATGAACCTCAAATGAACATGTAACAACAGGTATCATTCAATTCATCATTTAACAAAATGTTATTTCTTTCACACAGCCTTCACACTTGAGGGCATATGCCTAATTATCTTTGTTAACTACTCTTCCACTAGTATTACCAAAAATGGAGACATGACTAGGCATAATTCTAGTCTAAAATCTTTAAAATGTTTATGAAGTGTAATATTCTTTAATATAAGGAGAGGCTTATAAACATTTCACGAGGCTCCACCAATGTAATTGGTTCTGATCAATACAATAGTTGATACCCAGTAGGAACAATAACAATATGAGCTTTAAGGCAGCTTGCATCAGCATTTCTAGGAAGCAGGTATGTCTACTGACAAAAAAAGGAACCAGAATTGAAGAGTTCAAATAAACAGAAGGGCAAAGTAAGTTACAAAAGTATATATCTGGCCTTGGCTGAACACACCGCATTGTCTGATGACACTTTTTCCTTAGATGAAAAAGGGCAGGGGTCCACGGTTTTGCACATGAGACTGCTCTCTAACATATAAAGATTGTTACAGCTTAGCTATAAGCAGTGGCAAAGAACCTGACAACTCAAATCACAAAAAAGCAGTAAGCATCAGTGCTGTTCACTGTGCAAAAACCAGAACTGGTGATAACAAAAACATTTACAACCCATAATTACAAAATAATTTTGGAAAGCAGAAGCATATGTTACTAAGAAGACAAACATAAATAATGTCAGATATCTTGTACTTTTATTTTGGACAATGCAAACAGATCTTTAATATTGACAACGTAATCCTTGACAAGAAATAATGACAGGAAATCTACTGCATAGGCTGCATACTGAAAGGCTGCATAGCAAGTTGAACTTGCTTATCAGATGAGAATTGCATATGGATAATTTTTATCTAATCCATGACTACAGTAGGAAGCTGGAGACAGAAAATACAAGTAGAGAAATGTGGAAGAAAAGGGAAAATCTATCAAAGATTCCAGAAACTCTATCCCACGGAGAAAATGGACTAATCTCAAATTTTATTCTAGTAATAATATAGAGTTCACTTGGATATTCTATAATGTTAGTTTTATGTCAGGCGTTTTATAAACACTGAATATATATGGGGCATATTTCCCTTTAACTTCAGGGACAGAAAACTATGTCTTTATTGATGTGGCCAGAAGATACTCTGTTTCTCATACATACTTCAACTAAACTGACACAGAAGGAGAACCATATCACAAATGTAGATAGTTCAAGAAATTATTACTTTTCATTAGAGCAGTGCATTTATGCCACATGCTGTCTCATTAATTACTATCTCTACTGCACACTCCATACATTAAATCAGGCCTGTTCTCACTGGTAGTACAGGTCAAGAACCCCATTTAAATTACATTTTAACTTTATACACAGGGTATTTTTCCTATGTTAAAAACATACTCTCAAGAAAAAGTACAAAGGTTTTTGAGAGGGCAGGAGAAAACATGAAGTTTTTTTTAGGCCATTAATGTTCAAAATCAGTATTTTTTACGTGCTGTTTTTTACTAGCATGTTTTGAATGCTGCTAGTACACCCTGTAAACATAATGTTTATATTTCTATCGGTAATTAGTAGCAACCCAGGCACAGAAATGGATTATAAAAATCCTCTTACCCATTATGCAAATTATGCAAAAAATCTTCTTACCCATTGTGACCTCAGGTACTCTGAGGTCACAAAAAATGACAAATCATTCCTTAATGACTATTTCACACACAGAATTATTCTTTTGAAAATTGCACTGGTTCAGTTTCAACAAGTCTCTATTGCAGAGTAAAACATTTCGTATGAAGAAAGGTAATTTTGAAAAGTTTCAATTAAAGGTTAAAAATGCACAATGAACAACGCTACTGTCAAATTACCCACTTACTGTAATAAAACCACCCAAGTTTTTTCTCTGTATTTATTTCCAATGGTCCTACAAAATGGACTGAGCCAAATGTAGAATGTGGAAGTCCAACACTGTTACCCTGCATGAAACAGTTAAACAAATCAGATTCTTCCCATCTTCCTCATAGGATGTATTTTTGATACAATGGAGCCTTTTTGAGTACATTAATCCTAACTTACATGTCTGTCCCAATTTCTGCTGTAGAAAGTTTATGAGCAAACTAATGTTAGGAGGAAATTGATGTCAATAGCTCAGAATTTTACACTCCTGCCTCCTTCTCACCTTGAGTTAACAACAGCATACATATATTTTAAAAGAGAGAGATGAGTTCCCTCAGTGCTAAGAATTTGGCAGTGCAGATGCTTTCAGACACTCTGGTTGGTATGTGTATGACAACTGGGCATCACTACATTTATTAATGTTAAAATTGGATTTGAGGAAGAAATTACTTGAAAATGCCAGCTGTATCTACTTGCCTTCTTTCTTCTCCTTCGCTTCTTCTTCTCCTTGGCTGCTTGTGCCTGTTTATGCTCCCATACTAGGTTAGTCAAGTTAGCCACATAC
Organism: Platyrinchus mystaceus; assembly: GCA_035041135.1. Lineage (NCBI taxonomy): Eukaryota > Metazoa > Chordata > Aves > Passeriformes > Tyrannidae > Platyrinchus > Platyrinchus mystaceus. Next base: position 45,907,583 of record JAWWLV010000100.1, read on the forward strand.
TCATCTGTCTGCTGCAGGAGGTAGGCCAGGCGTCTATCTTTCTTTTGATCAATCAGTTTACGGTAGCCTTCTTCATCTTCAGCCTAGCAATACAAAACAGATGTCAGTCACGACAGACATGCTTCCAAAGAAACACTATCCAACTCCTATTTCAATAAGCAAGTGCTGTCTTAGGTCAGTATGATCTGCACAGAGGGATGGCTAGATTGGTAAAGAAATTGTTGGATGATTAGACCCAGAGGGTCATACATTTGTATCAACAGATCACAGAGTCATATGGGTTGCTAGGGACCTTGAAAATAATCTAGTTCAAATTCCTTTGTCTTAGGTAGGGACACCTTTCGCTAGACCAGGTTGCTCAAAACCACATCCAACATGGCCTTGAACACTTCCAGAGATGGGGCATCCACAGCTTCTTTAGGCAGCCTGTGCCAGTGTCTCACCACTTTCACAGCTAAGATTTTCTTCCTAATATCTACTCAAAACATACTTTCTTCCAGAGAATCATTATTCAGTAAGACCTCCAAGATCATGGAGTCCAATCATCAACCCAACACTGCCAGGTCCACCACTAAACCATATCACCAAGCACCACATCTGAATGACCCTGGAACCCTAAGGTCATGGGTTTGATCCCTCTATGGGCCATTCACTTAAGAGCTGGACTCAATGATCCTTGTGGGTCCTTCTAATTTAGAATATTCTGTGATTCCAGAAAGTGTTTGCTTTCAATGTAAAAAACTTTCTGTTTATGTATTCATGAGGATGAGGAAGTCAGTAAATATGCAAGGCTTGAGTGATGTTTTTCAAACCTCCCCAGGCAGTCTATTGCAATGCTTGACCACCCTTTCAGTGAAGAAACCTTTCCTAAAATCCAATCTAAACCTCACCTAGCACAACTGGCCACTTCTGCTTGTCCTATCACTTGTTAGCTGGGAGAAGAGATCAATCTCCACCTTGCTACAACTTTTTTTCAGGTGGTTAAGGGCCCTGCTGAGCCTCCTTTTTCTCCCAGCTAAATAACCCCAGCTCCCTCAGCTACTCTTCCTAAAACCTGTGCTAGAGATCCCTCACCAACTCCATTTCCCTTTTCTGGACAGAATTCAGCACCTCAGTGTCTCTCTTGGAGTGAGACACCCAAAACTGAACACAGCTTTCGAAGGGCAGCCTCACCAGTGCCAAGCCCAAAAGGACAATCACTGCCCTGGTCCTGCAGGACACACTATTGCTGATACAGGCCAAGATGTCCCTAGTCTTCTTGGCCACCTGGGCACACTGCTGAATCATGTTCAGCTGCTTTTGAGCAGCACCTCCAGGTCATTTTACACCAGTTAGCTTTCCAGCCACTCCTACCCCAGCCTGTAGCGCTGCCTGGGGTTGTTGTGACCCTAGGGCAAGACCCAGCACTTGGCCTTGTTGAACCCCAAACCAATGGCCTTAGCCCATGGATCCAGCCGGTCCAGATACCTCTGTGGAGCCTTCCTACCACCAAGAGATCAACACTGCTGCCTGACCTGGTGTCCTCTGCAAACTGAGGGTGCCCTCATCCAGATCATTGATAAAGACATTAAACAGAACTGCCCCTAGTACTGAGCCCCGGAGAACACCACTGGTGAGCAGCTGTCAGCTGGATGTAACTCTATTCACCACCATTCTCTCGGTCTGGCCATCCAGCCAGTTTTTCACCCACAAACAGTGCACCTGTCCACACCATGAGCAGCCAGTTTCTCCAGGACAGTGTTGTGGGGGACAGTGTCAAAGGACCATTACCTCTTGTTCTAGCACTATATGCCTATGTAAAAAGTCCCCCTCCAGCTTTCTTACGGGCTCTCTTAAGGTACTGGAAGGCTGCCACAAGTCTCCCCAGAGCCTTCTCCAGATTGCACAACCCCAACTCTCTCAGCCTTTTCTCATAGGAGAAGTGCTCCAGTCCTCTGATCATCTTCATGGCCCTCATCTGGACTTGCTGCAACAGGTCTACATCTTGTCTATGCTGGAGATGCCAGATATTGACGCAGTACTCCACATGGGGTCTCGCAAAGGCAGAGTAGAGGAGGTAAGTCACCTCCCTCAACTTGCTGCCCACACTTCTTCTCAGGCAGCCCACAATACTGCTTTCTGGGCTGCAATCACACATTGCTGGGTCCTGTTGACCTTTTCATCCACCAATACCCCTAAATCCCCCTCTGCAGGATCACAGAGAGTCATACTTCATCTGAAAACAGTAAGAAAAGGGAAACCACAGGGGTCTATCCTGGGTCACGTTGTGTTTAACATGTCTATCAGTGACACAGAGGAAGGGATGGAGGGCACTCCAGTCAAGTTTGCAGATGAAATGAAACTGGGGGACACCAGTCAATTTGCTTGAGGGCTGGGCTGCACCTCAGAAGGACCTGAACAGGCAGAGGAGTTGCACCATTTCTGATGTTAGAGGTTTTCAAGACAAGACATGACTAAAAAAGCCTTGAGAAACCCATTTTGAACTCAATGTTAACACTGCTTTGAGAAGGTGGTTGGTGTAAAGAGCTCTCTTGACAGCCTGAATGACTCTGAGATTCAGACTCCATAATTCTACATAATTCCTACTCTCATGACTGAAAAAATCTACAGCAGTTTAGACAGGAAAGGAAGGAAAATAAAATCAGTGCTCCATCAGGCAGACTGCAATGTCCTGAAACAGAGACGCTTTATGAGTCTCCTATAGAGACAACTTTTCAAAGACACGAAGTACAGAAATGAAGTACAGATAGCCCAGTAAGAGGAAGAACACACAGGGAGCTGGATACAAACCTGCATTTGGTCCTTTTTCAATATGAATACAGATCCTTTTCTTTTAGGCACCTTGTGAAAATTTTATTTTGGGCATATTTCTCTACCGTTGCTCTACTCTGGTGTTATTCCATCTTGGATAGAGATCACTATCAAAATCATGATTCACCAGATAATCCCTATCTCTATGTCTTCCTGGCAACTTCTGCATCCTTATGAAACTGTGTGTATTGTTAAAAGTAAGACATACCAGAAATGTTATTTTCATGTGCTGTGAAGATATACTGTAGCATGTCAGAAAAATACATGGAAAGCAGCAGAGGTGCCTTTCTCAATTTTGGGTAAAACAAGAAATAAGGGAAGTGTAAAATGCCTTAAAAAAACTCAAACAGAAGTAAGAAATTCTTTAAAGACAGCAATCTTGGAGATCTCCTAACTTTCTAGAGAGACACCAGAGCTGCAGACAGTTAGCAAGAATAGCTGTAATGTTCAAATTGAGCTTGCAAAACAATTCTGTTGTAATGTTCAAGTCATTAAAACTACAATGCTCAAACCCCAAGTCTTCAGAAAAAATAAATTATCATTACAATCGTTGTTGTTGTTACCAATACTACTGAATATACAGTCTTTGTAATCTAGCCAAGGTACTTCTTTTATACATTTAAGCTTGTCTTGACAGTATTTTTCCAAATCATACCAATGTCCTTTCTTGCACATGGTATATGTATCTACCACTGTTAATGAGCTATGGACAATCACCATTTCTAATCACAGAAAATGATGGGCAATTTGTGGAATGAATTCAACATTCCTGAAAAGATATACAAAAAGTTTTAGACACAGCACAGTGTCACAGACCACACCAGGCATCTGAGAGCAGTTGACATTTTAAAAAAATGCTAGTACACATCGGCAAACTCAAAGTTTACCACAACCCGACTAAAACTAAATAGGCAAAACAACTCCATTATCATAACACATAGACTGCTTCTGCAGAAGGATTTAATTGAGCAGCAGGTGCAAAACCTTAAATGCCTGTGAAGTCCCATATGGATGGTAAGAAATTAACCACAGTCTTGGTGAAGGGTTTTTAGGAGAAAGCACTGATTACCTGGAAGCGCTGGTGTACTGTGCCATTTCTGGACTTTCAAATCTACTTCATACTTTTCAGCAGTGGACATTTTTATTACTTATCATACTTGATTTAAGCTCAACCTCACAATGTACAAATATATTTCTAAAATACCAGTATTACTTCTATTTTAAATCAGCTCTTTTTTTGGTAATAATTAACATTTTTATGAGCTAGGTTAGATTATCTCTAATTATAAAAAAGCCCTATAGATCTGATTACAGTGTAATTTTAAGAATGCTCTAGGATCTACATACTCGTTATTCTCTTATGCAAGTCCGTAATTTACATTTTACATGAGCTTTTATTTCAAGGTTTTTATCACTTCTATATTTAATTATCTCCACATTTCATTTTGTGAGTTTTAAACCCAAACTGTTCAGTCCATGTTCATGGTGGGAAGGGATTCTGGACAGGGAGTAGTGTTTTTGCATTACATCTGCACTTCTATTAGATAATTAATGTTTTTTGACACCAAGTTATGAAGTAAGCTTGTCAATTTCCTTTCCATTCTATGTTAGTCAAGTGTCAATAAAATGTTAAAATAGAGCTAACTAATGCCATGAAGCAATTTTTCCAACCCCAGTTGCTATCATATTTGTATGTACACATTGATCTGGCTACACTTCAAATTCTGTAATTATTGTAACTCCTGAAATGCAGGAGTTACTGCATTTCTGACTGTTACTGCATTACTGACTGCTTCCACAGTGTTCTGCAAAGATATGATCACACATAAGCCCATATTACTCTGTCCAATGATACAACTGATATTGTTTAAGGAAGGGAAAACTATAAAATAGGAACAGCTATGGTCCTGAAACATTAATGGGTAGAACTGACTGCTTGATACATGCATTATCGCTATCGGTTAGGTATTTTCACATGCGAAAGAAGTTTTAAGTAAAAACTGTGGAGCAATGCCATGAACAAGTTATGGAATCACATGAAATCTTCAAAACTATAAACTTAGAATTAAAACACATTTGTAAAATGGACAAATACCATTACAATTATGTAACAGTGTTAGTAAATGAAGTTAATGAGATTAAGTTGATGTTATTCAGAAGTGGCTGTGTGATATGGTTTGGAGCTGGCTCCCTGCCAAGTCTCCAAACCCCACCACAA
>JAWWLV010000100.1:45912711-45926661 GCA_035041135.1 Platyrinchus mystaceus
GCCCAAGATCTAGCAAAGACTAGCAAATATCTTACTACGCTCCTTGGGACAACAGAGAGTTACGCTGGAGCGACTGCTGGCAGCCTCCGCCTCCCAAGGTCGACAAGGCCTTGTCAGGCCTCGTTCTCCACCCCGGTAGACTCAAAAGCAGGGAAACCCACACCTCCAAAGCCACCGGAAGGAAAGAGGGCAAAAGCCTCTCCTCCTTTCTTCTTATACCCTCGCTTACGTAAAAATGGTAGGGAATATTCGGTAGATCTGGGCACTTCCTTGGCTACAAACTGGTCACCAAGGAAGGCCCAGACCAAACTACCACACTGTGCTAAGTTTTCATGTCAGTAAAAAACTCCAATTCTTCCTATACAAAAACATTATAGAAGAAGGAGCTATAGGCTAAATTGAACAGTATCACATTAACTACCATCAATAGAAACATATATAAATTGTGGCAGTTTTAGATTTATATTTTTTGCATTACAGCACTTTGCAAAGTACATATGGGTGTGACTAAGACTGTGTAAGGATGTAAAAATGATACAGTATGTAATTTTAACTAAAATAACCATATTCCTTCCTCTAGTCCTTACCATTAGTCTCCTCATTCTTTCTTTCTCAATTCTCTCCGTTTCTTTTTTCTGCTCTCGTTCAGTGTTGGCATGCCAAGTTGCCACAGCCTTAGAAAGTTTCTGAATTTTCCCAGCGACGGACCGGTGGTACTCTTTAAAATCTTTAGCATGCTGCAGTATGCTATTCAGGTATTCCTAGAAAGGGAAACAAGTTAGTGCAGGCACTTTGACATAGCACAGGATTTGACACCAGAAATACAGAAGTTCCAATCTTATAATTTTCCAATCACTTATCACATCACTTGGAGTTTTTTAGTCAAAAAACTCCAAAGGTAAATAAGATATGTGAAAGGGAAGACCCACATCACAAATCAAGGTGCATTTTTGCCACAGGGCAAACACCTATTAAGTAAAAATACCTGGTGCTTCTGCCTACGCTTCCTCTCCTGTTCTATCTTCTGCTGCTTCTCAAGCTTTTCTGTCATGCGGGCCTCCCTCAAAGTCTGGCGCTTGCTTCGTTTGTAGGCTTTGGAGTTCAGTGCTGTCTCCAGTGTCGTGTCACGACGCATGCAGGCTACCACTTCTTGTCTTAGCTACCAGTGGAAAAAAAAAAACCAAACCACTCAAAAACCAGAGTAATTTTTAATACATGGAGAAACAACTTTAAACACTGTTATGGAAGAATAAAACAATAAGAATTCAAAATATATCCCAGCCTCCTCTTCCCTTTTCATTACAGTTCTGAAAAGATACAGCATTTATACAGTTGCAAAAGCTATGTCTCTTTCCCTAAAAAAATCTTAAGTCTACACAGAACGGCCAAAAGTGCTAAATCACTCTTAATCATATTTCTTCCCACTTTACAAGATGCTGGAAACAACTGTCCTGCTGCAATGAAAATGGCCAGCCAAGATGCTATACCATCAACGTAAAACACAAACCAAATACATAACACCTTTTCTGGTGCTGGGCCTGAAGAAAGCTGACAACTTGTTTCATTGCCAGCTGCACAGAAGACAGGTGGAAGAACCTCTTGGAAGGCTTGGCAGAGTATTGCCAGCAGTGGAGCAGGGAGAGCCTGCTGCTTTTCATCTGACCTCTGACAAAACTTCATTACAAAGGAGTGCCAAGGGCAGAAGGAATGAAGACTTGGACATCACAGTATAACCACTGCCAAGGCTTCTGTCAGGAAGTATTTTGCTTGACCTGCCAAACTGCATCTCTGTTCTTCCAAACTAGCTGTAAAAGCCAACAGCAAGAGGCCCAGAAGAGTCTGGCAGTGTGATTCCTTTCCTGAAATTCATTTGCTACAACGTGCACTCAACACCCAACTTAAATCTTATGTGTGATCTTGTTATGCCTAATTTTTGAAGTCTGTGCCAAAGCAGAAATCCTGAAAACAGATCACAGAGAAATACCACACACCCCCCGCCAACATACAACTCTTCTTGAAACAAGGAGACTCATGGCAAATATGAAGTACGTCCAGAAAGATGTGTCTATTGAGGTCTGTGCTAAAATCAGCTTGCAGCCTGTCCAGCACTTATTTTGTCTTTGTGCCAATGCTACATTCATTATGAAGGACACAGTTCTACTGTTACACTTTAGACTGGAAGATAAATAAATGATCCTTGCAATTCCGTCCAACTCAGAATATTCTGTGATTCTCTGGGATTTTGTTATAAAGCAGGAAGCAAAAAGAATACTTGCACATTTTTATTAACAAAAAAAATTTTATTTTATTAAAAAATAAAATATTTCTGTGACTTGGTTGTTGGCTAAGTTTGCTCTCAAGGAAAATCTGCTTAGGCTTAGCACTGCTGCAAAATCTTTCCAACTTTCTCTTTGCTACACGAACATGTTTGGTTGTGACTGCTATGAAAATTTTACTCAAATAAAAGCCATTACCTGGCGCTGGAAATTGAGTAATCTAAGTGCCTTCAACTCCACCGTAGCTTTGGTTCGCAGATCAGGGGGCAGGGAACCAGGCAAGTTCTCCAATTCCTGGATTCTGTGAGCAATTCGAGCCTGAAGCCTAAGCAAACAGAAAATTGGATAAGACACCAGGAAAAATGTGCAAGTTGTTACTAAAATTTTATAGTAAAAATAGACAAATTATCTCAAACATTTATATGTCTGAACAGGTTTTTGCAGAGATGACGCTGGGTATCCTTTTCCACTTTGAATATAAATTATCAAATAATGAAAATGTCCCTTGGCCTTTCTTTTCATTTTGACTACAACTAGGTATGTGAAAAGAAACTCGGGAAATTCATTTTACACATACTATTCAGGATTTTGCTTTCAAGCTGCTTTGGTAGTATTATTTTACGCACAGTGTAGTCAGTGATGACACAGACAGCACTTCCCTTAATATCTGGAATTCTACTTCATTATTTTATTGACAAATGAAAAGTTTGTTACTATTCACAGATACATAACTGCTACACTATAAATCAAATTCTATTACACTCTTCCTTTACAAGCTTTTTTTGCATTCATTTGCAAATTCAAGACAGAGGGAAAGAGAGACTAATGGAAAAGCCGGACAGAACTTGCTTTTTTTTTTTTTCTATTTTAATATTACCAGAATAATTCTGAAGTTCCTGGAACAACAAAAAGGATGTAAGCTGCCTTACTGCAGGACAGAAAGCTGCTGTCTTCAAGAGAGCAAAAAACTGAAGCAGAATTACATTAGTAATGTTTTTCATAGAGACTGAAAAATGAATCAGGGTTAGTTCTTAATTAGAGAAAGTTCCATTAAAAGCTGCAAATATTTGTCCAGACCCAGTGAAGTTCATTATTCTTGCAGGAGAAGCCTTCATTCAGAAAACAACATTGGCTTATTTTGTTATTTCCAGTACATGTACTACACTAAAAAAAGTTCACATTTTGTTCAACTTCATCTGTCACTGGGCATTCCAGACAGTAGGAAGAGATTTAGTGCACCTAAGGATGCAAAGTCTTGAGAATTACGTGGTTTCCTGGAGACTAAATGTACCAACTCGGTATATTCTGTGACTCTGATTCTGTAGTGTACATTCATACATAAAACCAGCCAAGATGTTACGAGGAGAATGCTGGTTTAAATCACTGATGAGTGCTCTACCTGCTGCTTCTCCACACATGGATGCAATCATGCATCACAACAATTATTTATTACTCTTTTTCCCTTCCCAAACAGCTGCAATGTTTCTCCTGAAACTATCACCTACAAAACAGTTATAGCCAAGTTGTAGTTTCCCTGACTTTAATGAAACCCTAGGGGAGCAGTTACAGCCTTTCCAAACTCCTCTTTTGAGTTGTGAACTTAGTAAAGCAACTGAATACTGAACATATTTTCAATTTCTTTTTTCATTCTTCTTAGCATTGAGTGTTCCTTCTTGTACTATAAATGAGGATGAGCACAAAAAAGTTAATCTAGGTTCTTCCAACATACCTTATGGTTTTAGGTAACTAACTGTAAGAGTCACTTCCAAACAAACATGGAACTGAAATGTTGACTTCCTAGTACTGTCAGAATTAGTTTGTTACTTTAACTCCAGGTACAAAATACGTGGACATGCCTGCTAACGTAAAAGTTTACACAGTAGAAATTCAAGCAATTGCCAAAGTTGGGTTGGGCTGTACATTTCTGTCATCAAAATTATTAATAAAAATCCAAATACATGTATTTCTTGAGATATGACTAAACATAATCGAAGCTCATAGTGTGTTTACTGTGTCCCATCATTACACTATGCAGTCCACCCCCACATAAAAAAAAAAGACCCTTCACAGTGCTAATGATTTTCTTTTTCTCAATTTGAGTTTATAAAAAAGCTGATCAGAAATAAATGCACATGAAATTTCATTATTAAATTATAAGGCAGATTAGTATTTTCAGGGTAACTTTCCTTCAACTGTTTTCCTTCACAAGTTGAAGCTCTGCACTGAGCTACAGACAAGGAAACTTCTGTGGTTTTGTGAGTGATAACCCTCCTTTAGGAACCCAGAAGGAGGAAGGAATAGGAACAAAAAAATCAGTATTTCTAAGTCAGCAGAGATATTATTTCAGAAAACTCTGATTGAAAATCAAGCCAGTTCTCTACTAAAATGAACAAAAAACTCTGAATACTAATAAAAATCTATGGAGTATGTACGGAAGAATAATGAAAAATGGCAGCTGGATGGGTTACATATATGAAACAAACAAAAAAAGGAACATATGGAGATGACCCACGCTGGAGAAGGTAGATGCTCAAGAGAGGGCTGTGAAATCATGGGAAATGCGTGCTGGAGCAGGCTCCTGGCAGGGACCTACAGACCCATGGAGGGAGGAGCCCACACTGGACCATGTTTCCTGGAGGAGCCCACACTGGACCATGTGACGCTGTGGGGAACCCATGCTGCAGCAGGCTGTGCCTGAAGGACTGCACCCCATGGAAGAGCAACCCACACTGCAGCAGTTCATGGAGAACTGTTGCCCATGGGAGGGACCCCAGGCTGGAACAGGGGAAGGACTCCTCTCCCTGAGCAGCATCAGAAAAAACCTGCTATGAATTGACCATAATCCCCAATTTCCTGCTTGGAGAGAGGAGGAAGAGCTTGGGAAGGAGGGAGGAGTGGGGGAGAGGTGTTTTCAAAATTTATTTTACCTCTCATTATCCTGCTCTGATTTGGTTAGTAATAAATTCAATTAGTATCTCCAATTTGAATACGCTTTGCCTTTGATGGTATTTGCTGAGTGATCTCTCCCTGTCCTTATCTCAGCTCATGAACTTTTGTGATACTCCACTGTCCAACTGAGAAAGGGAGTGATAGAGCTGTGCCGGTGGGTGTCTGGTATGCAACCACGGTCAACCAACTACAGTATGGTACGAATTTTTCATTCCAACCAAATTTAAAGGAACACAGTTTTAACAGCTCTCCACACAAGAATCATTTAACTTCTTATATTGATAAGAATTGGAGATATCTATGTTTCTTTTTATCCATCTTTAGTCACAGACAGATTAAAAACAATTATCATATAATCTCATTTCACAATAACACAGGACAACTATGTGAATGTGACAGCAATATTAACTTTCCATTTTGTTTCTCTTTGTTAATATATGCTGGGGCCCTCTTTACAGTCAGATCAAGGCTTTTCAAGGAGAAAAATCAGCCTGCTGATGTTTCATTAGATTCAAAGCTTATTCAGATTCCACAATATGTTAATAGCTGCATTATTGCTTCTCCATCTGTACTGGTCTATTTAACATGTGGTTAACGAACGGAAACTTCAAAGTACTTCTAAATGCGTATTTGATGAATTGTTTGATGAAACAAACCATGAAAAGATGAACAAATAGCTATCACTTGAAAAAAAATTAAATGCAATTTTTGAAAATTACCAAAGTTTAGCAAAAACTAAAATATTTCATGTTTACGGTATTGTTCTGTGTGTAAAACATGTTCTAACATATAAATCATGATCCCCTAAGAAATGAAAATGTATATATAGCATGATGTATATATAGCATGATGTATATATAGCATGATGTATATAAGCATGATCCTCCCACAAAAATCTGCTGTTAAGCACTAGAGAGGTGTGCATACAACAAGACAAATGGCCAAACACATCAAGAATTAACATTTTATCACATAGCCCATGAGTTGGCACTAAATTACTGTCTCTTCAGCAGCACACTTCACATTCTTAGTCCAGAAAACCATGTTCAAGTCACTGACAGTTTAACTCTGGCCAGCAACTAACCATCACCAGACAGCTTCCTCACTTTTCCCCCATTCCCAGTGCAATGGTGGGGAGAATCAGAAGGGTAAGAGTAATCATGAAAAAAACTTGTGGGTTGAGATAAAAGAAGTTTAATAATTTAAAATAATAATTTTTCTAAATTGTAAGGAAAGAGGGGAAAAAAGTAACAAAAAGAGAGGAAAATAAATTTCAAGAAAGACATGTGATGCAAATCAAAACACTTGCTCACCATCAATTGCTCACTGGCTGGCGATGCTCAGCCAGTCCTTAAGCTGAGGACCTCTGCTAACCTTCCCCTTGCTGAGCACGATGACACCATACGGTACAGAATATCCCTGTCATCAGTTGGGGTCAGCTGGCCCAACTTTTTCTGCACTCCCAGCCTCCTCGCTGATGGGGAGGTGTCAAGAACTCAAGACTGTATAAGCACTGTTCAGCAGTAACTAGAACATCAGTGTCTTATCAACACAATTTTCAGCACAAATCCAAAATACAGCCCCATAAAAGCTACTGTGAAGAAATGTAACTCTATGCCTGCCAAAACCAGTACAGGCATGGAGTACATATAATCTGCAACTTTCAAGAATTCCCAAGTTCATTCAATTAAAAGCTCACACTTTGCCATAATAAGGCAATAGACTAAAATTTTCCGTTTTGGGTCTATCTATATATTTGAAATATGCATCTTTAAAATACCTACACGATAATTCTTTCTTTTCATGCGAATGTGTAATTCAAATAGTTTTATAAGTACTTCAAAGTATAATGCCCCTTTATTAAAACATTTTACTATGAGAGCCAATTGTTTCACAAAGCTTTCCCTAACCTCAATGGTTTTAGGATACAAATGTTTATATTGGCTTTTTGCTACTCCTTTTTCATTAAGAAATTGTGAATGCATCATGTTTCTGAATTAAACTTGCCTATATTAAGCCTAAATAAAACACCATTCAAAGCTGTTAAACTGCTTGTTTCAAAGCTTTTGTCTGACGTTACAGTTTTAACTAATGAAAAAATTTCATGGAATTCTATGCATTCTAGTATTCAAAGCAAAACCAAATACCAGTATTATTCAACATTAAAAAGCTTGGATCTTTATCTCCATGCTAACATAAAAAAATAAAAATATAAAACCCTTCTGCTGCAGAATCCCTAATAAATTTTCACCTCACTTACTCTGCCAAGAAGATCAGTGCATTTAGAACCTGATATGCTGTATTGCAACTGGTTCTCTAAATCAGTAAAAGCATCACTGCTATTTTCTGTCATTTCTCACTTTCCTACATTTATGCATACTAAGGTATAATACATTGGCACAAATAGTACAACAGAGCAGGGCTGGAAGGACAAGAGGAGTAAGAATTTGAGATTATATCAAACTAGCCAAATGACCCATTGTTGAATTTAGTGCTCCAATTCTTCAGTCAGAGCAAGTGTAGATCATATAATGGTATGTTCTACAAGCTTTCTGAAAAAGATGCTAGAAAAAAGGGATTGCTCACACTGAGACAGTTATGGCAAATCAGTCCTAGGGTACAAGGGTAAGACTGACAGAATAACAACAAAAACATGATGATAAATTACTTAAGCATTATCTGATGCAAAACGTTTTTCAGGAATCAAGGCCTGAAATACTTCTTGGTGTTTTACCTTCATAAAGCCAAAGTCATTAAACCAGTTTTCTGTGAGATCACCATCCTTCTTGGCTACCTTTCCTAGAAACTTACTGTTAAAGTAACTGCAAGATGCATCATCAGTCCAAAACAAGTAAATACCCTAAGTACATTTACTTCCCTCTGACTAATGATCTTCAGGAACATATTTTAAGTGCAGGTCAAAATCCTTCTGCCTAGCAGATTCTCAAGGTCAGTTGTTTAAGAAGCTTGTTGATTAGAAGCGGGAAGAAGTCTCTTTTTAACTCCAAAAGAAATGTCATCCTTTATACTTTCTAACAAATATACTTCACCATCTATCTAGTTCACTCAGGAGGCAATTTTTAAAAATCATGTTTCCTGGTAACCTTTTTTAATCTTGCCTGTGTTTTCTTACTATTCTCTCTACTCTTTGGTTGCCAGCCAATCACATCATCATTAATAAAATTTGATTTTGCTGTAGCCACTAACTCATCAGCCTTTTGACTCTCACTGTTCTCCTCTAACTTCCCTTTTGTTTATAATACTGAAAACTTTCTGCACTAAATTGATTTCTCTGTAGACTACAAGGATTTTGATTTCCTAACTTTCACTGTTTGCACCGTCCAAGTAATACACTAACCCAACAGAGCCCTTGAGCCTGTTTTAAACTTAAGTGGTTTGCAATGATACTGCCAGCATGTTTTACTAGTTTGTAACCTGGGGAAGAACTAAATCATTGTTTGGTCTGAGGTTTGTGTACTTCTCGGTGACACAGCCTCTCTCTGGAAACTCAGTTTACACTACTGGCACTACAGGAGTTGATGGCAAGGAGTTTCAGTTGAGAGTGGGAAAAACAAGAATCTGCACATGCATTTTAATCTTGTTATTCTCTTTTACCTATATTCACGTTCTTGGAGTATTTCAACAGGATCCAATCCTTGAGGCTTCTGGATAGGGCTGATGCGATTCTGCTTTTGCTGCAGCTGGACAATGGGAGAAGGTTGTCCAGGTGGTGGCTGTGGTACAGAGGGCCCAGGCATGGTGGCAGCAGGCTGGGTGGCAGTGGGGGCAGGAGAAGGCCTCCCACTAGCAGCTGGTGTCGGAAGCTTTTGTTGTGCATTGGAGATACTCATATCTGGGGCTTGCCCTGAAACAGTAACAGTACTGATTCGTAACATGAGTTATGGAAAGCAGGAACAAAATCCAGATGGTTTCTGACAACAGAACATGAAGGTAAGGCAAACATTCAGTATCACCAGAAAAAGCACACTGAGACAGACTACATTCTGTTTTTAAAACAGACATACTAAAATGCAAGTATACCATACACTGCAAGAAGAGGCCCAAAGAAAAACAAAACACCTGAAACTTTATGATGAATGCTGTTTCTTTTGCCATTCCTGCAGACTTTAAATTCTAATGTTAGAAGACATAGAACAGCTATAGAAATTACTTCCTGAAAATGCAGGACCTCGTTCTGCCTCTTGTTCGCTATCCCTGCACCACTTAGAAGAAAGCATCTATAACTCCAATCTGACAACAGGCAGAAGCAGGTCTGATTTTAGAGCTCTATCAGAACTTGATAACGATACCAAAACTTCTACAATTGTTTTTGGAAGTAACTGCCAGATATAAATATTGTGTTTCATTATGATCTCCTATTAATTGCATTTATTTCAAATACTAGGAATTCTGTTATTCTAATTGTCTTGAAAATTAACACCTCAGTTAACATGAAAACAGTACCTATCATTTATAGACACTAAGGGTCATAGATTTCAGTATGCCATTATGGCAAACTACCTATGTATTCAGATGTTCACAAATTCACTAACAACAGACATTGCTAGATTAAAAATGTTGTTTAATTTTCTGAGGAGTCTTAGTCACTTAATGCTAGGGAAAACAACTACAAAGTACATGTCAATCTTGTAATCAATCTTAATTCAAACCCAGCATCCTGAAATCTACATAAACAGATTTCTTCAAGATCACCATTTGTCATTCACATATCTGAATCAAATTTCAGAAAAGAAACTCGAGCACAAGCTGTAGATTCTGTATTTAGCAACACTGCACTTCAGCTTATAAAAATTAAGAAAAAAAGCAAGCCCACCAAAAGCCTCTGTGCAGCCTTGGTTTTCAGGGAATCATGCAAGTTGAATGACTGTAATGAGTGACAAATAAATCTGAACACATAAGCAGTCTTTAAAAATACATCAAATAAAACCTCCAAAAAGATATAGCAAGAATAAACCAATTCTTTCTTATTAAAAAAAGCCAGTAATGAAAAAAGACAAACACTAAGCAGCTTGTAGTTAAATGGGGCAGATATATTATTATGACATACTGGATTATTTAGCTACAACTATCCATCTAGCAATTCTGTGTACCTGCCAGCATTTTCTAGCAGCAGCATTTGAGCTAGAAGGCCCTGTGCCTCGTAAACTCATACATACAACCTCTCCAGAAACGCCTACTCCCTTTTCATTATTCTACTCAAATTTTAAGTATTCATTGGGAGAACTCCAAGAAAAGCAATCCTACGTTGATTACATAGTACTATTTCATTTTCTTTTTATGTTGCGCTAAGTTATCGACTAATGACAGCGACTTTGTTATGACCTTAACTATCAGAGAGTCACCACTGTCCCTAGATTTAACCACAAGAAACATAACATACATAACACCTGTACCGTATGAGAAGCCTGCATTATTCACAAGTCTGCACTACTATACTTTTTTCAAATGTCTCTAAAATATCCTCCACAACTTCAAACAATATGTATTACCACAATTTCTAATTTTTTTAAACTCAATACTTCTTTCACTTTACTTTTAAACAATAAAATGAGTCTGTAAACCCAAATCTGAATGATTGGGTTCAAAACCTGATTATAACACAGGGGGAAAAGGTTACACTGTTCATTTGATCTCGAAGACTACACTGATCATTCAAAGCTACTTGATTCCAAAACAAGAAAACAAACAAACAACAAAAAAAGAAAGCAGCCTAATTTTATCACGATTTGAAAACTTTTGTTTACAGTAGCAAAGACTACAGGTAAAAGACAAGCTTGATGCAATTAAGCATGTTCAGAAAACTATTTATTAAGTAGGTTGTCCCACAGGCAGCCTACATATTTCATTCTGATTGCAAAAAGATGCTTCATGTTCAGTCTGTCTAAAAATTGCAGTACTTTCATGTGGGTCATTCACAGATGAATAAAAGGTTAGACTCTCCTTGATTAAAATCTTAGACACAATAAAGGTTACACTATTTTTCTGCATGTCTTTTTACCTTTTGTTTTTTCTTTCCCCTGCACCTTTTCCCCACTATACCTTCAGTCCAAGTTTTAGGGGTAATGGCAGTTGTATGTCCAGGCATCCCTGGAGCAGGCCCTGGTCCAGCTGCAGCACCACTCATTGAATGTAATCCAATACCTGCAATTTGACAGAGGAAAAAAAAATTGTTAAGACACAAAGCATTTTCAAGTATTCAAAAAATCATTCTTCTTTCTAACATGACAGTCTATTCAGGCAAGTAGTACTTTTCTTCATTAAACAAGGATTTAAGTAGCTTTCATTGTGAAAAAATATATGTAATGAAGTATATTAAAATCATGTTTTATGAGAAAATCCCAATTTATTTGAGAGCAAAGCCATATCCACCGAAATTTAGTGAATGGTGAAATCATTAAAATGATTATTTAAAAGAAGAGAGTATTATCTTAACCTTCAACTTCTAATGGAAACTCATTAATGGAAGTCTTCAGAACTAACAGGTGCAGTTTTCTTAGAAGCAAAATGTGCTTGCTTACCACAATGCAACATCTATTACCACTAAGAGAAAAAAATAAGGACACTTTCTTTTCCTTATATCTTTCACTTGACAGCACACTATACATAGTTTGCTTTACTTTCAACAACCTAAATAATCAGGCAACTCACTCCAGATTATTTATCTACTTTCCTGCATAGAGACAGAAGACTGACATTTCACTCTAAGAAAAACAGTGAAATTGCTATCAGTACAGTATGATTCAAAAACTGGCAAGCATAATTAGGACAGACATAGTACTGCACAGTGAAATATCTTCTATTTCAGTTTTGACAATACCCTATTAATAATAGATGTGCTTTATGCACTTGCTCAAGCTTAAAATCAAGGGCCATACTGTTCACTTTGATGCCAGAGTACAGTCCTGTATTATAGCCCTGTACAGTACCCATTTCTTAATCTACCACAGGCAGACCTTCAAGAATTACCTGAGCAATGATTCTTACCAGGCATTCACTTACCAGACTGTCTGTTGAAGGCACCGGGAGGCTGCTGCTGTTGAATGCCAGGCAGGGTCCTCTTGCCCTGAACAGCAAGCTGGAGGTTTTCTGGTAAAGGTTGACCTCTAGCCAACATTTTATATGCCAGAATCTGAGCCCGCAGTTGATGCAGCTGTGCAGGGCTGAAAGGGGAAGGTCCTCTGTTAGCCTGATTCATAACTTGTGGGTCTCCTGGTATAATGGGTCCTGGCTGACTGGGAGTCATCTGAGGTGGTGTTGGACCTCCTCCAGACATTGGACTGGACACATGCTCTGGTGCTCCTAGCGGAGATGGGTGTGGCGACATATAACCTAGAACAGGTAAAAGAATCACAAAATTACCTTTCTGTTAGTTAAATCTAAATTCCATCAGATTTCTTTAACAGTACATGGAGTATAAAAATGTCTATCTCAAGTCAGGATAGCTGTAGTATTTTCTGCAATGACAAAGTGCAATCTGAAGTTCCCTGGGATATTCAAGATAGTCTCAGGAGCTATTCTTTGAAAAGAACTGCAATTATTTAGTCCAAAATTTCCTAAAAATAACAATTACCCTTTGTCTTACATTTTGAGTAAGACAAACTACAACATGAAATACAATACAGAAGCATAAGGATATGGTAGTTTACTAGAATTCCGGAGAAATGTTTCATTGTGGAACACATGCAGTTAAGTCTACCTAGTTTACAGCTTAATATTCTAAGTTCATTTTGATGTACACACATAAAGGAACACCTACGCACTTCTACAGGCCTTCTTGGCCAAAACTCACCAACATACAGAAATAGAAAGAAATTTTATTTACTTTCTATACAACTGCTCTTTAATGCAGAGAGATTAAAGGTTTGAATGAGACAAAAATGTTCAATACCTTCTGCCACTGGGGTGCTCAACAGTTTGGCACATCAACTGCAAGGACAAAAATCACCCTCTGAAGAAGCTGCTGAAGACTATGCTACTTTATAAAGTTCCAGAAGAGCTATCACAGTTCTGAAATATTAAAGCACTTGCATTTTAATTACACCTACTACGTATGTGCTTGAGCTTCACAATGCACAGCAGAGAGCAAGTTTGGTTTTTTCATCCACTAAGAGTGAAAAAGAGGTAATGATATTTACGCACTTCCACTCTGATACTGTGTAACACAAAAAATGTTCTTAAAAATTGTAAAAGCCTAAAAAATAATAATTAAAAAAAATCTAGAAAACTTCTGGCTTATTTCCATTCCATGTTAGGAAGCTATGGATCACAGAACTCCTAAGTTCATGCCACATTCCTGACACCAAATCTTCCCTCACTCTTCTTCCTGTCACTTTCAAGTGCAACTAGATCAATTTCATCTATATGTGATCCAGACCACAGAAGAAAGAAATTCTGCCATCTTTTAGCTTCAGTGTTCCTACTGACCCTTCAGTAAAGGCAACATAGGCAAAACCTCAAAGTAGTTTCAGCTCTTTTGGGATGACAGGAGCTGTAAGTTACTAGAATTCCTATATTCCTAGAATTTCCTGTCCTATTACAAATACTCTAATACAGCTGAGCATGCACACATAAAGATCCACTGTAATTGAGTTTAACCACCTGTGACGGTTTAGGCCTAGGCCTTCCTAGTAACTAGTTGTAACTAAGGAAATGCCCATTTCCCAGTATTCCATACTGTTTTTAGGTAAACCAGGGTATAAATAAG
>JAWWLV010000100.1:45930884-45958043 GCA_035041135.1 Platyrinchus mystaceus
TTCCCCAGGCTAAACAACCCCAGCTCCCTCAGCCTCTCCTCATAGGACTTGTGTTCAAGTCCCTTCACCAGCCTGGTAAATCTTCTCAGAATCTTGGAGCCGGTTAACAGGCAGACTTCTGTCAAAAAGGCACCTTTACAGCTACAACAGTCTACCTGACTTGTCTAAAACAGACCAAAGACTTTTAGCCTCTAAACAAACTTTGGTCTGTTGAACAGAAGAGAAAGACATTCAGTGTTGACTTAACTTTCATATGACACAAAACCTACCACAAATACTTGGGTAATCTTTCTCCCAAAGGTTAAATATCTTCATTAAGTAAGATAATGAAGTAAATATCTTAAGTCTGAATTCACCTAATTTAAATTTGCAGGAACCAAACAATACTGTCACCCCCAACTTTCCTTCCACACAGACCTTCCCCCCCCTTAAAAATAAAGGATCCATTTACTGCAAGCCTTTTTACCATCTGGAAATGCGCAGACTGATCAAATCTTCTTTTAATTCTCTCTCAAAAAGAATAAAAAATGGAGTTTAACATTCTCCAGGAAAAAAACAATCAAACAAAAAAAACACCCAAAACCCCAAACCAAAACTAAAAACAAACCCATCTTCCAAGTTGCAAGTAATTTCTTTATTTGTCTTCTAAATGCAATTTCACAGAATCATTAAGGCTGGAAGTGACTTCTCAAGGCCACTCAGACCAATCCCCTGCTCAAACTGTCAGCTATCTGTTGGGTTTTGACTTATCTATCTCTAAGCATGGTAACTACACATACTCTCTGGGCAACCTACTGTATTATTCAGTCACATTTACAGTAAAAACGTGTTTTCATATGTCCCAATTGATTTCTTGTGTTCAGTTTGTACCCACTTTCTCTTCTTTGGTCACTGATAGTCACTGCAAAGATTTTGGCTTCCTCTTTGCCAGGCTGTCCCATCAGATATTTCCAAGTCTTCTCTTCTTCAGGTTATGCAGTTTCAGCTCACTCAGTCTCTCCTCACACAAAAGATGCTTCAAATATTAGATGCTACTTTAAACAATTCTCAACAACTTTCTGAACTGCAGATGCTAGAATGGAATACAATATCAAAATACAGCCCTCAGCTAATTCATTAGAAAAGATGATGCACCTCCTCAATTAATAGCCTCCTGATTCTGTATGCAGGCAGTAGATTCCATCTCATGGTTGGAAACACTGTACGTACCAATACACTTTTAAGTCTGACAAAATAACCAAAACTATTTTCAACCTTTCTCATTTGTACCACTACCTTGCTCCTAGACACACAATGCTGTTGGCTGTGCCAAAATCTATGCTAGAAAAATAAACACATTCTCCTCTGATTCTGATCAGCCTTTGTAACCAATTTGGTCATCACTTACTGCTAAACCCCTGCGCTATCTGAAAATTCTATCAGCATTGATTTTAAACTTTTTTCCAGATCACAAATACACTGAACAGCACTGAACCAAAACAGAACCTTTCTGAAAGACTAACTAGAAAATGCACAATTGGATGATTATCATGTAGTTAAGCTTATAATTTGTCATTTAACTAGCCTGATATATTTAGTGTAACTATACTGCTTTTATTTAGTGGTATCTAGAGATATACAGTGACAAGCCAAGCACCTTTATATAACTCTAACTTCTAACTCTATCAGTCAGACAAGGTTGTGTCTATCATTATTGCTACTAGCTTTAACAATGAATAGAGAAGTCCATTCACAGGCCAGGATCCTTTATCCTGACAACTGTACAAATACTGTACTGCACTAAGTACTGTATCACACCTCTCTACATTTTAATAAATCAATTTAGCTTAAGATGTCCATAAAAATAATAGTAAATTTGTTTGACTAGTATATAAAATAATATAGTAATATTATACTTATATAATAGTAAATGTCAATCTAAAGGCTGACTTTATGGAATTCAGAAGGACCTGGAAAAGCTCAAGAATTGTGACTATGTGAACCTCATGAGGTTCAACAAGGCCAAGTGCAAGGTCCCACACAAGGGTCAAGGTAATCCCAAGTACCAATACAGGCTGGGGGATGCAGGCATTGAGAGCAGCCCTGCTAAGACAGGCTTGGGGGTGCTGGTGGACAAGAAGCTTGACACGACCTGGCAACGTGCGCTTGTAGCCCATAAAGAAAACCACATCCTGGGCTCATCAAAAGCAGTGTGACCAGCCGTTTTTTTCTGCTCTGCTCTTGTAAGACCCTATCTGGACTACTATGTCCAGCTTTGGAACTCTCAACACAGGAAAGATGGATCTGTTGGAGTGGGTCCAGAGTAGGTCTATGAAGATGATCAGAGGTCTGGAGTACCTCTCCTATGAGGACAGACTGAGAGTTGGAGTTGTTCAGCCTGGGGAAGAGAAGGTTCCAGGGAGACCTTATTGTGACCTTTCAAAACCTAAAGTGGTTTACAAGAAAGATGGAAAGAGACTTTTAAAAAGGACCTGTAGTGACAGGAGAAGTGGGTTTAGAGAGTAAATTCTAGATAAATAGACTAGATAAAAGGAAGACTTTTTTTTTAATGAGGGTGGTCCAACACTGGCATAAGTTGCACAGAGTAATAGTACATGCCACAACCCTGGAAACATTCAAGGTCAGTTTCAACAGCGTTCTGAACAACTTCATCTAGTGGAAGATGTACCTGCTCACTGCAGGGTGGTTGGACTAAATGACTTTTAAAGGTCCCACTCCAACCCAAACCATATTATGTTTTTATGATTCTGTGGTTTTTCCATAAAACTATTCTCAATTACCTGAATAATAGACAACATCACATAAAATTAAAAGACAATGTTCTTTGATTTAACCAGAACAATACTTAACTGACAAATGGCCATTCTGCTCATGCTTCCAAACTAATGGCCAAAGTTTAGGGTGATACACATGTGAGGTTTTAAACTTCTTCATCTACTTTCCCCAAAACACCCCAAAAACATTAATTAGTGCATATTTATCTACTTCAACTTGAGGACTACAAACAATAAACCATGAAAAAAATGGACCTTGAACTAATGAGGTGCAATTTCTTTTAGACACGTTGTTAAAAATTGTACATAACCATGTACTGCAAGCTCAACAATCACACATTTATAAGGAAATGAACCTTATAGTAAATCTTGTTTTCTAACAATCTACCATACACAGCTGAAGATTTTGTCAGGATTTGAAGAGTTACCAGGCACCTTTCCATGGATTCTCAAAGAACTGATACTGTCCTTTTGCCTTGAGTGTTGGGCATGGTTAAACTCCCTCTCTTTTACCTCTTTGCATATTTCCACAAAATTTGTAAAAACATAGGTGTCCTACAGGACTCTAATGTTGTGTGATGTCAAACGAGAAGTATCTAGTAGGTTGAAAGTCTATTAAGGAACCTGGTTTTCTCTCTTGGATCTGTAAACTAACGGGGAGAAAGCACAAGGTAGGCAAATGGGACTTTGCCCAGCCTGTATCAGAACAGCGTCAAGTGCCATCACCATTTTTTGTGGAAAAGATAATTGTGTAAGAAAAAAAAAATGGAGAGACAGAGGCAAAGAAAGCTAAAACATTCCTCTATGATGTCAAGAAGAGTATTTAAAATATTAGAACACGTGGGGGCTTTTTTGACCATTTCTTTTAAAAGCCTGCTCCATATTAGAACTCCAGCAATGTCTGTTTACCTTTTAACAGTTGACAGCATACACCAAAAAGAGAGCAGGAATCTGCAGTCCTTAGCCTGACAGAGCTACTAAAAATACAGTTATCGTTTTGCAGAGCAAAACTACCTGGAAGTCTAATCTCAGCCAGCACAGATAAGAGAACAACTCAGGAGCTACCTGTATTTGAAGCATTTGCAATTCATGCTTTTGTATTTTCAGCACATAATGTTTCAATTTGACCCATCTTTATTGTCAGACTAAATGCTCTCTTCATTTCATCACATGCAAAATGTTCTCTGAATGCAAAGACAAGTAAAATTTTTCTCCCAGATGATCATGCTTGCATCTTGTTAAAATCAATGGGGAAGTTTTACCTGATGAAGAATTTGCCTCTGCAAAGTCAGTTCTATTTTACTTAACTGATATTAAAAGGTTTAATGGAAAATTTACTTTCTAATTATCAAGGTCCCAGGATAGTATTCAGCTGACAAATTAAAGACTAGTGCTTCAGTCACATCCCACTGAAAAGTCACAAAGCAGTTCAGGCTCAGTCATTTTGCTGATCTGCAGCTGTTCTTTTCCTTTCAACATTTCTCCTATCCTATGTAATAAACATGTAAATACATCAAACGAGGAGCACCTCTTAATAGATCTGTGTAGAGTGTGTCACAGCAAGAGCCTAATTTCATTTGGGACTCTTCAGATGTTGCTGTAACATAATAAACCATGCAATATACAAAGCCTTATCTGCTGAACTTATTATATTAGAAGGTGTTTCCAACATACCAGGCTGCTCATGTCCTTTTATGTTCGGAATATAAGACACAAAGAAGCCATGTAGCAATGTATTAAAAAGAGTTTCTATTTTCTGGCATAAAAAACATTGAAAAGAACTTTAATCACCACTTTAACATTACAAGTGTTAAAGAATTTCTCCAGGTTTGCTTGGGTTCTTCTCTCTTATAATTTCTTCACCAAAGGATTAAAAGAAATCATATTTAATGCATTTACATTTAAAATAGACACATAAGATAGGAGATAACTAGATCGAGGTTTTCTTTAGAGATGTGAACTGAAATCTGTGATAGATTTAGGTGAATTACTTGCCCCACCCACAGGCTTGAACCTTAGCTTTTTTCCACACATGACTGATGGACACTCCAGAAAGCAAAGGGATTCAGTTATTCTCCTTGCCCTGTTCAGCCTTTCCAAACAAAGCTGAAAGGAAATAATTGGAAATCTGTTACATGCTACTACAGACTCTTTGTGGAGCAAAGGGACCCCAAAATCACACAGCATGCACAGTATGGATAAACCTTGGCTATGCTGATCCATTGGACTCTGAGGTGGGCCCATTCCAGGATGAGGAGGTCGCATACTCTTCATGGAGCCACAGTGAACATCTTCAACCATTCCTTTTTCGTGCAAGCTATCAATAGACTGTGAAGACAAAATAAGTATTTATACACAGATAGAATATAAATCCACTATAAAAATCCAAAGGACTTTAACTCAAAATCTAAACAAACACATGAAGAGTAAAAACAATGAGAACCTTTACCCTGGAATCAGACATCTGAGGAAGCACAGAACACCATTAGACTGCTTATTCCCAGTTTCTTTTCTGCCTTTTTTTTCTCTCTCCTTATGAACTGTTTGGCAATGGCAGGGAGGCAAACTGTCCAAATACAAATACACGAACTGTATTGGGATCATATTACAAAGCAGTGGAACACACACTAATTTATGAAAGTACAGGCTGTGGCTTGGCTTGAGTTATTTTTAGCACAAACTTTGCCCTTTCAGACATTGCTCTACTGGAATGTCCCAAACACTGTTTCTCTTCAAAAACTAGAAGAACATCGTAGAAGGTAACCTCATCCTTACCCGCAAAAACAAGAATAGGCAGTCAAGGAAGGGAAAACAATACTTGCGCTCCCTGTACCTCCTGTCACCTCATTCATTCATCAAAAACTACAGTTCCCAGGGTACTTGAAATGCAAGACAGGTCCAAGTGCCCAAAAAACATTCTGAATGCATGCTGGGCACTAAAAATAAGGCTCCATTACAGAAACTAAGGGAATCCGAAAGTGAAATTATGGGAAAAATAACAACAGAAAGTAGATGTCTTAAGAAAATAATTAAGTTTTACCTGAAAGAAAAAATTACATCATATTCCTAACTAAGGAAGAGATTAAGCTCATTAACATATAACTTAGAGCTCTGCAAGGCTTTGCATTAAGGAGAAACAGCCTGGCATCACTTACTTAGCCTCTCTCTATAGAAATACACAGCTCTGCCTCTCTCTAACACATGCACAAACACACACTACATATTGCTCTTGCTAAACCCTACTGTTAATGGAGATCTTGCTGTTTGTTTCATCTAAATGCACACCTCTTTACATAATGAGAGTTAAGATAACTTACTACAGTGGAAAATACAGAGAGCTAACTAAAAGAGTGCAAGAAGACATCAACTCAGAAAAAAAAAGTGATACATTTCTTATTTTAGAGTAATTTGTTTCACAAGTCAATTTAAACAAAACTGAACATAGGTCATGCCTTCTATGAAGTAAAAAATAATTCTAAATTTCAATTTGTAAACCCTTCATATAAATTTTCTTCTTTCCATTGCAAACATCAGATTTGACTGAAAGTACCTTTACACATATGGAAATTTTTTTGTTGCTATTTATCAACATTTTTGAAGGATTTCACTATAATTTTTCCGTATCAGAACTATGGGTTAAAAGGAGGAAAGTTATGAAAAAGGAGAAGTAAAATGGATTTTTCATGTTTCATTGAATCATTTAGTTGTCATGACAGTATAAAAATATTTTTGAAAAGAACTTGTATCAGAAAAACATCCACTATTCAAGAAGCTATTTTTGATTACAGAAACTAGGGATATGGAGTAGAAACATAGAGACAGATGACTGACACATTAAAAATAGTTCCACTTTGCTAACCAAGTAAATCCCAATGCCTTTTTCTGAGGTGCGAAGATCCCTCCCTCTCTTCACCCTTACTTAGAAAGATAACCAACACAGAAGAGAACATACAGTTCACGAGCTGAGCACAAGAGAAACCAAAACATCTGTAAAGCTGGATACATTTTGTCATGGTATGTGTAAAGGACTAAATCATTAGAGCCACCAAGAGGAGAAGCAGACTGTGCAGGAAATTTGATCTGATTTCCAGGAGGCTCTAGCTGGACACATTTGTGGTGTGACTGCTGGGATGGGTTTCATGGCACTAACAGGTGGCAGCCATGAAACCTCCATGAATCCAGGCAGCTCTGAATGGGACTAAGACAGGACACAGCACGCATACATCAGAAGTACCAGCACACAGAGGGCTGGGAAAGGAGCTGATGTTAACAAAGAACAGCAGTGAAGAGAAAAACAAATATGGGGCCTTTCATAAAGAGAACTCAAAAAAAAAATTGAAAGGAACAGATAGGTAAAGAAACATGACCATACAATAAAACATGAATTGAAGGAATGCTTCTATGGAAGGAATTGATCAAAAGGACAGGGTTTTGTAAGGTAAGTTTAACCCACGCAAAAAAACCTGTAGAAAACTGAAATGCTTCAAGTCTAACAGAAAGGAGTCTAAATAAAGCAAGAAAGGGGTTTGCTTCTGTGTGTTTGCAAAAATTATGCTGTGAAAAAAATGAAAACTAAATTCATTAGAACTCATTAATCAGTTTTTTACTAGCAAGAATACAAAACACGAAGATAGCATAAACGTCTTTGAAGACAAAATTAGTTTTAATGATCATACTATTTCTAGTGTATGCAGAGACTGGTATTTCCAAGAATATATTTCATCTAAAAGCACCTCTACTGACTATGGACAAAACATCTAAAATAGGGGAGACAATTCAGCAGAGAACAGCAATGGACTACAGGAACTGAAAAACAGTTACTTTCCATAACTTTTTGAATCACTGTATAGTTAGAGAGTCAGGGGATAACTTGAAATCTATGTAACAGGTTAAAAATTACAGAAGGAACTTGACACACAATGTAATTTCTGCAAATTCTTCAGTCCTCTATAAATTATAAAAGCTATCTTCCACAACGACATTGTTGGGATAAGAAAGTAACTCATACTTCCAATAAAGCACTACCAGCCCACTAGGATACTTGTTTTATTTTATTCTTTTAGTATGACAGAAGGAGAACAGGAAGTTGAGACATATTCAACTTTGAGTAGACATTACTGTTTTGATTGGTCCCTGTAAGGACAATCACTGAACGGGCCAGATATATAAACAATGCTTATAGAAAAACAGAGTGAGGGATGAACTTCAACTGAATGCAAGCACACACCTACATCCTTGGCAGACTCACACAGTGTCTAATGCATAAGAAGCATTTTGCCTACAGTGCTTTTACTCTGAATTTAGTAACAAAGGTCTTCTCACGGACAGTACTGCATCACAGTTTGACCTATTTCCAGGTAAACTGTCAGATTATGATGTCTTTTTTGTTTCCATCCACCTTCTTAAAAACCAACCAAACAACAAAGAAAAACAGCCTTAAAATCAAAAACTGAGTACTGAACCAGATTTCTTCTACATCACCTCTAAACAAACAAAATTACACAGATCAAACAGCAATGTGTTGTTACATAAGTGCCACATAACTATACAGCATAACTGAATGCATCACTGATCGACAACCAGTCTGACTGGGGTTGCAGTAAGGAACTGGCCAAAAATTCCATTAACCTCTTACAAATCACTGAATCATCATTTTACATGAGTTCTCTCGATTTTTCAAAGCTGACATTGATATTTTATTTTTTTCACTAATGTAGACACAAACAAAGTAATGCAGGGAACATGTCTGCTGATAAAAATAAGGTTACTGTCTGGTTACTTCCAGAACCACGACAGAACTTTTATGATTCTGAGAATGCCTACATCTGTTAGCCAACAATATTTGAAATGAGAAACCATTTGCCTTCTGTTTTAATGGAATATCTACCATATTTAGTAAAAACTACCTTTTTTGTGAAGAACTTTTTCTCTATCTTTTTCTCTCATTCATCAAAATCAGTAATATTGTCCACGACATCATAGGAATTCTTCTGCAGTCAGTAATCATTTACACCCCTTTACAAATTCATAAAAGAAGTGATTATGCACTAGGATACAATTAATTGAAAGAGGAAGTAAACCAAGAGTTCACAGTACTATATCCATCCCTTAAGTGAGAACCCTGCAACTTAAAAAGCTGTACTTTTGTCATAATTAAGAGTTAAACAGTTAAAATCACAGGGCCACTATCTAAAAGCATACAGAAGGCTGTATCACAGACTCATACAATGGCTCAGGTTGGAAGTGCTCTTCAAGATCAGCTCTCTAACTAGGACTTTTCGGTCCCTAACTGTCTGCAGGCTTGACTGCAGCAGCTAAAACGAGGGTTTTATTCTTCGTCCTCTTCGTCTCACGCGCAACAGGGTGAGGGGAAGTGGACAGCAGCAACAGAGATGGCCGAAGACCCAAATGTGGAATGCATTGTTTACATTAAGCATATTTATCACACCTAGTGCAGGGATCTTACAGGCTACAGGGCAGGGAGCATGCAATTATACACCTTTTCAAAACTTATTCACTCTATTCAAACTCTTACACTATCATATGTCATTCTAGTATTGCTACATATAAGTCCATATTTTTTCTATAGGTAAGGCAGGGGTTAAAAGTTCTTTTTTCTCAGTTTTAACTTGAGCTGCAGGTGCCCACTGCATGATATTCTTCCACAGAAGTTTAGCAGCTTCTTCTCTCGCTTTCACTGAGTGTCCAAGGCCGTTTGCTGGATTTCATCCTTTTCTCTGAGGCCTCTTGCTGAGCAACTTCACCTGCTTTCCCAGGCCTAATGTCTGCCCAACAATCATCTAGTTCCAACCCTCCTTCCATGGGCATGGGCACCTTTCTCCAGACCAAGTTGCTCAGAGCTACATTCAACCTGGTCTCATACACTTCCAGGGATGGGGCATCCCTGGGCAACCCGTTCCAGTGCCTCAGCAGTCTCACAGTGAAGAATTTCTTCCTATTATCTAATGTAAACCTACTCTCAGTTTGATATGATTCCTCCTTGCCCTGTCACTACATGTCCTTGTAAAAAGTCCCCCTCCACCTTTCTTGTAGGCTCCCTTCAGCTACTGGAAGGTTGCAATGAGGTCACTTTAAAGCCTTCTCTTTTCTAAGCTAAACAAATCCAATTCTCTAAGCCTTTGCTCACATGAGAGGTGCTCCAACCCTCTGATCATCTGGATGGTCTCCTCTGCACTCGCTCCAACAGGCCTGTGTCCTTCCTGGGCTGGGCACTCCAGAGCTGGATGTACCACCCTAGGCAGGCTCTCACCAAAGGGGCAGAATCCTCTCCTGGACCAAAAGCAGCTGGCAACGCTGCTTTTGATGCAGTCCAGGATACAACTGGCTTTCTGGGCTGTGAGCACACATTTCTGGGTCATGTCCAGCCTCTCATCCACCACCACTCCCAAGTCCTTCTCAGCAAGGCTGCTCTTGATCTGTCACCTGCTAGCCTGTATTGATACCAGGGATTGCCCTGACCCTCATGCAGCACTTTGCACTTGATCTCACCAAACCTCATGAGATTCCCATGGACTTACTTCTCAAACTTGTCCAGGTCCCTCTGGACAGCCTCCCATCCTTCAGGTGTGTCAACTACACTCCTTATTTTGGTGTCATCTGCAAATCTGCTGAGGGTGCACTCAATTCCTTTATGACTATGTCATTAATGAAGACATTAAATAACACTGGGCCACTTGTCCCTAATGAGCTGTTGACCAGTACCCTGTGGATGCAACTGCCCAATGACTTTCTCATTCATCTAACAATCCACTCATTGAACTAATCTCTCTACAATCTAGAGAGAAGGATGTTGTGGGGGACTGTGTCAAAGGCTTGATCAGTTCAGACTAAAATCATATAACCTGATGTTTTGCCCCCAGAGGAACTTTTATGTGGATGCTGAGGAAAAGTAAGATTAGGGCAACCAATGTAACAATGCTTTCTTTTAATATCTTCCAGCTTCCAAGTATTTTTTCCTCACGAGACTCTCTGAGACTGTTATGGTTTGTCTATTTAGTGGTACCCCCCAGAGACTTCTTAAGTACTTCTTAAATGTAGCTGTCATGCATCCAAGATGCACTTCAGTAAAATTTGGAACTAAGTATTTTCCTGAAAATCTGATTGATAATTGAAAGATTACTTAAGAAACTAGCAAGAAAGATAGTTAATTTATTGTTTCTATCCAAACTGATATAGTAAATCCATAGTAAACTTTCCTATGGCAGGGTTTTCTGGTTACTAAGTGAATATACAGTACTTAATTTTCATATTAACAGTTGTTAAGTAAACATACTTTGGGAACCATGATTTATTAATATCAATTTGTTTCAGTGTTTTAGCTATTGATTGATACTTTACATTTTTTAAACTTGTATGGATTATATTATTAGTTTCAAGCTAGTCAAACATCTAACACAGAACAAAGTTGTTTCACTGCTTAGTTTTTAAATTTTAAAAGAACCACATTCCACTGCATATACTGGATGTGTACCCCACAAACAATTGTGTAACTGGGACACTTTTTGTGCAATCTCCCATTTTTTACTGCATTTCACTAGAAAAAAAAAGTGTTATGTTACATCATGATTTGAAAGTCAAACTGGTTTACATAGCACCAAGTAGAAAGAATACATTTATTTGGTCAAACTGCAGGTGGCTGACCAGTTTTTTAATTACACTGAACAACACTGAAATAATATTTGCAAATTAGTCTAGAAGCCCTCTTCCACAGCACTTCTTAAACAGATGCTTCCATCAGTTATCACAATATACTGTTTCTGGGGTTGCATAGGAAAACAGACATGAAAATTCATCTAGACTGAAAAATTCACCAAAACTTCATTCCATTTTTTTCTTTTTTTCACCTCTATCACCTCAACAGACTCATTTTCTCAGTCATGTACATGAAGACATGCTGGAACCTGTGAAGGGGCAATCTAGAGGACAGCAAGGCTGTGAAGCAAGACTTATGAAGTTACAATGTTTGTTCCATTATCAGAATCAAGGTAGAGTAATTTAATGCAGCTATACTGACTGATCATATTTGAATTAGCTATCCAGACTCTTTCTGGAACATTTTTCAAAACATTTCAATGCCACCTCAGTGGGAGAATTTCTACTCTGGCTCACAGAACCTTGTGAGATGCCTTCTGAAGTCTCTGAAAGAACTTTGTGGGATGGTATTTGTTGGTTTGTTTCTAATTATAACATAGGATTAAATGGTTGATATAACAGGATATACCAGTTAAAAATATGATGTGTGGGGCATTCAGCCATTCTGTGGAAAATTACTGCTGTCACCCTCTTCTTCTAGAAGTACAGAATCTCTTAAATCCAGAAAGAAATGAGAGAACTAAAGGGTGTAAGAACCCTGGCTATGAAGCCTGGAGGCAGAGTTCTGGAAAGCTGGTCTGTAACTGACCCCAAAAACAAAGAAATGCCCATTGCAAATGTCTCATCTGGCTAACAGCTAAATCACATGCTTCAAGATTCAAATGAAAACGTTATAGTTACTGCACGTAGTCTCAAGAGATTATACAGTTCAGTACAAACGGGCAGCTTGATGATGGCCTCCTTCCCTTCAGCAGTCTTTGTGCTATTAAAAATATATAGTTCTTCATGTAAAAGATAGTAGTGTCATGTCCCTACTGACTGGATGTTGTTTTAATAAATGAAACTGGTTCATATGTGAAAATGTCAACATGAAGATGCCAGTTCATGAGGAAAATTAAAATGTGTTTGTATTACTTTAAAACTATTTTTATTATAAATTTCTTTTCTCTATATGCACATAATTCCAAGTGGAATCAACAATAGTTACCAAAATATCTTCAATATCTTGACTCTGTAAGCTGCTAACACATATTTCTGAGTAGAACAACATTGCAAATGGAATTCTCCTAAGCTCTAAATCTCTGGTATACAACCAAACAAAAATCACAACAGGAAAAAGACTTTTCTCATAAAAGAATTTCCACACAAGAAAGTGTTTCCTCAAAGTAAAAAATATTAATGACACTCTAAGCCCACATGTGATTTTAAGTGTTTAACAACCACCACTGAAATCCAATTATTCATATTTTACATTATATAGTTTCATAATCCTTTGTAAGATGGAGTTTTTATAAAATAACTTGAAACCCACCTTTTTAAGCCACATTTTCAGTATGGAAGAGTAAACAAATTGTAGAAAACAACAAACAAACACTTTAAGAGATGAAAACACTAGAGGTTTTTGTTTGTTTTTTGTTGTTGTTTTGTTGGAGGTTTTTGTGGTTTTTTTTTTTTTAAGAATAATGATTTCATGCAAAACTAAAAACCATCCCAAAAACACACAGTATGTCCAAACAGACAAGCAGGAAAAAGAAAAAAGTGTACACTGTGATTCATTTTTTCTCCCTAGTAATGCCTATCGTACTAAGTACAGTTTACAAATGAGGATTTGCAAACTACTAACTCTGTAGTTCAAAGTAGTCTACTAAGAAAAGGAAACTGTGTTTAATCTGATAGATGAATATTTAGTAATAGACACAGAAGCAGGAGTGCAGCTGAAGTTTTGCAGGTGACACATATGTGTAATAGCAGTTATGCAGGTCCTAAACGTAGTAAGTAGTTTTTTTCATCAGTGGAGAGAAGTTTAGGGAAATAAGGTTCACTTGTAAGCTATTACCTTATGCATTTGGTGCATGCCTTCCTGTGGATAATCGGTAGGCCCCATTGTTGGCATTGGATGCGGGACACTGGGCGGACCAGGACTTGGCCCCATCATGCTGTGAACGGAGCCAGGAGATGGCCCTGGTCCTGGGCTAGGTCCTAGAATCGGTCCAGGTGAAGGTCCTGGTCCAGGGGAAGGACCAGGATGAGGCATGGTGCCAGGGTCTGTAGGCGTGGACATCTATTTTCTGTCTCCTTTTCAATTAGCAGAATAGGTCTAATAACAAAACAAAACAAAAACAAAACCACAATTTCTATGTGACATTAGGGGCATTGAAAAAAAATTAATAAAATCTACAGGCAATTGTTATACACCCAGACACACATATACACATGCAAGCTGTCATCAGCAGAAGATGCTTAAATGATACTTAATGTTGCCCATTGACTTGTCCATTCTTCTACAAGCCCAATAGAAGTATAAGGATCCTGATAGTTCCATGCGTTTCTAGATGTCTGTATGTTACTCACAGAACAAAACAATTGGTATGCTATGAGAAACATCTACCAGAAACAACAGCAGTTGAACTGACTTGCTATCATCAGACGCGTCACATGGAGTCAAGCACAGCACTACTAAAAGTGTGCTGGCAAGACAGCTGGGCCTCTCTGTGACCTATGTGTTCAAAAATCTCTCCCTGAAAAGCTACGACTGCCCTGAAATCCGTACTTATAAAACTCACGGTAATGCAGCAAAACAAGCATTAAGAGGGTTATTAAGACTGTTTTTTGACCTTTATTTTTTGTTTGCCCACGAGTGCCAAGACCCACACAGCACCAGCAGTGACAGCAGCAGATTTAAATATGGCCTAATCGCTCCCAGCCGTCCCTCGCTGAGGTCAACAGCTCCAGTGCGGAGCCACGGATTGCAGCAAGCATGGCTGGAGCCAGGGGAAGCGCAGGAAAGTGCCAACACCCATGTGGAGCTGGCAGCTTGCCCTAGAACGGCTGACTCGGTGTGAGTGGAGCCAGCAAAGATGGCGGCTGCTCCCACTCTCTCATAAGGGGCCTGGAGACAGCGAGAGTGACCAGGGCACACTGGCAGGGCTCTGAACAGACCCAGCAGTTGGTGAAGAAGAGCACAGTTTTACTACAAGTAACCTTCCGCACAAGTTTGGTTTTGACATGCCACAGAACTCATTTCACCACAACTTCAGCAGTCACTGCACCAGCAGTGTCAGAAGCCTCCAGACAGCCACATCTTCTCATGGTAGATGTAGCTCTCTGGGACCCGGGTTGCCAGGAGTGTGTGATGCCTCTCCACAAGGCTGGGGTTGACAATCACTCCTTTCACAGAAGATGCGCTGTTGTCAATGAGCCGTGTTGCCAGGTTAAGGAGCCACACGTCAAAGTGAACAGGCTGCATTGCATTTGAGAGAATTAGCGAGAGATTGACACCTAACTCTCAGAGATGCTACAGTCTCAGGAGTCTCAAACCTCCACTGAGGTGAAGATGCAGGTGAACTCCGAATCCTGTGATGCAGTAAGTAAGAGGTCACTGCTCACAGCAAAAGGAAGGCTCTTCCTCCTGATAACTTGAAGATGACAAATAGGACTGATACCTTTTACAACAGGCATGAGGCCCCGTAATTGGAACGATAGTCAACTGATGAGGCAGACAAAGGCCCTTCTGCAATGGAGGAGCCACCTGGGGCAAGACAGCCTACTCCCCTCACCACAACTGCCCCTGTTAGGAAAAAAAAGAAGGGTACTTGCAACAGATGACTTCCTTATAAGGGGAACAGAGGGCCTGCTATACAGACCAGACCGAAACCACAGGGAAGTCTGCTGCCTTCAAGACGCATGTAGCTCCAAAGCTGGTGTCATCAGCAGAATTTGTGGGTTTTTTGACCATGGCATGGTCTATAAAACGCCTGGTCTTCTGATACCTGAAGGGATACAACTTTCTCAGAGGGGGAAAAAGTGTTTTCGCATGAGAGCTAGCACAGCTCATTGACAGAGCTTTAAATTAGGCTGGAAGAAGGGAAAGGGCAAAAGTAGGTTTGCCAGTGAACCAGGTTTGCCAGTGATAAGCAGTGGGATGGCAAGCCAAGAGTTGAGGAACTGAGAGCTAATAAGATCAGCTGTTCCATGAGGTGTTGGCTACAATGAACCACACTTGAAATGCTTCTACATTTCTACACACACAGCATGAGGAATAAGCAAAAGGAAGCATAGGCCCAATCCCAGATATATGACATCATTGGCACAAGTAAGACCTGACGGGATGAGTCCTGTGACTGGTGTGCCATGATGGATGGTTACATGCTCCTCAGGAGATATGGTCAGGGCAGGCGAAGCGGAAGATGGTGCTGTTTGTAACGGAGGGGCTGGAATGTATGGATCTTACAGCCAGCAGTGGCACAGTTGAGAGCCTCTGGGTTAGGATTACAGGACAAACAAATAAGGCAGATGTCATTGTGGGAGTCTACTGTAGAACACCTAGCCAAGACAATTACACCAATTCATCAAGGAACTAAGGGACACCTCCAAGTTTGTCCTTATGGGTTACTTCAACTTGCCAGATGTTAACTGAGGACACCACACACACACGTGGCACAAACAAGTCCAGAAAATTCATAAAACAGCTGGATGCTACTTCATGGTTCAGGTACTAAGAGAGCTGACTAGGAAAGATGCCCTCCTTGATTTGATGCTTGTTACAGTATGAGGACAGTCACCTCACAAACAGGGACAGAGACAAGGCAGAGATGTTTAATGCTTTCTTTGCCTTCAACACTGATGATGAACTGAGGGGGGGTCACAGTGCCCTGATCTGAAGGACCAAGGCTGTGAGAATGATTAACTCCCAGATGACTCTGAAGTTAATGAGGGATCTGCTACACCAGCTGGATCCCTATAACCCTATGGGGCGCGATGGAATTCATCTGAGATTAATCAAAAAGCTAGCTGATGGCATCACAAGCACCTCTCAATGATTTTTGAACAGTCTTGGGAATCTGGAGAGGTTGACTGGAAGTTGGCTAACATCCTGATTTTCCAGAAAAGCAAGAAGCATGATCCTGGAAACTACAGGCCTGTCAGTCTCACTTCAGTGACCAGCAAAATTACAGAGAAGATTATTCTGGGAGGTACTGAAAAACACCTGAATGATAATACAGTCACCGGTCAGAGCCAGCACAGCTTTATGCTGGGAAAGTCCTGTTTGTCAAACTTAATTTCCTTTTATGACAACCCACCTAGTTGAACAAGGGAAACCAGGTGATGTCATCTTTTTGTATTTGAGTAAAGCTTTAAATACTGTGTCTCACAGGATCCTTCTGGACAAAATGTCCAGCGTACAGCTGGATAAACACATCACGTGATGCGTGACAACTCGCTCACAGGTCGGGCACAAAGAGTTGCAGTAAATGGGGTAATATTAGGTTGGTCACCTGTCACTAGTGGAGTTCCACAGGGCTCCTCCATCTTAGGCCCAGCACTCAATACAGAATCACAGAATGGTTTAGGCTGGAAGGGACCTTCAAGACCACCTGGTTCCAACCTCCCTGCCATGGGCAGGCACACCTTTCACTGCATCAGGATGTTCAGAGCCCTGCTCAATCTGGCCTTGAACACTTTCAGGGATGGAGATCCACAACTCCCCTGGGCAACCTGTGTCAGTGCTTTACCACCCTCACCATAAAGAATTTCTTCCTAAGACCTAATCTAAACATGCCCTCTTTCAGTTCAAAACCATTGCTGCTTGTCCTGCCACTATCTGCCCATACAAAAAGTCCCTCTGCCTCCTTTTTATAAGCTGCCTTAATGTACTAGAAGGCTGCAATGAGGTGTCCCAAAAACCTCCTCTTCTCCAGGCTGAACAGCTGCTCCCTTCTCAGTCTGTGTTCACAGGAGAGGTGCTCTACCCGTCCCTCCTCAACCTCATGGCCTTCTTCTGGACCTGCTCCAACAGGGTCATGTCTTTTGTGTGCTGAGGACCCTAGACCTGCACAGCACTCCATATAGAGTCCCACGAGGGAAGAGTAGAGGGGGGAAATCACCTCCTTCAAACTGCTGGCCACATTTCTTTTGACGCAGTACAGGATGGCTTTCTGGGTTCCAAGCACACACTGCTCATCTTCATTAAGGACTTGCCTGCTGGACTAAGTAAGTTTGCAGATGATACAACATAGGAGAAAGCTCTTGACTCTCTCAAAGGCAGAGAGACCCCTCAGAGACCTCCACAAATCAGAGGACTGGGCAATCACCAATCATGTGAAGTTTAACAAAAAAAGGTTCAGGATTCTGCAGCTGGCATGGGGCAACCCTGGATGTTTGTATAGACTGCGGAATGAGATGCTGGAAAGTAGTGCCACAGAAAGGGACCTGGGGGTCCTGGTCAATGGCAAGTTAAATATGAGTCAGCAGTGCCCTGGCAACCAGGAGGGCCAACAGTGTCCAGGGTGGGGGCACCAGGTAAAGCATCACCAGCCAGTCAAGGGAGGGGATTGTCCCACTCTGCTCTGCACTGGGGCAGCCTCGAGTCCGGTGCGCAATGTTGGGTGACACAGTATAATAAAGACAAAAAGCTATTACAGAGTGTCCAAAGGAGGGGAATGAAGATGGTGAAGGGCCCTGAGAAGAAGCCATCTGAGGAGCAGCTGAGGTCACTTGCCTTGTTTAGCCTGGAGGAGACTGAGGGGAGACGTTACTATAATCCACAGCTTCCTCATGAGGGAAGTGGAGGGGCAGAAGTCAATCTCTTTTCTCTGGGGAACAGTGACAAGACACAAGGGAATAGCATGAAGTTGTGTCAGGGAAGGCTGGGTATCAGGAAAAGGGTTTTTCGCCCAGAGGGTGTTTGGGGACTGGAACAGGCTTCCCAGGGAAGTGGTCACAGCACCAAGCCTGACAAAGTTCAAGGAGCACTTGGACAAAACTCTCAGTCACATGGTGTGATTCTTGGGGCTGCTCTATGCAGGGTGATCCTTGTGGTGACTTCCAACTCAAGATACTATGAGTGTGTGATTCTATGACTTGATACTTTGGGATCCTGTTTTCTTAGAAGGTAAGTCACAGAGGTGCCTGTGAAGGTTCTCGGTTCAAAACACTAGTCACTAATTAGTTCCCTACAACCCCTCAGCACTACCACAAAAGGAATCAAGTTATCAAATGTTCACAACTGAAAATACCATGACATTGCTTCCTCTAAGAAACTTACTGTTCAGCTGTATGAAGGACAACACACATTTCCACACAACAAATAGTTCTTACATGAATCAATCATCACAATACATTGCAAAATCTAAGACTGACACTCTCACAACTGAGTTGCTCTACATGTTATAAGCCAATTCAATCCATTTAACTAGGCAGATATCTAACACCACCACAACCATCCAGAAAAAAGTATACAGAACCCCAACACAATCAATTACAAAACTATCAGTATATACAGTATCTGAAAATACCTTAGTTCACAAACGACATCTACCTACACCCATGCATTAAAAAGGGTATCAAAATCTATGCCTCTATTCACCTCTACTTCAAATTCAACTTGCTAGTTTCCATAAAAACTGGCTCCAGTCGCAGCTCCACTAGTTACACCACCATTTACATATACATTAAACATGTTCTGTATGCAAATTTGAAAATTTTTAAATTCTTTTTAATAGGATAGCAACTGCCCAAACTGTAAAAACCAATAATTACCAGAGGTGAATGTTGCTCCACTTACACCAGACCAAGTTCCTTCACCATCTTTCTTTAAGAGAAGAAAAATTCACCCAATCTCATATAACTGTGAATTGTCTTAGAGACATGTGTATTCAGAGATTTTGTATGTCAAAGAACACAGAAATGAGAAAAAAAAAAGTAATTTATGAGATCTATATCAGGGGAACATCAAACACTGGAAAATACTACTTAATTACAAGTAATAAATCCTGTCCGAAGACAGCCATGGAAATAAAGAGACAAAGCAATTCTCTCTGGCAATACTAGTCCACAAAATTAAAAAAACAGTCACTGCTCTAAGCCAGAACACATCATTTATGGCCCTCTCAACTAAAGATCTGTTCCCAGAATGTACCTGTTGTAATATGATTTAACATATTCCAAAAATAGCTTAGTTTGTATTTATTAAGTCTGAGATTGTATTAAAAAAAGCCATGGAAATTAGACACCCTGCTCTCATTAAGATTCAGTAACAGCTAGGTATCTAATTCCTCTAGGCCCTTACCAAAGCCTCATTAAAGTCAAAGCAAAAATCTACAAGAAGACAACAGGTGCAACAGTGGCCAGGCTCCATGCAGATAGCACTGGTATTAGTTTGGCTAAATTCTAGTGCCTGCAATGAAAAAAGCAGTATGAAGCCAAGTCCTTGCCAAAGCCAGTGTTGACCTTTTTGTTTGGACTGCTTTTTAATGAGTAGTGCCTGTAAGAACTACAAAGCGAGGGGAAAGAAGGGGCAAAAAAAAAAAAAAAATGTTTCCAGCAGACTACAAAGGCTATAGTAAAATTTAAAAAAAACCCCAAACCAATCCAATTTATTGTTCCAAATGACAAGGCTGCTGGCACTGATTTTCAAATGCATTACATGTTGTTTAATTGTTTCGCCAGTGTCCAATCTTACAATTTCCTCAAAGCCCTCATGAGAGTACTGTTATTCATATGCCTTCAAAAAGGATGTATTTTTTCTGAACTGTAAGCCTTTATCACTTCTTCGTTTCATTTAAATCAGTATGACCAAATCCCTTTTGTGAACAGTCTCAAATGAAACTACTGTTAGCTGTGGTGAATCACACAGCTCTTCCCGTGGTCAGAGTTTCTCCACCTCTTCTGGACACAACCAGAGTTAAGACAGGGAAGGGAAAAAAGCGTCTAGCAACTGACAAGGTAACTTTAGCCAGATCCAAATACAACGAAGTGCAACAAACGCAAGAGCTGAAGATGGAGACTTGGGATATCTCTGCTCAACTATTTCTAGATCAAATGGTTTAGGACAATCAGTATCTACACTGCAAAGAATTTGAAATAATAGTCCCAAAGCATAAATGTTTCTGCGCTATCATTTCATATGCACCTAGAAAGTTTTGTAGATGTAGCTAATTCAATGTACAACAGGGTCTCAGTTCAGTGTTTCTATTACATATATATTTTGGTATAAACCTGCTACAAAGGCATGGAATTTTTTTGCATAAGGAAAGTATGCAATATTAGCAGGTCCCAAACTAAAACACAGCAGGTAACAAACCATTTGCATTACTTTGGAATTCAAGACCAGCTGTACACCCAAACAGAACCAGGGATTACAGACTGCTTTGACAGGGCACACACCGAGTCTAAGAACAGATGGAGCAGTAAGTATTTATAATTCTTCTAGCTAGTTCCCTTCACCATCCAATATAACTTCTGCCTTTCCTGTCAGCCTAAACTGAGCTTCAGCCAGGATGTTTTGGCCAGATCCTCTGGCCTTGGATATATAGTGGAAACTAAGGAAACTGTACCACTTAGATCTGATGAAAAGGAAATATGGACCCACACAACAGCTACACAGATACTGCAAAGCTGACAGTAACTTTGTCTTCATGGAAAAATAATTACAGTCTACTTCTTCCCACATATCTCCAACTGGTCATGATTCACAGGTGGTTTTGAAAAGATATGTGTGCTTGTGATATGCTACAGGCTAAAGGAGTTATCTTTATTACACTACCACAAAAAACATGAAATGATACTGTCAGTGTTTTGTATTACTTGCTTAATCTGCTAACCAGATTAATCTGCTAACTTTTATCATATTTTAACTCTTGTCATCTGTTCAATAAACAGGTTTACATCAAACAACAAAAACCCTATGAGAAGAGTGAAATCTTCAACTAATTTATACCAGTTATTCAGTTCACATAAGAAAAGCCAAACACACTAATAGCTGAGATCCTGCCTTTGCAAACTCATCTGGGTAACTTCACTGTAACTTGAAAACCTTCTGTAACAGAATTTGTAGTTTAAACTACAAACCACAGAATCAGAAATGCTGCACCTTGATTACTTATCCAGATAATTAGGCCAGAGAAATAAAACTATGCACACTGCTTTAGCTGCTTGTCTAGCTATGTACCAAAAATTGTTGCCTGCACCCCAGTAGAGACAGCAAAATGAGTGGTGTGCTTACACCAGAAGCTTCATTGTGGAGTAGTGTAAGATCCCTTTTCACATGCAGAGAGTTCACTTTAGGATGACAGTCTAATACTCCCCACCTTCAAATATTCTTGAGGAAATTCTTACTTCTACTGCGTAGATGTTTCAGCTTTTCACAAAGCTCAACTTTTCTCAACTACTCTAACTTACAGCCTACCCTCTTACAAAATGCTAAAATCGGCACCAAAAAATGACTGCCAAAATGCTAAAATCAGCACCAAAAAATGACTGGCAGGTGAATGTACTGCAGACTGTCAAAAGGCATAATCACAAATCAGAGCTCACTCAAGTTAAGCTAAGCTATGCTGCCAGACACTACAGCACAGACATATGATCCTTTCCGATGGCTTTGCTACAGAAGACAGTAGCCATGAGGAAAACAGAGCAGATAGCTGCACTGAGAACTCTAACTGCCATCAAACAATGACCAAGATCAAGCCCATGTCTGCTACATATGTTAATTCCACTTTCAGGCACAGAAAACTGATACATGACACTACTAAGTGGTTGCAGATTAAGTTTTCATACCTTGAGCTTTACTACAGGTATTAATCACAGTTATTGAATGTTGTCTTCTCATTTGATTTAAAAAAACAAAAGCCATAATGAGAGGCAGGCAGAAGTAAAGGAATGCACCACATTCCTGGGAGGCCCTGCCTTTACTTAAACAGGGAAGAAGAGGAGGAAGAAGGGAGAAGATTGTTTCAAATACAAGTTACTTACAGTAAAATATCAATGAAAATATGAAAAATGTGTGAATTTTGTAACAACAAACTTACTTTTAACATTTTCTCAAAGGCCCCACCTCTAAATGATGTATCTGGGTGCTCAAACCCTGAAGTGATACACAGGAAATATTCTCTGCCAAGTGGAGGCAAACAGGAAAATGTTTACAGCTGAGAAGTAATGACTTTATATGTGTCAGAAACAAAGAAAACAATTTTCAGTATTAGTCTTCTTATTCTGCTATATTTACAAACTACCAACGCTGTGTTAAGAAAGCCTTACTTCTTTCCCTTATTCACCCGTCCTTATTTTAACTTGGAAATAAAGCTGCTGCCAGTTTTATGGCAGGTGATCTTTATGCCATAATATTGTGTTTCCTACTCCACTAGATGATAAAAAAAATAAAAACTACTCAGAGACAGTTCAAAAGTGAGGGAGCTCCAGGAAACACTCTTTACACATAGAGAACTTCAACTGCAGCTCAAAGCACACAGAAACGTAACAGGCATTTTGACGACTAATTTGCAAATATGTTCCCAGTCATACAAAAAGTCTGCTTCTGAAAAGGATCACTAATTCACAGATATATTACTAATCAGGACCACGAAAAACAGAGATAAAAGTGCAGACATTTTTTTAAGTTGCTACTGTGCCCATTCTGACCTTAACTTCAAAAGTCCAACAAAACCTAAGAAAATATACCTGCAGATAGTAATTTCAAACAGGCCTTTGTCAAGAATATATTTAATGTAAGTACGCTAGCTGGAGGACGCTTTCCCTTGTCAATTTTCAAGCCTCAGATGTTGGTGAAAGCATTTTTCAAATTTGACAAGAAACGTTTACAGACCACTTCAGAAATAAAGAAAAGATCTAAGACTGCTTTGAACACAGTCTTCTGGCACACGTTCTATGAAATACCACAGAAACACCAGTCCTAAAGATGAGACATAACTCATGAGAAAAAGACTGCATATAACGAAGCTTTACCTCACCTCTGGCAAGTCCACATATGCTGTATGATACTCTTTAATTTTTAAATGCTCATTATCCATACAGTCTTTTTGCTTTTTATTACTGATATATATGGACATAAAAACCCTCCTTAAGGCAACCCCATCCTTCTGATACACAACTTTTTTTTTTCTTAGAATAACAAAAGGACAAAAGAAATAAAGTCAAAGACAGTAATAGGGCAATTAGGTTCCCAAAGAGAAAGTGTGTCTGTATTTGCACAACAATAGTAACTTACACAGAAGAGAGTGCTCCACCCCGAACATGTAACTGGTATACTACCCAAGGAATTCCGGTACAGAGTTTATCGCCTGAGACTTAAGGGCTGTGGTTAAAACCAAGTAACTTTTCAGAAAGCTAAAGCAAAATGGAAAAGAATGCAAACGGAACAACGCCGTGCCATTGACCTCAGGTCAATTTTTTTTCCTGAAAGCATGCAGAATACTTAAACGGTAAAAAAATCCATACAAACGAAAAAACATCAAAAATCTTATATCTACGATTCTTCAACTGGTTATTTACTTCCATACTCATATTTAAATATTCATTAAAATACATCCTAAAAAGAGCAGTGTTAACATAAAAGAATTCTAAGTCTAAATATCAAATATAAGTAGCAGATACCAAGAAAAAATAAATTCTGGGTAATCTGTGTAGTCGTGCAGACAGTTAGCCACTCCCTTTACTTGACCACAACTCACGCTTGGGGTGGGGAAAGGGGGAAGGAAAACCAACCCAATCGGTTAACTGTAACTTCAGATGGAGTTTAGAAGAGCTGTAACTTCTCCAGCCGTGCGCAGTTTGTTGTTCCACCATCACAAATTTAAAGGGAGGCGGGGGGAGAAGACAACATAAGAAACTCCATTTCTCCGCGCACCGCGGGCACAACAGC
The DNA here is from genome assembly GCA_035041135.1 of Platyrinchus mystaceus. Lineage (NCBI taxonomy): Eukaryota > Metazoa > Chordata > Aves > Passeriformes > Tyrannidae > Platyrinchus > Platyrinchus mystaceus. The sequence goes on from JAWWLV010000100.1 coordinate 45,955,149, forward strand.
AGAGGACACACGATCCGGGAGTCCCGGGGGGCGGCAGGGCGAGGGCGGCCGCTGCTTCCCTCCCAGACGCACCGCTGTGCCCGTGTGTGTCCGGCCCTTGCAGGGCGGGCGGCGCGCAGGCCTCAGCGCCGGGCAGCCCGCCGCCTCCCCCGCAGAGGCGCCGGGACGGGCGCGCACAACCAGCAGGGCCTTGTTTTCCCCCTCTGGCCTTTCTGGAAAGTTTTCTCCCCAGCCGACAGGCTGTAAAACGCCCCTGCGTGGAGATGCAGCCCCGCTGCCGCCTTCCTCCGCCCATCCCCGAAGCAGCGGCTGCGCCGCTGGCGGCGTTGCCCAAGCACGGCCCCCGTACCTCTGAGGCGGCAGGCGGGCGCGCAGCTGGGTCATGCCTTAGGGCTGGGCCAGGCCCGTCTGCCCTCCTCTCCTTCCCTCCGCCACCATGTCACGCCGACCAAACATGTCTGTGCGCCTGTCTGTGGCGCCGGTGACTTCCTGATCCGCCGCCGCTCGCACAGGCGGAGGGACGGGAAAGGCCACCCCCCGCCCCCGCTGCCGCCTCCCTCCTCTGCCCCGCAGCAGCCCGGGGACGGGCTCCGCTGCCCACCGGCCCCGCCCGGCACTGTCTGCAGCAGCGCCCCGCCGCCCGCCGCCCGCCCCCGCCTCCGGCAGAGCACAGAACTTTTCCAGGTGCCAACCAACGCCGGCCCCTCTCCCGACATAGGTGCAGCCGATGCGCGGATACCTGAGCTTCCGCGCGCGTGCATCTTCGCTCCCGCCCGGCCCGGTTAAAAAAAAATAAATTTCCGCGCACACCGGAAATAAACGCTTTTTTGCTTGGCAGGCGATCCCAAAATTGTAGCGCATGTTTTGTGCTACTCCGCTGGGCGGGGGGGAAGAGGGCGGGATTTCTGCAGGGAAAACGGGAGGAGTACGACGCACACACGCTATTTTGGGAAGTGAACCGCGACACCTTTACAGCAGGAGCGACTGCACAGTTAAAAACAAGAGACCGAAAAGCAACAGGAGCCGCAGTCCGCCCAAGTCCCAGCCCCCGCTGCTCCCCCCTCCCCGGTGTGTGCAGTGTTTGTGACAGGCAGGCAGGGAGATGATCCGGATCATGGCCTCCCTGTCTCTGCGGGGGAACGTCGCTACTCTCCTCGCAGGCGAGACCGCTCCCTCGCGCACCATCTTCCTCCCTGCCCGTGCCTCCCCATTTCCCCTTCCTCGGCTGGGTCTGCGCCAGCGTGTGCCACGGTGGAGAAACAGCCCCGCCGCGCCGCGCTCTACCGCCTCCGGACACCGTGAACTTCACCCCGCGACCCCCGGCAGGCGCGGCGGGGCCCCCACGGCCCGTCCGTGCGGGCTCTCTCCCCACGGATCTGTTTCTGCCGTGCCCGCGTCGTCCGCAGCCCGTGACACGCTCGCTGGGCGGCAAGACCGAGGGTGCCGCTGACTCACGAGTCAGCCACCGGCGACGCCGCGGGGGTTCTGTCGCTCCCGCCCCGGAGATCCGCATCATGATTAATCCAAAATAATACCGGATCAAAACTTTCTTCTCTCCACCCACTGGGGGATATAAATATTCGGGAGAGCCGGGCGCCGGAGAAGGTGGGGAGAGGAAGCAGGTAGCACGGCCGGGACCGGCCGGGCCGTGCGCGGGGAAGGACAGGGACGGAGGGAGGGAAGGTGGGCACGGTGAGAGTCGGCGCGGCCGCCGACAACTAAAGACCGTGCCGGCCGTGGGGAGCGGGCGGGGGGCGGACCGAGTTGTAAGTTGTATTTACCTTCCGTTCGGGCGGAGCGCCGTGCTGGGTTATCGCTCCTCTTCCCCCTCGGTGAGTCACCCGAGCCCGGAACCGGAGCGAGGGACTAGATTACGAACATGACTTCACTGGTGACAGCCATTCCCTCCTCTTCCTAAACTCCTGCCCCTCCTCCGGCCCCCCTTCATGGACGCCACTGCTCAGGAAGCGGCGCTCCCATTGGTCTGCCGGCCTGGGAGTGCCCGCCTCCCTGAGCGGAAAGGGCTCTTCTATTGACCGCGACGACTGTCGCTCAGCTGGGCGGCCGGGGCGGGGGGTGTGCTCCGCTTGGCTTCGCATGCAGGGACAGGACGAAGGGTTTGTGCAGTGTTTGGCGTGTGGCGCCGGGATAGCTGACGCTGTGCCCCGGGTGCCTCCGCCGCGCCCCAGCTCGTATCTGCTGGGGGGAGAGAGGGGCAGCAGTGCCTGCCGTGCGGAGGCAGCGGCAAGGAGCGGGCGGCACTCGCGGGAGTAGTTTGGGGAAGAAGTGGAGAAGGTGCCGGAACTGCGCCGTGCCCCTGCCCCGCTGAAGGAGGGGGCAAGGAGCCAGGCTGCCGGGCTTCAGGTCTCCTGTACTTGGCTGTTGGGCTGTGTGTGTGTATATGTGCAGGGCGGATATCTCTCTGCCTTAAAAAAAAAAATAAAAAAAAAAAAGTCGGGAATAAAAACTTAGGCGCCCACTGTCCTGTCTCTCAGAGGGTGCTGTCGTGGACAAGAGAAGGAATGCCGAGAGCATTCCAGCTGAACCGGCCTCTCAGGCGGGCGGCGGCTCCAGCGGCAGCGCAGGGGCTGCCCGCAGACCCTCGCGGGGCAGCTGCTGGAGTGTCGGCGGAGACCATAAAGCCGAGCGAGAGGAGAGTTCTCTCGTTATAGTGCAGTTATGTTTGTTCCGTTTTGCTTGCTTTCGTCCGGGGAGCTTTTTACAGCTGGTTTGGAAGTACACTTTCCAGCTCCGCGTGCTGGTGCCGTTCTTCTGTGTGGGTTGTGTTGTTTTTGTTGGTAGTGGTCGTGGGGGGTTTTGTGTGTTTTTTTTTTTTTGGGGGGGGGTGTTTTTTGGGTTTTGTGGTTTTTGTTGGTTGGGTGGGTTTTTTGTTTG
>JAWWLV010000100.1:45963556-45993266 GCA_035041135.1 Platyrinchus mystaceus
AAATCCATTGCGCAGGCTTGAAAGGTGGGAACACCTTTCCCAGATCTTCGTTCGCGAAGACTGGCCATTTACCTATATAAATCAGTTACATTCCAGGGCAATCTTATGACTATTCTATATATCAAGTATGGCTGTCACAAGGACACAATTACAAAAACCTGAATCCTCAGATTATTTTTTTTTATGTGGGAGATTTGCCATAGCTTGGTCTTTCCTCCTCTGGGCACTTTTCTTTCCTCCAATCCAGTTTGTATTCCTCTCTTTTTGCTCATGATTGTTTACCTTTGTACTTTGCTCCCTCTTCCTTTTTATAGTTACTTAACATAATGCAAATGTTGGTTTTGCCAGTGTTATGCATAGTGACTAAAAGGTGCAGTTACAATACCTAAGAACTATTTGTTTGTATAAGCTGCTGCTCATCATTTATAAAAAGTTTGAGAGCCACTTATGAGTACTTTTTTATCTTCTTGAATTACAGTCTTGGTTTTGGCCAGATATAAGCGTGTTTAAGACAGTGGGATCAAAATCAGACTGAATTTGGTGTAAATTTTCTAACTGCTGCTAACATGACTTATATTCATTCTGGATATGCATTTTCCCTCATACTTAAATTAATTGGAATATTCTTTTTCTGGCAACAAGTAAAAAAATGAAATACCACAGACAAAAAGGAAACTCTCATTCTCTGAAGAGAAAATGTAGAGGTGTTTTTTCTGTTTTCACAGTATTTTTCTGGGATAATATTGCCTGTTCACGGTGTGCTTGTGTTTCAGATAACAAGGTTGTGAATCCACAAGCAAAGCACAGGCTATATCAATATAATAATTTTTTAAAATTCTTGAGCGGTAGAATATATTTGCAGCTTCTCATTTGTGCTATCTGTTATCGTGTAATACAATAACTAAATAAAATTAGAATATAATGGTAAGTTTTATAAGACAAGCAAAGAAAAAACTATTTTGTATCAAGTAGCAGAGTATGTTGAGATTCTCTCGTACATGAAGGTTGAACATTTGAGACAAGTCCAGGAACTCATTAGCCTTCTTATCTCAAAAATGCATTTTATCTAAAATCAGTGAGTACGATGATAAGGGAAAACAAAACAGTAAATCGGGCAGGCAAACGGTCTATTAAGAGAGAATTGTTTCAGTATTTTGTTAAATACATTCAGTGTGCAAGGGCAGTTTTGTTTTGTGCTGTAACACAGTTTTCCCAGATAAGTGACTGCTATCTTCTCAGTTACACAATTTGATCAGAGGCACCAAAGGCAAATAGCAGACCTGGCATGGGTAACTTTTTTCTAGAGTCTATCAGATGCCTGCATAAATTGGGACCATCTCTGCTGCTATTTGACTTGCAGAATAATGGCAAGATATAGCCTTCAGGTTGTTCTGTTCATGCTGTTAGAGGTAAGTAGGGCTCTGGAGATATTTTTATTTTCTATTTATACTTGTTTGTTACTAAATCATATGCATGAACACGAAATATGGCTGCTTGAGAAGGAAGGTATATGATTTAAGATAGGGAGTTTTGATTTCGGCTAGAATATACTGGCCTCGTCAATATGCAGATCTCTTCTAATTTAGTGTTCACACTCTGGTTAAGGCATAAGAATAATTTGCTTTTGTTTAGCCTTAGACAATTGATCTGGAAGCCAAAATAAATCATTCGTCATGGTATGGTGTACAGGACAGGCCTAGATTCAGTAGTGCCAATGGAAGAAGTAGATGTCAGCTCTCTGCCACTGCTGTTCACTATAGTCACTGCTTCCAGTGATCTGCTGACATAGCAATTCACATGACCACACTTTAACAGAGGAATTCAGATAAATCAGCTTAATTTTGACTGTTGAGGTAAATTGGGGGTGCTAGTGGATGAGAGGCTGGATGTGATCTTCCATTGTGCACTTGCAGCCCAATTGCTTCCTGGGCTGCATCAAAGGCAGTGTGACCAGCAGGTTGAGGGAGGTGATTCTTCCCCTGTACTCTGCCCCTGTGAGACCCTACCTGCAGCACTGCATCCAGTTCTAGGGTCCCCAGCATAGGAAGGACATTGACTTGTTGGAGCGAGTCCAGAGGCCACCAAGATGATTAGAGGGCTGATGCATCTCTTTTGTGAGGAAAGTCTGAGAGAACTGGGATTCTTCAGCCTGGAGAAGAGAAGGCTTCAGGATGACCTAACTGCAGCCTTTCAGTACCTAAAGGGGGCCTACAAGAAAAATGTAGGGAGACTTTCTACAAGAACATGAAGTGACAGGCCAAGGGGGAATGGTTTAAAACTGAAAGAGACTAGTTTAGATTAGATATTAGGAAGAAATTCTTTACTGTGAGGATGGTGAGGCACTGGAAGAAGAGAAGTTGTTGATGCCCCATACCTGAAACTGTTTAAGGCCAGATGGAATGGGGCTCTGAGCAACCTGGTCTAGTGAAAGGTGGCCCTGACCATGGCAGGGGATTGGAACTAAATGATCTTTAAGGCTCCTTTCAACGCAGGCCATTTTGTGATTCTATGGTATAAGCCATCAGATTTTACCAAAGTAATGCTGCTACAGGCTGTGTTTTTGACATTACAGAAAACTTAATTCCTCTCAATATATGTGGTGATGGCTGAAGGCTACATTTAATCCGACGAAACAGCTGATTCAAGAAAGGGTCATCCAGCTATAAACAGGAAATTGTACAAGGGATTAATAACACAGTGAAACAATCATAAATTCATAGTCTAGCTTACTGTGGAAGATTTCTGTGTTAAAAAGATCTCTGCACTCCTGTCAGAAACCCTAATGAGTTGTTCAGCCTATTTGCGTGTTTCCTACTGTATCACATGTAAATCTTGCTACCTTAGCTTTCAAGGGGTTTGTGTTCGTTGTTGCACTGACTTTGCCTGCTGTCTGATAACTAGAGGCTGTTTGGCCTTTGCCATCTTGTTCGGTGACCTGTATATGTTAAACTTAACAACACTTATGAAGTGTTGTTTTAATATGTGAAGTTTTCTCTGCCTGACTCATATACTTCAGTAAACTAACAACCAAGTGCCTGACAGCTTCAGGGTGGTGTAGTGATAATGACACTGTCCAGTTTATCTTGTGCAAAAAATGGTAAATTAGCTAGCTGAGATAGCTAAGAGATAGTTACTCTCTGATAAATAAAGTTCTCAGAACAGCTGTAGCTACATAGTCTTCATTCCTTGAAAAATCTAGGGTTTTTTAGGTTTCAGAAACTTAGGTATAGATGCAGAAAAAAACCTGTCAGTAGATGAAATCGTGGAGATCGGCACAGACTATTCTCTCTCCCCAGCTTTGCTAGATGCCTCCAATGAAAAATTGCTAAGCTCTTCAAGGTTCTACTAGGCTCAAATAGCACTCCTCCCATTGCAGCTGTGACACAAATTCTAGTAGATCAAAATATTTTAATAGAACACTACCCCATGGGTAGGCTTCCTCTCCCATAAATCATGCTAACAACCTGTTGTGTATGGCCACGACAACATGTTCCTGCAATTGGCCTATTAGGTTCTTAAATGTTTGTGGGGATAAACTACTGGGCCTAAGTTTGACAGTGCTGTTCCAGTTTAACCTTTGATATCTGAGGTGTGAACCTCTTAAGTCAAAAGCATAGAATGATGGTTTTTGCAGTGAGGCTTGGTGGATGTCTAGGGATGTGGAGATTCTGTTAATGCCCAATTCGAAAAGTCACCCTGCACTTTTCTTGAAGAAAAAATGTAGCCTGCTGAAGAGAATTTATATCACAATGGCTGGGACAATCCACTGTCTTGGCTGGTTGGTCAGTGTGTTAGTAATGTCTTTTAACTGCTGCAGCAGTTTGTTGCAATGCTTATGAATCAGAACCCTATGTCTCTTTCCATGCACTCTTTAATACTCAGGTGGAATATAATATATGTGAGAGACCGTTATCACGTTCAAAATGTGTTCTTCTCCATCAAATTGATTGTTAGGACTTTTTAAAGTCTTTGAGTCTGAAAGCCTATAACCATCTCAAGCATTGATTTATCTAGCCTCATGCTTTATTTTTACCCCTAAGACAGAGAATAATCAGAATTATATTTTAATGAAAAGCTGTTAATAGGGTTACAAACCTGTTTTTTTTAATGCTTTTAATGGCTAAAGGAGCAAAATTGGATACTGCTTTTGAACCATGTAAATATAACCAGTTTCTGGTAAAAAGGTACTCAGAAGAGTTAAGTTCTGTGTAACAAACCTCTGTCAATGGTTTTCAAATACTTCTGTTATCAACTGTCAAGCAACAGAAATTATTTTCCTTCTTTCACTTTCTCTAAAGTGTATAAAACATATGCAGTTAACCAGCCATTCTTGATTTCTGAAAATTTACCACTTATTAAAAAAACCTGGGACTTTTTTTCAAAATTAATGAGAATTTTTTCCTAGAAAAATCTGCTAAGTGTAATAACAAAATAATAAAAAAAAAACCACTGTCAAATCAATTCCTGCAGAAGGCGGGCAAGTCTGGGGAACAGTTGTCCTAATTTCTTATCTGAAATAGTTGGAGAGGCATCATAAAGAGTCTTAAATGGCCTAGGAATACTTGAAAAGTGTTAATGTAAGTTAATGAGGAGAAAGAGGTCACTGAATCCTAATATACTAATATCTGAAACAAAGTAGATATGTCTAATACATCAGAATTTATTTGTTCTGGATAATAGATTAAAGTATCAAGGAAAATAAATAATCAGGCGACTGTGGGTTTATACTGGAGAGGTGTTCATCTAACAAGGATTTAACTCTAGTGCACTTGCTAGTTTCAGTAAATATAAAGGGATGCATTTAAATGGATCATCTCCAGTCGGGAGCTTTAGAAAGCAGAGTGATTCCACTCCAGGGAAGGCCATCAGCTAGGTAAGCTTACACTCCTTAATTCCAAAGAGCCTGATATTAATGTCTTGGGGGATGAAACTAGGTTGATATTTTGTCCATAATGCTCATAATTTTTTCAGTTGTTTCCTGTATTATTTATTGATCCTTTGTATCTACCTCCCTATTTAGTAGAACAAATGGATTTTTCTAAGGGTGTCAAAAGTACAATCCCCTGCCTCACTATTGCCTCTACCCATTCTAATGTGCGCTGACGATAACATTAGAGACTGTGGCTGTGCACCTTTTGCCCCTGACTGCCATCTGCATTCTCACTGGGCCCAGTGCTATAAGCAAATTATCAAGCAAAGGAAGCTGTCAGCCTGGGTGTTTGTGGAAGCTGCTAAGATTTTTATGAAAAGTTACAGCTGGGTATAAGTGCATGTTGACATTTAGGTTCGCGTGTGTTAGTGTGTGAGGTGTACAGACTGGTAAGTAACACAGATGCATAATTGTGTTGAACTTTCTCAGAAGCCTTTCAAAAACCATGGAGAACCTGCTTTCTGCTGGTGAACTACTGAATATCCGCTAAGACTGGATGCATTAAGAATAATTAGCAAGGAAGTAAACAAATTTGTGAGCAGGTAGATGCAAGCAGTCTGAGATAGAAGAGTAGTAAGACAACCATCCTCCCAGTAACCAAGTAAAGTCACATTTAAAAGATAACTGGAAACCAGTACTGGACTGCTGTGTAAAAGAACACAGCAGAACAAGGAAACAAATATAATCTGTTACAAAAAATATGCTAATACAGTCCTACCTGTAAGGGAGGTAATGTCAAAAAAAAAAAAAGGCAAGCTAGAACAGTTTAATTGGAGACAAAGTTGTGTAAAGCCTGAAACAGGTATGAAAGACATGGAAACCTCTAGCAAAGCATTCATTATCCTGCACCATTGTAATCAAACTTCGTTATTTCATTTGTAGTTAGAAAAGAGTGGGGCGTTAGTGTTAATAAATTGGGATTTATTACCATAACTTTCTCTTGTTTGAGAAGAAGTGATAATGGTTCTTGCAATAGTAAAATTGTGTTGAAGTAATGATTAGAGTTATGTCTTTAATCTCTCTCCCCTCTGTAGGGAGGGCTTGCAAGGGACTAAGCTTGCTGCTTCTGTCATGGCATAGAACAGCCAGGACAAGAAAAGGATTTGGTACTTTTATTGCTCCTGTTTGTTTCTGCTGCTGCCTTCTGCTACCTCTTTTTCCTCATAAGCCAAGGTTATTCAAGTGGGAAATAAAGCAGACTCTTCCAGTTGTATAGGTTGCTCAAACAAGTGATTATTGTTGTCTTACCCTGGATAAAGCAGGTAGTCTGCTGTTCTAAGTTGCTGTCTGTCTGAGCCAAAAGCGAGTTTTTTTCACTCTGAGAGGCTGAACAAGTTGCATTTTAGAACCTAGGAAAGAGCTAAATCTAAACAGAGAATGCACAGCCGCGTCTGTTTCTGAAGCCACTACCTGGAGGACTTTCCCCATGAGCACCTGAGAGCAAAGGTGTGGCACAAATCTTTGCAGAGGGCAGATCCAAACTGTGAGGTTAACCCTAGATGCAGTAGCAGCGTGTTAGATTCAGAAACCGTCCCAAAAGTTAAATAGAAGTTGCCCACTTAAAAACTGACTGGCTAATTGGACAGACTTCTACTCTTCATGTTGCCTGGCAAGTTGGCATGAAAAACCTGTGTTTGTCACAACATGAAGAACTTTGAAATAGAGGAATTGGACCATATGCAATAGCAGCAAGTTGTCATTCCAGCCCAGTTATCAAAAACTTATGGCAGTGGGTCTTACTATTGTATAGTCAGCACCCATAGAGAATAACGTTTACAGGGTGCGATGCTGTATTACTCTGCCAAATCTAGAAATGAGGCTCCATTATTGGCATTATTAATATAATCATTGCTATTCCTTGCTCTCTGTATTGTCACCTGTGAAACAAGACAAATTTGGCCATTTTGAAGAATGAAGAGTCACAGTAAAGAATGTTGCTTCTTCTAAATACCCATTTGTAGGGGTTAACAGCGGGTCTGTGAGCTCCTTGGAAGAAGAGATTGACTTGGCAAACTTTCGCGTGTATCCTTGAAGATAAGTGAATCTTATACACAACCTAATTAAAGAACAAAGACAGACTGTAAGTCCGTAAGTTTGTTGTGTGAGAATCACAGCTTAATCTTGGATATTTCTAAGTATCTCACGACTCCTGCCAAATGTATCAACGATAATGGATAGCCAGTTAAAACGCTGTTGCTTGCTTGCTGCTTTAGAAAGATATAAGAAGGAGCTGAGAATGATAAAGACGAGTTTTATGTTACCTTGAATAAAACTTCTTTTCTTTCTTTTGTTTGACTGTCGCGACATAACTGCAACACCCATTTCCTATACCTAAATCCTGTGGGTTTGTTTTGCGGGTTTGTTGTTTTGGGTCTTTTTTTTTTTTCTTTTTTTAAAATCTACCTTTAAATGTGCATAGGTACATGAAAACAGATCGCTTACTTCAGTGTTCCTGGCTGGTAGGCATGGTCTGTCTGGAAGAAAAATGACTTTTGTTGATTTGAGGGAGTAGCTGAGGAAAGGCGGTGAAGACCAGAGGATGCACAGGAGATGGTATGAATGAGAAAAAGGCCAGAATGGAAATAGGAAACAAGCCAAGTTAAAACTAACTCATGGGAAAAAATTCAGGTGAAGGAATGTGAAGTGGAGGTTCCCGCAGCTAGTGGGAAGCACATTTGACTGAGCCAGTTCTTTCACCTTCTCATGGCTGCTGCAGATTTTCCTGGTAGCTGGTATATAACTTCAAAACTTATTTCTATGCATTGTGTCATCTGATAGGTGTTTTTGGAACATCCTGTATAGGTAATTTCACATGGAAGCATTTATGATTGTAGTTGGTTAGAGGGTGATCTCAGGGATAAAGTAGACTTTATTTGTAGGAGATTGTAAACAAGTAACCTTATTAACATGCTGCTATGGCTCATGTACACTATTATTTTCTGTTACAATTAATGGTACAGTTACTATACGGTTGGGTTATAGTTCTGTTACCATACTAATTTAAGAAACAAGTACCTTAATGCTGCTGCAATTGTGTAGAGGCTGAATTGAGGAATAAGGAGGCCCACCTTCAGAGATCTAAAGTTTCAGTCATTACCAAAGTGCTTTTTTCCAGGCAAGCATTATTCAACATGTAGGTGGACTACATTGTTGTATAATTTTACTCAAAAAAGAGTGGCTATTACTAGGCACTATTGAGTATAAAATCTGTTGTGAAAAGGATTGTGATAGTTACCACAAGCCATGCAACAGAGTGGTACAACCGACAAATCAGGAATGGAGGTCTGCAGCTATATTGGCCAGGCTTTGACAGAGACCCTTAGGAAAATCAAAGCACTGGTTTCAAGAATTGGCAAAGATGTTAGGGCAGATGGGAATTGAAATGGCATGGGTGGAACCTTCCCTACTTTGTTTCTGAAAGTACACATGTGTGATCTGGCTTTGTCTCTCTTTGGAAATTCTTTTATTTTTAACTTGGATAACAGCAAGTGAATTGCTGCCAAAGCATTTTGGAACTATACTGCACATAGCTACCATGTTTTTCTTTTCCTGAGAAATATTGCTTTCAGGTTTTTTATACCTTGAATTAAAGAAAACAGCATTAAATTGCATTGGATGCTAGACTGAGTAAACTGTACTGTCATGTTTTCCCCCACCACATGTACCAATACTCCTGTTCAGATCCTAACACTGGCCTTGTTATTTCGTACTCCTGGCATATGGAGCTGTGTTGACATATGATGGTAGAATTTCTAGCTCAGCAAGCCATGGTGGTGAATTTTCTCCCACAGTGTTTCCTTATGTCCGCAATTATACTGTGGAGAATAATATTCCTGTGTTGCAAATGTAATTTGGCCAAACACCTAAATTCTTGCAAGATAGATAATCCCCACTTTGAATGCACAAAGATAGCATGCGGTTTCCCTGAAAGAAATAAACTAGTGGTAGAGATATGGACAGAATGCAAAGGTCAACTCTTTATCCCATGGTCTAACAGGCAGAAATGTTGAATCTATGCTGATATGGGAAATTTCTCCTTGCAATTCAATAATTGCATTAATTACTTGATGAGAGCAAAAGGGATAATTTTAAGTCATTCTGTAAAAGAACTACTATCAACAAGAATTTTGACAGGTAGGTTTAAAAACTTGTGGGTATAAATTTTGTTTCTGTTTAGTAAAAATTCTTTAGAAAGTAAGCCTTCCAAGAATAGATAGTGAAAGTAAATAGCAACTTATCTTTGTAACATTTTGCTGAGTAACTTCATGGGTTGCAAATGTTTGTAGGAGGATGTACTTTGATTTTGAATACAAGCAGGGCTTTGTAAACATGCTCAAATCACTGTGCTTGTAGCAGCTTGCTTTGTTCCTAGAACCTACTCCAGATGGGTTATATATAAATGGAGTACAAATCTCATGCTACAGTTATATTATTATGCAATTAGTGCCTTTAAAGGTTTGTTAAAATACATCACAGTTTTCTTTCTAATCCCATAGAAGTTATGCTCTCCATCCAGCCATAGATTTCTGCATTACAAAGTTATTTTGGTGCCATCTCCAAAAAGCACATTACAAATCAGTTGCAGTATTGGGCTATGCTGCTTTGCCATGTAGCTGTATTGCTCACTGAGCAAGTCTGCAACTCTGTTCAGTTCCAGAAGAGCCATTATTAGGGTGTGGTTTTGTTTCCTTTTGGGGGTTTTTTGTTGTTTGTTTCCCTCCCCTCACCGCCCCCCAATTGCTACAGGTCAACGTGGCTAGCAATGTACTATCTTCAAGATCCACCACCCACAACTACTTCTTGGCCAAATTTAAGGCTCAAAATAGGGGACAAAGAAGTACTGAGTCACTTCTGTTGTGTGCCAATAAGTTGCTCATTTGCTGATTAGCCACCTGCTTTTGACGTGGATTATATCCAGACCTGCTCCAGCTGGCCAGAGACTGGGAATGTGAGCTGTAGTCAAGGATACCTGCAAAGCACTGAAGGCTGCAATGAAGCATCTTTGAAGAGTAATGCAGGGAAAGGCGAACTAGAGGGAAGGCATGGAAAAATAAAGGCAAGGAACCAATTTCTGATCTCAGCATCACTGATGTCACCAATATGAATTTTGCCCACAGAGTGCTGAGGAAATGAGAACAGAAACAGGTCAGAGAGAAAGGTGACAGACTAGCACAGGTGACAGGGAAGGGATAATTAATCATGTCTTCACTGTAATTTTAATGACTACTCTGCTTTAACACTTGTAATGCCTCTTACTTATATAAGACCATAAAATTAATAAAATCTTTCCAACAGATCACTTGTCTTTTGTAGCAGCTCCAGCGGGGATTTTTAGTGGTTGTGCACTTACCTGCAGATCCATTTGAAAAGCAATGTGCACAGATCTAATGAAGGGGGAAAGGTTTAAGTCTCCTTATGTTTCAAGTGAAATCCTATAAAAGCACACATCCTTATACTTAAGATCTTCTTTCTTGTTATGTTTCCAAGGTTGCTAAATTTGCTGGTACTCTGAAGCTAGGTGAATACCAACAAGCTTCAACTATGCTGTAGAAGATGTCCTTGTAAAAAAATTGCAACAAATCCACAAAAAATCATCTTCCTAAAATATTTTCTTTTGAAGATCTTCATGAGTTGGAACTCTATTGGTGAGTCAAAATAGATGAAAACAAACATTAAGTTTGCTGCAAGGATTTTTTTTTTTTAGTTGTTTCACTGGACTATATGCTCTGAACTGTCTTCTAAAACAAGGAACAAAAAGTATGCATGAAGAACCCCTCATCTGCTTCCAAGTATTTTTCAAGCTTAAGAAGTTTGTTTAATTAATTAGTTGTTTAAAATTATTCAATTCTAAATTCTTTCGTTTTTTGAACATTTGCCCCTGGAAAGTTTTTTTGGGGTAGATTAACCTGCAGTCATAAAACTAGGGCAGAGCACATAGCCAGTTTCACGTGTTCTAGATACCACTAATGCAGTATAGCAGCATACACTGTAGTTACTGTCTTTCACTAAAGAGAAATAAGGCTTTGGAATTCGTTGTCCACTTGAGTAGCAGTGTGATATTTGGGAGTGCTGTGGTTGAGAAGTCCCACTGAACTGCAGGAAGGGAGACATTGTCTCATATTTCTGTTTGCAGATACTTGGAAGGCTGATCTAGCAATAAGATGTGCTATGTTGGTTTTCTGACTGTTATGATAGAAATTACAAGAGTTTCTTCCTGGACTTTTTTTGTAAGTGTGAATTTATGGGAGGTTGTCTTTGGTATGAAGCCGACAAACTTCCTCAAGTTTGAAAAATAACCTCTCACCAAACAAACAAAACCCCCCCAAACCAATCAAACAAAAAACGAACAAAAAACCCACCAAAAAAACTCCAAAACAAAACACCAAAAAAACAACCACCAAAGAAAATTCTACTTCCAATTAGTGACAGTTTTATACATAACTAAAACAGATACTGCATATTAAAACATAGACATACCCCTGCCCCTAGAAACAGATGTGTCATCTGAGGTCAATATACATTAATAAGATACGTGATTGCAGTTTTGATTCTTTTGTCATAGATGACACCAATCACCCAAATTTGCAAGTGGAAGCAGTGCTACAGCCTCAGATGAGCCCATGTAGAACTGCTGGTCACACAGGACAGTCCTTGTGCTTCGATAGGGTTGCCTGAAGTATGTAGCATTCATCGTGTTTACAGATTTCTATCTTGGAGCCCAAAGGAAGGTGTGTCATTAACAAATTAACTCATTTGGGTGAAGGTATTTAAAAATTCATTTAAATATATAATGTATGACATACAGACCCATTTTTAGTGCTGCTGGATGAGGTCATTCTCTCCTCGAAGCTTCAGTAGGGATAGATGCTTCTTAAGAAAAGTCATTAAGGGAGTCAACAGGATTGTATGATTCTCTGTAATGGAAGTCAAACCATGTTATTTAGCAAATATTTATGTATAAGATTGGGAAATATTTGTAGATTTCTATAGTTTTAAAGTTGAAGAAATTTTAGAATGTGAGATGTCTTGCTGTAAGAAGTTTACAAAATACTCTTATGCTGTTGTTTTGGAAAAATAAATATGTATTCATGCTTTGCTTTTCACTACTGTACTTACATTTCTTTGTTAGATATAAATTTTGTTTCCCTTAAGAGCAGCTGGAGCTGAGTTATGCTCCATATCTCCTGGTAACATTTGTCTAAGAACTCACACAAGTACAATAATTAGGGACAGAAATTTGCATGAGCTGCTGGTATAAACTCCAGTATGCCATAAAGGCAGACAGTCAGCTTCTTACTGTGACAGCTTCTCTACTGGTCCACTGATGAAGGAGCTCTCCACAGTGATTGTCCTTGGAAGAGTGATCTGTTCTTCGTTTTATGGTCACTGTGATAACATGAGTGAAACCAAGGATGTGATTATAAAGGTCCCCTCCCTTCAAGTTTGATTGTCGTTTCTTTGTCATGTCTTAAACAAAAAGTCTACTCCTTGCAAAGATAGCCTTCTCCATTTTGCTGGGAATACATCACAGGATGATCACATGCAGCACACCTCCTTGCTTGCCTTTCAGCAGTTCATTCTGCCCTATCTTGCAGTCCTTACAGTTGCTGCCTTCAAGGCAAACCCCATTCTGCGCTGGGTTTGCCCAAACCAGATTCCTCTTAAGCTGCTTCCAAATAAAAGTAATCGTCTTTCAAAGCTGAATAAATTGTTTCACCCATAAATAGTGAATAAAATGGTCTGGTTTCAAACAAGCTCTTTGAGAAATACTTTTTGACCTCTTATTAACATTCCTTTTACATGCTTCTCATTTGAGAAGATTCCCCTGATGCACACATTGCAGCCAGGAATAACAAGGATATATATAAAGAACTCTTGGGAAATGAGATGACACCTTTGCCATGATCATGGTACCACTATCCTAATGGTGGGGCTGCTCTAATCTGTGGCTTACTGATTTATTGCGCATTACAGAATACCTTTATAAGTTCCTTGGTGTCATATGTAGTAAAGAAGCCTTGAAATCCCTAACAGAAATGTTTCTCTGTAATGGCGAATGATATTTGATGAATGTGAAATATATATCCGAGAAATGCATAAAAAAATGTTTTGCTCTGAAGATAAAATTGTATTTGCTCTTTTATAAAAAGTGGAATTTAGCACCATTTCAACAAATATTTTTCTGCCAGCAATGCCTGATGTTCTCCAAAAGGATAAACTAGTTGTTCATAGTATTCTCCTTTCATTAATCTGTTTGTACAATATTGTCTCACAATTTCTCTGTGAGTAAGAGTAAAGAAATTGGTACTTCAGACTTGTATTTCTAGCTCATAGAAATGACAGGAACAAGATCGTCTTTCTAAGCAAGAACATCCTTTTTGTTATCTTACAAACCACAGTAAGACAATGCATGGGAAATTGCTTTGGAAAGTTCTCATGTTTTTTGGTCAAGTTAGCAAAAAGCTGCTTGTTTCTCATTCTTTCATAAATCAGGTTCATGTAACAAGCAGTCTCTATATAGCCTGAATCAAGGCACAATATTCTTTTGAGTTGCCGAGATGCTATACAATATTAGAAACTGCACTTATGTAACATTGTAGGAACTGGTATCACACTTGATATGATGTTAATAATATTAGCTTAAAATAATCAGTTATAAATGTTATTTATTCTTTCCTGCAGGTTAAAATACTTTGACTCACTGATATTTCTTCAATCCAGTCCCTTAGCCATTCCTGTAACTTCCTGAAGTTCAGAAATTCCTAGGTAACATTCTGCAAATACTGGAATTAGCTGGAGATTAAAAGAAGTGCCAAAATTGGTCTGTTTTAATCTTCACCATGGTTTGAAGTAAGAAAAATGGCAAGATATGCTTTAAATGCAAGCTGAAATTTAAAGATACCTTCGATATATATTAAGTCCTCATATAGCTTTTTGAACTCTTGAGGAACTGGATTTATGTATTAAATATTTATAGCTTAGCTATGAATCCTTTTGTATTTCTGGTTTCTTCACCTTATAACAGGTTTGGGGGCAGGCAGAAGTTACTCCTTCAGACTGCTTTAGAGTTTTGATGGTCCATCATATTATCAGTGAAGTGATGGAAGGTGGTATACTGATACTGCTTTCCCACAATGACTTGCAAGTAGTTTTTTAATGTAAGTAACTATAATGCTTTGTAGCTGGTAGAAGTGGCTTGCTCATAACAGATTCTTATTTTGTCCAGAAGTTGTACTTCCATTTTCTTCAAAAGCTGGATTTGCACTCCCATTAAAGGATGGTTAGGTGTTGTGCTATGTGTTTCTCAAAACTTGAAGATGTTTTAGAGAAAAATATTTTTCAGTTTCCAGGTATAACTACACCTCCAAATAAAACCAGAAGGTGATCTATTCTGTTTTTCTCTAATTTCATTTTTCCTGTAACATTTTCCTAAGAATTTTGAATGAAGGGGAGAACTTAACACGCCTAAAACAATAGTTTTTGATCCACCATATAATTTTGCTTTTTCTGACGCACCTGTCATTGCATAGGAAAAGAAAGTTTTTATAGCTGGGTACAATTTTCCTTTTTAAGCTTTATGATTGGAAATGTAACCTAGTATGACTACAGAAAAGAACACTAATTTGCACGAGACTGAGTATTAATGACATTGAGCACCATCTGAATACAAGTGTTCAGCAGAAATCTCTAAAAAAAGGACGATAAAGTAATTTTATGAAACTGAGACTACCACTCTCACAGTTTCAACTACAATATGTATCCCACTGTGGGTTAGTATCTTTTCTGACAAATTCACAAAACTTGAAAATTAACAAAAAATTTCCTAAAAATTTGTAATATCTGATGGGGTATTATAAAATGAGCACTTTTGTGTCTAAGTAGTACAGTTGATAAATGATGTGCTACTGAGCCCAGACTACTATTGTTACATTTTAATTAAATAGTGGTAGGACAAGTATTGAGTCAAGAATCAGTTTTTCATTTTGCCCTTCTTAAAGCATCCAGGCATTGCTTCATTGTTTGTGGATATGAAGTATGCAACATATTTATTCAATGATTATGTCAACACATGTTTCCTTGGGCATTATATTTAAGAATATCTTTTAAGCTCTGTACTTAAGAAGAAACAGAGATCTTTCTTTCATCATTTTTCCTTCTCATTAGAAAAAGCATAGACTAGGCATTTAGTTTATAATTCCAGGTTCAACAGTACCAAGATGCTGACAATGATCATGGAAGGGTTTGGGTTGAAAAGGACCATAAAGATCATCTGGTTCCAACTCCCCTGCTGTGGGCAGGGATATCATTCAGTAGATCAGGTTGGTCAGAGCCCCATCCAACCTGGCCTTGAACACTTCCAGGGGTGTCCACAACTTCTCTGGGCAACCTGTGCCAGTGTCTCGCCACCCTTACAGTAAAGAATTTCTTCCTAAGGTCTAATCTAAAGATGCCTTCTTTCAGTTTAAAACCATTGCTGCTCGTCCTGTCACTATCTGCCCTTATAAAAAGTCCCTCTGCCTCCTTTTTATAAGCTACCTTAAGGTACTGGAAGGCTACAGTGAGGTCTCTCCGGAGCCTTCTCTTCTACAGGCTGAAGAAGCCCTTATGTCTCAGCTGTCCTCATAGGAGAGGTGCTCAAGCCCTCTGATCACCATCTTGGCTCTCCTCTGGACTCACTCCAACAGCTCCATGTCCTTCCTGAGCTGGATGCAGCACTCCAGGTGGAGTCTCATGAGGGCAGAATTGAGTGGTAAAATCACCTCCCTGGACCTGCTGGCCACCCCTCTTTTGATGCAGCCCAGGATGTGGTTGGCTGCCTGGGCTGCTGGCTCATGTCCAGCTTTCATGCACAAGAATCCTCAAGTTCTTCTCTGCAGGGCTGCTCTCAATGGCTTGTTCTCCCATTCTGTACTCATGCTTGGGGTTGCCTGAACCCAGGTGCAGCACCTAACACTTGGACCTGTGGAATTTTGTGAAGTTCTTGTGGGCCCACCTCTCAAGCTTTGTCATGGTCCCTGTGAATGTCATCCCTTCTCTCTCTGCTGTCTGCTGCACTGCTCAGCTTCATGCCATCTGCAAACCTTCTGAGGGTGCACTTGACCTCACTGTCAATGTCATTGGTAAAGATATTGAAGAGCACTGGTCCCCAGACAGAGTCCCGAGGGATAGCACCCATCACCGGCCCCCACCTGGACATAAAGCCATTGACCACAACTCTTTGGCTGCATCTATCAAGCCAATTCCTCATCCACTGAATATCCATCCATCAAATCCATGTCTCTCCAATTTGGAGATAATGATCTAATTTGGAACCATAAAGGCCTTACAGAAGTCCAGATAGATGACATCTGTTGGTCTTCTCTTGTCAACCTGTGAATCCATCATAGAAGGCCACCAAATTAATCAGGCACAATTTGCCCTTAATAAAGCCATGTTGGCTGCCTCAGATCACCTCCTTGTCTTTTATGTGCCTCAGTATATCTACCTGGAGGATCTACTCCATAATCTTCCTAGTCACAGAGTTGAGACTCACAAGTCTGTAGCACACTGCATCTTCCTTTCTCCCGTTTTTAAAAATAAGAGTGACATTTCCATTTTTCTAGTCACTTTGCCTGACCGCCATGACTTTTCAAGTATGTTGGAGAGCAGCTTGGAAACAACATAAGCCAGTTTCCTCAGGATCCTGGGATGCATCTCACCAGATCCCATAGACTTGTGGCTACTCAGCTTTACCAAGTGATTCTGAACATGTTCTTTGCTTATAATGTGAAGGACTTCACTCCCCCCACACCCACTCAGAGGATCAGGGACTTGAGGGAGTTGGAAGTCTGCTGGAGAAGACAGAGGCAAAGAACTCATTGAGTACCTCAGCCTTCCATTTGCCACCAGTTCCCCCTTCTCACTTACCAGGGGGATTCAGTCTCCTCAACCTTTCTTTTCTGACCTATGTATTACAGAATCCCTTCTTCACATTAGTCTTCATGTCCCCTGAAAAGTCCTGTTCCAGCTTTGCCTTGGTCTTCCTGACCCCATTCCTACACATTTGAACGGTATCCCTGTGGTCTCTCTAGGTCACATGTCCCTGCTTCCACCAGCTGTACATTTCTTTCTTACTCCTCAGTTTGAAGAACAGATTTTTGCTCAGCCATGCTGGGTTCCAGCCTGCCTTGCTCAATTCCCTATACACCGGGATAGAGAACTCTTGTGCTCTAAGAGAAGTTGCCTTAAAGAGTTGCCAACTCTGGTCAACCCTCTTGTCCTTAAAGTTACCCAGGGTATCTCATTCACTAACTCCTAAACAGCTAGAATTTCATTCTTGCAAATTTCAGGATCTTGACTTTGGTCCTTGCCAGGCTGAAGCTTCTTGAGATCACAAACTCAACCAGGGTGGTTGTTATAGCCCGGGCTGCCCCGTGTCTTAAATCCTTTGATAAGCCTATCTGCATTGGTGAGCACCAGGTCCAGTAATGCCTCACTTCTCATTGGTTTGTCTAATACCTGGACCAGGAATTTGTTCCCTACACACTCCAGGAGCCTCCTGGATTGCTTGGAGCCAGCTGTATTGCTCTCCCAGCAGATGTCTGGGTGGTTGAAGTCCTCCATTGCAATGAGAGTTTGTGATTGTGATGCTTCCTGTATCTGAAGCAAAATGTCTCATCAACAGGCTCCCCCTCTTCAGACAGCCTATAGTAGACCCCATAACTAGGTGTCTTTTGTTGGTCCTGTCCTTGGTTTCCACCTTTGGTTTACACCATCCTTACCTTTTTATGGGTGTTACTCAGAGACAGGACTTCACAATCTCTTCCTTAACATGAGCACAACACCCCCACCCCTCCTTCCAGCCTGTGTCTTCTGAAAAACTTCTCTCAACTGCAGGGCTTCAGTCATGTAAGTCATCCCTCCATGTTTCCATACCAGCAATTATGTCACAGTTTTCTAATTGCATCACGATTTCCAACTCCTCTAACTTGTTACCTGTGCTGCATGAGAACTAGTGTAGAGGCACTTCAGCTGGGTGGCAACTTCATCTTTTGGGATGAGCCCTCTTTGATTCCTTTGGGATGATTTACAGGTATTTACTTCCCTGCTGTTTCCTAAAGTGCTGTTGTTTCCTGGTTCCTTACCGACACCCAGTAGAACATCCCCTTTCTCCGCCAAATCAGTTTAAAGCTCTGCTAATATGTCCTGCCAGCTTGTTCCCCAGAATAGGTGAGTGCTTCACTGCCAAGGCTTGCTTAAGTACAGCACAGAGATGTAGTATTATAAAATGTGTTCCCAATTCTGAAGAACCCTGAAAGCCAGAGCATGAAAAACCACCTAGAGAAAAAAAAAAAAAAAAGAAATATTGTGCTGAGTCTAATAGGGCCCATTCTTTTTTTGTGAGAAAGCTGTTGAAAGGGTGACCATGTCCTCAACAATAAGCAATGTCTAAATAAGTAACTAAAGCCAGCTTCTTAATAATGATAGTCAAGGTCAACATTTTTAATGACTATTAGTCACAGAAATATAGGGCCTAATCTTACAATCTTTTTCAAAGGGAGAGTTTTCTTTCCTATAGTAACAGTACATTACTCACCTGAGTAAATAATGGAATCATAGAATGGTTTGTGTTAGAAGGGACCTTAAAGATTCCACTGTTCCAGACCGGCTGCCATGGGCAGGGACACTTGTCACCTGGCCTTGAATGCTCTCAGGGATGAGGCATCCACAATCTCTCTGGGCAACTTGTTCCAGTGCCTTACCACCCTCATAGTAAAGCGTTTCTTCTTAATAACTAATCTAAATCTAATCTCTTTCAGTTTAAAGCCATCCCCTCTTGTCCTGTTATTACACGCCCTTTTAAGAAGTCCCTCTCCAGCTTTCTTGTAGGCCCTCTTCGGTACTGGAAGGCTGCTATAAGGTCTCTGCAGAGCTTTCTCTTGTGGCTGAACTCAGCTCTCTCAGCCTGTCCTTATAGGAGTGGTGTTCCACCCCTCTCATCATCTTTGTGGCCCTTCTCTGGACCTGCTTCAACAGGAATATATTCTTCTTATGTTGTAGCTGCAGTTATCTATAATATTTCCATAAGTGATCTGCTCATAGGTGCTGATAAATCATTCATATGTCTTATTTCACCTTCTTCAGTCACGAGGGATTTACTTGAGCTTAAAAGCACAGTTTCTTTAGAAGCTCTTGGAGCATATTCAAAGCTGACCAGAACTCACATGTTCCCATTTTTGTTGATTATTTAAGGTTTGCCTCCTGCAGAGTGATTTAAATTGAACTGGCAAACTGAGTAGGTGAAAACAGGCAGACTTCCATCCTATTTCCATTGTTTATGACAGATTGGGTGGTGCCTCGAGGAAGGTGCATATATAAACAAGCTCTATTGGCAAGTTTGCAAGTGCTGAAAATTGAGCATGCATCATGCTGAAATGCTTCCTCAACAGAGAAAAACAATTCTTGTAGATGTTTGTCTCAGAGACGTTACACAAGATGCCTAAGGTTTTTGAAAGGAGAAATGATACAGATTCCAGACTTGTTAAGCTCTCTCTAAAGATTAACCTGTACCCAGTGAAAATGAAGTTAAATATACTGACTGCCACTCTCAATCGGGAAAATACATTCATGAGTTTGGGTTAATAGAAATGTGTTAGTTAAATCTAGATTAAACTCAGCCATTTTTCCTTCCCTAGATCTTCACCACTGCTCGGATGATTTTTTTCCAAAGTCCTCAGATATACAGCAGGTTTTTCTTGTAATGATGTAAACTAAGAGTTTTCTTCATGTACTATTCAACTGTTTCTGTTGCAAACCTTTTCAGAAAGTATATTCAACTTACAGTGTCTCTCAGATCATGGGACATAGTATAACTGTGTGCTACACCTTGTGTCGTATGCTAAGCGGGTATTTCGTTAACTTTTGCAAATACTCAACTGTAATTATAATTTTGTTCCACTGTAAAATTTCACTCACAGATTGTGATAAATATGATATTAACTAGCATTTTTGACTTTTCTCTGTAATTTTTAGAAAATGAGCAAGTATTGCCCTTGTTTTACAGGTTGACAGTCAGGACAGAAAAGCTAAGTCACTTAACATATAAGAGTTTAGGCAACTAGAAACTAAATTAAAGCATTCAATCCATGAGGGCAACAGAATCATAGTCGCTGAGGCTGGTGGGCAATTCTATCAGAGTCAGGTACAACAGGTTGCTCAAGGCTGTGTCCAGTTGGTTTGAATATCTCCAGGGACAGAGACTACCATCCTCTCTGATCAACCTGTTCTTGTGTTTTATCATCCTCACTGCAATTTTTTTTTTCCTAATGGTTAAATGAAATATCTTATTTTGATCTGTATCCGCTGCCTCTTCCCCCTTCACTGGATATTACTGGGAATAGCCTAAAGTTTCTTTATTCTCTTCTGTTGCATATTTCTGCACATTTACAACATCCTTCTGAGCCTTCTCTTCTGCAGGTGGAACAGTTCCATATCTCTCAGTCTCTGTTTCTGTGAAAGATGCTCCATTCCCTTAATTGCATTTGTGGCCTACCATTGGACTCACTCCAGGATGTTCAGTGTAGCCTAGATCCAAACCCAGCATCTGCATGTGCATCACCAGTGCTGAGCAGAGAGAAAGAATATCATCACTTGACCTACTGGCAATACTCTTCCTAATGCAACCCAGGATACTACTGGGATTTTTTTCAAAAGGGCACACTTCTTGTGCATGGTCAACTCATAGTCTACTCAGACCTGTGGTACATTTTCTGACAAGCTGCTCTCCAGCTGTTCAGCCCCCTGTGCATAGGCCCCCTGTGCGGTGCACTCATGTATGTCCAGTTTTTACATAGACCTATTCAAGCACCTGAGTCTTCCTCATAGGGTACTCTAAGTGTGTATCCATGCCTAGGCTGCAGCTGGCTTGACACGTCTGAGGACTTTGCTTTCCAGGTCATGTCTGAGCCTGTTCAGAGGTTCTTTGATAAGTTACGCTGTGCCTACAACTCTGAAGGGATCCAGTGCTGTGATAGTGTTTATATCATGCACCTGAATGTATACTGCTGCCAGTGAATCAACCCAGAAGAGAGTGGCTATGGTAATTTTCATTCTTAAGCACAGCTGGCAGGCCAGGTAACATTCTGTTTTCTAATTTTTGTTTGCAACAGAACTTGGTCAGCAAACAAGGAACCGGGCTCCTTGGTTTTTAGCAGTTTCAGGAAATTCAAAATCGCAGCTTACAGAGAAGCCAAGTTCAAATTAACTCATTTTATTTTCAGGCCAGTGCATACATGCTGTTGAACAGCCCTGGCATGATAGTACTTTTAGAGCTCAGCTAGGCTGTTTGTAGGCCTGCAGCAACAAGCTGCTTTTCCAGAGGTGCTCAGATACCATGGCAACTGTCATTTTATAAACAGTCAGATAGAAACCCAAACCCTGAGCCATCACATTGCCCAGGGCTACTGAGGCTTTGCTAGCTCCAGTAAACATTAGGGTTGCACTAGGCCTGATATGACCAACTGCAACTCCAGTGACTTCAAAGGAATTTGTCACTGTAACTGAGGTTACTATTTCAGTGACAATGAAATAATTTCCATCAAGCACACATTACTTAACAAGTAAAACCTATTTGTCATAGCTATGATCAGTGAACCGAAGACAGGAAATCAATCCAATTTTACTCTTTTATTACGACCTGATGGTTGGAAATGGCTACACTATAGGTAAATCCCTATAAAGAGCTTCCATTAGAAACAGAAGATCCTGTCCGAGGAAGCAGGACCAGGCTATGTTAGAAAAATTAATTTCAAGCAATTTACATCCATTCATTGCAAAAGCAATTTGTTTTGCAGTCACTCCATGGAGAGAGAGAAGCATTTGTCTTTGTTTTGAAAATATTACATATGATAACAGTGGAAAGCAAGAGGACTGCCAAAGGCAGACTGAAAAGACTTGTGTGTTTGCCAGAGTTAGGATTATCTGCCCTGGGGTAGTTACTGATCTGAAGCATTTGTACTAGGTCTGACTGGGGTGGAGGTAATTTTCACTGTAACAGCTCCCATGGTGCTGATAACAGACCAGCATTTCAGGTACTGCTGAACAGTGTTTGCACAGCATCAAAGCCTTCTCTGCTCACTCTTGCCCCTAGTGAATAGATTGGAGTGTGTGAGAGGCTGGGAGGGGACACAACCAGGCAGGTGACTCAAACTGACCAAAGAGATTTCCATGCATTATATTGTCATGTTCAGCAATAAAACAGAGGAAAGGATGAAGTTAGGTAGGTTAGCTGTCTTTTGCTTAGGAACTGGTAGGGCACCAGTCTAGCATGGGAGGTCGTTAGTAATTGTCTTTGTATCACTTGCTTTGTTTTGTTTCTGGATTTCTTCTTCCTCTTCTCCATTGCCTGTTAAACCGTTTTTTACCTTGACCCATGAATTATCTTGGATTTGCTCTTTCTTTTTATCTTTCCCCATAAAACTAGTTTAGTGGTGGGGAAGCGAGCAAGTGTCTGTGTGGTGCTTAGCTGCCTACTGGGGTTAACTCACAATACTGTTTTAGAGTAACTCATTTGAATACCAGTTTTCAGGACAGCTCTTAGGTGTATGTTTAAAACCCATGAACTAAGGGAATTGAAGCTTTTTGTGGAATAAAGTTTTATACTATAAAGTCCATGGAAGCCGGGAGCATTGAACAGGCAGAGAAATTCCTTGTTTTCTGAAGACCATAGTGTGGAGTGAGGAAGGACCACTGAATCACTCCATTCCTTGCTTTCTCTTCTTGGTCAATGGTGGTGAGTGATGAGACAGCCTTTAAACTGCAACCATCTTAACAAGGCATCTACCAAGAAAGATGAGGACTGCTAATAGCACTTTGCTTGCTTGTTTCAAACCATTGTGTTCCTTCCAACCTAGAAGTTTTACTGCCCATTTTTGGATTTCATGTTTTGTGGAAGAGGTGCGTTCCTTTCTCCTGAAAGAAAGTTGGAAGTGTGAGCAAAACTGTAAACCCGCTATTTTGAATATCAAATACTAAAAATATTTGCTCAGCTTAACCAGGGAAAAATAATTCTCAGAGGAAGACACTATACCCATAAAAATCTGGTTAAGGAAGTAGAAAATGGTTATTTATATGATATTCACAGCCCAAGGAACTGATTCTCCAATAAGAAGCTGTTCTAGTGTTCTTTCCTTGCAGCCAATGCAGCTCTGCTTTGCGTGATCTGACTGCAGGCCCCATACTTCCTAAGGATCGAATATAGGGAGCACAGATACAATGGTAAACATATTCAATGAGGTTTGGCTGAGATGTAGGGACAGAATTAATTTTCTTCCAGGTAATTCTGTGTTTTGGATTTGTGACTTAAACAGTGGTGATGACACATCAGAGTTCTGATGGCACTGTTACTGAGCACAGTTTGTACAACATTGGGGTTTTCTCTTTTCCCAACTCTCCCTCACCAAGAAGTAGGTTGGGGGAGCATGAGATGTTGGGAGAGCATATAACCATGCAAGCTTACCCAAACTGACAAAAGGAATATCCCATGCCATAGAATGTCATGGATGGGAAGGGCTTGGGTTTTTTTGAAGGTAGACATTGCTTGGAGACTAACTGGGTATCAGTATCAGTGTGCTTGTGGGAGGGGCTTCTTTGCATCACTTGCTTTTGTTTTATTCTTGTTTTATTCTTGTTTTCTCTCTCAGTCATTCCCTTTTTAAAATATTTTTATATCAAACCCTGAATTTTCTTGCTTTTGTTCTTCCTATTCTCTCCCAGTTTGACCCTGGGGAAGTGATGAAGTGATTGTGTGGGGCTGACATGCTGACCAGAGTTAATGCAGAACACTTCCTGCCTAAAGTACTAGTCATCTGTGAAACCTGCCAGGCAGAGCTAACATGAGCTGATTTTCACTTACATGCATAAAGTTACTAATGGCAAAATTGTTTATTGGGAAGCCCCCAAAACAGAAAAGACTCATTGATGCTTGTGTGAGGGAAAATGGCAGAGAGGAGTCCTATAATATTCAGTCAAAATAGTTTTTTGACAACTGGCAAGTCATGGTTTGTGTATCTAGAGAACTGCTTTTATACAGATGCTTCCAGATCCAGTTTGCATATAGCCATCAGTACTGGTTTCACTCGTTCTTCCAAGAAAAGAGACTAATTTGAAAGCTTGTCTATTGAACTGTGACTAGTATATAATGACAATATTTTTTATCAACTGCACATCTAAAGGACTCTTATCTTAAAAGGCACCAAGACACATACATTGTTAAAAGCATTTTGTTTTTTCTACCCCCTGGACAGAAGAACCATGTATCAATAACAACAGACAAAACTAACTTGGCTTTAAGTAAAAGATTTTCATTATAATTTAATAGAAAAATTGAATGCTGAACTTGAGCAAATACTGGACTTTATCTGTATATTTTCAGTTCTGTAGAGAAGCCAGTAGTATCTACATTGCAATACTGACATAGTATAGCACTGTATAATAAGTATTTCCCAGTAACCTGTAAGATTAGTGTTACATGGCCACTAATACCTTACTTTGGGTGCACTATCATAGAAAATACAAAAATGTAAATATTTCCTACTTGGGAAAGTTGTGATACCACCTAACCTTTTTCTACTTGATTTGATGTGCTCTACCCAATATTTTGTCAAGCTGGCATTTGAATGCAGGTAACATTGGCATATATATGTCAGTAAATAAACATTTCAATAGTATCAAGAAGAAATAGAATATGAATAGTTTACCAAAGACTACAGATATTAAGCATGGGAAATATCTCTTTGGAGCAGCAGACACAGATACATTAATATCAGTGATTATTTTCATATGGTGAATTAGGGTTACCTGGACACTTATCAGACAGTATTAGACATAATCTTGGGACTGTTAAATAACATATAAATGTTGTTATAGCATACATCAGAAATACAGCATGAGTTTTTGATTGAATTCAAGATCAGAATATGCAAAAGCAATCAGAGCCAAGCCGGATGTTGTTCAGCAGATCCTGCTCTGGTTTTAATCACAGGTTCAGAATTGAACTTGGTTCCAAACTTGTAGGAAAAATTAGAGTTTTCTGTCTTGATTGATGAAGACAAAAATGATCCATGGCCTCTAACCTGAAAGATGCGTCTCCTTATGTGCCTTCCTGTGTCAGAGGAGCTCGACTTACAAACTTAGGTTCAACCTATTCCAGTTCATAAGATGTGGAGATTTTGACTAAGGCTTTTCAACTGTGGTTTTATTTCCCTGTCACAGTGGCCTGTAAGTCTGTAAAGTCATATCTTCCTGATGATTTGTTTTTGCTTTCTGTCCCCTCCCATATAGTTGTGACATATGATGCTTTTACCAGTCACTCTTGATAAAACAGCTTGAGCTAGAAATCACAGCTGATATAAAAACTCATAAGAGCAGCTTCAAATCCTCTCTGTTAAAAGCAAATCTGTTTTCTTCTGATGAAGGCATACGTGCTTACAGAAGTGATGGATGTGGCACTGTGAAAAGACATAAGCATGTGTTTAACTGAAATCATGTGCTTAAATCCCCAAGTACTCTGAGACTTAAAGCATGAGCTCATTTGAGCTTATGATTCTATCACTAATTCTAACAACTGTGAAGAAAGCTGCTAAACTGATGATGCAATAGGAGCTGAGATGGCAATAACTAGAAGGGTATCATCTTAAAAAATGGGTATTTTCCCTCTTGTTGTGCTTCTAAATGCCAGAAGAGAACATGCCTTTCCAGGCTATTTATTTATTTGTTTGTTTGTTTGTTTGTTTATTGTTAGGATTCGTGAAAGAGATGTGGACAATCACAATGGAAATACTTTTGATGTTTTTTTGGTACTTTAGTAGATGTTTATGAACAACGTTATCTTGTTGGCAGGTCTGGTATGGGAGTCCAGTGAAGGAATTTGAATCACCAGAAAAGGGATCAATGTCTGTCAGATTTCTTTAGGGCTTCCAAGCAATGTTGTGTGCTTGTGACCATTGTACCACCATGAAGAAGGTGCTTCCTCCTCCCTTCATGGGTAGCACTACTGAAAAATAAAATACACTTGTTCTCATCATTGCTCCAGGTGTAACTGATAACCAGCTTCAGGCATTGTGAATGGTTGTGACTGAAAAGCATGTAGTGTCATGGAGCTTGAGCTAAATTACATCTGTGCTATGAATTAAGCATAGACTTCATTATGCGTTTTGTGAGGCATGCTCAGCAAATGCATTTCTTTTGTAAGACAGTATGAAGATACTGTATTAGACTGACCTCCATAATACTTGAAGGGAAAAAATGTGAGCTGCACTATGAATTAGCTTAGGTGAGCTGTTTCCTTTACATGATCTGGAAGGACTGAACATGTTTATACCACAAACCAGACCACACAAGGCTGTACAACGCTTTAATCTTTCAGAAAATGGTGTGAGTGTTTTGGAGTCTTGAGTTTTTGCCAGACTGAAAAACAGCATTACTCCTGGAAACAGACTGTGTGCTGCAAGTCAGCCTGCTCACGTCTGCTGTCCAGCCTGTGTGTCTCCTTCCGGTGTGGGCAAAGCCCATTCTCTCTGTCTGCACACACTCCTACCATTCTCTGCGTTTGAATGTTATCTGACCACTGCCTTGTGATTTTTGTTTTAATTGCTGCTTCTTCCTCCTTTATCATTATTGAATCATACACTGAGAAATGTCTATAGGATTGGAAATCACAGTATGCAAAATAAGACACTTTTTATTTTGCATTGTAATAATATAAATATTTTCTGATGGTATCCTTTCTATTACATATTACATATGTTGCTTTGTCATTACAGTGTACTCCTTGTATTTCAAAATGTCATTTGCTGTATCAGGCATGACTCTGACAGTATGACAAGTGCCTTTGTCACAATTTCTTCTTTATTTACACAACTCACTGGGTGACATATTCTGTTGAATTAACTCTGCAATGGTAGATTTTCTATCATCACACTTATGCTTGAGAATGTACTGTGCTTCTGCTTTGAGTATTACAGCAATTCATGAAAGGACTGGATTAACTTTATCATATTCACACTGAGGAAGGAAAATACATGCATGCTGATTACTATTACCAATAGTTAGAGTGATGCATTGTTTGTTGTTTCATGGATTATCCCCAAAATACAAATTACAGTACACATAACAAATGAAAGCTTAAATTGTCCAAAGATAACAGCCTAGGTAGCACTGCATTCACCAACAAAGAACTGATGAAACATTAATACATATTTTAAATATTGGGATGAACCTTTTTTCCTCATTTGGGGAATCTATGATAAGCTTTCTTCATATTTCCATTCTGGCTTAATTTTCTGCAACCTAGGTTGGCTCTGGCATCATTATATTTCAGTTTCTTTCTACTGTTGTGTCCATGGCCTTACTAATCCATCATTTTATTTGGCCTGACATTTCAGATATCTGATATAAGCTGTGATATTTTTCTAGTCTATCACAATAAATGGGTTTGGAAGAGTCATTCAGAATGCTTTGGCAATGGCTCTGTCCACCTCTTGAAGAGCAACCTCATGGAATTACCTGCTCTCTGATGTAGTTGTTCCCTTCATTCTCCCCTCCATCAAGAGTTGTTGCAGAAGTTTAGAAAAGGACGTTACATACACACACACACAGAGCACTCCTCAGGTGCTGGACAAAGAACGCTTTCCTCCCTTCAGATAAAATGTAATAAACCTGTGGCAACTCCTGTTAAAGAAGGTGAGTTACTAAACCGAACTATTCAATAGCATACATCTAAAAAGATTTTGTCTTAGTCATGGAGGTATCATAGAACTAATGAAATTGATTGAAATTATCCAGCCTGTATAGGACTTGCAGATGGAAATGGTAAATCCTATAGGCTGTCATTAAGCTGAGTACCATAGAATAAGAGAAAAAACCAATTATTTTATTACTGAAATGTGTGTATATAAATGTCATTTTTTGCGGGTTGAACCAAGAGTTATGCTTGTATTGATTGCAGGCTGTGATTCAAGACTAGAAGGCCAACATAGAACTAGCCTGTAACTTCTCATTAAAGAGAGATTAAAATTCACTGGCCCTAAATTATTTGATACAAATTTTATTATATTAAAAAATAAAGACCCAGGTAATAGCTACTCCACCTTTCTGCAGAGCAAGCAGATTCTTACAAATCTTTCACACAGGAGTAGTCTGAAATCAGTTGTATAATGTGATCTTTGCTGCCAAGATCCTCTATGAAGCCTGTTAATGCCTACTCTGGTCAAAGAAAAATATCATAAGTCATTGGAGAAAAATAAAATACATGGAAATAGTGTGACTAACATATAATGATTTTGCCAGACTTGGGAAAAACACAAGTAACAATACTCAATGAATGCTCTAAGCTTATGCCAAGCACTAATGGATGGACATGAGCTTGCCTATGAAGACGGAAGCTGAAATAACCATTACAAATACAACCGAAACCATGAAAATGGAACTGGAGGTCTAGAGCAGACTACATCTTAAGAATAGGGTATCCCGAATGAACAATGCAGCCATAAATAAACTAACAACATTTGGGAAATTCAGATTAGACAGGAAAATAAAATGTACAGTGATGACATTTTCATGGTCTCACATTTTATGGACTTCCAACACTATTTTTTTTGATTTATACATTTGTGTTTTTGTGGGTTTTTTAATGCAAAAGTATGAAATCTGGTGATCTTCTGCTCATTCAAAAGTTGTCTTGTTTATTCATTCATTCCTGACAAAGATAAGAGCTTCCATTCTACTTTATTAGGAAGTCATTCAAGGCAGATACTCCTCTAATGAATGAAACATGAAATTACTAGTCATTATTTCCTTTCTCTTAGTCTACCATTGCCTTATACAAAGTATAGGGAGTACATAAAAAAAAAAAATAGATAGTGATACTAATGTTCTGCTGTAGCAAAGAGACAAAGCAGAGAAGAAGAGGCTGTTTAGACAATTCGCATTACAATTCTAATAATATGTCAGAATAAAGGAGGTATGTCTGTTAGTAGTGGACAATTAGACTAAACAGCATGAGATTTTTCCTTTCTAGCTAGGATCTATACTGTGGGATTTTAATATTGAAGATTTACTGCTTTTGTAACATTCAAGTTTTAAGAAATAAACTCTCCTAATAAATCAGATATGTATGTTCAAATGCTACATCAGGGAAGTTGATTTACGTATGAATAGAAGGCCAGCTTACATATCTGAAATAAACCACAAGAAATCCAGGCTGCTGCAGTCAAGTAGAGGCGATGCATGTCAAGGCAGGATAAAAAAGCCAAGGATTAACTTGCACAGTTAATTTCCCTTCTTCTCCCCATGTTTGCTCATAATATGCTACAAATAAAATCTTAGGGAAAGAGCACAAATGCAATTTTGAAAAGCAAAGAAAGAGTTTCAGAGGTCACAGGTAAAGTTGTCATTGAAAGCAAAGAAATAGGCAGTTGAGGACATTACAGCATTCATGGTGGCTGAATTATAATAAACTCTTAAAAGCCTTTGCACCCCTCTAAAAGAGATGCAAAAGTCAGTGTCACAGGAATTGGAGATACACATTCTTAAAAACGTTAACCAGACTAATGTCTGGATTCCCTAAAACATTAGACTGACACCACTCCTCAGGACTGCCTGGTCAACGGCCATGCTTGCACTTGGAGAATTCTTTTATTTATGAGGATAACAAGAATATTGAAAAGCTAAATGTGTATGAGCTAAAGATCTCTCTCTCTCTCTCTCTCTCTCTCTCTCTCTCTCTCTCTCTCTCTCTCTCTC
>JAWWLV010000100.1:45995895-46007817 GCA_035041135.1 Platyrinchus mystaceus
GAGGCGTTACCAAAACTTTTGATTGGGATTTTTGCTCCGGAAATCCACCTGGCAAAACCATCCTCAGCCCCTGGGGGTGGCTGACTGGCAAACCCATGACAACTGTCAGGATGTAAGTCTGAATGCTAGATGAAAAGAGCTGTTGGGAAGGGATCGGTCTGCCAACAGCCAGAGATCAGTGTTGGGGTATAAATGGCAAAAATGCAATCAATCCACCATAACCTAAATCCTTCAAATGTACAGGCAAAATGCCAAGATGGGTCCCCCAAAGTGCCAGAGCACAGGTTGTAGTGGCTATTACCAAGCTAAACAGCACACTGAGGGGCTCCAGTCTTGCAGACCAACCAGCCTACACAGTGCAAGTGCCACGTGTCTACTACAAAGACTCTCGAAGAGTGTCACTAAATTCCCAAAAGATCATGGGTCATGTGAAATGGACACGGTGGTAAGCTAACTCATAACTGTCACCATGTTACCTAGATAATGCCTGCACAGATGCCCGTCAGACCTAGGTGCAGTCAATCTAGCTGAGTGCCTGCTTTGGAGCTCAGCATCAATGCCAGCTTTTGGTACTTGGAGTGAGCTTGTCATGAATCCTAGTGCCTATGGCCTTGAGGGAGAACCTGAAGTTTAATTTTCTGTGATATCATCCTGCCTAGCCTTGCTCTACCCTGTCTGTCAGTTTGCTCTCTGCTCTTGGTGATTGATCTGCTCTGATCATCAGCACATTTGGGGTATAAAGGAACTGTACTCCAGAAGTCTGCTTTCTGCACTGTCGGTCCTTTAGCGACAGTTTTGTTATCTGACTGGGCTAACAGGGCAAGCCAGAGCAAGCAAGGAGCATGACAGAGGATGACGAGTGGCACTGCACAGGAAAGGAGTGTCCTGGTCCCAGCCACTTCCCAGACCTCACAGTGCTCTCCATCAGGCTCTGCGCCAGCATCTCTGGGATTGATGTCTCCCCACTCTGATGAGGCAGAGGAAGGGTATTCATTCAGTGAGGGTAGACCTGCATGTCGAGACACCAAAGTAATTTAAAAGATGTCTTTAAAGGAGAGACAATACACTGGATGCTGTTGATAGCCAAACCCGAGCAGGATCTTTCACTCAGGGATTGATGTGAAAACATGCTAGAGGTTTTGAGCAGATGGCCTTCTCCTTTTTAGATATGGATGCAATTTGGAATTTTTATAAATTTCATGAAAGGAAAAACAGGGCAACACAAAACTATTTTTTACTACTTGGCAGCTGGAAGTAAATTTATCAGCTTTAGTGTGGTCCCTTCTGAACAACAGTGTTCCACAAAGAGAAAACGCAAACAAGAAATCCAGTATAGCATGGCATGCTTGCAGTTATCTCTGTCTTGTCTTCTGCACCTGGAAGAACAAACTTTTTAGTACAAGGCAGATTCAGTCTTCATGCTGTCTCACTCCTGGGAATTAGCTGAAGAAAAACTGTAAAATATGATGAATTATTTATTAATAATTGGGATTTTATGTGTGTGTGTGTGTGTGTGTGTATGGACAGCTGTAGCTCAGTGGGACTGACAAACTAGGGCAGACTGCAGTGAGAACAAAAGTGAGTACTCTACTGGCTAAGCCACCAATTTTTTTTTCTCTTTCTCTCCCTTTTCATTCTTCCATATACTCCCTATATAGCATTTCCACCCATGTCCATCTGCTCAAATATAAATTAAACCACCTACTCCCCCTCTGCCCATCTACAGAAGAATTTGTTCCATTGCAGTGGGAAGTTGCAATGTCTATTATATCTCTAAGATGAACCCCAAAGCAAGCATTTTATCCTTTCCCAGGTAATCATCATAAGGCAGAAAATCAAATCTCCAAAACTGAAAAGCATGCTGTAGAGAGCTTCAGGGAACTTCATGCCAGTTTTTACTTTAATGTATGCTATGTTTAAAAAAAAAGCTGGGAAGGGGATGGGGTAGGGAGAGGGAAAAGCCACACTGAATGACTTCCAGGAGATTTCTTCTCTATTACTTAACTCTTTAGGTAGTAGAAGGAAGGAAATAATCTCTCTTTGCTTCCTGGACTGAGAGTGAAAGTATTCTGAAGAGACATGGTAAGAATCTCATTTAGCACCATGGGTGGTTTCACATTCCCACTTGGATCTTAATAAAGTAAACATCACCTAAAGGTTTGCAGTGAGGCTATGATGATTTTTAAAACATTGGTAGGATCAGCTGATAAATGCTTTGTTTCCTGAGATGATTTAGGAAAGTAAGAGCTTTATCTCAGACTAGTGAACTTTATCAGCTGGCCCAGAAGTAAGGAAGGAGCTGGGATTTATTGTGTGTGTTTATCCAGGCGCTGAGTGTTAGTTTCTGAAATGACTACTGCTGTTTATTTCCTAGGAGAGCAGAGTTTCACTCCTAAGGGTCAAGGGCAGTTGGATATATTAATATCTTTCTATCCCTCTCTTCTCTGTTTAGTAAGACATTTAAGCACACACTGTACTGTGCTCAAGAAGCAGAGCCCTGTATTTCTCTTCTGGTGGTAATTGAATCCTCCCTACCTGCTTTCGTCATTTGGCTGCATCCTCAAAATAAGAGCTCCTTTTCTTTCACAACTTTCCTAAACCAACTCTGTCTCTCCCAGCTCCTCTCTGCCACCTCCTATTTGCACTTAAAACTACAGGCACTGTCATCTGTGCCTGCCATCTGCTTCCAGAATATTACGAAGCTGTAATCACAGGACATTTTGAAATTTATTCATACAAATCAAAGACATTCAGTTGCTGTCAGGGGTGGATTTAGAGCTTAGAAAGGCATAGGATTCCTGGCAGAGGCTTTCAGAAACAGCAGCTGGCAGAGGGAGTCTGCAAGAAGTTTCCCTGCCCAGTTTGGCCACCCCACCTGGCTCCTGACCTCCAACATTTCTGCATTCTCAGGGCTGGCTTCAGCTGAGATAAGCTAACTATGCCAGATTATTTGCAGTTTAGTGGTAAATTTGAATCTGGGTGAGGGTTAAGACAAAGTAATTTTTCACTTTTGACCCCATTTATGCCTAATCTGGAGAAATGTATAACCACAACAGTAATTTCTGTCTTTCTCCTTTGACAAATAGTCTGTGCTCAGTATATTTTTTCTATTCATGTTGTTTGAGGTAGGAGCTGCTTTATTAAGTCCAAGAAGTCCCTACAATAGTGGCCTAATGCCTAACCAGGGCCTCTAGGTGCTACTCTAAGTAATGGTAGCAGTAATATTGGATGGTGAGTTAACTGTATCTTCCCACTTGGATAGCAGATGTTAAGGTTACTCCTGCACTGCTCTGTTTATACTCTCAGTTTCTGGATTAACAAAAGAAGTTGTGATAAGCTATGTTTGCATTATAAGGTGGTGTGGACTGCTTCTACTGCTCTAAGAGAGGTCCTACAGCGTGAAACAGCTGATGCCAAGGACCCACATACACAATATGCAGATTTCGGGGTTGTGGGGTTTTTGCTTTGGACTCTGATCCCCTAGGTTGATTTGGGGCAGGAGTGCATTAGGTGAACTTTCAGTGTGCAACTTCTAATTTGTCTTCATCCAAGGGAAGACTGATCCATTCTCTGTGATACAAACCAAGGTGAGGGTGATGGAGAACCGCACACTTCCTATAGAACTGAAGGGCTGATGTTTGCAGTGTGCTCCACTGACTTAGAAACTATTTCAAATCAGTTTAAAAATTTTTACTTTTTCACATTTCAGTACACTTTGATGTGCCTTTTAAACTGTCTCTGCGAGGTCTCCCAGTTTCCAAAAGCTCCTTCACAGTGTTCAGTGTGTTTATAGATGTCCCTAGATGTAATCATCATTATGTGGGAAAGACAACAGAAATTTAAAAACAGCTGTTACATATTTCTGCAAAAATGAACCCATCTCTTGGTGAATTTGTTTTCCCCAAGACCTGTCGAGAGCTGAAGATCCAGCCTGAATGTAATGTGCCTGTGGCCTTAGTGAGCCAAATGCATACTGCCTGTGCTGCCCACAGCAGCAAAGCTGTTGTAGGCTCAGCGAGTAGCTGGATGCAGGCCAACTCAGGGTCCTAGAGGCTGCAGACACAAGCCAAAGAGTTGTGGTCAGATGTTTGGCAGCTCTTAGACCACAGAAACCAAATGAATAGAAAGGCTCCATTTGGCTCTGTTGTCGCTACTGAGTTGATGTGTGGGAATATAGAACTGTGACCTACTGATTTGCAATGGCAGCAAAGCAGCTGGAGGACTGCAAAAGCAGGATGCTTTAATCCCAGAGGTTTTGTGTTTTTTTTTAATTTACAGGGAAATCTTCAAAACACACACAAAGGAGCTAAATGTGACACACAGTGAAAAAAGGAACAGTGTTTTCAAGGGATCAGAATCAGGACCAATTGCTTCCCTATAATTGTCTACCTATGCGCTGGCTGGTACCATAGCACTTGCTAGAATCCCCTCATGGGTGGGAAATGTGGTGAAGGCATACTTAATTTGAATTTAAAGTTCCTGACAAGGACATCTTGAGAGGGAAGGTTAGTCTTCTGGTGCACTGGCTTCACAAGGAATGACTGGTACCATGTCTGTGGGGGCTGACAATGACGAAGGCTGACAATGATGCGGATGAAAGGGCAGCTGTGAAAAGGATCAGTGAAAGCAACAATATGAGAGGGAAATACCAGAGACAGGGGCCATGGTATATTACCAGTGTAATATGAAAATGATGAAATCCCTGGATCTTTGTCCCACAGTGGCAGTTTTTCATCTTTCAGTTTGTGTAGAGTGGCAACAGATATCTAGAAATCAAGAAGGAAATGGTGGTTGTGAGCAAGCAGGTAGGAAGGCACTGAGTCCTTGAGTCCTGCACCCTCATGTGGGGAGGCTGTTGGGGATGTACAGTGCTGAGGCAGGCAGTGGTACCTACCAAAAACTCGTTTCAGTGCTAGTGAGTGATTTAGATTCCAGGCAAGCACAGGTTTCTTTGTAATTATTTTTCAAATAATCTCACAAAAGGACTGTATAATTTAAATGAACAGCAGATTACTTCTGGTGCAGGTCAAAAAGGTACAAGCACTTCTGCTACATCCAAGATGCACCAAAACCACTGAAACTTATGGGACAAGTTGAAGCAACCTTCAGCTCCTTGCTCCATCCCACAGCTCCTGTATAAACATGCTGATGTGTCTGTCTTGGGATGGGATGACAAGCCCAGTTACCTATTATGCTGCTTTCACCACAAGAAGCAGAAAAATCCTAGTAACTCAGACAAGAAGCCTCATCATGTTCACTGTGGAGCTTGCAAGTCCTTGTTCTGGGCCATAACAAGTAGATGTGACAAGAGGGGTTGGAGCTAAAGTCCTGGTGCTGCAGCTGTACCCCTGTGCCTGCATTATCACTGCTTTGACACGTACATGGAACCCACCATCTGATAGTGTATTGTGGTGGTCAGCAAGGACAGGGTTCACAGCTGGTTTGATTACAATACAGGACACTGGAAAGGAACTGATTTTTGGGAAGCAGAAATTCAAGGTGGGGCAAAACCATTTTCTTCTTGCCTAAACTAGCCATACATAAACTTGTCTAGATTTGAATATGGGTGGGGTGTTTTTTAGAAAGTATTCAGCAACACAATTTGGCAACAGCTTGGCTCCTGACTAGTCAGGTCTTCACACCTTTAAATTGTGTTCATTGTACATGCTTAGCTACAAACTCTATAAGGTAAAAAACCAACAATATATTAGTGTATTAGGGTATATTAGGCCAGTATCTTGTAAACTCTGAATCTCATCCTGTTTCACACAGCTTTGGCCGTTGTTAGTCTTATCTCATGCCTGTCTTTGAAATTAAAATGTTTGCTCATGTAATTATTGCTATGTAATAAGAAATATTATAGAAATTATTTTTATGTCCAGCCTGCAGCAAAACAGGTACAAATTTATGGATCATGCATAAGTTATAGAAAAATTTGACTTTGGTAGTAAACTCTGCGGATTTAAAAAAAGTTGTTTCTTCATATCCAGCCCAGTATTCCTAGTGAGACTGAAAGCAGGATTGATTTCTGACTGCTCTGATTAAGTGCTCCGAGGACAGTCCTTAAGAGGCATGTATTTGGGGGAACTCAACATCTAGTTTCCTAAGTTCCTAGATCTGATTAAGTGTGCATTAGCAAAATTAAGATGGCCCAGTCTCACAAGTGCTGGTGTGAAAGCGCAGAATGAAACAGCATGTGAAGTCATAAAATAGCAAATGGCAACATTAATTTGGAAGCAAATAAAAGGCAGCAATTTTTATTTGAATTTTCTGTGTTTTAAAGTCACAGAGGGGCAAATAACATGGCTATACAAATAATGGGGTTTTTCAAGGTGCTTCTTATTAGGGGATTCTGATTGAGGCTTACTGTTTGTTCTCTATATCCAAATGATAAATATTTTGCCTTTTACAAAATAATTATTTTATAACCTGAGGACTTATACCTGAAGCTACACTTGTGCTTCAGCACGCTCTTCTGATGTTAGGAAGCACTCATGAATCAAAATCTAAACTGCAATTTCATGTCCTTTTAGAAGACTCTCTAACAGAAGCATGGCAAGTCATTGAGGTAGTTGGCAGAGCAAAGCCTGTCAGTACACTTACACTGCAGGCATGTAACCTATTTTCCCTTCCTCCATCTGCTGCATCAATTTAGGGTTGGGTAGACATTAGGCAAAACAATAGCTGCTATCATCTCATAAGTATGTATAATTTCCCTTTAGCTTGAAGCCTCTTCTATTTCATCCTATTGTATCAAGATTTTGACATCACACACTTAAGTACATTACTGCACCTGAGGGAAAGGGAGCTAAAACATAGTGGGAGCCATGGTTTTGCCAGGAACATGGTTGACCATGAGAAGACCATAAACAGATGGTCCATTAAATGCTTGTCCTTTACGAGGGTGGGGATATCATTCACACACTAAAAACCATGGCCTTGGGCCACCCTCACAGCTAGGAAACCTGCACAGCAGAAGAGTGCTGCACATTTTCCAAGGTCAGACATGGAGGATTTCTCAGAGTGTGCAAACACTCAGCCTGGAGGACCCTGCAGGACTAGCTCCCCTTCCTCTCTGTAGGTAGAGCAGAGCAGTGGAGCAGGGTGTTGAAGCGTCACTGGGGCCAGGCTTGATTCAGTGGAGGCTGCAGGGAACAGCAGAGCTTCGTGGAAGCCGTGCTGCACCAGGTCAGTGAAGCATTGCTGAAGTTACACCCAAAGTTACTGCCTCTGTGCTCTGAGTGTAAGGCACAACCACAAAATGTTTCAGTGCAAGAGGTGCCTAATGCCCATGAGCATTTCTTCCGGGAAATAATCCTCTGAGATCACTGCGGGTTTTGAGTGTCACTACCATCCTTTTCTCCCCAATGCACAGCTGATGCACTCAATGTAGCTACTTGATGAGAAAAGATTGATAGTCAAAGTGAAAACACTCCAATAATGGGGATGGGAGATGAGAGAGTAAGTGGCAACAGCCGAGAAAGTTTAAGGCTTTTTCTGAGCCAGAGAGTTTCCCTTATTTTAGAAAATCAGAACATGGAACAAACAAGGACAAATTGAAAGAAAGTATCCTCGTGTGTCTTGTTTTTTGTTTTCTCTTAGGCTCAGACTTGTACTATATTGGAGCCAAAACTCCTATTGGAGGCATCTGTTTTGAGTCTGTAGGGTTATTTGTTTGGTGGGGTTTTTTTAGTCTCATTTTTCTCCCTTTTAATTTTGCTTCTTTCTCCCCTCTAACTTTATTTTAGTAATATTTCCTCAGCTTTTGTCTGCTCTGTTCCTCTTTTATCTTTTCCTCTCCTATCTCTTCAGGCATCTTCAGCTGCACTTGTCTGCTCAGTGCATTATCTTGCAGAGTTAGTAGATCCTTCAGATGACCAGTGCTCAAGCTTTAGAAAGATCTATTCTTTCTTTTTGTTTTCTCTCTTTTTTTTTCCCCACAACTTTAACTATCTGCAAAACTAACCGGGGAGTGGGAGAAAGGCACTCCTTCCTTCCAAGGACACAATGCCACCTTACTTGGAGGTGGTTTTCCCTGACTTCTGCAGCTAATGGAATAATTTCCCTTCTTAGACAAGATGAATCTCTGGCTCCCAGTGAATGAGGCATCTGTGTGAGGGTTATTGGCAACCAGACATTTTATCATGCTCTCTGTCAAATAATGGGTTTAATTTTCATGTTCATTAAGGTTTTCCACACCTGGGAAAGTGCTGCTTATAGGACTCTCTAGTCTCCCTAGCTGGTGTGAAAGGGGTTTTGGCACAAGTGAGAATAAAGATCGATACTGCCATTACCTGCTGTTAAAAATGACTTTTTACTTACTTTTCTTTGTGATACTGGTGCTGTCAGTGATATGAGAGAAGGAAGTTCTTGCCAATAGAAACAACACACAGTAACTTGGAGGATTTCAAACTTACTCACATTTTTGCCTATTAGGTAGTGCATAATGCCCATTAGGTAATACAGCTGGAGGCCAGTTTTAGTCTCGAAAGCATAAAAAAAAAATCTTCCTTTTTTAAAGATGCTGGGGCATTCATCCACTTTAGAATTAATTTTTATTTGTACAGCACAGATGGCCCAACCACACCATCTTCACATGGAATTAACCCAAATACCTCAGTTACAAGAATTACTTTTTCATGTGCACTCATTTTCTTCTCCTTAGATATGTTCATTTGTAGGATGTTTATGAGAAGAACTTTTGCGTTGCCTGAGCTTTGTCTGATTCAGAGATGGATAAAGCCCAGTTATCACTAAACACTACAGAGAAGATATGATTTCATATGCCTAGTTTGTGTGGAGCACAATTTTGCTTTAAAAACAATGATTACTTTATTTTTCAGTGTTTTGCTTGAACAATAATTAGAGGGAAACCTCTGTATTTCTTCTTTAATTTGTAAAACATTAATCCTAATATGTGCTCAAAAATAAGTAGGTCTTTTGAGTTTCAGAAAGATGACATTTTATGATGCTTCCATTGTTCCTTTTTCAATCAAAATTTTCCCTTTGAGTGAGTTGCGCATAAGTCATTTGCACAACACTGGCACTTTCTGACCTCATACTTTCATAAGAACTATTGTAATTTTCTGCAGTCATTTTCTTTGTCAGTGGGATGACATACACCTGCATTAGATGACCTTTTAAATCCCTTCTTTTGTGAAGGAAATAAAACCAGATGTCAAGTCTGAGTAGGTTTTCTCTATTTTAAAGTCTCCCTGCAAAAGTATCTGATGCATCACCCTACAGGCCACAAGGAGCATGAGTTTGCAGATATGTGAGACTGTATGTTCTCAAGGTCACAATTTTCAGGGCACTACATTGCACAATGACAAAAATTGCCAACCTTTGTTCTGGTAAGCACCCAGGTCTCAAATATGTTCCACTCGCAACCCGTTCTGCCTTCACAGAGGATCTTCTGGAGTTTGCAATGCACTGTAGCAGATACAGAAATGCTTTAGTAGTTTAATTATGCACTCTGTAAATCTCATAACAATGGGGTATTATATTTAATTTTATATTGTCCTTAATTTTAATAAGAT
This sequence comes from Platyrinchus mystaceus, assembly GCA_035041135.1. Classification (NCBI taxonomy): domain Eukaryota; kingdom Metazoa; phylum Chordata; class Aves; order Passeriformes; family Tyrannidae; genus Platyrinchus; species Platyrinchus mystaceus. Next base: position 46,005,435 of record JAWWLV010000100.1, read on the forward strand.
GCAGACTGTTTACTTCAGGTGTCAGAATTCAGGTAGTACATACCTTTCTATTGTTTCTTCAGGCTGTCAACAAATTTTGAAAGACATTGTGTACTGTTCACCTTTCCATTTTCACCTCAGAAACCATGAGCACTGGAGACATTGTTAGTAAGGACAAGACAGACTTTGAAGCAATTCTGTAGAAAGTGGGTATATCTGACAGGAGTTTCTGCAGTGTGTGTGAATGTCCAGGTATTTGTTACATGCACACGCACAGACACACACACATACACACTCTCGCTCTCTCGCTCTCTCTCTCCCCCCCATCGTATATATATATATATATATTTATTTATTTGCATACATATATATATATATATGAATGAGGTCCATGAGGTCCCTGATTCATTTAAAAGTATAGTATTATGTAATGCTTCCACCATTTGTCCCTTTATTGTGATGTCTTAGAATTTAGGCATCAATTGAAAAATTAATACACATTTTGCACTAGGTGATAAAAGCGATATTTTACCCCCTTCAAGCTCTGTCTTTTAATTTTTTTTTCTAATTCTTTCTACACTGTCATTCCTTTGGCTTCTACTTTCAAGTTCAATCTTTTAATTTTCCCTGTGTAATGAAATGTAAATTACCAGCTGTTTTCCATTTGCCATTGTGGCTACCTCATTATTCTTCTCCTTTTCTTTTTCCCATGATCATCCCTCTCTTTGTCTATCCTGCCATTCTCTATATAAAAGTAAAGATCCCTCCCTTGCTGCTCCAGAACTTTCAGGGAGTGGGAGTTTTACCTTTGGCTACAATGGTGAAAGCTCTTCCGTTGATTCAAACAATTAAAAAAGTAATACATTTAGTATACAACCCAATTTAAGTGCAATATTTTCCTCAACAAGGCAGAAGAAAGGTGTTGGGAGAAGAAAGAGGACAGAGGATGACTGTCTTCCTGCATTTCTTTATCACAAATTTTCATGTGTATAAAAATCAATTGCCATTTATAGCTTGCATATGAGAACAAAAATTAGGCACATACTAAAACTTGAAAATAGATTCCTTTTGATATTAAATTACTCTTGTCATTTTAATATTTTCTGACTAGAACTTCATATATGTGCTCTCACCAACACCACACACTGGCTGTGGGGAAAGCTTTTGCCTTTTTATGGCTTCTCACATCCAGGTAAGAAGTATACGTCCTCCATAGTTTTGTAAAAGTGGAATTAATATGGTAAGTGTTGAAGTGGGATCTTGTGTTTCCCTCTTCCCCCAGTTCCCCAGAAAAATTATAAGCTGTAAAGGACATAGTGTGTTCTGTCTAGAAAGATATACTAGTTCTCCCTTTCTAACTGCCGCTTTTGACAGTTCACACAAGCTGAGTCTTTTTCCTGAAAGTATCAAAGTTTGGCTGTGTCCACTGCGTTTCTCCACTTACTGGGCAACTCCAGTTTTCACTTAGAAGTGGCATTAGTATTGTAAAGCTGATTACATTCAGAACAAAGCTTTTGTATTGTTGCCATAATGACGGATGTAAAAGCCATTTTCTGTCATGTAATGAGTTACTTCAGGAACTAACAGCTTTTAGCACAGGTGACCATTAGCTGCCAAGAAATAACTGACCCAAAGCTTATTGTTTATTAGCTGTAAGTGTCCAACCAGACAGCCATTACATCAAGTATGAAATAATGTAATTCCCTTTTCTGTACCTTGAAAAGTTAGAAGCTGAGCTGACCATTGCCATGGATACGGCAGCCTGCTTGCAGACTGCATGGGGAACATTCTGAGGCACTGGCCAGGAGATGAATGGTCCCAACATCCACTGCCAGCCATATCTCACTTTTTTGGGAGGCAGTGAGTACTGAAAATATGCTTTTCCCTCCTCCTTTCAATGGTTTTTCTCCTCCAGATGCAAATGGTCCTTTTAAAGGACCAGAAGGAAAGTCCTCGCACTTTTCCTGACCCTGAGTGAAATGGTCCTCATTTGAAACACATTTGGAGTATAAGTTTAAAAAAATCCCAAACAGCTTCCACAACAAGAAATGTCACCATTAAATTCAGGTAGAATCTAGATCTCATGGGGAACAATAGGGGGTCCTTGAAATCAGCTGTTGTTATACCAGGTTTTGTTTTTTATGTTTCCTGCTTTTAAAGTAGGCTGGTTTGCTTTGTTGAGATAACTTTCAAGGCTTCAGGATACATTCCCCTTGAAACTGTACAGTTAAGTTGTTCTTTGTCCTGATTCATATGATTCCTGGTGTGGTGGTTTTCACTCTAGGCCTTCCTGGAGACCAGCTTGTAACCAGGAAGGAACTAGGAAAGTGACCAAGGAAGTATTCCATGCTATTCCTTTACGTAACTTGAGGTATAAATACAGACAACAGGAGGGACCTCGCTC
>JAWWLV010000100.1:46050222-46060498 GCA_035041135.1 Platyrinchus mystaceus
TGCTTGGCCCGGCAGATGAACCTTAGGATTAAAGGGTGGGCTCAGTTCAGCGCAGGCTGTGTCTCACCTAAAAAAAAGAAATCCATTGCGCAGGCTTGAAAGGTAAAAACACCTTTCCCAGATCTTCGTTCGCGAAGACTGGTCACACACATTTATGCTTGTGTCATCCAAGGCACACTGTTGCAGGTAGAGCACCAAACTTGGCTGTGAAAACAAGTCCCTTCACCTGTTTATGGTATTTCTAGTTGTACAGGAATACATTAAAAATAAAATTTCTATAAAACACTTCAGGAAAAGTTCCAGAACACATTGGAAAATTCAACAATTTCCTATAGAATTTACTTTTAATTAAAAACTTCTGTATACACTCACACAATCTTGCAGTAACAGCAAAAGTGTTTTTCTTCATAAACCCTGGACAGTACTCTTCATGAGTACCATGATCACTGGAAAGACAAATCAAGCAAAATTTTTTTACCAAAAAAAGCATTATCATGTACTCCCCAGGGAAAGGATTTTTTTTCTGTGCACTTAAATGTCTATCCCCAAAGTGGCAACAGTCCAGCAAGAAGAGATTTTTATTGATCTTCCTGCTTAATTATATCTCTGTGAGAATTGTAATGGACTCTAATTAGGCACCTTTTCTTTCTCCACTCCTAAGGAAAAAAGTTTTAATTAGAGTTAAAAAAAAATCAAATTATTAAACCACTATATTTTTCACCTTTTTTTGCCCTAGATAATCAGGGGGGAAACGTCTGAGTGTTCAGACATTCATCCAGGACTCCAATCATTTTTATGTAATAAAATAACAAGGCTAAATTCTGTTCTCAATTAAATTATGTAAATGCAGAGCTGTACTAACTCCATTAGCAGATCTGATGTTCACCAGTTGCAGTAGTGGCAACCTCTTTTTGGTCCCTTTACACTCATAGATCTGGGGTAGTAATGCTGCTCCTTCCTTCCTTCCCCAAAATACTTTAATAGGACTTTGCGAGTGGAAAAAGACACTTTTCAGGAAAAGATACTAAGCCACACTAAATGTTGCAAGTGGTCTAGGTGTAGAATTGCTAAGTGATGAGATGCTGCTACTGTGCACAAGGCAACATGCTTTGCCCATTTTATCAGCGCTTAATCCTCACCAATGGAATTCATAGACGCAAGTTGTTATTGGGTTGAATAATTCCAGTGATGCATAGAAAGATTTGTGGTGCAGGCTGGATTCTCCATGTGCTGGTTGAGGGCTGACTACCTTGCAAGGAAAGGAAAAAAAAAATTTAAAATTAGAGTTACAGGCTAAAGTTTTGGCATTTATCTTATATGTTTATGGCTGCATATTTTTGGATTACCTAAATAAGGCTTGGGAAAGCGGGCAGATGGGCTATATTCTGTTTTTTCCATAATGTGCTCCTGGCAAACAGATACACCTGAGTTATCTGGAGCTACAACAAGCACAGGGTTGCTGCCCTGATGCCAGGCAAGGCCAGCCCGACAACCCAAACATCTGCTGAGCCACCACCTCTTCCTGCTTGGCCTCTCACTTGCCAGTGTACAGCTGGGCGATTTGCCCCTCCTCTCCTCCTCCTTATTTCCATGACTGATGCAACTGTTATGAAAAAGGTGCTCCCAAGCTATCCTGCTCAGACACATCACCTGCACCAAAATTTGGCCCTGGGGCAGGTAAATGAACCCAAAGGGTTATTCCTTGGCACCTTTTCTTGGCCTTGCCAGCAGGAACACTTCCAGCTCTTGGCACAGTCCAAAGTTTCATTCCATTCCCTGTGATCAGCCGCTGCTGACACACAGTGTTACCCACTGGAGGGGAGAGGAGCAAAGCAAGGGAAGAAATTATCCCCAAAACCTTGGTGAGCTGCAGAGCATGACTAGGTGGAGCTTGCTTATTATTTTCCATCTCTCCTGGCTCCTTCCACTGTCTCTGAGCTGGGGCAAGCCCAGGCACATTTTTGAAATAGATTTTGTTGGAATGTAACACTAGCTTTCTAACACCTGTTTGCATTTTCATAGAGACTAACATAGGAAGGAAATATTATTCTAAATCAGCACGCACATGTTCCTATCTCAGGTTGCATCCTTCCTAAGGATAGGGAAGAACTCAGATGTTTTTCATCTACATTGTTTTGCACAGTGTGGGCTACCCTACCTTTCCCATCCACTACTGTCACCGTTCCTTTTGGGACAGTAAAGGAAAGGCTGTCCTAAAGAGTTTATAACTAATATTTCCATGTCTGAAGATGGAAGATATTATTGTTGATATTAGAGCTACCACAGCAGCCCTTTAAATAGGACTGGTGTTTTATCGTCTGTGACCACATTCAGTACTACTGTAAGAGACTTATTCTGCTCTGAGATGAACTTGTACTCTACACAGACCTGAACAGAATATGCTTTGGGAAGCAGAGGCACAAAGCAGCACTTTCATGTGTCCCTAGTCTTAAAGAGGAAAAGCAGATATGCAATTCAGCCAGGAGCAAAACAGATACTTTTAGGACTAGTTTTGTGCTAAAGGAGCAGCTACAGTAAGACTGATAGAGGCAAAAATATGTGTAAACATGTTCTTGAACCAGCATGAAGTTTTGGTCAATATGAAGTTCTAGAACAGGTCCAAAATTAGGCCTGGACTGTGGACAGACAGTGGTGCTGTAAGGCTGGAAGTGCATTAGGTTTCACCCCTGTCTGAGGCTGGAGAGGGGGCAGTGTGGCTTTCCCCTCGACCCCTGAGGTGGGTGGCAGCTGGAGTGGTGTTCTGCTGGTTCTGTGAGTGCAGCAGCACTTCCCTCACAATTCTTACTGAGCTGTGCAGGATGCAGGTTGCTCCCTCCTGGACAAGGTCTGCCAGCTGAGATGAATACAGGAAGCTGAACCCACTGCAGCCAGCAGGCAAAGGGGCTGTTGATTTTCTCTCAGAGTAAGGGAACACTCAATCCTGCTGTACAACAGAATCCTGATACTCACACACTGAACAAGCACTGACATCTACTGAAAAAAGCTGTAAGTCTCATCAGTCAGAAACACCTGGGTTTCTTTCTGCCCTGGCACACGTTCTCAGTGCGAAGGACAATAATCTTTCTCCAAAGCAAAACCGTGCCTGTTTGTGCTGAGGCTACACGTGAAGATAAGGTGAAGTACTTTGGGTGGAACGGGCTCTGACCTGAACCTCCACCCTAAATGGATATAGTCCAACTCTTCAAGTGGTTTTTTTTCCAGTGTTGTGTATCTGTGCACCCTCTGGATTATGTCTGGAAAGACAAACCAAAGACCTCACTCATATGAGATCTCAGAGCATGTTTCCAGACCTAAGTATGTTTGAATATATTTCCATAAGCAAGCCAAGTTGCCTTGTCACTGAGTGGTGATTTGACATTTAACTGAGAGCATTATAAAATCATTAATTGGTGGGGCAAAATTAAAAACAAAATAATTGATTTGTGATGCTAAATATGGATCTGATGGAAATTTTCTTAATTGGTTTATCGACTGATAAGGTACGAAAGATCGTTCATAAAACACAGACATGGAGGGAAGTAATAGCAGACGATTCACTTGAATTACACCCCAGTTCATGTAGCCATCTGGCAAATCACTTAAAACATGGCATTGTCCCACATTATATTCTTTATGTTTTAAATCAGTAAAGACTGCACAAGTTTGATCTAGATGTAGAGATCCACCCTGCTTTATTAAGTAAAGTAGTACAGGAAATAATAAATCGCAAAGAAAAATTATTCTTTCATTACACTGACATATTATCTAGAGTACTAGTCAGCGAGGTCATCTGTTCATACATATGAAGTTGAACATACTTCTCAAAAAGTAAACAAGGACTTCTTTTAGCCTCAAAGAGTAGATGGTCCAATGCAGTGTCACGTAATGTCTTAACATCAAAACAGAGCCCCCTTAAACGGAGAAGTAGATAATTGTGTAAAATACAAAAGCCCAGCATAAAACTAGAAATAGTCTGATGTAACAATAGCTTGGCATCAAATCAGGAGATGTTGAACAGATGTGAGTATGAAGCATTTTTATTTGACTTAGAAATTAATCAAATTCAAAGTTAGTGCCATGTTTGCTTATAAATTAAAGATGATCCATGCATTACACTCAGTTACAATAACTGAAATAATACAAAGTGGTCTATTTTTTTTACTCTTACTGCAAAGTATCCAGATTGATGCTGAAAAAGACCCAAAACTGAGGTCCAGATAAAGTAATTTGTATTTCCTGTTGAACCTATAGGATAATCAGTGAGAGAAGAACAGGAGACAGAGACACAGCTGGCTGGAGATAGAGAGCCTGAGGATATGGACTGCTGCTGGAGCAAGGAAGTGTGCATCAGGTTGTTGGGAACATCTTTGATGTGTTCCTGAGAGACATCTCTTGGCAGCAGCATCTGTGGGGATGCAAGGACCTAAACCTGTTGCATTGGCTCCTAGTGAACCACATGGTCCTCCAGAGACTTTAGATTCATCTTTTTGCAAGGAATGGACAGCGCATCCTCTGCAGAAGCAGTCTCAGGGAACTGCATTTATTGCAGAAGGCTGTTAAATTTCAGATGGCATCAACCTTTGCCTTTCTGTCTGTGAACGTTCTCTGTGTTTTCCTGGAGGCTTTGGGTTGCTGCAAGGTTCCAAGGACTGTACTTTGCTTCTCCTGCTACTTAGAAACTTTCTGGAGTGTTGCATGAAATGACGTGATCTCGAGACCATGCAGTCCCATTCAACTTTTCCATCCTCTCCTTCTGTGAAGGAGCCTAATAGTAGTACTAGCTCCAACCACAGTTAAGTAATGACTTCTTCGCACAAAGGTTCTTTATGACTTTTTGGATCACAACATTCACGATTTGAGAATCCTGGCGGTGACATTCAGCTAGCAGAATGAGCAATCCATTCCCTGTTAATAACTTTCTAGGCGCATATAATTGCAAAAGAAATCAATAATTAGGAAGGGGCCCAAAGTCACACTACTTTTTTCTCAAGCTATCCAGTCCCTGGACCTTGGAAGCTTTCACTGGTGTGATTCCAATGGAAAAAGTCTTAGGTGAGATTACCCACATCACAGGTGGTCAAAATCCACAAAATAAGAACAACCCTCTCCAGTACATCTGGGGTCTGAGGTCTGAAGATGAGAAATTTGCTTCATGAGGTAACATGTACAAAACAGACAAAAGAAGTAATTACTGTAATAAGCTACCAGAATTGTTCTTAATGTCTTGTGCATAGAAAAAGGCCTTTGCCAACCAGTTTATCACTGTCAGGGGATGACAAAGCATCACTGCTGGGATTTGTAGAGTGTACATTCATGATTTTTTGTCCTTCGACAGTCCTTGCTCATATGGGCCAAACAGTCCTGTCAGGGACTTCTGCAAACAGGTGTCTTCTGCGAGCCTGCAGCTGTAATGCTTTCCTCCCAGTGGCTTCAAAATAGCATTCTGATATTCGAGTTGATGGAGAATGAGGAGGAAACCATAGAAATTAGAAACAAATCAGTAAAATGACCTTAACTCTTGATAATGTAATAATGTAGTCCCAGGCAAAGCAAAAAGAATTGCGATTAAGGCAAATGCAGCTCAAGGCACACAGCAAATACTGAACTGCTGTGCTTGCAGAGACTGTTAAGCAATAGCTTCCGAATTTTTAAGATGCATTTCTCAGTTTCAGTCCAGAGATTCAGCTGAGCTCAAAGGCTAGACATGTTTTGATGCTCCTTTGAAAGACTGAATAACAATAATCAACCACAGCATTTACACAGTTCTTCTCTCTTTTACAGACATTAATCAACCAATTCTTGTGTCCTTCCAGGGAAGAAAGAATTAAAATATTCCTTTTAGGGATGAGAAAATTGGGAAAGAAGAGCTAAACACCTTCACATGGCTCACAGAGATTTGGTCATAGGAGAGGCTGTTGGATTCGGGAGATTTCATCACCCACAACTGTACCCACACCTTCCCTTTTGGTGTGACTGCAATACAAATTCTTCCCTCTCTGTGTATGCTTGCCAAGACTGGGATAGCAGCATCACATTCTCAAGTATACCAGTGGATGTGGTCATTCCATTGCCAAAGTAATTTATAATAGGTACAAAAGCTTCTTCTTAAGAGTGTTGGTAAGATATATGGACATAGTAATGGCTTATTAAAGCCTAAGCCACACTACATAAAATGCAAAGCTTGTCATTTAAAATAGAAAATCCTTTGATTTAAAGGCAGTGGGCAAATACTGGATCGTTTATATATTGTTAATAAATCAGAAAAAGCAAGGCACAGAATATCTGGTATAAAAGTTAAAGCCCTTATCAAAGCCTCCCAGGAAGGGACTCTGGGCTTTCTGTGCCAGGTAAACCCCAATAACTGTATTAAAATGTCCTCCATGTATACTGGTGCTTCACATACAGCCTGCCAGTGCTGAAATGGTTTGAGGGTGATGTTTTGTGGAGAAGGTCCTGTCACTTGCTGCTTCCACCCTTCTTTCAGATCCATTTTTTCAGGTGTCTGTAGTCAGGTGCAAAGAGGCTCTGCAAAGAGGATATGTGCAACTTTACAAGTACACTGCAAGTATTTACTGACCAGCACATATCATATATAGCTATGATTTGAAGAGCTATGAGACAGAGCTATGTTCACCAGTTCTTTTAACAAATCTAAGGAGCCTTTATTGGCCTAGTAGGCCACATCTGGGGAAGAGTATCCACTGCTGTGACTCCCTAGGCAAAACCTTGACAATACAACCCAACATCTTTTCTACCAGCTCCATCAATACCAAGAACACCCAATAACCTGGCAACCAGCTCCCAATTTCTTTCCATCAGAAGCTTATTCCTGCTCATGTCACTATCTTTTGTCTTGTGTACTTGAGATTCCTTGATCCCCAGCCTATAATTTTACCTTTGTTAAACCTATATTTTATATTCTACAGACATTTACATAGCCCTTTGTCACAGGCCAGCAGCTTCTACAGCAGCCTTAGCTGAGGTTATACAGCCAGAGAGGAGCACAGTTGAACCTTGAATCCCTGGAGCATGAACAGCCAAGCCCTGGAGGTGGGGGAGGAAAGTAACACCAAGTTATTTCATACCTTGTTGCAAAATGTTTAGCCTCTCACATTAGACACTCTTAAACATTTATGTTAGACTGTGCACAGATTTACTCCCCAGCATCAAAACTGAAGTCTGAGGTTATTGACAGGCAAGAAGCTGAACATTTAATAGAAATTTATAGCACCTGAGCAACTGAACAAAATATTCCTTTACAGGCTCTAGTCCCCTACAGACTCAATGAAGAAGGAAATAAAAAGGGGATCTGTGTCTTAAGAACACAGGACATTTATCAGAATATGTATCCATGCTTACCAACACCTTCTCTGTGTAGTATTGCTAAATGTAGTGTGACTTCATGTGAGCAGGTCATGGCTTATGTGACTGCAGCCTTTGGTATTTCACCCATCACAGTCTGTTCCCTGAAGCATTGACATTTAATCCATGCTTGTGAATCTCATCACCTTCTTCTGATCAGCATAAAAAGCTCTTTATGCAGAAACCCTGCCATTCCAATGTCCAGCTAGATGTATCTTCTAGCCTTTGGAGAGCTAGGATTTGCTGGTGACTATGACAATGGTGTTAAACTGGGATTTCTAAGGCATTCATTCCCCAGGGGAATAGTTTGCCTTGTGTCTTTTAGCCGTAACAGTATTTAAGCTTTGTAAAAGAGCGAACACTTAAAAGCCATAGTTTCACAATAATGGAAGAAATTTACTGAAAGATCAAACAGCAAACACATTGTTAAGACTGCATTTAGTGATGAAAATTTTCCTTGGCTACTGCAGTGCTGTCAGTTGCCTGCAATTCTGTCTAATCAGTACCTGTAATGTCCTTTAAGGCTGGCATGTGCTGGAGAGTTTTAGATCTGTGTGTTTTTCTGTTTTATGGCTAATGATGACTACAGGAGCCACCTCTGGCAATTATTTTAGGCAATCTTTTTTCCCCTCAGTGTATACAGATACACCTTCTCCTTGTCTCTCACTGTCTTGGGTTTAACAGCCCCTTACCTCTAAGACCAGCTGTAGCAATATTATATGTTAAGAAGAAGCTTGGGTCATTTTTTTATCCTCTTTCCATTGAGGTCTTTTAATTAAGATTTCTATTGCATACTTGAATTAGAGTACTGCTAGCTCCAAGCTTAAACAGATTTTTCAACTTCACACATCTTTTAAGGCACAGTGTTACAGCTTTACAGATTGTATATTCACAAAGTTACTAACCAGATAATAAATGTATGTTTTACTAACTTGAAAATCAGTTCAGTCACAGCACCACAGAAAGTGAATCATAATCCCTCAGCATCATAGAAATTCTCACCATGTTACTTTGGTTTAAATGAATGACAGAACTGGAAAGTGTATTAGCTTGTTTAGTTAATGCTTCCTTACCCTCGGTGCAGCTTCATATCCCCACACGAGTGTAGTCATACCAATACTGCCAGTATTCACTAATGTAAATGCTATACTATTAGTTTTCATCATTTCCAACTAAAGTGTAGCTGCCTGGATGACCTGACACGTTTCCCCAAAACAGCATTTCAACAGCCATTAGAGAAGCTGGTGCGTCCCCTGGAATTTCCATTTAATGGCTTCAAATCATAGGCTAAGCTGTTCAAGTTTTGTAGTTTAAGCTTTATTTTACTCAGTTACAAAACTCTCAGATGCCCTCCATCCAGTTAATAAATGGCAGAATATGTTTGTTTCCTAACAGCCAAATTAAGCTGGAGAGGTTACAGAGTAGCACAATCACAGCACACAGAATGTGAGCAACCAAGCAACTGTTAAAAGACAGGGTGCAGGAATCATAAGTTATTTTACATCCATGAAAAGTTCTCACTGGTTCATTAAAATTTTTTGCATACATTATGTTGGTTGTGTACAAAGTTTATTTGTTTGTGTGAGAGAGAAAGCAAAACAAGCTGAGCTAAAGAACCAGGAAGGGGTTTAGCTATTGGAGCATGGCAAGGATCTAACTGCAACCCTTCAAATGACAGGGAGTACAGTGGGTGAGTTCTGAGTATTAATACAAACTCTTGTGTGACACTCCTTTGTCTCCTAGTGTCAGAAAGTGCTTCACCAAAGAAAGCATAATTGTTTCCATTCCCAGCAGAATACCTTCAGAGAAAGATGATGCTTTGCCCATGGCAAAGGGGAATAACACTCTGGCACATATGCCTACCTCTGTGAGTAGTTAAAATAAAGAGCTTAGTAGATTTTTGCAACCTCTAGAAGTTGAAGATGAAATCTTAGTGCTGGATGCGAGGACTGGAGAGTGAATAAACAAAGCAGAGCAGCAGAGTAGCAAGGAGGTGACTTTCACATTGCTGCTGTGATGAACAGCAGAGAATAATATGTTCAGTTACATGCTTTTAGAACTGTAGCCTTGACAAATGATGGAGGAGACAATGTGCAAGAGCCTCAGTGTGAGTGCCACTTCTGCTAAGTTTTTTGACTTTAAAAGAGCTAAGTCTGCAAGCTTGAAAAATTCCAAGTTACAGCACAGTAAAATTCCAGTTTTACTAAAAATACGGACTTTCTCACCTTCTGCCACTTCATCTATCTGCTCCCTGTCATGACAGTCCAGCTCTTTCAGTAGATCCTTAACTCATATGGAGATCTGCCTCTGACAGATGATCAGGCTATAGTTCTAGCAGAGATCTGGAGGCACAGGAGATCATAACAGTTGTGGATGACACAAATTGACAAGGTGGCAAGTAACCACGGGAATTTTTTGTATAATAAGACACATATATATAATATATAGCACATAGTATCTATAAAATATGTAAATTCATAATACATGTAAATAATATAAATGACATTTATGCATACACACACAAAGATGTATGCATGTTCATTTATGCAACTTGGATTATTTGGAAAATTTGAACTATTAATACAAAATATACTTTGATGTGGCCATTTAGTATGAGGTCATGGCCATAAAAAGAAGGCCTGCAAGTCATGACAACAAGCATATGGGCTGCAGTGTGGATGGCAGTGTGAGGAGTCTCAGCTCTACAGAAATCCATTTGTCAATGCAGAGAAAAAGTATGTTGTTGTAGTTCTTGAATGGATAAAGAAGAAAAGTGGGTAGCTGCCGCAGTCCGGTCGAGGGGACGCAATAACTGTGAGTCCTTTACGCAGAGTAACAGATCCAAGCAGCTACTGCAACTTTATTAGGGGACAACTCGGGCTTAAATAGGGTTTGGAGGGAAGGATCTAGAAAC
>JAWWLV010000100.1:46062335-46097335 GCA_035041135.1 Platyrinchus mystaceus
TCTTGAACATGCACTAACAATAAAATATTTTAACTATCACAAACAGTCCACAACAGTTATCCCTTCAAGCAAAAGTCGTAGTTCGATGTCTTTCATGCCCGTTTGGTTGGTCCAGGTCCTCCATCTCTAAAAGCTGTTTTTTCCACCTCTGGTAGAGCTTGTCTTCTCCAGCAGGGTCCTCCGCAGGTAGCAGCTGAAAGTATTATTTTTTTGCTCTGAGCATGATGTCAATGAGCTTAATACTGGGTGTCTGGACTGTTTTGAAGTTTACACACTCAACACTCAGGCACACACACAAACTTCAGACATGGAAAAAGTACATAAAAGAGCCATAAAATGATCTGATGGAGTGGAGGAAGCGTCTTACAGCAAGGATTTAGAGATCTCCTCTTAAAGTCTTTAATGATTTTAAGTTACAGAGAAAAAGAAAGATTGAGATAAATCTTAATTATAGTCTACCAATACCTCCATGGAAATAAACCACTGGGTTTTCAAAAGCCTGTTACTTCAGCAGAGAAAGACACAACAAGTGTCTGCTTAAAGGATAAAGGCAGCAGTGTTAAAATAATAAAGAAAACTCTTTTTTTTTGTGATTTTTAGTTGCCGGAGAAAATTATCAAAGCAAGCAGTGGGTACTGCTGTTTCTTTCTCCATCCCCACAATGAATCACCTAGGAGTGAGCAAGGCATAGGTAGGTAACACAGCCAGGACAACTGACCCAAACTGACTGAAGAGGTATTTCATGTCATAAAACATAATTGTCAGCAATAAAACTGGGCAGGGAGTTTTTCCAAATATCAATTGTTTGGAAGTTTTCTGGACATCAGTGTACTGATAGGAGGTGGCAAATGCTTGCCTTTGCATTTGTTAGCATTACTTTGGGTTTTTCAATCCATCATGATTTTTTTTGCACTTTTATCCTTACAATTCTCTTCTCTCATGCATTGGAGAGAACTGAGGAAACAACTAGACGAGAGCTTGGCTGCTGAGATCAACTCACCTCACACTGCCGCAGAAGCTGATTGAATATGACAACAGGAGACTGTTCTGCCTCAGGTATGTTGACCATCAGACTCATTGGAAAGACATTCACAGAATCATAGAATCATCAAAAGACCTCTCAGATCAAGTTTGATTGTTAGCCTAACACAGCCAAGTATACATTTCACCTTATCCCTAAGTGCCATATCTCCTCGTCTTTTAAATACCTCCATGGATGGTGACTTCAGCCTGGGCATTCAGTTTCAATGCATGGGAAAAATCCAGTCATAAGGGGGTGCTAAAACTGTCATTGCAACTTGATCAAAGTCTGGACTTCAGCTCCAGGTCAGGTCCATCCTGTAACAGACAAGCAAGCTGAGAGGAAATCCCTGTCATCTTCTATCTCTAAACACGGTATCCATTTCCTTTCCCGGTAAAAACACAGAACTTGCGAACATCACCTATATTCTTACGGTCCCCTTGGAACAACAAATTAATAGCAGTGGCTAACCCTGATTCTGAAATGTGGATAGAACTGTTAAGAAGTTTGGATAACTTTTCTTCAAGTCATGTAGTGAACAGATACACCTTTTTTTAAAATTAAATTTGCTGATAATGAAGCCTAAGCAACTTCTTGAAAGACAGTCCTCACTTGCATGGAGGCTGGTGGGGCTATACTCATTTCTCCCTCAGCCAATCCCACCAAGGACACTCAATAGCAAACAAGAGGAGGGCAGACTCTTTCCAGCGGTGCCCAGTGACAGGAAGAGACAACGGATACAAAGTGAAACACAGGAGGTTCTCTCTGAACATCAGGAAACATTTTTTTGATGTGAAGGTCACCAAGCACTGGCATAGGTTGTCCACAGATCTTGTGGAATTTTCCTCCTCGGAGATACTCAAAAGCTGCTTGTACGTGGTTCTGGGTAAGTGGCTGTAGATGGCTCTGCTTAAGCAGCAGGTTTGGAACAGGCAACACTCAGAGGTGCCTGCCAACATCAGTCATTCTGTGATTCTGTGATCTTCAAGAGCAATCAGTGCCCAGAGGGACTTATGAATGCCACAGTTAGGTCTATATTTGCTAATTCTCCACACCCTACATGGGATGGCCTTAGCAATGGTGCCAGAACTATGCCCTGGAAAATGAAACTGTATGTGGACAACTTCCTGGGCTTGGCTTTATTGTAAACTAAATAGCCATAACAGTATGGATCATACCCTGCTGCTTCCTTTATTCAGGGATCTTCACCTCCCTTTAACACTGCTGTAAGTCTCCTGTCTGTGGGACAAACTCCATACAAGCTGTAGAGTGACAGCCTACCAGCACTTGCTAGCAATTCCATTTGACACCATGCAGGCACGAGACATTGAAAGCAGAGCAGCATAAGGGAGGAATGCTGCATTTCAGCGTATTCTCCCAGACAATGCACTCCCAAACACTCAGTTGTGAAAACTGTGGTTTTTTGGAATGACCTCTTTAGAGATGCTTGTTAAACAGTACAGATTAAAGCAGATTTTTTTCTTAGTCCAACTTTTATTATGTTTACACAATACTGTCACAGGTGCTTGTTAATCATTTTCAATAACATTAACTTTTTGAACATTGCACTTGTGTTGATACACAAAATAAAGTAATTTATTAAATAAAAGGTAAGCTGAAAAATTATTGTCTCTTTCAAATCTCCTGTATTTGAGTTACAGGGTTATTCTCTTTACAGTAGGAATAATAAGGATTATATTTCACTGAAGGCGGCAGAATATTATCCACCTCTTTCTTTTATACTTCAAGAGAGGTTATTTCAGATTTTGTAGATTTCTAAGGTATTGTCAAGCCCAAATACTCTGCATGTGCAAGCATGCTCTAAATGAAACAGAACAAATGTAAGCCAGCCTGATATCACCCACCTCACTGGGGTAACATCTTGCTATTTCTCACTTGAAGTGGATCTCCAAACCCTCAAGTACAGAAGCAAATCATATCTGCATATTTGGGATATCCTTTGAAGCTTAAATTTGTGAAGTATGTGCTGTCTTCATTTATACTGTCACTTCTTATCTGTCTCAGGTCTCCCTAAACTTTCTGCACCTGAAATGGGGTTAGGTCACCTTAAAAACCATGTGTGGCTTGAATATTTGGTGAATGCTGGCAGGCCCAACTCTTCATGAGGTCCTGATCTTTACCAGACATGTATTGCTGCTGTTTGGGGCACAGAGGGAGAGAAGTCATGCCCACTGTGATGATAAAGAAGGCATTGCAGTAGTGTTATGGCAATCTGGTGTCTCAAATTTTTGTATGTTACAGCTCTCATCCCCAAAATATTTTGTCTGGTATTTTACAGTGGACATGAAAAGATGTAATTTTTTTCATTGTCTCATGCATAGATTCATATTCACACAGGCAGACAGTCCAGGTGTTCTTCAAATTGACCTTAGCTTCTTGCACCACGAAGTGACAAAAACTTAGAAGTGACAGGGTAATCCAGGATGTAAGGGACTTCAGAGGGTTAACAGATTCAATCTCCTGCTCAAAGCAGGACTGCATTTCTTTAAAGCATGAAGGACACCAAAGCCAGTGTTTAAATGACATGCTTCATAAAGGGTGGAGGCAGTGGTTAAACATATCTTCCCTGCATTAGGAACAGATTAAGGTGATAGAGCTTATCAATTTACAGTCATTCCCTTGGCATCAGCTGCAGCTGCCAAGAAGAACCATGAAGAAATATACTGGATCTAGGCTTGACACAAGGTCCCCATGCACTGCAGTTGGTGAAGTCACTGGTGACCTTGCTGTCCTTCCCTTTTTTCCTTGGTCTGAAGAGCAATTATACAAGATATGCTCCTTCAAAGTGTAGTTTCAGATCTGGAGCTAATCTAAATGATCTTAAAGCTTGATATAAAACTAGTTTTGGGGTTACTCTAAAAAACAGCATGGGTGGAGCATCAAAGTAAGCTGCTGACTTGCTTCTTATGGAAGTAGCTCTTTTCTACAATAAAAGTTAAAAGGCTTTAGTTTAGAAACCTCATACAGTTTCTGTGATTCTTAAGCACCCAATAAGGGTACAGTAAATAGGGAAAGTAATCAGATCTGAAATGTGGTATGTGAGCTTCAAAATACTTCTACAATTCAGTAATTTCCGTTTCTAATGACAGCAGGTTGAATTATTGTAAATTTTCAGCCTTAGAAGGCTGAAAAGTTCTTTGCCCTTGATCAAGAGAGAATGTCCCTGTATAAAAACATATATATCAATATCAGAAATTCTGGGTGGTTATTCAGAATTTTTGGGCCTGTTTGTTTTTCTTACTTACCATTATAAATTTATTTACCTCTCTCATTCACACAAAAGAGATATGCAACACAATTTTTACATTTCAGTGACCAATCTTGCAACGAATGCACTTTCTAAGAAATATCTTTAACTTCCTACTTTCAAATGGTCTTGTAACAAGAATTACAGAGGCATATGAAAAACTGAAAAGAAGGAAGCTAGAAAGCTGCAGTAAATGTAAATATGTAAATATTCTTGAGCCCACCCTTTAATCCTAAGGTTCATCTGCCGAGCCAAGCAGGCTGTGTCTCACCTAAAAAATCCATTGCGCAGGCTTGAAAGGTAAAAGACCTTTCCCAGATCTTCGTTCGCGAAGACTGGCCACACACACAAATATTCTTGAGAAGATCTTATTCAAACTAATGATGGTAGGGAGAATAACAGCAGTCATTATTTCAGTGAGCATTTTCTAAATATGATGATTAAATAAAATATACTGTAAGTGCAAGAACGTGCTCAGAGGAAAGTGTGGTGTTTGCCGTGTTCCTGACTCACCATTTCTGTCTTTGACACTTCTGTCCTCCTGATGTTACTGGTTAAAAATACCCTTTGGTGTTATTTCTGACCACCCATTCTTGGAGGCTTAAAGTTTAAATTCAACATCACTCTCAGTGAAGTTTGTACCACATTTTGGTGTCCCTCAGCACATACTTGAGACCCCATAAAGATTGAATAGGGAAAATCTGGCTGTCCAGTGCTTGGCAGGACATGGCAAGATTGTCCAGTTATTTTAAGTAGTAAGGAAGAGGCACTGCACTATCACACAGTGATTGTCCTTCTCTTCCACAAATTCCAGAGTCTCCCCAGCCTAACCTGAATAGGAGAAAGCCCAGAAAAAAGTTTAAAGGCAAGTCTCCAACATGACAAGACAAGTTTGGTTTCTTTAAAACAAGTGGGTGGAGACAGGGGAAAGGGAATTGAAACTGCTTCTTGGCTGCCACAGTGCGTGTGTGTGTGTGGCCAGTCTTCACGAACGAAGATCTGGGAAAGGTCTTTCACCTTTCAAGCCTGCGCAATGGAAGCAGAGATATATGATATATTGTGATTATTGGAGTTTAGAGGCTTCCATTTCAGATCCCAACATTTTTCACTCCTTTCAGAAACAGTATTACATTACAGGTGTTACAACTTTTCTTCAGAATCAGACTGTCCAGGGAACTGTAAATCTAAATCATGTCTGCGCTCAGGAAACCTGCCAGCCTTATAAACACCATGAAATGAGTGAGATGAAAGTATCTGAAAAAGAAAATTAATTTTAGGCATTCCACTGAAGTCTATTTAGTTTTCACAGTCTGACCCAGCATCTAGAAGCAACAGCTGGGGAGGACATACTAATTTCCAGTGACTAATGCTGAGAAGATTACCTTAAGCTTGAAATCTTTACACAGGAGTCCAAGAGAGAAGAGAAAACTTATTCCTTCAATATTTCTCTTATTTTTTCCATGCTTCAAAGTCATAAATATCAAGCTTTCCTACTTCTGAAAACTTATGTGATCAAACTGATAAAGTTTTCAATGAGGAATTTATGTAGAAAAATAGCTGAAAGTGCAGGTTGGCCACGAGAGTAACTTGTCAGGACATTGTATGCTTTGCAGCATGTTTCCTTCAGTGGCACATTTGTCTGTTTTCAGAGGTCTTTCCTGTTTTTGAAAGGGTCTCTCTTCTCAAAGAGTTTTGGTCACAGCTCAAGTATAGCTGAGGCGGGTGAACACAAGCCAACACTGACGGAAAAACTCAGGACGTTTTTTCCATGTTCCTCCCTCTGAACCTGAGCAAAGATTTCATCTAAGATACAAAAACCTTCTAAGATACAAAATACTGTCATTTATTAACTTGTTTATTTCCACTTCTGTGTCATCATTTTTCATTTTCATGCATTCTTGTGTGTCATCTGGGCACAATGAGTGAAGCCAAAACACTGCAAGAACACTTCCTGACCAGACTGTAAGAGAGTATGAGTCTCATGTTAGCTTACTCTCACAACATTTCCAGAGCGCTTGCGCAGATTTTGGAGAGTGGAAGAGCGTCCAAGAAACACCCATTGCTATCTATACCAATTGTTTCTGACAGTCTAGTTACCTGAAGAGCCAATTGGACTCTTCTAACATCTTTCAGGCAATATTTATATCTTTGATACTAGCTTTTTTCTCCTTACTTCCTGTACTTCTTAAGACACTGATGGATACTTTCCAGGGCCTATTTCTTTCCAACTCCCTTATAAAGCTCCCTGTGAAGAAGCCCATTGGTTTTGCAAATGAGATATACTGGGAAACTGCAAAAGCAAAAGACACCTCTGTGATTCCTTATCACCAGCTACCAGGACCTTCCCTTCACTGCCAAACTGTTATTAACATTTCCAATAACCTTTTTATACACCTGCCTTCACTTAAAAGAAACTTCCACTGTCCAGCAGAAACAAGACAAATTGTTCATCAGCCCATTCTCTCTTGAAAAACTAGAAGGAATAAGCTGCTTCTTCATTTAGCTCTTTCAGTTTCATTTTGCCACAAAGGTGCTCAAGGAGGAATAAGAGCTGCTGTAGGCATGAATGTGATGAAAAAACTCATAATGGTCATCGCTTGCCCTAGCAAACAGCCTTATCAAATATAGGGCCAAATTTTGATTTTTGGGTGGTTGTTGTTTGGTGCTGGTAAACTAGATAGATAAGGCAGCATTTTCCTCTGCTGCCCTCTAGGAATATGCCCTGGATAGAAGACTGTGGTTGTATTAGGTATAGAGATGAGCTGGTCTTACAGCAATTTAGGTTTACCACACATTGGGTACTAGAAGGAAGGTCTGTGTTGCAATGTTTTTCTCAGTCACCAGACTCAGACAGCAGCTCACCTGCTCTTCAACTCAGCAGGTCAAGAAAAAAAGAAAGGATGCAGTCATGTCACTGTTTCTGAACTAAAAAGGCAGTCAATGGAGTCTTTAAATAGAAGGGCTCCCAGAATTACTGCCTCCATGACTGAAGTTCAGTGGGCCTATCCTGAGCATCATGGGGAGGATCCTATGTAGGACTCTTGAGTCACCAAGTAAAAGAAAGGTATTTTCTAGTGAAAGGGATTATGGAACACATTCATATTGACACTTTTTACTGATGTAGACTGGGGATGATGGGGAGAGGAGGAATGTACATTAGAGCTAGAAGAAGATGTGGCAGAGGTGTCAGAATTTGCACACATTATTCCTGCTGCACCAACTGCTTTGGTAGGTTAAGCAAATGGGCATAGAGCCTAAAATAATGAGCCTGTCATGGGCAACGGCTAAACCTTCCCCATTTTGTATTTGTTCTTGTCCTGACACTGGTGCGGAAATGAATCCTTTTCTGAAAATCTGGAGATTTACAGAGTTTGTCTACCAAGCTGTCTTCTGAATAATAAACTCTTGTGTTATGGGAGATAACAGGCTCCTAAGATTTTCCTACAAGGTCACCAACTGGTAGCAGGTATAAACAGGGCAAATGTCCAAAGGGTTTTTCAGCTTTCATTGTTGAATGACAGCTTCAGGTTTTCTGAGGAAAGATGCTGGAATTTAGACACCTTTTCTTTTCTCTTCCTGTGAAAAATCAACCCCTCATTCTCTTGCCTAATATCTTTTTCTCAGGTGTGGAAATATGTTTGCTGTGCAGCAAGTCTAACCTGGTGTCCAATATTCACTAATGTTTTGACCATAGAGCAAAAATTGATTTCAAATAAAGAATCTTAACTACGTGAATAATGATGTATTCCTCTAAAAGTCATACAGTCTCCAAAGTTTTTAAGACAACTACATTAAAAAAATAAAATGTTATGTGTATGCATACTTTTTGAAATATTTTGTGTATGCAAAAATTTAAGATATTTTAAGTGCACATATAAAAACACATATAGGCAGTAGTAATAATATATATATATAATGTTACAGAAATAAAGAAACAGCAAAGTGCATGGCTTAGAGGTGTGTTACAGAGCAGCTAGAGCAACTCTCTCCCTCTATCCCATATGCAACTTTGTGAGATAAATTAATCTGATTACTTCAAAACAAGGTATGTTTTGTACTCATATTATAAATGTGTAACACAATTAAGCTGTTAAAACATTCTGGAAAATGTCTTTCAAGAAATTATTGTCTGAAACATAACATATAGTTGCATAAAAATCTGTCTACTTTAAGAATATTTCTGCTGTTAATGGGTCTAAGACAGTTTTTGAACACTTTAAAGAAGGTTTTAAAACACTTTCCCATTTATATAGGCATATTGCAGGTGAAAACTTTAAAATTCTGAATTATGTTTTGCAGGTTTCCAAGTAGTTTTTATGTCACGTTGAAATACACTGAAAATCACATGATGATGTCACTTTTGTGACTTGATCCATGTCTCATTATTCAGCCCTGCAGAGTTAACTAAGGTTGCAGCTTTTGTGATTTAGACCCCGACCTGTTTATTTCTGCTTTATTTCAGCATGTACCCTCATGGCACCCAGAGGAACTTTGTGAACTATTTCACAGCCTGAACTTTCCATTCCAGTGGCACAGTTCGGAAAACACACACTGTATTTTCCAGTTTAAATAGTCTCTTGGATATAAGAATGAACATCAAGCACTAAGTTTATACAGAGACAGAGACAAAAAAATCTCCCACTGGTTTTGAAATACTATACTTCATATATCATTTTATGTTTTCATAACAGCCTTTAAGAAAAGTTTGCAATTTTTTTCTGCAGATAAAACCAATGAAATAAGGCCAATAACATGTTTAGTTGGTACCTATAGCCAATATCAACATTTATTAGCAAAAGAGAGGGGGAAGTAACCTGCAGTTTAAGTTAAACACTTGATTCCTAGCACAAGGATTCTTAAACTAGTTGAAGAATTAAGCCAGAATGATCAAGTCACTGCTGCTAAGTCCAAGTTCAACATTTATGTCAGTTCCCTAGGACAAATACTTTCAATGAAGAGAAAGAAAAATATGTTTCAAATCAGCTCACTGAACTGTTGTACCAAATTGTCTTTTAAACTGTGATCTCTATTAATTTGGAGTTGTGTGTCTCTTGGGGCTCTCTCATAGATAAAAGATTTCTTTTCCTGTACTTGGTTGCTTGTCTCTGATTTCTAGATAATTGAAATAAGAGAAGCAGAGTGTACTTGGAAGTCATACTTTCCAAGCTGTTTTTGGCTTGCAACCCTTATGAAAGGCTTACCATTCTGATTTTTTTATAAATGTCACATGTTGTTGGATTGATAAACAGCAAGCTGAGAAGATGGAAAAAAAAAAAAAAAAGAAGAAGAGGAAGAATTAAAAAAAAAAAGAGAGGGAGAAAAAATAAAAGAGAAGAAGCTACTCCAAATGTTTCACTGATATTGAAGGCATAACTTTCTGGTTTTATTCAAAAGTACTCCACTACTCTTTTCAAAAAATATAGACAGAAGGTGTTACAATGACTTCAGATAAGCTCCAGGGAGAAGAAATTTTCTGCCCTCTCCAGTACTTTAAAGAGAGTATGTCCTTGAAAAGTGTAATTTACACATTCACAGGTAATTATCTGCAAGGGTGTTCTCATGCAACCAAATTCAGGAGGGTGAGCTCCACCAGAGAGTTCCACTTTGTGTCCTTGGAAAATTAACTGACAGGTTTTGAAGGTTTCTTGCCCAATCTATTTAATGGAAAAAGGAAAACAAACCCCAAAAAACATAAACCTGACTTCCATTTTCTAAAAATTGACTCATTGCTTTTAGTTGAATAGTAGTTGCCAAAGGTACAAATCAGGCTTGGACACAGGTTAAAGAGGTGACGTGAGTTCTGTTGCTGCAGATGATGGTCCATACGTGTACAAGAAACTGCAAAATAAAGTGTACCAAGCAAAACCAGTAAGCTTGCCATTGTTTGAAACCACAAATCAAAAGCATTAAAACACCAAGTTTTAATGGGACATTCCAGTCTATTTCATGTGGACCATGTGGAAGTACCAAAAAACTTTTTTCTGGCCCTGTCAGTTCTTCCAGTTTGTATGACACCAGAGAAAAGGGAGATGAACACAAACCTTATGGAGTTTCAGAAAATACCAAAATTGCATATGGTCTGTAAGTTTGGACTTTTTATTGTTCTGTTCAAATTAACTTGCTCTTTTCTGGCTCAGACATTGTGAATGGTCTGCTTCATATGAATAAGAGGAAAACAAGCGTTCAGAAAGCAGGGTGTTTCTGTTTTCTCATGGAAGTTTTCCTTGATAAACGAATTATCTTCCAAATACCAGAACTGGTTTCATCTGGAAAGTAATTTGAAAAACTTTATGCCGGATGAAGCTGAACGTGTTTTCTGGGACATACAGCAGGAGTAACTGATGCTTCCAGAGTGCCCTCGTGTCGGAGCGGGAAGCAGGAGGCCGCAGGGTGAGACGCCCGCCGCGGCCACAGGATGGCAGTGCGCGCTGCGCTGCTCCCGTGCCTCCCGCCGGCACCGCAGCATCCCGCCGGGAATTTCGGTTCGTTTCTTCGCCTCAGGTATTTGCGACTTTATTAAGAGTGCTGTCCAGCTGGGTGTCACACCACCACCTCTGCTGTTGTGATTTAGGACAAGAAAATTAGGGTTAAGTCTGTTTTTCTCACTGAGTTCAGTAAGCTCCAGGACAGCTACAAAGGAGAGCATATAGAACCTATCTTTTTAATCAATTTTAATGTTTTCAGATTAATTTACATCAGCAAATGCAAGTCCCTTGGCAGTAGACTTGCTTCTTCCACCCCTGAAGTGTTACAAGAAAAAGTCTATGGACTCCTACCCCTGGTTGTAGATCATAAATTGAAAATTACTGAGACAGAAAAAGGCAAAGGGACTCCATGTGAACAAGTACCCTCTTCTACATAGAAATTATCCTGTCATCTTCCCATTCCATTAGCAAAGAAGAGTGACATGCTAATTCTCCTCTCAACTCCATAGCTGTAAAGCAGGCTTAATTCTGCCAATGGCACTGTGATTGTGCAAACTTAATGTTAGATCAAAACTGAACTCCAGATAGCCTGTCTTGCAAGACTGTTATGAAAGGATTTTTAAGATATTGATGAGCTGAGGTAAAAAATGGGTGGCCTTACTTTGGAAGTGTAATCATTGTTGAATGACAAGAATAATAAGAAGGGCTCAATTTTGCTGTATTGCAATGACTTTTCTGTTGTATAAAGCCATTAGTTAAATTCCGGCAGTGTGACATAACAAAAAATGCTTGAAAGACCATACCTTTCAGTGAGGGACTTCAGTTATCCTCTCTGCCAGAGCTAGATGAATCTTCAGTTCCCATTTTCAGCTGCAATAATGCAGCTAAAATTGATGTGAATTACTTTAATCTCACAACAGGAAAATAAGGCTCCCAAATACAACATATATGCACTATTTTCTACCAGGATTTGAAGGTTTTCTCTTCATTAAGTGCTCTTCACACCTGTTTTGCTTTCCAGTAGTCTTAGCACAACAGCTCTGGTTTTGGAAGACACCGTTATTTGTTACACACATCCTACTGCACACTATAACAATTTCTGTCCATCTTTACTGGGAAATGATTAATAAAGTAATCTTAAACTCCATTAATGTCCTTCCCTACTGAAATATCTGTTTTATGACTAGAGAGAGTTCAGTTCAGATTAGTCTTGCTTCTTCAAAGTCAAATGGAGTATTTTTAACAGAAAGATTAAAGCCCAAACTACCAGTTCAAGAGGTGGCTTCCAGCTCCTCAACCTGGTCATTGTTGCTGCTGGCACCCTGCCCTAGTGTGAAAGGGAGACAGGTTCTCAGTCACTTGAGGGTTTCAGTTACCTTATTTTCCAGGTGCCTCAAAAGCTTTCAAGTAGGTTTCTAGGAGAGTGCCCTGTTAGAGCTTGTATACTGGTTGCCTATCCTTACTTTTGTGGAGATGAAAGAGAAGAGATGCAGGTGAAAATTCATACTTAGCCTGCCACACCTCCTTGGGCAGATCTATCTAGCTCCTGGCCCAGCAGATGTTCACAAATCTTGCACAAGGGTTCTCTGTATGACACATTTCCCACAATGCTGAGATATAAGAACTCAGCTGTGCCCAGACTTTCTGCAGCAGTAAGGACTAGGCTTCTCTTTGATGGAGCTTTATATACTGTATATACTGTACATTTTTGTGAGCAGAAATATATTTCAAGGTTTTGCTTTGATGGCAGATTGTGGGTATTTGTGCATTTGGTAGAGTGTGTTTTCAAGGCATTTCTGTTTTAAACAATTCTCTATGCAGTTGAGCCCAAAAGCATGAAATAGAATTAACGCCAATATTAGCTGCAGGATTTTTTTCACTAGGGCTGGTTTTTGAATGTTAATGTTACCTGACCTGTAAGCAGCTGTTACAAGTAAATGTCAATCAAAACCAAAAAACTAAATGATTTAATGCAATGCGACCAAATTTTTTCTGCTTTCAGTATATAAAACAGTTTTCCTTTCCTTTAAATAGTTCCGTCATATTATTATTACACAGCTATAACTACACTTTTCACTTTCCTTTCATTTCCTTTTTGTTTTCTCCTCTTAGTGGTTCTACTTTATTTGCAAGACACTCTTATTCCTGCAACTAAATTGTTTTGGGTACTGATGACAATGACATAATAAAGAGGCTAAGCTGTGCTGAAATAGATGAGATCTGTTACACTCATTCTGATTTTTCTGGCTCCTCTACTAATTTGCAAGCCTGAAATCCTTGGCACAATTTCAGACCATGTCTCTGGCAGAGCTGGGCCCCCCCATTTTTTTATTTTTTTTTTTTTAGGTCACTGGTGTTGAAGGTTCTTGCTCTATTTTCATTACAGATTATGTTGCTCCAACTTTAAGTGCCACAGAGTAAACTCTGTGTCTTAAATTCACATTTTTCCCCTACAGCTATGAAAAATGAAGCAAAGCAACTTGAGGAGGAAAGGTAGCTTGTATCTGTTTTTTGATCTGCACAGCTACACATTTATTGCCTATTCCCACACAGAAGTACCTTGGAGCCATCTTGGAACATTGGCATCTAAATGCAGCAGTAGTTTATGGCTTATGTCTTCTACTGAAACTGCTTCTATAATTACAGTCACACAGAGGTGCTGAGCTGCCGTGGAGCCATGTGGGCCAGCCAGCCCTGGCCTAACAGCCTGGAGCAGACACACTGCACATAGACGACTGCCTCAGTGGCCCAGGGATCTCGCTAAGGGTTCTTGCAACTCTTGCTCTGTTGTGCATGTGTAGGCACAATTCAGGCTGACAAACCTTCTGCTTCATGAAGGGAAAGCAGCTTCGTCCACCTGATTAAAGGCTTGATCTACTGACTTGTCTTTTGTCCCTTTCTTAATGCCAACCAAGGAAGTATCTTTTTCCCACACAATGAATTGAACACGTGATGATGACCTCCATTACCAAGTAATCTCAGCAGGAGTAAAAAAGAGAACAGCTCTTTAGACCAAACAGTGATCTGGGAGTCTGGAATGAAGGGAAGACAAGTGTACAAATATTTGGTGCATGAGCAATTTCTGAGATTAGTAATTGTTTCCACAGGCACTACATGCTTCTAGGAGTCATCTGTCCACTGTTGGAGCTCTGATTTTTCTCTACTTGGTAGCACCTGCAAACACAAAGCTAATTGAAAAGCATGTCCTTTTTTTGCCTTCATAAATCAGAATAAAGATAATCTGCACAGATCTTGATGTACTTTTATTTGTTACTGTTGTTGCTTCTGCTTGATACCTTTTCAACTTGGTCATGAAAAAGGATAAATTCAATACAAACTACTAGAGAAATTAAAGAATAATGCAAATTAACAGTGTTTAGAGGCAATAAAGTGTGCATCAAAACATTGTGCAAATATTTTCTTTATTAAGATAGTTTGAGAGCATATCAAACAGAACTTTTTAATAAGATATTCTCCTAAAGAGAAGAAACAACAAATGAAAATGAAATTGTTGTTGATACAAGTCTATAATTATATTATCCTGAGAAATGCATTATGACATAATATGTAAAGAAATGACTCACCCAAGCTCATTCAGGAGAAATATACTTTTACCAAATGTAATTGACCTGATAAAATTATTTCTAGATTTGTCTCAGAAAAGTCCTTAATGCATGAGAAAATCTCACTACACAGTTCCTTTGACCTACTCAAGGAATTAAATAGTAGTAAGTAGAAAGACTGCAGATACACTCCATGTGGAAAGATCAGAGAAATTCCAGACCTGATTCAAGCAAGAGTATAAAACCAATAATGTTTTCAAAAAGTAATTTGGAGTCCTCCTTGAGCCACAGGGACTCAAATAACATTTTTAGTTGAACTGAAAAGTTCACATTCAGTCTTGCTGACCTTTGGATGGAAAAAACCACTTGTATCATTTGTCAGTACTCAGACAATACATTTACACTTTTAGGGTTATGTATGACCAGGAAAGGACGAGAACTTTCCTTTAGCAAAAAAGCAAAACTACACAATGCTTCCCCACTGAACAGTTCTTGGTCTTTGGCAACTACTTGAAACAGGATACAAAAGTTACACAACAGAAGGTCATTCATTTTATCACAAAACCCAATCAAAATTACTTTTGAAAAATCATATGCATAGACTATAGGTAATAAAGAATAGAACTATCACATCCAATTTAGATTTATTCATTTTGATCTTAAGAAGATTTTAAGCAATACTGTATTCTGAACCTATTCCTGTGAACAGATATTGTATCCTTCACCCTAATTCTTAGATATATGACAGCTCTAGGCAAAAATAAAATTTGTTTACCGAGAGTAGTTTTTTGTTCCTTTCTTTTAGTGTTTTTCGCCCCACTCTCTACCTTTAGTGATTAATGAAACCTGAGAATTGAACCATCTTATATGTCTTGCTTCTTTTTTATATTCATATGGATAAGCACAAAAGCCATTACCGTGGTATGTTGAACTGTCATAATGTAAGCGTTACCTATAAAACTTTCAATACAAATTAATTAACATAAATTATTTGGAAACAGAATGATTCGTTTTTGAGAGATTTCTGGCAGCAGCTATTGATCATTTGGATCCAATTCAAACAAGTACTTAAGAAAATGCTTTTTCAGGGTCACTTTCACTCTTGCAGTTAGTTAATTTGGATTACAATTTATCTGTCATTAAAGCAAAATGCTTAAGAAAAGAAATCTCCTTAAAGCATTTGAGGAGAGAAACAATTCAAATCTCTTTTGACATAAATACTTTCTCAGGAAATGCATGAGACAGGTTTAAAAAAGATCAAGGCAAGGAAAAGTAGCTCTTCAGTACAATTAGGATATGTGTGTGCTTTATGGCAAAAAAGGAGCCCAGATAAAACTGCCATATGCAAAGCTGCTTCATTACTCACTCAATTTCTACTTAAGAGAGTTATTTACAATTAGAGGACTTCCTATCAGGAAATCAGTTTAGGAAAGTTGAACAAGGAAATTTTGTTTCCTGTAGATGTTATGAGAATGACAAGGGAAAGTAGAGTTATCTGGTTTTTAGTCTACTGTGGTCTAGAGCTGATATTTTACTAAATAACTCCCCTTCCCTGCAGGGAGAATACAATCTTTCAAAGTTGGAGAAACAACACAAGACAATATTATTGCTCTAAATATATCAAACCATTCACAAAATTTTCACCTTCCAGAGGCAGGGGGTGGCAGATCCAGAGGCCAAAGCCAAAGGCCATGTCAGCTCTAGTGAACAAAGCCATGGACCCCTGAGCACACATTTTGTTCCAAAGGCAATGGCAGAACTTGACAGCACCCATTTTTGTACTAGGTAGTGCAAACCTTGCTGGCTCCAAGGAGCTTAACTTCAAGTCCCTCCTTGTATCAGATGGCAATCTTGGGGAGGAACAGGGTTCAGAGTAGTTCCTTAGCTGGTTGACACTGCTAAAGACACTGCTCGAAGCAGACTATCCATTTGGCAGGTCAGAGTTTAGAAAGGGAGGAAACATTGGTTAGAGCTGCCTGAGTGCCAGTGAACTTACTGTGTTATGGGACTGCTACTGAGTCCTGTTGTACATCCAGTCTTCATTCTTAGCATAGGTTTGACTAGTCTCAAGGAAGTCCTCTGCACTTTATTTCTGTATGGCATTTTTCTTCTTTATTACCCGAGATCACTGCCCATGTGTCTTCCTCCAAACAGTATCAGTCATTTGTTCCAGTAGACTTACAGTCATCAATATCTTAACTGAGACTTAATCTGTTGATTTTGCCTTTGATGCTTCTGACTGAATACACCTTAATCCATTTCTTTCAATGGGAAGGGAACAGTAGAAGATTCTTCATTTCAAAGACTGTGTCTATTCAAGAACTCAGAATGGGTAAGTTTGGAAGGGACCACAGTGGGTCATCTGGTCCCACCTTCCTGCTTAAGCAGGGTCATCCCAGAGCACATGGCACAGAATTGTGTCCAAACAGTTCTGGAATATCTCCAGTGAGGGAAACTCCACAATCCCTCTGGACGATCTGTTCCAGTGTTTGGTCACCCACACAGTAAAGAAGCTCTTCCTCATGTTCAGGTGGAACTTCCTGTGCATCAGTTTCTGCCCATTGCCTCTTTTCCAATTGCTTGGCATGAGAAGAGGCTGACTCCAGCCTCTTGGCAATCTCCTTTCAGATACTTCTGTGTATTGGTGAGGTCCTCTCTCAGTCATCTCTTTCCAGTGTGAACAGGCCCAACCAAGTACCACATGAGTGAAAATGAGTAGTAGGAGAGTCTGCAAAATTAGTGACACATTGAACATATATCACTTTCTCTTCCCACCTCTCATCACTTTGGGACTAGCTGTCTAACTAAGCTCTATTATGTATTTATATATATGTGTCTATATAAAAATTATAAACATTGTATTTTTAAAAATATAAAAGCAATCCCTGTTTGACAGCAAGAACAAAAGAGATGCACATTGACCTTGTGGATCCAAAGTGCTTTAGAAAATGGGCTACTTGCCCAGGAAGGACAGGTGAGAGTAGCAGGGATTCAAAAGAATGTGAAGGAGAAAAGACAGGGACAAAAGAGAGAGGAAACAGGAAACCAGAAAGAGGGGACTCCAGGCTGAAAGCAGCCTTCACACTTAATTAACAGGATCTGCTTTAGGGGAAACAGAAAGACAGGCTTCCTCCCCCCTAGCCCTTTGCAACTGCAACATCAGAAGCTCCAGTACACAGAAAGGACGTAAAACAGTAAAATCTGATGTTTTAAACATTTGCCATTACAAAAAGTTTAAATGGCTTTCTGAAAATGGCACTGTATGTAAGGCAAAAGGGAAATCAGACAATGTCTTTCCAGAGCTCAGATTTTTGTCTGGCATCTCTATGTGGTACCATAGCACAGTCAGAAACTGCCTGTAGTAACAGCTGAGGAGGCTCTGAATTAGTAAGTATTTTATTCCTTTGGAGAAGTACCTCTGAATCTCCCGGAGTCCAGCACAGCGAATAGTTCTTTTTCATGGTCTCTCAACCAGAGTCAAAAGGCAGTGTATCCATCTAAATTGAGACTTTACATATATATATATATATATATATATATATCTCAGAATTCACTTGAAACACAAGTTTTCTGATATATTTTGTGCCTCTTTTTTGGTAATAACATCTAATCATCACACAAAGAATTCAAGTAAAACTGTCTATTGAGTACAAATCACCTCAAAAAATCTAAAGACAACAAGGTATTTTTTAGTTTGGGATACTGCCTTAAAACAAATCCCAAAATGCTATGCATCAGACACTGTGTCAGACACATCACATCATTATTGTGGGAGCCATTGTTAGCAAGCTGAAATCACATATTACTTTTCAGTTTAAAAGGGGGGGAGTATCAAATGAACAGACAGAAACAAAAATTTGTCAGTTTTGCCCAGAAAGCCATTGTTCTGTGCTCACTAAATAAAACTAGGTGATTAGCTTTCAAAGGGATGGGCTCCCATAGTATTAAAAATTCAAATACTATCTGGTTCCTTCAATGTCATTAAAATCACTGTGCGGACTGAAAAGAGGAGTCTGCCATAACTTCTTTCTGTCACAAGATAATAACACATTTTCTAACTTCAAGGACTAGGAATGTGAAGGAACTTTAGCTGTTTCTTTCTCAGGTATGTGGTCCCTTAGTGCAGATGCTTTTTTCAGAATGTCAGTTTTAGTGATTTTGTGACATCTTGTTGCTTCTATCAAGCAAGATGTTCATGGTTCTGTGGACCACTTGTGTTCAACAGCAGTTAGTACAGCCAGATGGTGGAAAGGTTTATGAGTAGCATTTTGAACAGGACTAATATGTTTTGTTTTCAGGACAGAACCTGAGCAGATGGTATCTTCAACATTAGCCCATATACCCCCTCCTTTGAAAGGGTCTTTTTTAACATCACTTAGTAGCAAAATTTCATAATTAGCTGTATATAAATTGATTTACTCTGAAAACGAATGTATATGTATTTCATGATGCACAGCATATTATAGATGCAGATAGTGGCAAGAATACTGTAGCAAGCAACACATTTTCTCTAGTAGTTTAGAAACAATAACTTCTAAAACCAGCACCAGTTCTTTTAAACAGTGAGATCCATCTTCTGTTTAGCTGTAATAGATAGCTCCTGTCCTTTGCCTTTGGGAAAACTGCATTCTGAAGGCTCCTGTGAAGCAAGGGAATCCATGTACAGTTGAGCAAGGGAATGCAGTTTATACCCTCATAACAGCCTAGGAAATGTCATTATGTTTATAGTCACCAGAATAGTTTCCTAAATTCACTTCTGAACTACATGGTTCACTCTGTTTGTTTATTTGATGTTTGAAACAAGAGCTTTCATAAAGTATTTGTTTTATTTAGCACCTGCACGGAAACATTAGTTATGTTGCACTGAAGTGTTCCACATGTTTCTCTTATCTCAGACTAGTTAAGTAAAACCATTCACACATTTTCTTAATCCCAGGCATCATAAATCCTTTACAAGATTCCTGTTTCATTGTTCTTCTCTCAGGGGTTTAGCAAAAAAAGTCAGCATGTACAGTCCTTCTCTCTCGAGAGCCCACATGGTTTACAATAAACCTCATTGTTGTCTTGTTCTGAAGGGTTTAGTAGTGTTGCAGATTATAAAGTCAGGTAGAAGTGGTAGAGAAGAGGTGAAGTACTCTCCCAAATGGAGACTGATAGCAGTATCTTGCCCCAGAGCCCATGCTGCAGTATTATTACATACAGAATAGTTTTCTACATTTTTGAAGACTGAAACTCAGCTCTATCAATTGAAACTGTTGTTTACAATGGAAGTTTTAATTAGTTTCATATCAACAACTAACATTAATAAAACTTTGTCTTAACAAAATAAAACCTCTGGCCGAAGTTCAGTATTTCTTAACTAAGCAGGCCTTCAGGTATGTCTCTGTGAATTTACTGAGAGTTCCACCAGTTTAGCGTGTCTACAACACTCCTTTAACTGGGTTTTAACAGTGAAATATGTCAATAAAAAAGTGTAATGTTAAAAGTGACTAGACAGCAAGGCTTTATTCAGTAGCATGCTTCTATGTGTAAGTACATACATTTAGAAGGAACTCCACCAGAAAGAGAATTATCAGTGTCCTCTCACTTACTGACTGAGAAAGCAGCTTTTCAGTGTGTTCTGCTCCACCATAAATGCCTCTAATAGTATTTAGGTACTTTTGTGCACTGATATTTTTGTACTTTTTTAGTCTGAGACACATAAACATGTCTAGGAAAAAATGCTTTAGATTTTTTTTTCAGGGAAATTTTCTTATTAGTGGCACTATGTACATCACTAGGAGACACGGGGTATTCTTCAGGATTTCCCAAAGCTTGCTAACACTCCCTTTTGATCTGGCAAAACCATTAAACTGAAAGCCTGCTGATAAAGCATAAATTTTGATGAAGTCAGTGAGACTTAAGCTAGTAATTTCATTATAGTCAGGCACTTGATTTACTGGTCTAGGCACCCACTCAGCCATGCTCAGGCTTGTATAGGCTGGTCATATTAATCATTTTATGGATCAAATAGTTTTACCTTTGTAAGCCACATTAGCACAAGACTCACACAATTTAGACACTTCACTTTCAGAAAATGCCTGTGTGAAGGTGTTACACAAAGGAGAAAGCTCAGGTCCCTCTAAGAGCTCAAAATACTTTTCAGTTCTACCATTTGCTCTGCTCTGTGACACTCTGCTTGCTGGTCATGCTTTGCTCTACACCTGTGGCTGTCTGAGCATTTAGAAAACCAGCTTATTCCACGTTTAAAGTGTGTTGCTCTTTGTTTTCATGAATTATCTCCCATAGGTTTTCTTGTACGAACCTTTTTTTCTGCTTGATGCAGGAAAAAAAACTAAGTCCAGACCACACGTGCTACCAAAGCAGAGATGCCACTGCTTAGCAGTAAAATATAGAGCCATTTGATTTCTAAAGCGCATACTGATGGCCTCTTTGGTTAAGCAGAAAGGAAAATTTCTTAATGCCTTGAATAGTTCTATTAAATAAAGACACTTGATAGTTAAACACTCAGTTTTATAAAACTTCTGTGTCATTCAGTGACCAATATCTGGATTGATAGTTCTGTGCTGAAACATCTTCAGTTCAAGCATCAGAAAGTGCTGTTATGTCCTGTTGGTCTCCTTGTCTTAGGAATACCAACAGCTGTCTCAGAGCTAGTCTACTGAGGTTGAGTAGAGCAAGCACCTGTGGCACAGCATGAGTGCAGACTTTTAGTGATACTCAAGCAACAGTTATTTTGGTATTTTACAATGGAATGGAGAAAAGTAGCTGGTTTGTCCACAGAGATTCTATAGAAACACAGCATACAGTGGAAACCATGTGATTGTACACAGTAATTGTTTTATCCAAATTTCTGCCTAAACCATCCCAATGTATAACCTTTCCTGGTATGCAAAGGTTTACAGAGCATCCATCTATGCTGCCTGATTCATTTGGCTATGACTGCCCACTTCTTGTACCCAAAGTAAGATGACTCAGAGAAAAGCGAAGAACTTCTGAGTCTCCTTCAAAAAACTTGAGTTTTCTCTCCCATTCCTTACTTCAAGGAAAGTACTGTACAAGAAAATTCAACAGATTCAATATCCCGATTAAGGCTTAAGTTAGCCTGCTTGTTACTTTGTTCTTTCTCTATGAGTGGGTTCACCTATTAGCAGTTGACTTCTTGCACCCTCGTACTGACATTGCTGGGAAAGCATTTACTCATTCAGACATAAAGAAGCCAGGGTTGGTCTCCCATGTTTCTTTTTAGGCATTGGCAGTGGAGAGCTGACAGATAACACAGAACAGTAATTTGCTCAAGTAGATCTTCAGATAATGGGGGTGAAGACTAGGACACACCTGTGATTTTTCCGCCTTTGTTGTCATATTGTTAAAAATAGCCAACAATTGCAATGCAGACTGGGAGTTTCAGTGGTATTTGCCATAATAAACACAGATGTGGAAGGGCTTTTTCACCCTTATTTTCTGCCTGCTGGAACTTGCACAGGATTTACAAGTGATGGAGGCTTTTTCCTTCCTTTAAGCTTCAAAACAGAGGCAAATACCCATGTGTCACTTGGCCTATTTAACTATTTCAGAGCCTTGCTGCATGTTGATGTCATGCAGTAGAGATTCCTGCTGCATGGGGTCTTGGGCAAGACCTGTGTTTAAGAAGTCTGGAGGCCATTACTGCCAGTAAATCACAGGCAACCAACAAAGAAGAAAGCTTTTGGTAGCCATTTCCTCATGATTATAGAAAGGAAAAGAGAACAAGATAATAACAGCTGTGATGTGCAAGACAGCTTGCCCTTCTAGTCCTTGGGTGCAGTTTCATCTTCTCAGAATTTTGCTGTCATGGTAACTATTGCAGTTTGTGCTATTTTGGTTATTAAGTTATCCGCCCCATAAAATCAGCTACCTTCTCAATTTAATGGCATGGCGAACTTCACATGGTGCTGGTCTGCTATGTAGTATTACTACCTTCTATATGTCTTTGTTCTGCTCCCCATTAATTTCACAGGATGCCATCCTCTGGAACAGGGCAAGAAGAAAGTAATACCTTTGTTTCTGCAGAACTTGGGTTCTGTTAAAGGATTGTTTTCCGAGGCTTACACTCTTTAAACTACAGTATTTAAAATATGGTCCATGTTCCTTTTGTTACCCTTTCTTCTTTGTTGCTGTTTCGTGGAGATTATTATTCAGTTATAACAGCTCAGAAAACTATTAAATTGATATCTCTACAAAAATTTAAGCATATTCTAAAGTCAACTTCATGTAATTAGAGGTATTTGTTTTTAAGTGTAAAGAAATTTTCTTTTGTAACTTACACAGACTCACAGAATGACGGAATATGCCAAATGGGAAGGGACCCACAAGGATCATCAAGTCCAACCCCTATCAGGTTTCCATCCCCAAGAATCACACCATGTGCCTGAGAGTATCATCCAAATGCTTCTTAAACTCTGTCAGGCTTGCTGCTGTGACCACTTCCCTGGAGAGCCTGTTCCAGTCCTCGTATATCCTCTGGGTGAAGAACCCTTTCCTAATACCTAGCCTAAACCTCCCCTGACACAACTTCAGGCCTTTCCCTCGGGTCCTATTACTGTTCCCCAGACAGAAGAGATCGTCATCTGCCCCTCCACTTCCGTCATGAGGAAGCTGTCTCTCTCAGGTCTTCTCTCAGTCTCCTCTTCTCCAGGCTGAACAGACCAAGTGACTTGAGCCACTCCTCCTACGGCTTCACCTCAAGGCTGTCCTCATTGCCCTCCTTTGGATGCTCTCTAATAGCTATATATATTACTTATACTGTGGTGCCCAAAACTGCACACAATATTCAAGGTGAGGCCGCCCCAGGGCAGAGCAGGGCGGGACAATCCCCTCCCTCAACTGGCTGGCGATGTTTTGCCTGATGGCCCCCTGGATATGGTTGGCCCTCCTGGGTACCAGGTCACTGCTGACTCATATTCAACTGCCATCTACCAGGACCCCCAGATCCTATTCTGCAGTGCTGCTTTCAGCCTCTCATTCCCTAGTCTATACACATAACTAGGGTTGCCTCATCCCAGTGGCAGAATCCAGCACTTTCCCATGCCAAACTTCATATGGTTGGTGATTGCCCCATCCTCTCATTTCTGGAGGTCTTGAGCTAGTCAGCAACTCCTCCCAGTTTTGTATCATCTGCAAACTTAGTATCTCCTCCAGTCCTGCATCCAAGTCTTTTATGAAGACATGAAAGAGCACAGGGATGGAGCCCTGCCCACTAGTGACAGGTCACCAGTTTGATGTTACCCCATTCACTATTACCCTCTGTGCCCAACCTGTGAGCCATTTACTCACAAGCACATGTGTTTATACAGCTGTGGGCTGGACATTTTGTCCAGAAGGATACTATGAGGGTATCAAAAGCTTTACTGAAATCCAGAAAGATTACATCAACTGGCTTTCCTTGGTCAGCTTGGTGAATTACCTTGTCATAACAGGAAGTCAGGTTTGATAAGCAGGACTTTCCTTACATGAAGCTGTGCTGGCTGTGACCAATGACTAAGTTGTCTTTCAGATGTTTTTCAATACTTCCCAGCATAATCTTCTCCATAACTTAACCAGGCATCAAAGTTAGACTGACAGGCCTATAGTTTCCAGAGTCATCCTTCTTGCCCTTCTTGAAAATAGGGACAATGTTCACCATCTTCCAGACAGCTGGGACTTCCCCAGAATTCCA
This sequence comes from Platyrinchus mystaceus, assembly GCA_035041135.1. Taxonomy (NCBI): domain Eukaryota; kingdom Metazoa; phylum Chordata; class Aves; order Passeriformes; family Tyrannidae; genus Platyrinchus; species Platyrinchus mystaceus. The sequence goes on from JAWWLV010000100.1 coordinate 46,086,310, forward strand.
AGACTGCTCAAAAATCACTGAGACATATTTTGAGGTTACATCAGCCAGTTCCTAGAAAATTCTGGGATGAAACCCATCAGGCCCCATAGATTTGTAGAGAATCCAGCTGGAAAAGCAGATCCTGCACAGTTTCAGGGTCAACTGGGAGTTGATCGTTCTCACAGTCATGGTCACCCTAAGGCCTTCTTGGTCCATCATCTGTACCGAAGACAGAGGTAAAGAAAGCATTAAACACTTCTACCTTGTCTCTGTTCCTGTTTGTGAGGCAACTAACCTCATCCTGTAACAGGTCATTGTTATTTCTACACTGTATACTGCCATTAATGTATTTGAAAAACTCTTTTCCTCGTCCCCCACATTTCTGTCCTGCTTAAGCTCCAGCTGAGCTCTGGCCACACAAATTTTCTCCCTACAGCAGCAAGCAGCATCTCTGAATTCTTCCCATTTCACTGGACCTTGCTGGCACTGGGTATACACCTTCCTTTTTTCCCATATTTCCAAGAGAAGATCCCTGCTCAGCCAAACTGGCTTTCTGCCTCACCTTCCAATATTTGGGAATTGTCTGCTCCTGTGGCCTTAGGAGGTGATGTTTGAAAACTGACCAGCAGCTGATTGACCCCAGCACCTGCAAAAACATTTTCCCATGGGACCTTACTTACTTATTCCCTGAGCAGCCTGTATTCTGCTCTCCTCATGTCCATAGTTCAGGTTTTTCTGGCACTTTTCCTCCTGTCAACAGAGATTTTAAACTCAATCACCCTGTTGTCACTGTGGCCAAGACAGCCACCAATGCCCACTTCAGTCATGATATTTGCTCTGCTGATGAGCAGCAGATCAAGAAAGGTATCTTTCCAAGTCAGCTCCCTTAGGAACTGTTCCATAAAATTTTAATCCAGGTTTTTTATGGAATCTTCTGGTGTGAGTTGTACCAGGTGTGTGATGCTCCCAGTTTATTTCTGGCAAGTTGAAGTCCCCCACAAGGACAAGGGCAGTTGATTGTGTCAACTTTATTGAAGTGTCCTTTATTTCTCAAATAATAATTCATCGGTGTCATTGTCCTGGCTGAGAGGTCTATAGCAGACTTCCACAATGACATCTGCATTATTTGTTTGCCCCTTGATTCTTACCCAGAGGCTCTCAGCTGTGCCATTGCTGACTGTGAGCTCCATATATCCTAACCTTTCTATTACATACAGTTCACCATCTTCAACTCTGGTTTTTTCCAGGTGTGCCTAGACTCTTAAGAGAAAGGCTGCCCTTGGCAGATTGCCTGGTGCATGAAAACAATTATCTTTCTCAATTTGCCTTATCACGCCATGAAACTGCGGGACCCGCAAGGTTCCGAGACTTGTCCACAGTCTTTAAGTAGTTCACAGACTATATCACAAATATACCAGTGGTTAGAGTGCTATAGATTCAGAGATGATGGTTCCCAGGTTAAGATGTCTTCAAATTGTTGTGCCTCTGCACTTATTTTACAATAATGTGCAACTTCTGTCAGCTTTTTTTTCAAAAACTAACAATTATGCGGGTCATGACCTGACTGTCACTTTCAGCAATTTCTTTCTTTCTTTCAGTCTTTAAATTCCAAACAACTTTTTTCATTCTTTTGCTTGCCTACAGATGACTTAATTTTAAAGCCTTGAAGTTAAGCATACCTATCACTGCTAATTATACCACTGTAGATAAACAAGGATTTTGCTTCTAACAAACTATGCTTGTGGTTATTTGCCTCTTTGTTTTTCTTGGATAGGGAATGTGGGTTGGTGCTAGCAAACGTTCATTCATGTTCTTTTGTTCTTTTGTTTATTTTTGTGATAGTATTCCTCCATGGTGGGAAGGGGAAACCATGCCTATCGTAGTCTGAGTTTCAAATGTTGTGAATTTTCGGATCAAGTGGAGTCTCACCACAATGCTATTACACAGTGACAGCTCTATTCATATACAGCTCTGTCAACAGTGCAGGTGAGGTGGAAAAGGACAAAAAAACCCCAGAGACTGTTCTATCTACTGAAGTTCCTTGTGGAAATCTACTAGGGGTAAAGACAACATAGACATTTGAGCCTGGAAGTACTCAGGGTTTTTTGAGTTAGTTTCCTCCTATGTTCTCTTACATTATGAAAGCACTTTGAACAAAAGACGGTGCTAGTGTGGTCCAAGCTGGTGATGGTGTTCATATTTAAGGGGAATGCCATGCCAGTAGTCCAGCTTGTTGCCAGCATAACTCTTCCAGCAGCAGCCAGAGCTCATGGAAGGGCACTGTGAGATGAATACTGCTGCTAATGAGGTCTGAAAAGATGTCATTTCCTTCAGGAGAGAGTTGGGGATGATGTGAGACCTTTGGTTTTTCCTGTTGATGAGCAGTCAAAGGAGAATACACGGACCCCTGGGTTCAGAATAATGGAGTCCAGGACATGTAGTCTCCTGGATACTCTATTGCCCACATTTACTCAGAGGAAATGTTTATGTTGCACAGCTGACGGAGATTTTTGCACGGCTCTGGGTATAGTTTTCACCAAGTGATATCAGACTTGATGAGCTATGATCAAAATATTCTGGGATTGAGATCACAACTGTTGTTACATAGCTACGCTTTTCCTTGTTCCACTTTTCCCTGAATTATCAAGAGACAGAAAAGCCCTTTTAGACCCTGATGTTTCTGGATGTGACTGAGTCTTATCTCTTCCTCCTTCATGAGGATGGAGAGAAATTCATTTGTGGGTGGGTGGGTCATCATGAGCACAACATTGAGCAGAGTCAAAATGTTGAAGGCTTGCACATATTTGACACCAGGGGTTTCAGGGTCACTAGCAGCAGTGGAACTGACCTCCTCTCTGGAGGGTTCTGGTATGGATCAGCTGGGATATTAGTTTGATCTCCAGCTCCAAGGAGTTGGTAACCTTGCTGCTGTGATCAGGAGAGGTGGGTGGATATAAGTATAGACCATCAGGAGCAGGGCTGAGATTTTGCAGGAACCTTCATATGACTATAGTACTTGGTCATAGGGAGCCACAGTGTATGTCTGGGCATCTTTTGTGCTAAGCCTTGGGACCCCCAAATCTTTCTGCTACCATTACAGACAGTAATGCATCCTTCTGCATCGCCTGATGTGGGAACCCTTTAAGCCCTGCTGACGCAGGTGGTCAGCTCCAGTGACAGATCTCCAGATAGCACGTCGCTACAAGTGAGCAGGTGCTGCCTAAAGCCAAGGACACATTAAAGGAAAGAAAGTTTATACTGTCAGAAGCCCTCTCATAAATCATGTTCAAATGCCATACCAATCAGATGCATTTCTCCCCATTAACAAGCTTATACAAGTAGGCTTGTTTGACTGTAGCTGGCAATGATTGTAAGCTACTAGGAACCTACTGCAGAGTGTTAAATTTTTTAAGTTTTCTCCTTTTCAAGGGTGTTGAAAGGTCCCATTTGTGGGTAACACTGCCTGCATTGTTCACCCTTCAGAAAGTCCTGTGTCTGTCAGCCTCTGGAGAGCTTGTTTTGTTCCTCGCCCCTCCACCCTGCCCTTTATGGTCACCTGCAACAGAGGACGGCAAACAGCAGCCTAAGCTCACCTACTTTCTCACCTCCACAGAGTAACTTGTCACAGGCATGAGAAAGGTTTCTATTTAAAAACAAAGAGCTGTGACCACAAGACTGTGACTAATATTGGAATTTAGCAAGAAGTCAGCTCTTGTTTCAAGAGGTTGTGTTGCAAGTTTGGGAACATTGCTACTAAAGCTCTTGATGAATGACTCCAGGAAGAGTGGGTTAGTTTTTTTCATTTCTTCTTCTCTTTCAATGCTGGTTTTGCACAGATGATAATGAGGAGTGTCAGGCAAGCATGTAACAAGCTGTTTTCTCTCTCTTGACAGAGAAGAGCTATCATTATGTCAGTCTGACATTGAGAACCTGCTGGACTTGAACAATAAATAGATTTAGAGAGAAAAGCATTTAAAAAAAGAAAGGAGTAAGCAGTATAAATCACTTTGCTCTTTCAAGTCTGAGTTGTTCAGGATAACTCATAAGTGCCTGACTTTCATCCTACTCTATTCATTCTTTTTCTCCTTCCACCAATTACAGTTTAATTCACACTGAAATACATTTTAAATTAAAAGATTTAGAAGATTCTCTGAGATTCTATTGGCTTTCGAATTCTTATATTACAAATAAGGCACAGCCAAAAGGGTTTCCTCAGGTTCTCAGTATCAAAACATCTACTTTATTGTCTCTGCTGTTATTGGCAACAGGGCATACACCTATGTCTCTGGGTTTGCCAAGCTGGATGCAATCTCTCCCATAAAAGCTGAAATGGAACCATAATTCTTTCAGTTTTTCTGCGGAATAACTACCTTTCAAGATTTTGGAGCTGATTTTTTTGCCAGTTTCTGTTACTAGGAGCTTTTTTTTTTTTTTCCCCAGTATGCAATGTCCTTTTCCATCTCATTCCTGGGAACAGAGGGGAAGGTGTGAATACTGCACCTCACACAATTAACGGAGCCATGAGATTTTTTAAACAAATTGTACAATGATCATTGCAGCTACTGAAGGCAAAAATTATAACAGATTCCCTCTTTTCCAGGCTCTGGGCTCCTTGTCTCCCTGCAGGGCATAAAGATGTTTTTCCATGAGGGAAAGACTCATGTGCCTCCATTGCTCCCCATTAGCTAAGGGATCATTGCTGTAGGGGAGGAAAGATACTTTGAGCCTTTCCTGTTCTGCTCTTTTGTACACTGTTTTAGCTGGCATGTCCTTCTTCTGTTTTGCTTACAGATGTGCTGATTTCCTGGAAATTGTGTTGAAGGCATCAAGCTACACTAGGAGATCAGCTTTCGTCTGTTTCAAAGCCTGTGTACTCTAATCTTGTTAATGGTGACAGACGCAAGCATCCCTTCAAGCAGGCCTGGTGTCCACACTTCAGTTACTGATCATGAAAGAGGATCTTGTACTAGAATCTACCAAATTAACGCTTATTTCATCTGGTTCACAATTCCCGGATTGACTTTGCTGGAGTTCTGGTTTCAGCATTAAGATGAAATGAAAAATATTCAGTCTGCAGTGCATCTCAAAATAAACTTAGCAGAAAGTACAGCTGATTGCTTCACCACTCCCACCATTCACCTCAGTGTTTATTATTTTAGCAGACTTCTCAAAGGTACAGCCCCTGCTGTGCTGAGATCGACAGCATTCTGCTGCCCTCAGATCAAGGGTGGCCAACTCTGGGACACAGTTCACTGAGAGAGACACACTGGCATCACAAAGCTAGCCCCAGTGTATACAAGGTGGACATGTTCTCTTTCTAAGCAAACTCACTTGTCCTGTTAGTTTTTATACAAGATAAACTTTATAAACCCCAGCTCAGTCGTACTAATCCCCATTTCACTTTTTTCCCCTCTGAAGAGAGACAATTCTTCTAGTTAGAGGGCTGGCAGCCCACACTCTGATCTGGCTCTGCCTTACATTTTCTTCTTAGCTGCAGCAGAATGATTACTCACCATTCTCTGCCTTACTTATGGAACATTAAAGTGTCATTTGAAAAGCATTCTTTTAAAAAATAAGTTAATTTTTAACATTTTGAAAAAGCATAATTAAATCTAACTTGCTTCATACCTTGAATGCTTAGTAAGCATGACATAATAAAGCTCCAAAGTCACTGAGACACCAGTTCTGCTGGCATAATGTCTTTTACATTCATCTGTTTAATCTCACTAATCATGACAGAAGATGCCATCCAGTACTGTTCAGATCAAGAAGTGATTATGGAAGATTTACAAGTGTTAAAGCTGACTGTTTCTGGTACATAAAATACACCAATTGCATCAACGAAATACTTGTTTTCACAGCAGCACAAATGCTGTTTGAAGATATAATAGAGGAGAATATTTTTCTGGACCATCTACTGCTTCTTCAGAAAGCATGTCTAAGTGGAACTGACAGTAATAGTAGTATATGCAAAGACTGAGGATTGTATTTATGATGTTAAAAGATATTTAAGTTGTTGGCTAGGTACCATCATCTTTTGGCTTGGAAAACTTACAAATGAAAAAAAAAAGAAATATGCTAGCAAAAATTAAATCATTGATAATTTCATAAGAGCCACTGCATGTTCTTGCTCCTCATTTTCCATATTTGTGCTACCATGAATTTCAGCGGTCTTGCACCTGACAAACTGTTACAGAAAGGAGATTGTCAGCAAGCTCAGGAAATTATGTACTTCACCCAAGGCCTATTGCAGACAATGAAGTATCCTACTGTCTTCAAGGGGCTTTAAAGAAAGGCCTATGTCATAAAAAAAAAAAAAAAAATTCTTCTTGATTCAGATAATTATTTCAAGACATAGAGCAATATAATGTTGATACAGTGGTTGATATAGGTCAGGGGTCCTCAAACTACGGCCCGCGGGCCGGATCTGGCCCGCCAGGCTCCCCAGTACGGCCCGCGACCCCCACCCTGCACCCCCAAACCCTGGCGAGCTGGTGGTCCCGGTCCTGGCCACGGCATCTGCTGAGCTAGCAACCTCGACTTCCGCGGCAGTCACAGCCCCAGCCTCCGCAGCCGCTGGGACCAGTCTTTGCAGGGGCGGCAGCGGCACCCGTCCCGTCCGCGGCGGCAGCGGCAGCGCGGCCGCCCCCGTCCCGTCCGCGGCAGCGGCCCCCCCCTCGTCCCATCTGCACTGCTGGCAGCGCAGGCGCAGTAGAGGGCTTTGTTCCCTGCTTCCCTGCGGGGGTTTGCTTCTGCCGCTTCTGGCTCTGAGCCAGAGACTGCTTCAGGTCGGTGTGTGTGTTTGTTTTTTTTTTTTTAGTTGCACGGCCCGTGACAGATAGGGAACCGGCCCGCCGTTTAAAAAGTTTGAGGACCCCTGCCTTGGAGGGACTCCCAGCTCTGCCTCAGTGTCTGTGTGTTGCAGATAATTCAAGGCTGGGTTCTCAGAGGTATTGAGATGCCAACTCCCATAGAAGTGAAGTGGAGTTAAAGGGCAAAAGTCTCCCAAGGATAAGGCTCTCCTTTCACATTCCTAAACAAGGATGTTTCTCTCTCTTGTCTTGGCCCTTTAAACTCAGAGGGTGGGAGGGTCACAGCATGTCCAGCTGAGTGCAGGGTTACAGTGGTGACACAGCACATTTTCATTATCACCATTATCATATGGTGTGAACACCCTCCTCTCCCATGACTTCATGGGAACAGTCACAAATTCAGCTTTCATATTGTGTTGCTAAAATGCAAGGTTGTGTCACGTGTAGGTTATTTCAGTGCTGAGGCTCTTTTTATCAGGTCAAGGAGAACCAACACAGTGGTTCCATGGAAGGTAAATCTCAGTTTAGCCATTTAATTTTGGATTTTAAAAAGTCTATGGTCACATGATGCAAAGTGCTGATGTACTAGAAACCCTCTATAGTCAAAAATTTAAAGGGGATAACTTTGTCCTGTAGGGCTCTGTGCTGGATCCAGTATTGTCACCCTGATTTCACCACGAATCAGGCACCACCTTTCCCCCCACAGCCAAACAGGAACGTAAATATTTCTTGTGAGTTTGTTCCTGCCCAATTCAAATGAAATTTCCAGAAGATGTGGCAAAGTGGTCATCCTGCAGTAAGGAATATGAAATTATGGCCTGATACTTTCAGCATTTAAAATCATTCTTCATGGTGTGATACCAGTGTGCATTTTTTTTATAGATATGAAATTATTTCACTAAAGGACACTGATACTCTCATCCTCCTGGTAGTAGTAGAGGAACTGAGATAAGCTCTGATTTCCTCGGTGTCCTGTGATAAAGAGGGGCCAAGCCAGGTTTAAAATCTACAAAGCCCTTCTGTGCTCTGCCAATGAGGTAGTTATGCTTTCTTTCTGGTTTGGAGCTGTGCAATTTCCCCCCCAAATCTACCATATCACAGCCTTCCAATTGCAGCTTGGACTGTCTGAGTGTCTGAAAGGAAGTTAATGGGCTTTCTGGGAATACTTTTTAGAGGTAGCAAAAGCTCCACCTGGATGAATGGTGACTAATGCAAAGGGAGAAATACCTCTACGTGCCTCGAAAAGACTCAAACTCAGAGAAATGCCTTTCCAGGGAGGGTGGGAGGACTGTGTGGGCCTGTGTGCTGGGGGGCTGGTCAGCACTCAGTGGTGCTTATTGGGAGCTGATTTAGGAGGTTCCAGTCAGGCTTTAGTGCAGTGTCTGTGCCTGTTCCCTTCCCAGGGGCAGGAACACGTTCCCTGCCTTTGCTGGGAGCACAAGCCCAGCCCTGGTTGGTTTTCAGGGCTGTGAGACTTGATCTCCACTGCAGAACTGAACCGAGCAGGGCGAGGGCCTGTTAGTGAGACTTTTATTGCATGCAGAGTTGCTCCACCATAGACTGTAATTGGATTTTTTTTTTATTGATTATGTGGTTAACTCTCCTTTTCGCAGTAATAAATCTCAGACAGCATTTAACTTTATAAAGTGAGGAGGAGAGGAAAGTATCAGGTGAGGGTTGTCCCTTCCTGCATTCCTTCCCCCTCTTTTTTTTTCCCCTTTTGTTTTTTTTCCTGGTTTTACACTGTCTCTCCCCAGCACTTGTGTTAGGTGAGGTGGTGCTGGGGCTGTGGCACCTCTGGCAGCCAAACAGGAATCTCTCAGTCATGCCTGACAATGCAAGTCCCATTCAAGGAGGTTTCAGAATTTGGCTTTCGCTGGTGCCAGCAGTTCTGAAAGAGGCACACTCAGCTTTGAGCACTCAAGTGCTGATGGACAAAGTGCTGGTTTAACAGATCTGCCTAATAGAGAGCAGGTGAATAAATACACGATTAGAGAGTCCTTCACTATAACAGCCTTATTATTGCATATCATGTGGAGTTGGAATTCCTTGAGGTTTTTTTTTTCTTTTTTTTTCAACTGTCGATCTCAATTGTATCTAAAAATACATATATGACTCCCAAGATTTCAGCTGACATAAAAATCAGAGTGTATGAAAACACACAAGATTATTCTTTAATCTTCCTAGGTCATCTGAGGTGAGTAACAGGCAGATTTTGTGTGGTATGAAGCACTGGCCATTCTCATCCCCTTCAACAAGTGCTAGCAAAATTCAGGCTTTCAGTGCTTTTTGTGAGTTTTGGACATATTGAGGCTGAGGGGGGACTTTCATTGCAAGATGTACAGATAACTTCTTTCTTTATTTTTCTAATGGAGTACAAGGAAAGCCTGTGTGCAATCAGAGAACAGATTATATTCCCTTTCCAGTGATGCCCTGACAAGGGCGAGCAGTGTTCAGCAGAACAAAAGGGTATATAGATCACTCGGAATAAAAAGGTCAATAGTCTCTACCCCTAATGCTGCATTTGTAATACATTTAGCTGTTAATAGCCTGCCTTTGTTGGCCTAATTAGGAGGTAAAGGATACATTTATGGATGGTGCTGATAGCACAGGTAATGAGGGTCCTTCCAATGATGGGGTTTTGAATCCAGGTCTGATCTGGAAATGAATCACTTGAAAGGGAAGCTGGAAATGGTGGAATCATTTGGTGCCCTTAATATTTTCTGTAGAAACCTCTAATGAACAACTCAGTGCCCTCATGGCCTTATTTTACAGGTGGGGAGGGTATCTGCCTTTGTTCTTTAATATCAGTCACACCAATATAGTCTTAGGAGTTAGAAATGAATTGGATAGTCTCTGTCTTCTGTCTCCAACTTGAAACACATTGACTTCATTTTCAGAGGCAATGAATGTTTCTAGCCCCAGTGAAAAAGGAATTTAGAGCTGTAGGTCATGAACACCAGCTGTCGAAGGTGTTGAGAGCATGGCTGACACTGTCCACTGAAGTCAGCTGTTGTCACAACCACGGGGTTTAGCTTAGGTATGAGGGGTGCAGCACTTCTTGTTTCCCTTTGCACATTTTCACCATTTTGTTTTCCTACTTCGAGGGCAAATATCTGCAATTGGGAAGGAACCCATTAAAATGGCAGCCTGTCCTTGCAATTGCAATAGCAAAGGTTTATATTTTTTTGTAAAATGGATAAGTGGAACAAAATGGCAAGATGGTTTGTGTGGAGGCATTTGCCCAGGGGTGAGTAAACACCCCTGTTACCATACCACTCCCTAAAGAGTCCACCTCTCCATGTGACATCTCTTCTGCCAAAGGGAAAGAACCTGCCTACCTCCATCAGGGAGTGTCACTGGATTTGGTTTAGGTTACCTGACAGGCTGTTGTCCAAGACAGAGGGGTTGGTGTGGACAGGGGTTAGTGGTGTCCAGCCCTGGGGAACAATCACAGCTCACCAGCACCAGGCTGGGCACCCTCACCCACACCCACACCGGCCAGTCTGGTGTCATCCATGGTGTGACGGCCCCCCAGCACACCCCAGGGAGTTTAGTGGAGCAGAGTTCTAGATTGCAGAGTGGCTGGGCACAGGAATGCTTTGGTCATGGCCCTGTGTGCAGTTACAGAGATGGGCTCTTCAGAAAGGAACTTGACAGTGTAGGAGCTGCTCGCTCTCAGAGGAATATCTCTTAAGTGAAAGCAGAGAGAAGATGGCTTTGCTGCTCCTGCTTTTCCTCCCCCAGGCTCTCAGACTTGACTCTTGAGAAATCAGCTGGGACTGAGTACAACTCTGCCCACTTGTCAGAAAAACACCTGCAGAGAGACAAGTCATGCCTTGTACCTTGGAGCCAGCAAAGCTCAAATCGATCTCGATCCCCACAGACTTACAAGATACTGAGCACATGGAGAGATGCTGGGGGCCCCCAGCTCTCTTTGCTTTCAGCTCCCAGTGGCCTCAGCCAACACCACGGGGAGCCAGGAGGCTCCTGCACGGTGGGAGCCACTCCAGGCAAATACAGTTGGGCTTTGTTGTGACAAACCACCTCTCTATTCCCACAGGGTTCCCTGCCTCCCCATCCCGATCCAGGGCAGGAAGAGCACCTTTTTGTATTGTGCAGAGATCTAAAAACCATTGCATCTCTTCTGCAGCAATTCTTTCACACCACCTTGTCTTTCTTTTTTTTTAGATTTTATTTCTCATTTTAAATCATGCACGGTATAATACAATAAA
>JAWWLV010000100.1:46099835-46115419 GCA_035041135.1 Platyrinchus mystaceus
CTACATGGTCAGAATGTGCCATAAGCATCATGATTTTATTTTGTGATAATGATGATAACATATGCCAGGAGTGAAAAGTGTTGTAGGGTTTCTTGAAGCTCAAAAGAGTTTCCTTTGGTCTGTGGTTTTACTGATTTGTACAGAACTGTGCCTGGCAAAGAGACACATTGACAAACCATAGGGTTGTGAGAGTATAGCTCTGCTTTCAGATAAATATTTACGGGTGTCCTTAATGCTGCACTTTACACATGACTCTGAATGTGCAGCATAATTTAGAAACTGTTATGTTTCCCATGCCTTAATTTTTTATAAGTATTTGACACACTCATAGGGAAGGAAATGGAAGGACATGGTGAGGCTGCAGCTGTCACACAGGCAGTTCCTAGAACAAGTGGTACAGACTCATTTTCTTGGCGGTTTTCAGTCTTGTGCTGCTTTATGAAGAGAATTACATTGTAAGAGGAGTCAAGCAAGACATTTTGATGCTCAGAGCAGGTCATTCCAGCTCATTCCAGTCATCCCTTCCTCCTGTGTGAGTTGTGCTCCCAGGGTGGGCCTTGGTGTGCTTGTCCTCTTTTGGTGACCCCCGTGACCCACTCTGGTTACAGCCCTGCTGAAGGTTGTTTGCCATGCAACTGCCACAGAAAGGCATCCTCTTTAATGAGTCTAGTTTGTATTTTGATTCGAATTACACTTTTCAACTGCTTTATAGAACATATTTCTTAGTCAGTTACTGAAGTCCTTCCTAAAGTGTTCTCCACCCAGCAATGTAGCAAAGCAGGGGTGGAAGAGGCAGCATGTCCAGCGTGTCCATTGAGTGCAGTGCCAGGTAAAGTGAAACCTAAAGGATTATGATCCACCCCACCAGGTGAACCTGTCTGAAGCTTCCAGGGTAGGTTTGACTGCAGTGAGCTTTATTCTTTTCACCTCACTTAGCAAGGTTGTTCCAGCTACTACAACATCTCCTGGCCTCATCCATCCAGTGATTTCTACAGCTTGTCCCTTCCTTCTCTTTCCCTGTGCCCATGTCAGCTCGTGCACTGGACAGATCCCTGGGATGTCAGCTCTGCCTTGCCAATTGTGACATGCCTTGGCTGACACCAGGGCCAAATGGGTTTCAGGTACAATCACTGAGCAGATCCAAGAGCTTGTGTTCAGCATACAGAGCTGTTCCTGAACAGCACTGTACCTTCTGGCAGAGAGAAAACTCACTTGGAGCTTCTGGAGGGGATTGGCAGGGCCATTGGAACCTGTCTAGTCCCTCAGCAGGCCAGCCAGGCAGTGCAGGCTGGCTCACATCTGTGGGGCTGCTGCAGGGAAGGACGGAGGGACGTGCCAGCAGGGTCCTGCTGACACAAGATTAGTGGTCTGGCCTGGCTGGTGAGGTGAACCTCAGCAAGCAGGAATATTGCCCAGGAATTATATGGGCCTGGGGTGGAAGTTCAGTGGTGCTGTGCAGTCGTGAAGGAGGCTGCTGCTGTTCCCACCTGCTTGAAGCAAACAATGCACCAACCACGGCATGTTGGCAACAGGAGGTGGAGGGATGGGCAGGACCAGTGGCCCTTCCAGCTGACCTTTGGCTGCCCTGGCAGCCCAGAGCCTGCAGCCTGGTGTCTCCTTTCCCAACTCTATTCCCCTCTCCTCAGTACCCAAACAACAACTGGGCATGGCTTTCTTGGTGCTGCATCATTCCAAAGGTACTTGGGGTGGGAATGCTTTGGTTAGGACTGCAGTAGTTTGAAATTAATTGAGGGCTAATCATAGAATCCCAGACTGGTTTGGGTTGGAAAGGACCTTAAAGCTCATCTCATTGCAAGGCAGGGACACCTTCCACTAGACCAAGTTTCTCCAAGCTCTGTCGAACTTGGTCTTGATGTAATTGAGGTTGTGAGTGCATGCTGTAAAGTGAGTCCAAGTCTTGAAGTCCCTGTGTCATCCTCGCTGGGTTCTCAGAAACAGTGGGGCTTGTGCTTGGGTAAAATCTGAGCAAGAATTTTGGGAAAGGAGGCCACAGACCTGTCTTCCCCTGGAGCAGAGCCTCCCACAGATAGGGCTTGTGCCTCCTCCTTTACTGTTTTTGTTATTCTGGTCTGCCTGGCAATGGTATTTTATGTCTGGCATTACTTTAATAATAAAAATAAAAAAGGGGAAAAGATTTCTTGATAGCTGTGTATATATTTGATACGATCTCTTTTTACTGAATGTGGGGCCATTGGAGGAGCGGGTTATCTCCGGGCTGCAAACCACCATTCTATTAGTCTGTTTGAAGTTATCTAGAAAGTCTGTTTGAAATATAGCCTCCTTCTCCCCCCTCTCTCTCAGCCTTCCTTCCCTTAGATATATTTTCAGGCCCAGATCAAAACAAGGCTGTACTGCAACACAAAAACCTTGTTTCAAAGGTCCTTACTCCGAGGTTTTATTTTTACCCCTTTCTGGTAAATGGGGCTCGTCCAGCTTGATTCTAACCTTTATGCAAATTTAACTATAATTCAGCACAATATTTATAAGATTCAGAGTTAATTAAATCCCAGTGGAGATCAGACCCTGTATGACCTCATTACAGTTATACACAACCGCCTAATTTCCCTGAACAACCGCCAAGTGGAGGGTCTGCTAATTTAGGGGATGTATGGACATATGTACTGTCTAGATGTCTGTTTGGTGCAGCCAGAATGGCAAGATTACTGCTCCTCACTGTACCCAGCTCCTATTGAAAATCACATTAGCTTTTGTTAATAGACTCTTTTTTTTTGTTCTGCTGGATCTTTAATCGATAGAAATAAAATTAAAGAGACATTAATTATCAAGCCTTGAGTTCCTGAGCTGGAAGACATTTTAGAAATGCAAAGTATTATTATTGCTATTAATTTTATTAGATAGGCTTCATTTTTTCCCTTACATGATGAGGAATTTAGGTGGGTTTCACCTGTGTGCAAAGGGCCTGGCTGGAGGCATCGCTGCAGTCTTATCTGGGAGGCTGCACAGGAAGGTTTGAATGATTCATGGGAGAGAGGATGGGAAGTTGCCATCTGTGAGCAGCTGAAAATTAAATCAGTCTTTGTGTCTGTCGGTGCACATGGGCTGGTATGTACAGACACACATATGTACATGCAAACATGGGGGGGATTAATTTCCTTTTCAATCTGAATCCTTCTCCTGATCTTGTGTGCTTGGTCTTTGGGGGTTTTGCCTGTTATTGCCATGGACACAGGAAGGGTAGGAATTGGTATTTCTTAAGAGAACATTTGTAGAAAAAACTCCATTCAAGGGAAGACAAACTGTATTTGCATATAGTGCAATCCAAAGTGGATGGAGAAAAACATGATTTGATTGTAAATAGGTTTGGATTAATTTCATTTTGGACAAAGCTCTGGAAATAAAATGCTATTATCTAGTAAAAACATGGCATTACAAAGTTTGGAATTCTATAATAAAAAAGGAATTACTTTGGGGTATTTTTTTTTGGTGTGGTCGTGCCTTTGTGGTTGAAAATAAACGTGGCAAGAGTGACTACAAGTATCTCTTTTTCAATCTGCAACCCCCCTTTATTTTCATAATGATATTCAGAACTGAATCATTGGTTTTGCTAAATATTAAAAAAAAAAATCTCCCTTGTGTGTTTTTTGTTTGTTGGTTGGTTGGTTTGGTTTTGCTTTAAGTTTTTTTTCCATTTCTTTTACTCATGAAAGGGATGAGCAGAAGGAACATGAGTTTCTGCTTTGTCAACATGGTTTGGCATTTTCAGCACATAAATATTTTCACCAGTTTACCCACAGCACATACATCTGTATCCCCACAAGCAACCCCACTTGCCATGAGGAGTCAGGAGCCTGCAGGTCGGGATCTGCTCTGTGCTGATCCATTTCTGTGATCAGCCGGGGCAAGGGCATGTGGGCAGAGTTCTTGGAGAGTTCCTCAAACCAAGCACATACTGGAACTTGCAAAACATCATCATTCCTGTGTGTAACAACAGAGACAAGGAAGAAAATCAGGCACAGTCTCCATTTGCACCAGGGAAGGGACAGCATTCCTCATCAGCTCTTCGTCATTGATGCACCCAAGGACACTCCAGTCAGATGAAAGGGAAGGAAAATGAGCATGTTTTTCATGATCAGGAATGACACAGGCAAAGATACAGCAAATAGAGTGACAGGGACTGTACAGAGCAGTGAGTGACGGGACCTCTGATCTCTGTGCCCACAACTCTGTCTGATAGGGAGGCAGCTGCAATCTGTCCTGTTTAGTGTGAGCTCAGCACAGCCCTCAGGCTATTTGTAAGCTGCCAGGGAGCTTTGCCTTGCACAAAGTTTGGGCACCTTGCTGAGTTTCATGGCTCTGGCTGTGCTGCAGGATTAGACAGTTTAAAGGACAGAAAGGGGTGGGAAGTTTCTTAAACAGCCTTCTGCCAAATTAAGAACAGTACCCATATGCAGGTCAGAACTGCTCAGTGAATGGGGACTGCAAACTGTGGCATCTTTGTTCCCTTCCTCCAGGAACAAACTAAAAAGTGGTTCTGTGCCTGGGATACAAAATGCCAGGGGAAGATCAAGAATGGAGAATATCACTGACACAAAAACAAAAGCAAAAAGCCCATCAGGCCAGAGAGGACAAAGCATCTAATAGAGAAGTCCCTATAAGAGCTTTCTGAGGGCCTGTGGGGATTTTGTGGTGGTTGAGGTTTTTGGGGGGTTTGCTTTACTCTTCCTTCAGAGTTGCTCTAGTTCATTAATTTTTAACAATTTATCAGTATGGGAAGATAAATCCCCTGCAGTCCCTTTTAATATATTTTCTTCTTCTTTTCAAGTAAATGATTGATGAGTATCAATCTAATTGTTCAATACCGAGCGGTTGCTAATGTAGGGCCCCTCTTGCCTGAGGGTTCCTACCATGGTTTATAACCCTGCACAGATTGTCTGGTTAAGATCTTAAGTAGCCAAAGCTGTAAAAGTTTATGTGTGTGTGTGGATGGGGGAATAGAGAGCTTACAAGTAAGCAAGGCACATTTCCATTAATCATGTTGCTCTTCCTTTGGCTGCTGGATTGGGCAGTGCATTCCCAGCTCTGCAAGTCGGGTGGAGAAGAGTTTCTCTGTGTTAATATTTGCCTCTGGCAAACAAGGCCCAAAGCTGTGGTGTCACGTGGAGGGAGACTCATGGAGGAGAAAGTGTGGTCTGGTGGTGGAGGCACAGAGCAGGGTTGGCTGCTCTGGGCTCTGTGTTCATCCCTGCCTTACACCAACCAGGTCATCCCCATGAGTTACTGAGCTCCACTGGGGCAGGGCCCTCAACAGACAGCCTTCTGGTGGCCTTCACACCACCAAGGCTCCTTTGATTTGGATGCCATCATCACTCTTACATTAACATCATTCCCTGGATCTCCAGGGACAGACACGGGCCCCTGTTGGTAGGTGCTGAACAGTCACCAAACACAGACAGTCCCTGCCATGATCTCACCCTTCAGGAGATTGGAAACAGACGGATGCACAGACATGAGCACGCAGGGAAGAGAAAGAGACAAGGGCTGGCCAGGCACTCTGTGAGTGTCTGCACACACCAACCACAATCCACTGGCAAGTGGGTTCTAGTTTCATTTATAATCTTGGGGCTTGAAGGAAGACGGACTGTAGATCTTCATGGAGTGTGAAAGGTCCAAGCACCACTGCAAGGGAGCATCAGGACTGGGTGTGCAAGCCCCACACACACAGTGAGAGCTGTCGTGGCTCCATAAGGCTGGATTGTACAGCCCATGGGGTATTAAATTAAACAACGTATAATTAATGTCTTCACTAGCCTTTAAAAGCAAAGCTGAGATAAAAAAGGCCTGGATATCCTCCTGACAGGTAATGCTATGGACATGCCAGTACAGATCCTTGCAACGTGTGAGTAGAAGCAAAAATGAAGTGAATACAAATATTGTCTGGTGTTTATCTTTGGAAATTTCTGATACTTATGGTTTTTTATTGCTTTTGAGGACAGATCTGTGATAGATTTAAAAAATAGATAATGAAAAAATCAAACTCCCCAACAGCATAGAATTAAGTCTTGCATTTCAAAATCTTCATCAAACTCTTATATTAACATGTATTTTTAATAAATACAGGACGTTTATGTGGTATTAAGATAAATTCTATTGGAACTGTGTATTTTGTGCAATTTTTCTACAAAAAAAGAATTAAGACAACAACTGAGACACTTATCTGTGATTCTATTGGGCATCTCTGTATTATAGGATTTTGCATTTTCAGAGTTGTATATTGATTGATTCCTCCACATTTCACTCATCTTTGAGTTTTTCAGTATTTTCATTCCCTTTCTCTGAATAGGGCACAAACACCCCATCCCATTTTCACTCATTGAAGGTCCTCAAGTGAAGGCATGACTCTCCAGTTTCTGAGATCTGTACTGAGACCTCTATACCAGGCTACCTCATACTGCCCAGAGGTGGGAAGTGATCTCATACGGGTAAGGGACAGAAGCAAAAACGACTTTATAGGTGGCAAAGGGAACATTAAAAAAATCCATTTGTGGGTACAGATTCTCTCCCAACAGATGAGGCAATTAAAGGAGAAAAAGCGACAACAAAGGAGAAGCAGAGTCTACTAACATTTGCTCAGTGTGAATCTTGGATTTCTCTGTGGGAGTTATTTAAATTTACACCAGTGAAGGAGGCAGCAGAAGTGACTTTCCACAGCCTGGTGCCCCACATCTCCTTCTGCTGTAAATTAACCTGCTTTCCCAGTGACTTCACTGCACCAGCTCCCGGGGGCAATCACAGAGATGACAGGACTATGCATTGGTGTCTGGGGCTGCTTCCCCAGAACTGGCTCTGGACAAGGTTTTAGGAGTGATTTATTCCTCAACTGGCACTCGGGGCTTTGCCTGGACAAACAGCCCTGTTTGCTCACGTGAGATGGATTGCAGCCCCCAGACCCCGCAGCTTGCCTGGAGGGGAAGAGCAGGGTTGCTTTGCTGTTGGGAGATTCTTTTCTTGAGAGGTCTAAATTACAAAACTGTTCATTTTGTTTAAAGAAAGATTATGATCTCTGAAAGAAATACAGTGCTTATGATCTCTGGAAGCAACAACAGAAGTGCTCGGAAACACTCAAAATATTGGACGTGTTGGAGAAACCCCTCCCAAACCCTGCACCAGCCGTTGGTGCAAGTATTTGCTTAGCCCAAACCACAGAAGTATTTGGAAAAAGTAAGACTTGGGAAGAGACACAGTTGGCTGAGTTTAACCATCCTAACCATCCCAACCACTATTGATATCTTGATTGTGCCACTGCCAGGAAGAGATGACAGTGGTGACATGGTGGGTTTGGGCAGTGGTGACACAGTGGGCTCAGGCAATGGTGACACAGTGGTTGGTTCAGGTATCGGTGACACAGTTTGGGCAGTGGTGGCATGGTGGCTTTGGGAAGCAGTGACACAATGGGCTCAGGCAGTGGTAACACAGTGGCTTTGGGAAGCAGTGACACAGTGGACTCGCTGGGGACATCACCATCAGCCTCCCTCCAGCCTGATGAGGGATGTGTGATATACAGAACCTAACCATGCACCAGTACAGGGAAATGTTATAGGTTTATGAGGAGAGTGATTAAAAATGTATCAAAGAGGCTTGTAAAGCTTATGGTTCAAGTTAACTGTATGAAGTAAACAGCCTTTAAGTGTCTCCTGGGACTGTGACAGATAGTCTGTGGGTGTTACTGCAACATGGTACTAGTGATTGTTCTGGCCATCCCAAACTAATCACCATCTGTGTGTATGAGCCTCTTGGGAGCTCCTCGTTGTTGGACAATCATGGTTGTTAGCATTTTTAATCAGTTTCTGTGCAGCACAGATAGAAACCGTATGCTCCAGTCTTTATTTTCCCTACTCGGGGAGAATTATTGCAGCACTAAAAAGGAGATGTGCGAATTCCTTCTAATTTTAGAGGGTCACATTCACCTCGTGCACCCAGTCGTGGTGACATTTCCCTCAGTGTTGCCTGTCCCTGCTCTGAAGGGCTGTGGTAAGAATTATACTTTTGTTTTGCTGCTGGCAAGGTGGATTGAACTGTGAGTCCTTGGCTCTGCCTGGCAGCCCCCCCTCACCTCATGGCTACACTTCCTTCGTGACTCAAAGGCACTGACACAAATGCATAACATTCGGGATCACGGCTGGGGAGATGGAGTTGGGGGGTTTTATTGTCCTTCTTGGTAGTGAGAAATAGCTGCTGAAGTAGGAAGAACCAGAGCAGATCATTGCCTGAAGCAGGAGACTGTGTGCAG
Source organism: Platyrinchus mystaceus (assembly GCA_035041135.1). Classification (NCBI taxonomy): domain Eukaryota; kingdom Metazoa; phylum Chordata; class Aves; order Passeriformes; family Tyrannidae; genus Platyrinchus; species Platyrinchus mystaceus. The sequence continues at coordinate 46,108,105 of JAWWLV010000100.1, forward strand.
TTGAAGTTATAGGCCCTGGGAGAGTTCCCAGCTGTACTTGCCTGGCTGTTGATGCAAGAGGCACTGCAGGCGAAGATGGCTCCGGGAATGGAGGGGCAAACAGGGAGGGAAGGGATGGCTTAGATCCAGGCTCTGAGGAGCAGCGTCGGTGCTAAAAAGAAAAAGCTCTTTTCTCATTCTGTGCTGAAGTGCAGCTCATCTCAACAATTAATCCTTTAAGAATTAAAACCTGGGGCCCTGGCTCTGCGCTCTGCAGCCGTTTGACATCTGTGCGGGGTGGATGGAGAGGCGCTGCCGTGCCGGCTCTGCCCTGGCGGCACCGGCTCTGCCCCACCAGGATCCAGCAGCCCGGCCCAAAAGTGCTGAGCTGTCAAACCTGGCGCCAGCTCTAGTGCCCCCCTGTCCCCACCTCCTGTCCCCAGCCCCAGATTCAGCTCGTAAGCACCGAACAAAGGGCTGGGAGTGCGTGAAGAGAAGGCGGTGATGGTACACCGGAGGTGAGAGGAGAAGAGAGGAATAACGAGCAGGCTGAGTCCCCTCCTGTTCCAAAAAGCTGGAGTTCTTGTCTTAAATGAAATGTCTTTTTTTGCTTTCATTGTCAATGTCGCCATCAGCTTTCTGCAGCTCTGCTCTTGTTCTCATTTTTAAAGGACTTGTATCAGGTTTCTTACTACTTTCCTTGAGCCGTGAGGTGTGAAGCCGAGGGGTGATGTGCTGCTGGGTTTGTCAGCTGGTGTTGCTGTGTCCATGTAGCTGTGGGAACTGGAGCAGGTTTTGAAGAAGAATTTGAATGTATAGAGCAATTTTCTGGTGCTCAGGGGGCCTGTTTGAGGCACTTCTGCATCACTTGGGTTTTGGCACTGATATATTTATTCATGTTGATGTGATCAAGCAGTTTGTTCTCTTGAGTCCCATCTTCAAACTGTGTAAAGTCTAACACCACGAAGTTTCATGTTGGGTGCCATGCCTGCAGCGTGGAGAGGTCATCTGTGTCTTCCCATACTTCTTCCTGGTGCTCAGGTCTCCCTGGAAACTGTATTCTGGTGCTGGCAGACCCAATCGACAAGTAATTTCTGTTTGTCTGTTGTCAAAAGGGACAGTTGTATGTGATTAGGTGTCTATTGATTATCTGATTTAAACCACAAATGTTTCCACATAAGCTGTGCTGTGCCCCCAGTCTCTCTCAGAGCACTGGTAACTCCTTAGCACATGCAACAGAGCGGGTTTTGGGTCTAATTTGTTATTGCTGCCCTCCAGCCTGGCCACCTGAGATGGCTGGATTTGTCAAATACTACAGAGTCCCTTTAGGGTCTGAGAGCTGGTTCAGGCAGGTACTGTCATGGCAATCAGTTTGCAGTCACATTTACAACAACCTGGGAATTCCTTCTGGAAGGGGCAGAATATTGAGAATTCAGAGAGTTGATGGCCCAAGTGGGTTACAAGATCCATAATCACCGACGCTGTCTCTCCTCAATGCATGTGTCTTCATCTGTCAGCCTTGAGGATCATCATGGGCCTGAGTGAAATGAAAAGAAACCCTTTAACTGCTTCATATTAACTAGCATATTAGAGCCCTCACAACATTATCATTGTGTCTGCACTTGAGAATGCTTTGTTAATTCTAACAAAACCTGCTCCTGCTGCAGATAACCCGAGTGTGTTCCCAAATTCCTCCCTGCTCAGAGAGCAGGAGGAGGTCACCCTGAGTGGCATCTGGACTTGCAAACACGCTTCTCCTGGAAATCATCAGAGCCCAAGCTTGGTGACTCTCACAGTGTGAGTGGTGTGTCCTCTTATAAAATTAAAACAGGCTTTTTAGGGAGGTAGCAAGTCTGGCAGCTCATTTCCCTTATTTTGTCCTTGGAGTCAGAGAAGGTTTGCCTCCACCCAGAGGGGCAGGAGAAGAGTCAGACTGTGAGAGGAACAGACCTCAGTGGGGAAGGGCCAGTTTCAGAGAGGTGAAGGGCTCCTTGGCATGGCTGGGTGGGCAGGAAATACTTACTGCTGCTTTGATTCCTTTCAGATAGAGATGACACAGATGGGCCTCTCCTTGTCTTGTACAGGCCACTTTAAAAGTTTAGACAGTAAGGATTCATCCTTTCTAGTACATGAAAGAGTGACAAAAACATTCCCAGGCACTGGAATAAGGTTGTACAAGGCGTTAGAACAGCCCTTCCTCTGTGTCCCACACGCTGCTTGCACGACCCAGGAGGGAGGCGGTTCCAGGGGTGGTTCTCAGTACCCCGTGCTGGCTCATCTCACTGCCTGGGACCTTTCTTAGGGACCTTTAGTTGTCTGGCATAGGAGCAAGTCTCTGCTTCTTCCTCCCACCTCAGAAACTTATACAGCATGTGCTGGGCAGGTCTGTCCTGGCAGAGGCCTCTCTGCAGAGACCTGGCATGTTCCTGGGGCTCTGGAATGAAGAAAGGTGTTGCAGTTGGTGTAGGGCAGTGGGACCTGACCTGACAGCTCTCTGGCTTTAGGGTGAGTTCCATGCTGGGAGGCCAGTCCGGGTGGCAAAACATGGAGACAACCTGCTCTGAGTGGCTGAGGAGAGCCCTTTAACCTGGATGCTATTTTGTTACTGGTGTTTTTACCTCTTTCCTCCTTTTCCTAGGATTATGTTTTCAAAGGCAGGCCTGACAATTCTGTCAGTATTCAGGCAAAATCAAAATGACTTTTTTCTGAATTAGGACCCCTAAAGTAGGTCCAAACACAACCAGCCACATCCAGGTTGTCTGTAGCTACACATACACTCCCATGAAAGAATGTATTGTGGTGCTGGGTGTCAGACCTATATCACTCTAGAAGGAATTTATTCTTGCCTGTACTTCTTCCAATTAAGCACTGGTGGATGCTCGGCTGCGACAGGTACTGATACATGGATGTGGCAGGATCGACTGTGAGTGTTTTGGCAGCAGCCCTCCTTCAGGTAGCTATTAATTTTATTTCTTAATATGAAATTCAGGCACTAAATCTGAGAAGAGAAAAAAAAGCATACATAATGTAGGTTAATTAAAATGCCTGTAAATGAACAGGTGACAGGTGCCAAGCCCCATGACAACTACAACTGGAGAAATGAAAGCGCAACAGACTATTAGGATTCCTGTGTTAATCAGGTAATAGTAACTTGGGTAATTACAAAATCATATGAAATCTTTTTTAAATCCCAGACCTCATTTATAGCCTTTTGGAGATAAAATATAAAATGTAGAGTTTTAATCCAAAAGGACTTTCTCTTCTCTGGAGCCCTCAATCTCAGATTTCTTCCATGGCTGACACAATTAAGGGTTGGATTTTTTTTTTCTCTCCCCTCTTCAATTTCATTTTAATTAAGAAATATTAAGTTAAAAGCCACGGAAGAGTTTGAGTTTCTTTCTCTCTAGCAGCTATTTGGTAGTCACTTCTGTGTCCCAAGGCCTTTTTCAGTGGATCAGGTAGAACCTGTCATGTGCATCTGTGGGCTCCGAGATGTGGAATTTATTCTCGTGCTCAGAAGCAGCACAGGGCATGTGTGAGATGAACCTGGAATAGACCACAGGCTGCTCTGTCTTCCCAGGAGCAAATTACACCCCAGATAGCTGAGAAGATTTGCGATTAGAATCTTTCTGCTATGAATATGAGCACAAGCAGTGATACAATTTCATATCTGATATGCAAGCTACAACATGTTACACTCCTAAAACAGCACACCATTGTTACAGCCTCTCCCAGACTGAAAAGCCCATCCAGATATGGTTTCCCAAGTAAACAGATTGAAGCCTCCTGAGGAGATCTTATAGACATTCCCTCTCTGCTTCCTGAGTTTTACTGTATATCTGGCGTCTTGATCCCAAGTAAAAAGTTTATCAGAGGCATTATGTGACTTGCCCAAGGTCATTAATACAAATCAGTAAGAAAATTAAACGTTCCAGACTTGTGCTGTGATTAACAAGGCACATGCCTCTCTCTGGATCTGTCAAAGAAGAAAAAATATATATAAAAAATTGGTTGTAATTAGGGCCAGGAGCTGGTGCCTCTGCTGAGTACCTGCACCAGGGTTCACTCTGTGAAGGACCCTTGGAGGCTGATTGAGCATCTGGCATATAAAGATTTTTCTTGGTCTTCTTTGTAAAATCCAGATCTCTAAAATGAGAAACATTGGTTTTCATCCTTGTCCCTGCAATAAATTTATTACCCCTGGGCTATAGGCAGCCAGACAAATAGAAACAGATTTCTTTTTCTCTTTGACTTGGAAGATGAGAATATATTTTGTACATTCCTCCATTGCAGCCAAAATAAAGGTCTTTATCTTCAAGGAAATCAGTGCTTTGGTTCTTGGTAATACCTCACTAGCCTAGACAGTGACAAATTTCCCAGCTTTCCCTGCTATACCAGGAACATGATGACATTCAACTCCCATCAAGAGGAACAAGAGGACCTTCCCTCCCTTTCCCTTTTCTGATCAACCTTGTTTATAAATTAAACAAAGAAAAGGTTGGAGCTTTATTTTAGGAAGCTTTAGGACCACAAGTTGTGTTTTGGATTAAAGGTCAGGATGGGGAATCTGCCAAGGTTTCCCCTCCCTACTGTTACTAATTGTCACTGCTCCAGTGGAAAACAAAACAAAAGAGTACTGGATTAAGGGGAAAAATAAACTCCCTAAGAATAATAAGGAGAAAACGGAAATCAGGCTTCAACCAGTGCTTGAGATATGCCCTACATAGAGACTATTGAATTCTGCCCACCTCTGTGCCAGCCTCCCCTGGGCATAGGGGACAGTGCTTATTTTGTTTAGGGCTTTTTCTCCTCCCTCCCGCCCTCTGTCTCCTTCAGTGTTTTTATTCAGGCACAGCAGGCTCCAAAGTGAACACTGACAAGCTCTGGCACACTTTAAAAAAAAAAAGGAAGGAAAAAATAAAACAGGAGGAAAAAAATTGCTGCCCCTCTCCCCAAGCCATCCATTCTGTCTCCAGCGCTCTGCTTTTTGCAACATAAAAGCATAATCAAAAGAAATCACGCTTGGACTCAGTCAGGGACAGGGCAGAATAGTCCATTTAGCTTTATGCTAAAAAAGAAAATAATTGGACCAAAATTTGTTTGAAATAGGAGCAGGAAACAGTTTGTTTGCAATCTATTTCCTCTTGAAAACAGCAAACCCTATTAAACCCTCTTTGGGAGCTATTTATTTTGGAAACAAGTTCAACATTCTGCAAGCAACATTCACAGGCAGAAAAAGTTGTAGTGGAGTGTAATCTTTGGAGGAAATGTCCATGTTTATCTACCCTGTGGTTCCAACCAGCTCCTAGAAAAACAAGCTTTCCACAACTTTAGTGCTGGGCTTGGCTGCTTGGAGCAGCCTTGCATCCCCTCCACAGGCCTGGAGTGATAAACCCATCAGTGAGAGTTACAGCTGGGAGGTAGGAAAACCAGCAAAGCCAAAGGGTTCTTCCTTGGCCTCCCTCCTGCTCTTCTCCCAGGGAACGTTTCCTTATGTTAGCTCTCCTACTCTTCTCCCCTCTCACACCTTCCAACCCCCCAAGCCCCATAACACCATGGTATTCTCACTCCTGGAGGTTTTTCCCCTGTGCTGTCACATGGCATCCAGGCACGTGTCTGAACCAGGGAGGTGACACGGGGCACCTTCTGGAGCTGCTGTGTCTTGACACCAACGCTCCCAGGCTGTGGAGGCTGCTCGTGGGACCTTTTACCTCTCTATTCCAAACCTGTTGTCAAAACACGGTGGAATCCTTGAAGGAATAGTTACAATGACTAATTTCCAACTTGCATGTTGTGATTGAGAAATTTGGGGGAGTATTTGATGACTGAGATGCACCAGTTCAAGCTTTGCTGCTGATTTGCAATGGGATGGGACCTCATGGCTTGGCCTTCTGTCTCCCGAAGCTGATGTTAGTGCCAGACACTGAGCTATTCCTCACTGGACTTCCATGTTTCCTCATAGGAGGATTAATCATTACTCCTCAGTGCTGGCCTCAGATTCTTTCTCTGTTTTGTGATCTTAGGTAATCCACATTACCTGCTAGTTTGACTCAATGTCTGGTGTCAGTTGGGGTTGTTTTCCCCAGATGTGGGTGCCAAGGCCTTTACCAACAGTGGGCATCCCAGAGGCTGTACCAGCCACAGTCTTGCCCAGATTAACACCCCTTGACATCCTCATGCTGCGACATGCAGGGACTTCTGCTGCTGTTGAGACGCGGGGTGATGTGGGTGTGTATCCTACATTTAAGACTGCAAGGAGGCATCTGCCAGGCCCTGCCATTTCCTGAAAGCTTTTCTTCCAAGCCATAACCACATCCTCCCAGTTTTGTCTTATCTGTCGAGATAAGATCAACCCAGTTATTTAGATATTTGCATTCCTCTTGGCCAACTACTCCTGGCCCCACTTCCCCTGATCCCCTTCCTTCTCTACATTAATTTCTCTTTATATTTAACCTTTAGATTTTGGAGAAAGGAGTATAATGAGTCTCAGCAGGATATCATCTGATTTCTGCTCACAAGAGAGGGTCTTAAGTTTCCTCACAAAGTGCTTGTGATTTATGAGCTGTTTCTCACTTAAGGGTTAAGTGTTATCTCCCAGCCCAAATATCCTGTATTAGCACTAGAGCAGATTACCACTGTTTGTATCAGTCATTGGGATCCTTAAATAAAATGGAGAGCAGCTTGTTGGAAATCCTCATTTCATTGAAAAGCATGGTTTAACTTTAATAGGGTTTGCATATATATCGTAAATCAGCTCAGAAAAAGGAGGGCATATTTTTTTTCTCCATCTGATTGTTTTACACATTTCAACAGTGTGTAAAAACACAGCCTGTCATTGTTAATTTTAACCAAAGGGAATTACTTCTTGAAAGGCTGCAGTCATGATTAAATGGAAAAGGTGATCAGTAGTGTAAATTTGGAGCTGATTAAATGCTGTCAGCTCAGATTCCTTATGCAAAAGAGATACAGGGATTATGCTGGCTGCTTTCACCACGTAGTGCATGAGTGCTTAAGCACACCTAATGCAGGGAACTTCTGCAACACCAGGTTTGTATCTTAGCACAAGGGAAACCTGTAGACCAGGGATTGACCTGATCCTCCTTTCCATCATACAGAAACCACCTCACTGGGTCTTTCCTTCTCCGGTGAGACTGGGATGGCAGCTGTTAGAGAGTATCCAAAGGAGGGACACAGAGATGGGGAAGAGCCTTGATTTGAAGCCATGTGAGGACACTGAGGGCACTTGGTGTGTTCAGCTGGAGGAGACTGAGGGGAGACCTCACTGCAGTTCCAACTTCCTGGGCAGGGGCAGAGGAGGGGCAGGACTGAGCTCTGC
>JAWWLV010000100.1:46115519-46133423 GCA_035041135.1 Platyrinchus mystaceus
GTCCTGGCCACGGCATCTGCTGAGCTAGCAACCTCGACTTCCGCGGCAGTCACAGCCCCAGCCCCCGCAGCCGCTGGATACATGCAGATGCCTTGCCCTGTTGCACAATCCATCCCACAATGAACTCTGTAAGACAGCAGCCACTGAGAAAGGGAATGGCACCATGTCAAGTTGCCAGCATTCGAACAGCACTGGGCCACCAATGTTTGGGTTACCAGTAGTGAATGGTCAACTTTTAAACTCCATGACAGTGCTTAAAGCTCAATTTCTCTATTGCACTAAAATACTGCAATTGAGACTCTTGTGTTACTGACATAGTGTTGAAGCTTGCTGCTGCAGCCTTGTTTTTTGTTTACGTTCAAAGCACAGGGCTCCTGATGTGATGCCAGCAAATCATCTTTTGACACTGACAATGGAAGTTTAGTGGGCCTGTGTCTCGAAAATGCACCAGATATGGTACCACTCACATCAAGGAAATTTCTCATGGGTCTCCCCACTAGAAGCACTTCCGGTGCATATCCTAGCTAAACTCTTGTATCCTTGACTGCAGTGATTTACACCCACTTTCCCCTAGAGCGTATAATTCTCTCTCCCCAAAATGTTCATCTTGTTAATACCAATGTAAGCCTGGATGATAATTTATTTGAGTCATAGAAATAATTCATTTAGACCTTAATGGGATTTTTCTATCAAGCCATGAAATCTAATTTTTTTCCCGTCATCATGTCCAACTGATTGAATGTGTTTTCTGTCTTTGTGATTTACACTGTACCTAATTGTAGCATGAACAGGTTAGTTTCTCAGAAATAACTAACAGGTGTACAATTATGTGCACTCACATTACTCCCATCCGGGTGATTTCACACTCCATATCCAAATGCAGCAGCTTATTTTTCTTTTTTTGGCAAGTGGTTGAAAACTAACTCAAGGTGGAATGTGCCCTGCTGGAAATCAAACTGCAAGCATGACACTTCACCGTGGTCTTAAGACAGTGTTTGCTTCATGTTGTAAAGCACCATAAAGAGTTGTCAGTCAGGTGACTTAATTATTTGTATATCCCACAAAGTGTATGTTAAAGACAGATCTCTGTCTACGCAATTATTCGGTATCATATCAGCAATGATGTTCCAGACAATTTTTTATATACTCTAGCTAAACACATGGTGCACAAGATGTGACATTCACAGAATCACGAATAAGAGCCAGCATATTTTTGTAGATTTTATAAAGCATTTTAATTTTGTAAGCGGTTTCCAAATGCTTTTGTTATACAAAGTATATTATATGTATTAGATATGAAAGTGGAAGACTTCTTTTTAATTTTGCACTTAACAGAATCAGCTCCCTAAATTGAAGCTAGTCTTTGATTTTCCAAATAATTTTCCTGAAATCCTTCTCCTGGAACTTGTTTGTGCAGAGCTGTAGGTCACAGTGCATTTGAGTACCAAGTAACACAGACAGATTAATCTCTGAAAGCAATTTAATTGGAATTATGTGGCCTGCAGTGACTGGAAAACTAATCATTTTAGGCAAAGAGTTTGCTTATGTTTTTACTGTTTGTGATATATCTTCAGCTACCTCTTTTCTTAAAAGCCATCTGACTCGTCTGTATTTCTTGATGCTGAACACTACTTGGAACAGCAACTTCTTGCTATTTTGTATGTCTCTTAAGCATATTAATGCCACATCTTACCCAATGCCTTTGAAATAAAGACTTCCATGTATTTTTCCCTAGCATTGAAGACAATTTTGTCATGCAGAAAAGCTATCTATTCTGTGTTGTCCTACCAGAGGTGTACACCTCCTGTTCTGAGCATTAAACTCTCACTTACTTTATATATGTCCCTGATTTCTCTTCTTCTGGAAAGCTAGCTCCAAAACCTCAAGATTCTGCTGCTTCTGGTATGTACCGATAGGAGAATCAGGAAGTTTGTTCTAAGAAAAAATTGTGCCTGAAATACATTATAAAAAGATACCTTGTGGACAATATAACTTCAGAAGCTGTTAGGATTTATATTAGTAGCATTTTTTATGAAACATATTTCCAACTGACTTTAACGTGAGAGAAAGGAGCTATCAGATCTACACAGAGTAAATTAAGGAAGGTTAAGAACCTACAGGAGATACATGCAACTGGGTCTTCAGTTTGTCCACAGTGGATCAACCAGCATTTATTACACACTATATTCATGTGAAATGGATGATAAGAAGGAGAAAACAGAAAAAAACATACAAATAAAGTGATTAAAAAAAAACCAAAACAAAACAAAAACAAACAAAGAAATGGAGAGCAAAGACCTCTTTCCAAAAGCAAGAATTTGAAGCATTCTTTATAGAGCCTTCAATTCCTGCATATATTGCATAATACTGCGCAATTCATTCTTCCAGATCCCATAAAGAAAAAAGAAGAGTCAAAATACTGTGAGACCTTCAAGAACAAGCTCAAATTCTATGGCTGCCCTCCAGAGGTTTTTCCCTTGTTTTGTTCAGCCTGTGAAAATAGACATTTCAAAGAGGCCCGACGCATGAAGCATCTGTTCAGTGTTTTGCACATCATTCAGAAAGGGTTTTCAGAACAAGATGCTTTCATATGTTCCCTGGAATGAGTTTTTTACTTTGAGAGCTGCAGGTCTCCTGTAGTGGACAAACCCCTTCAAACTTCTTATCTGCCTTACACATCCCCTGAGGGAGTGTGGGCTAGGCAGTGGTGCACCCTGGGCTTGTTTAGGCTCCTGGGCTCTGCCAGGCTGATGAAGATCTTGCCAATCTGGCCAGGTGGGCTGCATTGGGGCAGCCATACCTGAAAGGAGGCATTATAAGGCAGCTGGATAGTTACCACAATGAAACAACCTAATGTTTCTTTCAGGTGAGGAATTTGATAATCTACTGTCCCCATGAAACTCTTCGCTTTACTCAGGACAGTCAGAGACCCTTCTGTGCACCAGCAAGCACAGAATCTCTTTCCGCTTTCTTCCTTCACCTCTATCAACTGTAATGCAAAGCTGAATTTTCAGTCTGTGACAGTCTGGATATTAAGGCATGGGGGAGGCTGATTGTCCTGTTGTTATCCTATATTCTGTTATCTGGTTGTTATCCTGTATTCTCCAGAGCCTCGTCAGATTTCAGGCAGGGCCATGTATCTGCAGCATGGAGATTTAAGTGACTCTCAGCCGGTCATAAAGGGACAAGTGATTTTCGTCTCTCAAAGAGTGGGAACTTGTAACTTCTAAATGTACCTTGTGAGACACATTTGGAATAGTTTATGTTATTCCAGTGACCACATTGTGTGCTGCTGGTTAACTGAACTTCCAGTATAGAGGTAAGGGCATCTCTGCCAGACTCTCTTGCAACCTGGAGTATCAAGACTTGAAGGGACTAAAAAATACCCACTGTAGCAGTATGGAGCAATAATCAATGTCAACAACAGTCCTGAGTGTAGACAGAAGTCTGAAGGGAAAGTGGAAAAGGTTTGTGCAGCTGATTGTCCTGTATGTATCTACAAATAAAAAAGACAACACCTGATTGGAAGCATTTCTTCTGAAAATAGCCATCCCTAAGGAATTTCATGTTTTAAATGGTTTCAAGTGACTTGGAAAAAGGATGCTAAATATGATGTGGTAGTAGACAAATTTAGAGAAAGCTACATTCTGCAGGAAAATGAGATCATCAGTTTTCAGACGAGTTCAGAAAGGAGCAGAATGGTGAAGTATGTATGATCAATTCAGTGCTGAAAAGCCAGTCATCTCACTTTAGCAAGCTCTTGGCAAGAGAATCAGAGGGTGACACAGGTGTGGGATAAAATAAGACCCAGAACTTGGCCACTGACAAAGCAATAACATGGGAAAACCTGCTCAGGCTAGAATGCAGCTTTATGAAGCTGGTCAGTGCATGAAGTCCTCAGAAAGCATACCTAGGGCTACATTCATGCTGTCAATCTCCAACAACAACCAGCAGCAGGAGAAAGGTGCAAAAATTTAAACTGAGAGTACATTTAGATTAGATGTTAGGAAGAAATTCTTTACTCTGAGGGTGGTGAGGTACTGAAACAGATTGCCCAGAGAAGTTGTAGATGCCCTATCCCTGAAAGTGTTCAAGGCCAGATTGGATAGGGCTCTGAGCAACGTCAAACAGTCTAGCAAAAAGTGTCCCTGCCCATGACTGGGAGATTGGAATTAGATGATCTTTAGGATCCCTTCCAACCCAAGCCATTCCATGATTCTATAATTCTATGAAACTTCAGAGGATCACAGCTATCTGCAAGAGACTGCCAATGCCAGTGATCAATGAACTCAGAAATAGCCTAATGCAGTTAAGTCTCCCTGAGGTGGGGGGTTGGCAGGGGGAATTGGAGGCTTTCTGATCACTTTTTGATCAAAGCTGTCTTCTTCACCAGAGAAACAAGGAACATTGCTAAGAATGGATCATGACCCTGAAGTAGAATGAGTCATCTATTAAGTTGAATTGGCAACTGATAGGCAAGCACCAGAAACACTGATGTTTGAAACAAGTTGCAGATACTGTAAGGTAAGCAGGAAATTTTAGGCTCTACGGTGATGTGTTTGTCAGTCATGGAGTGTCTGAACTAGATATGCCTGTTAACAATGAAAGACTGTGAAAGTACCCACAATTGTATTTACAAGTTGTGAATTCATGGATTCTCTCTGGAGGAGAAATGGACCCTCATAACTGGGCAGAAACAACACAATTGTCAGACCCGTGCTGAAGAGGTCCCACTGTCTTTCCATTGCCTTCCACCAAGATTTCTGACTTTCATACAGAGAAACAACAGGAATGGAGACATATGTGTTATCCTGCCATAGCCCTGATAGATACATTAGAAGAACCAGAGGAGATGAACAAACATTATATTTCCCAATAAAGGACAAATGCTGGAAGCAAGGCAAACACCAAATATTTTTTTATTTATTTGTCAGACAGGCATGTGTGTATCAGTGCTTGTTTAACCACTTACCTGGGAAAGAGTATTTACGCAGGCCACCATTTGGGTAGTTCTCAGTATCCAAAGGGTTTTAATGGTAATGTGGGTAGTCTCTGTGTTCATATGAAAGGTCTACAGAAGTGATGCTTTGGTCTGATAGGAAAAAAGTATTAAATAAGTTCAAGTGGAGGCCTGTGTCTCTTTTTTACAGAAAGATATTGTGCTGCTGAACAAAGGTGGATGCTTGGCATCACAGAGCCAGACAGCTGTGATAGTGGTCACAGGTAAGGTGCATCACAGTCTGAGGGGCTATCACTGTATGAGGGAGTAGCAGTATGATGCATCACATACCAGAGTATGAGGCAAGCCTTTCTAAATTGTTTTCAGGACTCAGATATGCCTCTAACACATGGCAGTCTGCAAGGTAGATACATGTAAGTTTGTTTCAGTTAACAAAATTTGGGCCATCGGTCATAGTACCACTGGACTTGGGCCAGGGAGTGATACTGGGCTGCTGATAAGTGCTGAAGGCTGTGATGGATAAGTTTAGTATTTTTTTGCTCTCTGGAGATAAGTGTTCCCGAGAAGCAGCTGCTACAGGCAGCTTCATGGTGAGAGCAAAGAGCAGGACCGCTGTAGGACTGTCCAAACACTTATACGTTCCTATGGGACTGTTTCCTCTGAGGCTGTGGTGAAGGATCTCACAGAGGGAGGCTGTGTTTCCCTGGATCTCCTGCTTGAACAGCTTCTCCTTTCAACTCCACAAATGGCAAATCCTGCCTCATTACGGGGTCACCAAGGTACAGTAATGACCACAAGGTACTCATGATACCTTGGCTCAGGCTTCATATTGCTGTAACTTTTCCATGTCTGGGGGAGCCTTTCAAACCAGGTGTATTTATCAAATTCTCTCTCTCTAAATTCATTCTGGTATAGCCTTTCAACTCATTCTACATACTAAAAAGAGATCCAAAAAAAGCATTGGTTATTATTTTTTTAGGCAGAAAACAGTATGAAAAAATGTCCTGATTTCAGAAGAATAGGAGGCTTATGTGAAAGACAGTCAGTAAAATACCCTGTCACAAGTGAGAAAGCAGACATATGAATACATCCAAAGAACTGAAAATTATTTGAGTAGAGTTTGGCAATAAGTACAATCACTCATATTTTAATTCCTTGCCTCCTGAATAACTCCATTTTAATGCTGTATTTTGAACTCTAACAAGTCTTCTGCCATCAGCTTGCTGACTGTGCTTTCTCAGGAGCTAACATAAAATGTCCATAAGTAGGGGGGTTTTGGGTATCAAAGCTGTAGGGTGAATAGAAAATGTAGAAATGTATGGTGTCAAGGAGAGGAAAAATAAAGAGTGATGGAACAGATTCACCAAACAGTTATTTGTAAAGAGGAGGCGTTTTTTAATGCCAATAGCACAAATGACTTGCAAAACAGCACTGGTTCACTCAGTCTAGAAAGTGGCACAGGTACGGCTTTGGCTCTGAAGAGAAAGGAGTGCAGGAATTCATGATATAACCTTATTTGTACAACCTGATGTCTGTTCAGGGAGAGAGGACTGATTTGTGATTGAAATGGAGCAAGAAAGCCTGACTTCTCTTTTTGGTCAGACCACACCTTCCTCCACTCTGTCATGAAAGCTTTACTCAGGATATTGTGGAAATGAAAGCTGAGCATCCCTCTAAGCCTACTCCAAGGCCCGAGGACACCCACCATCCACTTTATGTGTTGAACATACAAGTCCCTGCTGAACCAAGGCTTTAACCCAAACTTCAGAGCTTACTCTTACTTTGAAGGATGTCCATGAGCAAAACCTGGGAAGGTATTTTCCCTTCTGCCTGCAAAACGTGAACACTAAAACCGGGGAGACACAAGCCTCTGCAGACTTGGGTTTCAGGCAGATCTTCCTGAGGGACTGCTGACCATTCCTTGGAAGAATTATACCTATCCATATTCTCTTCAGAAAGGAATTTCAGTAGCCTAAATTTCATGACTAGGCATCAGTCTTCAGAAGCACAATGTAGACACTGTGTGGTAATAGTTACAGCAGGAATTCATACAGGAAGTCTGTGGGATACAGAAGTCTTTTGATTTGATGTAGTTCATAAGTGCCACTTTCTTCTTCCAATATGGATGTAACCATAGCCTGGCTGACGGTAAAATGAGGATACAGCTTACCTAAGCCTCAACTAAATGATGCTTTCAAAGTGCTTTGCATTCCTTGAAAGGAACGTGTTGTACAAACACAAAATATTTCACTCAAGCGTTATGTAAAGGTTGCTTGTAGAATGCTGTAGAAGTGGGTAACAAATGATTAACAGATGTTATAGCCATGTTACAGAGATTAATATATTTTAGGTGGTTATAAAGTACCTATTGATTTGGACTCTTTAAGGACCTGGAGAAGTAGATTAACTATGGATTAAAATATCAATAATATGTTAAACTCATTTATAAATGTACCCTTAGTAAAAAAATGTGAATTTACTTTCCGTGAGGCTTCATTCATGGGGAAAAAAAGCACAGTGAATCAAACCTATAATTTCACTGTTACATACAAGATGGGAAGCATTACTCTTTGCTTTAAGAAGCTTCATTTTGTTGATACAAAAGCATTCTTGTAGTGGAAATTACACACTTTTAAAACCCCTCCTCTCTCACTCTAAAGCTAACCTCCCCTGTGCCTGTGGATTAGACTCTTTGCAGTCTTTTCCTACATAACTACTAAAGTGAGTTTGTTATATCATTCTCCTTAAAAATTGATGCAGAGCAAAAATAAAGTAGGTATAAAAATAAAAAAACCTAAACCTGAAATTATTCAACTCCTCCAGCGATCTAACACTAATGAAACTAGTAAATAAGGTGATAGCAAAGTATCCTTTGTATCCAATTTCTACATGTAATCTCAGTCATCGTCAGCAAGACTTCATGATGCTCCAATTCAACAATTCTGACTTAAACACTTCCAACTTTTTCCAACTTTAAAGCAGTTCCATAAGAATGATTACTCCAGCTTTTTAAGTTATTCAGTATTCAGCTTTATCCTTCTGTCCTTTGTTTGTCTAATTTTTTTAATTTCTAACTTTTTTCAGAAGGATTGTTGAGTGCTTAGTGTCTTTTACTAGCCACTGCTTAGACCATGAAAGGGATCTTCCCTTCGCCTGCTCTGGTGCAAATCCAGAATAACTCAGTAAATGTACAGGTGGCACGACACAATGTCTATAGGTTCTGACTTCTAAATAACCTTTTAAGAACCAGTTCTGTCTAGTTCTGTTCATGGGAATGTGAGTTGTTTCATCGATTATCATTACCACCAAAATCTGCCTATGGGGATACACTCAGTCTATGGTTTAAATCAAATTATCTGCCATCTTGCCTACTCTTAAGGGCTCGTGAAGAGTCCTCCCTGGTGCCCTTTCCAGCATGCCAGCATATACAACATCTATGGGCTCATCTATTTGTTAGCCACCGAGACTCTAAGCATGGAAAGAAGTTGGTTCCTGCTGCATGTGTTTCCTATGTGTCATGTGTCAGACATGACTAAGGACTTGTATATAACCTGAGGTAAACCGGTGTAACTAGCTCCATTCACCTTCTCTTTCATTTACATTCGTAAACTGTTACTCTTCCATATGTAGCAAACTCTAGTGCAGGGGGTAGTTAGCCATACCAGGGACACCTCACCTATAGACTATCCTGATTGACCCACAGTTGCTGCATGCAACCGACCTTCCAAGCGGAATTGGTACACAAGGCCCTGCTTGGGTCTATAACAATCATGGAGTGAAAAGCTTGGATTTATATTTTTTTGAATCTTTCTTTTCCAACAGTCCGAGACTGCCTTTTTTTTTTCCCCACAAATTGGATCGCTACATGCTTTCTGCTCCTGGCCTGTTGTTTACCTCCAGTTACACATGCGTTTTATTTCAAGCTTTTATTAATCAATGTCTTCCCCCCTTCCCCATTGCATGCCTTGTGTTTCAGAAGTAACAAAAGAAACTGTATCAAATCAATAAATTCCTAGCTGAGAAGCCAGCTCCATCTAAGCCTTTAGGCCCACTGGGCATTGGCTTGCTGAGTGTAACCTGAAATCTTAAAACACTTTCTAGATGAACATTAAGGTACAAATGAGGACTGGTTTGTCTCTCGAGTCAACACTTAAAATGAAAAAGCTGATGATGTTTTCATTGAGGTGGAAAGAGTGACAGACAACCTCTTGACAGAGGATTACCAGGAGAGAGAAAACAGAGCTAAAGTTCTGTTTTCACTTTCCAATTGCAGAGTGAAAGAGGGAGGTCAGGGGGCTGGGGCAGAGATTCAGAGAGGGAAACTGCATTTTTCCCTGTGTTTTTTTGTTGGGCTCAGTTACACATATATCACCATGGCTAAATTAAAAGGCCTGTATTCTGATGGATGGGCAGTAGGTTTTGCATTGAACCACAGGAACTCTCAGGATAACATTGGCAATACCTGGGCCAAAGGGAAATTGACAGTATAAGCAGACTGTTAAGTTTCTTTCCCTTGTAGTAGCAGACTGTGACTCAATTCATGCAAACTCTTTCTGTACTCATCTTTCTACAGCAAAACATTTTAGACAACTTTTAGGGCCCGGTTTTCACCAAAGTACTTAAAGACAGAGGAGCAGAAATTCACACTGCACTCCCCTGCAAAAGCTAGAAATAGGAAAAAATGAACTCATGCTTCCCAAGAAAAAAAGCTTGAGTTAATTCTGGGGTACAGCTGAGTGCTCTGAATGCTGGCTTTTGCAGGCAGGAGTAAATATTCTGACAAGGAATTGGCCTTCCCCAGGCAAAGGCAACAAACACAAGCCACGACAGAAAACATCTACAATTACGGAGTGCTTAAATGAAAGCAAAGGGAAGTTTTCTAGTAACTCATATCTTCAGCATGATGGAGTTCTATGCCTCTTCCCCTCTGGGTCCAGGCTGTCATCTTTAACTGGAAATCGTAACACTTAGTCATCTCAGTGCTGCAGTGCATGTCTTAGGATCAAGCTACACCTCTGTCCTTCCAGATGTCTCTGTTTCCCTTGCTCTGAGGTAGTAGGCTATTTCCATAAGTGGAGACCTCTGACCCCAGCACTTCCTGGAGGAACAACTGTATTGTCTCTGGTGATACCAGTTTTCTGGTTGCTGGGCTAGTCTGTGTAAGTACAGGGGACCTGGAGGACAAGAAAAAGCAGGTACCCCTTCAGTGACCTTCTGTCCTCTTGCTGCTTGGCTCTCTTTGCCCATATAACTCTGGACAGCAGTAGCAGGAGTGCGAAAGTTGGATGGCTGCCCAGTGAACACATCTGTTTTCAAAGGGAAAATTTATTGTTATGTTCCGAAAATCAAGCTGCTTTTTAGGGTTCTTCTAATAAGGCTTCACCACAATTCGCTCCATCTCCTGAAAAAAAGCCAACAAACCAACAAAATAAAAGTACTCATCGTGTCTGACGTATCCTGGCTGGGTTCATCTCTGAAATCCCATGGCCAGAAAAAACTGCAAAAAACCCACCCTGCACACATTCAGCAGTGTCTTTCCTTCACCACCCACACTCACACAAAAGTTTAAAAGAAAAAAAGAAAGGAAATAAACAAAGTTAAAGGTGATTGAAAAAAATCAGACATACAGTGAATGGGAACCCAGACAGAAATGTTTAGCAGGTTATAAAATACATTTTATTTTTAAGGAAAAAAAAAAAAAAGATAGAAACAGAGACACTTCTACTATAAGTCTAACTCTAGACTGGAAGGCTCAGAATGTGACAGAACTGAATGACACCCCTCCACTGCTTGGCACTAGAGTATCTTGCATGTATCATGCATCTTGTTGCTCTCCTATTAAAATGCAGTCAAGAATTAGACCATGAGGCCAGTATGTAGCAAAAGTGAGTATCAGAATAGGCCTCTACCTGCAGCAAAGCAGCAATACAGGGAAGACAGTTCTAAGAGATTTGAAAGAGATCAGTCCACAGTGCAACGTGGGCAGCAGAACACCAGGGAGTGATCATGAGGATAGGATAGCACTGGTGAGCAACTGAAATTGGATTTTGAGAGGAAGCTACAAATACAAGTTAGAGGTGCAACAAGCTCCAAATACAAGTTAGCAAAGGACATTTTTCTGTCAGTTGATTTGGTTTTTTTATTTATGCTGTTTTGTACATGAAGTGGTTGTTCAATCTGATTGTTTGAATTCCATCACTGGTGGAGTTAACTGATTTGTCAGTTAATTTAAAATGCTGCATGTGACCACTTGAATATAAATTACTGTCATGACATTCAAAATTTTATTCTTTTTTGTATGCAGAAATGTTATCAGTTATTGATACAGAGGCAGAAGAAAAAGGAAAGATGAAATTTCAGTAAAAGAAAGATTAAGATATATCAAAAATGTAGAAGTCATGTTGAATGGCAGGTGTAAGGGAATCCACTGAGATTTATGTGACTTTTTTCCTGACATTTTCTATTTTCATTACAGTTTCATTACATTTTC
This sequence comes from Platyrinchus mystaceus, assembly GCA_035041135.1. Lineage (NCBI taxonomy): Eukaryota > Metazoa > Chordata > Aves > Passeriformes > Tyrannidae > Platyrinchus > Platyrinchus mystaceus. Next base: position 46,126,970 of record JAWWLV010000100.1, read on the forward strand.
CTGGCAGAAAATATAGAAGTCTAAATAACAGAAGAGCCTAGCTTAGGTTGGTGACAGGAGGAGCATCCTAAGGACAGCATTGTTCCAGTTGGAAGATGTATCAGCTGAGGCAGTTTTATTTCTCTGAGGTGGTAATTGCCAAGGGCAGAATGTTTTCCTGAGGCAACTTGGTAGTAGTCAGCAGAATTACAGTAGAGGTATTTCTGGCCTTAAGAATTTTGAAACCTCTTTCCTTCCTGTTGAGAAGCAACAAAAGTAGAAAAAGTACATGCACTTCAGCAAGTCAAAACAAGTCTGGGGAACACATGACTGATATCATGTGGGAGAAAAATTAACTTTTAAATACATTATATGCAGACTATATTAACCACTTAAAGGAAGCACCTCCATTGGCACAGTGAAGATTATTTTGCTTGTGAAAACTGCTTGTAGTGAGGTGTTTTTTCCCATGGCCTGAGCTGTCCACCCTCACCATCCCCACGTCACACCATGGTACCATACCTACTGTGAACCAGAGCAACGGAGCTCCTTATCAGGTGTCTTAACATCAGGGCCACTCTGGTTATTTCAGAGTACAGTTTCTCAAAAATTAAGAAAGTGAAGGAAACCTATCAGGAATACAAACAGAGCTATTCTGTACCAACACAGTGATGTGTCTCTAAAAGCCCTGAGGTCTAAAGTTAAATGAAATTATGGTGTTAATATGGTGGAATATTTCTTACCTCCCAGCAGAAGCAGTGTGAGGACCTTGCATCCTCAAGGCTGGGTAGTGCTGTCCCTGTTTGCAGGTCCATTATGAGAAAGCAGCTGTTAGGAACCATATTTTTGTGTTTGTCATCTTCCCACGCCCAATACACACCAGTAGAGGAGGAAAGGCAAATACATACGTGCAGATATGTCTCTGCAAAATATTCAAGGAGGAGGAGAAATGGAAATTGGCATGTGATGGAAATGGTATAACAATTACACCAACAAAGAAACAACAATAAGATTAGGTAGGATCAGGCCATGACTGCACGAGCATAATAATACAGTGTTGTGGTTCATCTGCTCCACTTACAAGGATTCACTCTTCAAGCTTTTTTTCTGCTTCAAACCATGTGACTGATCACAATGCAGCTACTACCCAAGCTGCTTCCCAGTCTGGAAAGTGGCAGAGATAGAAGCCGCAGGAAACTGTTGTCGCTTAAAAAGAATAAGTTTCTCTCAGGTCACATCACGTTGTTTCCCGCAAGCTTAAGATAAGAATAGCTGTAGTGCGGCAGGAAAAAATGTTATTTTAGCCATGTTTCCTGTGTCATGGACATCAGCACTGGAGGCCTAGGGAAGAGTTAAAAGGAAAAAACATCATCATATGGCGATAATATCCAGCCTTATCTTCCAGATTCCAGATAGCTGCAGTTGACAGGCTTGAAAGCCAGAGATACTCACAAGCTTGAGAGCCAGAGAGACATCTTCATGTTAGATAATCCTTGATAAATCTTATTGCACTAATTTATCTAACTTCATTTAAGAGAGCATGCACATGACGCAAAACTATATTCGTGTACTTTCCTCTGGATTACAAGGGTCTGCTTTTTTTCTGGGTCATCCTGTATTTGCTGTTGGAAAAACAGGCATTTTACTCTGGCTTAACTTCATGAACACTAATGAAAATACTAGTCTTCACAAGAACAGATATAAAATGAAATTTCATATTTCCATATTATTCAACATGTAAATATTTGGTAAGCTGTTACATTTACATAGTAATGTTTAATTAAATATTCTAGGATTAACAGATATCCTGAAACCTTTTATTTACAGCCATCTCAGACATTGTCCAAACCATAATAAACTATTATAAGTTGGAAATACACAAAAAAATGCTAACTTTTTGAAAGAGTAATTCATAAGCAAATTTTTGTATCTTTTGGAAAAACAGGTACTGCATTGTAAATAATTTTTGTAAGATATTATTAAGAAAGAGAAACAACAGTAGTTGTACAGCTGGAACTAAGTTGCTATGAATAATTTTGTAAGAGAACACTGTCAACAGTATTTATACTGTGTCCAAATTGTGCTAAGTTTTACACATTATTAAGAAGATAAGATTGCATACCTATTGTGTTATTTGGCAACTTACTCAGAGCCAAAAATCTGGCCGAGCTCTGATGCAGTCTGTGTCTAAGCTCTTAACTGATCAGTGTTGCACAACATCAACTCTGCACAGCATGGCTCAACTGTGGGCTTCCTAAAGGTGCTTTTCCCAACCCCTACGCTCCAGCTTGGCTTTGACTGAGCAGTGGTATGGCATGGGATTCAATGAAGGGAAAGTGATTAAATTCCAAATGCAATGAGCTATTAATGAGCATTTTAAGTGTAAAGAGTCTCCTCGGCAAATTCTCATTCGTTGGAGGCACAGTGTCTCGAGAGCATTACCCTCTGCTGTGTATGCGCAGACTTCAGCATGTCTGTTTGTGTGTGCCTGAATTCTGCTCAGATACTCTGCTCTGTCTGTTCCTGTTCAGTGGTAAAGAAATTTACAGGTAAATTCAAGAATGCAAATGAATGCATGAAGTATGATACCAGCCCTCACAGCTTAAAGGCAACTGTATGCAAATGCACATGCATAAAGATTTAAATTCTCACAGAATGTGATTGTGAAATAGCACACACAAAACCGATCTAATCTCAGGTATATATGCTTACTGTTGTTTACCTAATTCTTATGTTGTAACATTTTATGCATTTTTAAAATGCAGGATATTCCTTGCTTTCATGCTTTCTTTTTACATTTGTTTGAATTTTCCTAGTGGAACTTCATATTAAAAAATGAGTTAGGGTTAAGCCAGTATTTTCTAATTCAGCAGAATTACTTCCACAGAGTATTCAGTCATATGATTTAGGTTTACGTAGTCCTGCAAGGAGCATGAAATTGAACTCAGTGATCCTTATGGGTCCCTTCTAAATTGAGATATTCTGTGATTAAATGAAAATTGTATAGGCTGATTTTTTTCCCCTATAAAACATCATAGGAAATTAGATCATCAGAGTTGCCATTCCAGAACCATACAATTTGAAAGAACATTTGCTGTCTATTAATCAAGTTCTGGACTGAATCCAGAGGACTGATTTTAAAAATATCTTTAAACTGTAAACTTCAAGTTTTAGCCCATGTTTCTTAGGAATACCAGATTTATGAGACTAGAACTATTGTCAGTTTCTATTTGTCTGTCCTGTTCACCACTAACAACGTTTCAAGTATCAGCAATTTCTATCTAGTCTAACAAAGAATATGAAGTAGTATTACAAAGTTTTTCTGCATCTGGAGAAAACAGCATCCAGATAGAAAGAAAGGACACCTTCATGGGGTGCTGGGTGACTGAAAATGGACAGAGTCATCACAAAGGCTTCATACACCAACAGAGACTGTGGACCCGAGCTCTTTCCCAGCCTTGCTATGACCCAGCCCTCAGGAGACCAGCGCTTTGGAAGCCAGAGAGCAGCTCTCGGTGGCTTGGTGTGAAGACAACGAAAGGGAGGCCGGGGACCGCTGCCCACTGGCTTTCACAGACGGGTGGCTCTGCAGCTCCTTTAGAGGCAGAAGTTCTTTAATCAGCAGAGCCGTCGCAGTTAGGGACTTTCTCCTGGCTCCGGCTTTTCGCAGGAGCGCACTACGTGCGGATGCTGTTCGCTGCCCACAGGTGGCAGTGAGCCTTCACTGTTCGTCAGGCAGACGAAACTTTCCTCTGAGCCTTGGTGGCGTTTGTGGGCACCGGCGTGACAGCCCCGCTCCTCCCGAAGCCCTGCCTGAGATGTCCGGGTCTGGCTTTCTGGGAGCTTCTCAGCGGAGGGCTGTCTGTGCTTTTCAGTCCTCTCTGCGAAGGCTGCAATATAATCTGTGTGACTGGGAAGGGTTTGTAGGCCGGTCAGAATAAGTAAGATCTGCTAAGAAATTCATTCAGATTTTTGATGTCAGTGTCAATGTAGTAGAAAAAGCAAATTTCAAATGGGAATATGTTTCAGAGATGGGGATCATTTTGTTATCTGTATCTACCTGGACATGCCTGGTGATAGAGCAAGGTAAAGAAAAAGAAAAGTACCTGAGCAGATCAGTGAAGAGCAGAAAATTGCTTGTGTTATTCAGTGTGATAAACTTTGCTACTAACAAATATAGCTACCCTTGGATTTTCCAAAGGATAAAATCACAATTGTTTATGTTTTAGAACTTCTCTTTCCCATGTCCTTTATCACAACAAAGTTATTTCGGTTCCCTATGAAACAATAGAATACATTTCTGATATTCCAAAAACATGCTGAGTGCAAGCTTTTAAACCTGCATAGATAAATAGATTAGATAAAGAACAAAAACAGTGGTGTTACTTACAGACAGTAAGTAACAGCCAACCCATAAGTTGAAGACATTTTTATATATTATATGAAATCTAGGTAAATGATTGTCCCTTCATTTTGTGTCCTAAAACATTTTCCCCGTTTTTCTCTCCAACAATAGCAGTGAACTTCAAAGCGACAAATAACATCAGCAAACTGAAAAAACAAACAAATGTCATTTTTTCTCAAACTGATTGCTGCCCAAATGTGAAATAACTATGTGAGTTTTTCTCTGCTCTCAGACAGCTGTGAACATCTGCCAAGTGACTGGAAACCCATTGCATATGGTGCCACCTGCATCTTGATACATAGCAACAAACCAAATTTGCCATCATGTGTGTTTTTGCATCTCCACTGAATCCACTGCATGGATGTAACTGAGAGTTTAATCCCAGTGGAGCTCTGTTACGTTGCTCTGTGACTAGGTTCAGTGGACTGCAGTGGAGTCACAGGATGCAACTGTGATCAGACCCACTCTATTGGCAACACTTGACAGTAAATACTTTTACCAGTCTGGTACCCTGCCTGCAAAGTTTTCCCTAAAAAAAATGGATGTTCTGACAAATTTGCTACTAGACATCTCCAGCTTGGTGGACTGATTTTAAGACAAAATTTCAAAGACAGCAGAGTTTTCTACTACTTTCTTGTGAAAAGGCAATGTTCTTTGAGTCCTCCACTCAATGTCCCTGAGCCAATGGTGGAAGCACAGGTCCAGTGGGGAAGACCAGCTCAGGATCTACATCTAGTGGGAAACTAGTATGGAAATGGAATCTCAGAGGCCATCCAGGCCCTGCCTCTCCAAAGACAGTGGCCAGATTGATTTTCTGAGGGACATTGTGTTCATCACCCAAATTAAGCTGATTTATTACTGGAGGATAAGGCTCCTGATCTGGAATGGCCCTGGTCTGGGTGTCTGGGGCAAGTAGGATGCTCATACCAGAGAGCTGTCAATGCACATACAGAAGGTGAACTCCATGTTGTGTCTCACCACTCTCATTACCACAGGAAACAGGTTTTATTCTCAGGAGAGATACAGGATAGACAGTGTTTGTATTCTTCAGGAAAATAAAACCCCTCTTAAATAGTCCACATATCAACTTAGGACTTGATTTTAAACTGAGATACTTCAGGGCAAAACATCAAACAGAAATTTGAATTTTTATCCTGTTGAAATAGAAATAATCCTTGGAGTCTTTGTTATTTTGTGTACGCTGTGCATTTGTCACTCTGTTTTGGGCAGTCAGTTTCACATGGTCTGCATATGGCAATTTTATGCAGGAAGAAAATTCACATACAAAGCAAAGCCAGAATCGCCTGGCACACAACTCCAAAGGACAGATGGTGCCACCTGCATCCTCAAGTAAGAATAGTCCCAGCCAGGTTTGTAGACAATGACCTATTTAAGAGAGAGAGGGGAAAAAAATCCATGAGCTCTCTTCCTATCTACGTACAGAACATTTAGAGCAATAGAAAATTGTGAAAATGAAGCATTATTGAGAGCTGCGTTTTCACTGACTCATGGCTTTCAGGAAACATGGAAAAAGATATGTTCTCACTGCTATTCAAATCTGCTGTTTCTCTCTTGCCACCTAGCTTCTTTTTCAAATATATGTTTGAGCCACAGGTTCTGGCTTTTTATAGAAAATACCAACCTCTAGGCCTCCCCTCTGTTGTCCTTCTTCCTCTGACTAAGGTTATTCAGCCTTAAAGGTTAGTTTAAGCTGAGCTTTTTGACAGGTTGCTGTTGCAATGAATTTGCAGTTGTGTACTCATCTTAATAGCATATTATCTGGTTGCTGAAATGAAAGATGCCACAAATTCAACTTTGAAGAGTGTTGAAATTTTATTTGAACATACATTTCTGTAAAAAGCAGTCAGAACAACTGAGAAAAGATAAATCAAGGAAGGAGAAAAAAAGGGTAAATGTGAATTTTTCTTAGTATGTAAAGCAAGGGTCCTCAAACTTTTAAAGCCGCGGGCCAAATTCCTCTCCACAGACGCTGTCAGGGGCCGGAGGGGGGGCGCAACAAATTCGGCGGCAGTCCCGGGCACTCACTGCGGCGGGGGGGGGGGAAACGGG
>JAWWLV010000100.1:46157558-46168241 GCA_035041135.1 Platyrinchus mystaceus
TAAGCTCTGCCAGGGGAAATTTAGATTGGATATTAGAAAGAAATTCTTTACAAAGAGAGTAATCAAGCATTGGAATGGCCTGCCGAGAGAGGTGGTGCATTCACCATCCCTGGAGGTTTTTAAACTGAGATTGGATGTGGGCCTTAGTGCCATGATGTAGTAAACAGACTGGAGTTGGATCAAGGGTTAGGGTCTTGGAGGTCTTTACCTCAATCAATTCTATGATTCTATGATTCTATATTTTTCCAGTAATTGTACAGAAGAGACAGAATAAGTATGTTCTATTTTCATTTCTGTCCATAAATTTTACACCAAATTTTGGGATATGGCTCCAAAACTATTACATGCACTCTACTTAACTTCAACAGGACTGAGGTACAAAGTACCTCACAGGAAGCAGATCTAAGCTGATAAATAATTTACAGTCAAGCCAAGAAGTTGCCTAATTCATCAGGCATCATTAGCAATGTCTAGGAATTCAATAAAAGAAAAGACCTTGTTTACTGATTTGTGTTCTGGGTGCTATCACAGTCTTGTCTACATAAAAAAGGATAAGTTCAGGGGTGTATGTAAGCTAAGGGACATTTCTACAAGCATTCAGGAATAACAGTTTAAAGACATTTCAAAATGATCCATTTTAAATGCTCGGGAAAAAAAAAAAGAAAGAAAAACAATGGAGTCTGAAATTATTCCTTACCCTACAATATATTCTTCCCTTGTAACATTTTTCCCTATAACATATAACATTTCCAGAGAACGAATAAAATCCCCTTTAATCCTGGTTCATGAGAGTTTTGATGGAGTCAAATCCCTTCCCCAACTGCCTTTAACTTTTTTTGTTAGTGGTCAAGAGTGAGACAGGAAGGGAGAGTGTTAGACAGGGGGAGCAGGAGCACAGAGACTCCCATCAGAAAAGCCTGTAATCAGTAGTAGGTCAAAGAGGTTATGCTGAATTGATGCTCTGGATTAGGTTTAGGTTGGGGATAAGGTTCAAGGCTGAATTGAGGTTAAGAGTACTGAGTTACTGTGCTGAAATTTTGAGACACCCTTGTGAAATTATAGCCCCCAACAACAACAATCAAATGATATTCCAGGGAGTTGAAGTCTTGCTCTAAGTCTGGTAAGACTGCTGCGTCATACGTAAAATTTGCAGTTGGAACACACTTCAGTTGGATTATTAATTTGGGGCTTTATCTGACAGCTCTAAGGTTTGAATCATATGAAGTTCACATTTATAGTCAGAATTCACCTGCATGGAAGGGGTAGGAAAAGAGAAAGTCACTATTTGTTATACTAGCTTGTTGCTTCCCAGCCCTGGCTGAAGGGTTGAGAGGAGGTTGCTGTGTTTCTTGGATTATTATTTGTGGCTGAAAGATGGGTTATTATGTTTAGATTAAGAATTGAAGGTGATACAGTGAATTACAAACGTAGCAGTAAAGGGAGGAAGCAATTTTAAAGAGTCAAGAGATCCAAACCTGCCTCACTGAAGAAATATTTGCTTTCTTTTTAAAGTGTAACTAAACCTTTCCCCTTGGTGCAATTCAGTTAGTTAGCAAGCCAAAATCTGAGCTCGTTATTTACTGGCTGACCCTTAGAGAGGAAGAGTGTCTGCAGTCTCCTCTTCAGCCTTTCCAGGAGAGAAGATGGATGAGATGGCACAGTGAGGGGGAGGCATTTCTGGAAGAGTTTTAAACAAGAAGCCCATCACTTTTTTCTGTAGCATGTGTCTATCTTGTTTTCTACAAAATATTGAGGGGACATTGACAGCATTACAGAGGTTCAGCAACCTTTGCAAGAATACAACCCTCACGGATTGTTTTTGTGATGAAGATTGCTTGTGACAGCTGTAGTTCTCTCTCAGAAGTATTTTTCTGTCTCATGTTTTATGTCCCTTTAGATGTCACTCATTGCACAGGCAATATCAGTGAGATATCTGCTGAAAAAAATTACTCCAATAGAGATGAACATTCAACTGAGCTTAAGATTTGAAGTGTATCATAAGTGCTGTCATACATTATAAATGCTTTAACATGAAGACATAACTCATAATTTCCTTTTAATGATTCTAGATCTTGGAAGAAATCTGTCTCCCTGAGTGGAAAGAAAGAGCTTTACATTCTTATTCTGATGCAGTTATAGGACTGGGTCATACTTGCAGACTGAAGGGGTGATGTTCCTGGGGTGAATCTCCAATGAAGAGTGGTTGCCACGCGCTCTTGCAGAATTGAAATCGGAGACAGCTGCATCATGACTGGGAGGATGATCCCATAATGTGGCTGTTCTAGAGAATGAGAGACCCTAAGGTAACTCTCCAGCCTCCCCAACTAGGTGGAAATGTAAAAGGCAAAAATTGTACAAGATAATGTCTAGGATGACTCCTTCTCCATTGCCACAGCCTCAGTCTTTTGGAGGAACCAAAAGCTTGAGCCATGTCTCCTCTTCTTCAGCACTAAGCTAAGGTTTGCATTTTGTGCTGATGTGCAGCCAGGGCTGAATTCCAGTTTTTCCCATCACAACTGCACGTAGCTGCTAATAAAAACTAATGGAAATGTTACTAGAACACAAATTTAAATCTCAGTCACACCCATCTGCTCTGATGCAACATTTTTAAAAAGTAACAAAGTGGTTTTCCTATAAAGACTGAAAGGTAACATGTATTAATTAAATAATGACAAAAGAACTGGGTAAGGATTGAAGCCATTTTCAAGAATGTGTAAAGAGATCTGTATTAAATATTTACTCAGCACCAACATGTAGTAAAAAGCTGGTCTTGTGGAGAGCACTTGTAAGCTGTTTTATTGAACTAAAGTTATCGTAAAAATTAAATGTTTTTGTGGTTTGATTATTTCCACATACTTTTTGTTGGAAACTTAAACTAGAATAGGGGACACGTAATAACAAAACTTTATGGCACTTATTTATTATAACTACAATACACATGTATCCAGAGTGTTCTCATTACTTGACATCTGCCTGTTGACATACAATTTACATTACAGAGAACCTACCCACTAAAAACTCATTTTGTTGGATGTATAAAATGTTTGCATGAAGTTAGTGTTCTCAAAGTGCATGAACTTTATGTGAAAAGTTTCCCACTGCCATTTCAGTAATAACTGCACAAATTCAACTTTTTCAATGAGTACTTTTTCTTACAAAATAATTCAATTTCTTCCATACTTGGATGTTTACACAGAGCTCCAGCATTCAGCTATTTTTTTCCCTCCCCAGTTGACATACAAGCTGTGATGCTACAGAAGTGCTATGGCTTACTGCTTTCCTTTTGAAATTGTCTATACATGGTGGTCAGATCTGTCATCAGGTAGCAAAGAACAAATTCATTAAGAGAAACAGAATTCCTGACAGTTGTGCAAGTGACTCACCAACAAGAATGCACATTTTCTTTTTGAAGTCTGTCTTATCCTACTAAATTTCTAGTTATGGGGTTAATCCAAATATCAGTGAATCTTTCTCCCTAATAAAAGAAGAGAGCCAAAGTATTTTAGCAGTTGTCAGTATTATTCACTCAAATTTCAATGAATGCCATCATATTGTCATTTAAACAACCCAGAAATCTTTGTTATTTCTATGAAATGCGCTTGAGTCTCTGATTCTTTTTCTGAGGATCAAGACAGTTCTGTTATGTCTGAATGGAGCAACTTTCCTGCCCTGCCTCAATCTGATCTGTGATAGTGGAAACATTCCTGTTTACTACGGTTAGAACTGCACTCAAGTTTAAAGAGGATCTCGTTCAATTAAAGTCTGTGTCTCCTTAACAAGGGAAAAAACACAAACCAACAAATAAACAAAACAAACCACAAAAGAAAAACCAAACCAAAATTCACTCCACAATAATTGTTCATATATTTTAGTTTTACTTATATTTGTTTTCCTTTATTGTTGTCCTAAAAAATATTTTTACTATGTTTTGAACACTTAAAATAGCAAAACATTGTTATACCAGCTTTGAACTAATTTTGGACAAAACCCCAGTTCTGGACCTGAGCACTCATAGCTTTTAGCTATGCCTGGAGATATAATTTCCCTTTATAGGTTTTGTATTTGACTGGACTGTCACTCTCTGGAAATGCCTACTTCACTATCTCCATCCTTTGCTTGCTCACTGGTAACAGCCCTCAGCAAGTAAGTTCTCTTGGACCATGTCATATTTTACTTTCCCAATGGCCTCAAGTTCAATTTGAATATTTTTCTCTGGTTGTAAGTAATGTCATGAAATCAGCTAACAAGGGAATCTATATTGTTGTGGCATAAATGTTAATGCACAGATTATTACTCTGCTAGGATGGATAATTCACAACTCAGGCCATTCATGGCCTTCCTGTTGTCCAGTGTCAAACACTCTTGAAGTAGCACTGCAGACCATTTGCCCTTGATATCATCCAAAATCTGGAGCCACAGATCGCCGTTGCTGTGACAGGCAGAGGAAGGTACCAGATCTCTCTCCCTATCCCTTATTCTTAATTGTTATTCCTCATTTGGCTTCATGAAGAACAGTAACACAAGTCTGTGTGATGGGAGAAATGTCATCCCAGGTCTTTAATTTTCTCTTGATGGCAGGACATTTCATGAGAGAAGACATTGGGCCATACAAGCTCAAATACCTGACAAAAGTATCCGAGTTTGAACTATAGGACATAATCTGGAAAACATCAAGTTTAAGAAATCATAAGGGCTTTGATATTTCAATGCCTGCAACAAAGCAGTAACCAATCAGTGCTTGTTCCAGTCAAGGGGATTGACTCCTCCTCCTTCTCTTCATCTTAAAGGATGACCTATTGGACTTATGGGAAAGGCAACTTTTCAAGGCGATGCCTTTGAACATGTGGTTAGATCTAATAGCCAGCCAGAGCAGAGTCACTTCTGGGCTCAGACTGGGCTGCTCAGAAATTCAGGCCTTCACAAGTTAGGGCCTGAAACATCCAAGACTGGAGGCAGCCCAAACTCCCTGTACTTCGGCTCCATTGGTGGTCTGTCCTCGTGGGAAAAAGGCTTCTTCCTATTCCCAGTCTGAGACTCTTGTGTTTCAGCTTGTGCTGCTGCCTTTCGCCCTCCCACTACACACCACTGTGAAGAGCCCAATTACATCTTCTTCATTCCCTTCTGTCAGTGCCACTGGAATCCTCCCTCTCCAGAGGGGGGAAGACATTCTCCCTCTGATGGAGAGGCAAAATCAAATGCAGTGCCCAGATAAGGTCTGCTATGTGCTAAGTAGAAGGGACAGTCCCTGCCCTTCCCTGGCTCACAGCTCTGTTCACCACACCAAATGTTGCTGGCTCTCACTATTGCTCAGGTACGTGGCTGACCCAGTACAGCTGACTGCCTGCCAGAACCCAACACCATCCCCTAGAGGTGCTCTCCAGCCCCGCCAGTCCCAGCCTGCATTGCTGCAAGTCTGTCTTCCAAGAGCACAGCTTGACCTCTGTCTTCGTTGGATTTCATGGGGTTCTATCAGGCCCTTCCTCCCAGCTGTCTTCACACAAACACACATAGTATGCTATCCACTGCACTCCACACGTGTCCTTCAACCTCTCCTTAACATCATCACTGGTAGTAATGTTGAACAGCAATGACTCATCCCAGGAGAGACCTTGCAGTCTACCACTTATTACCCACCTCCAGATAGAGCACAACCCCCTGAGCACAAGCTTTAGATCCCAAGTATCCAACCAGTTCTCAACCATCAGATGTCCTCCCATTCAGGATGTAATGTCCCAGTTTAGACATAAGAACGTCCTGGAGGACATTATTGTAAGCTTTATTAACATAAGTAGGATAAATGGCATCCATTGCTCTTTTTACATCCACAAATCCAACCATTTTATCCTAGAATGGAAACTAGTTAATTAGGCATGATTCTCCCCTTGGCAAATCCATGCTGACTTCACAATCATCTTCTCCTTCTTTAGTTGACTGCTATATTTTTTATTTGCATGCCTGTATTGAATTTCAGTATGATACAGGCAAGGCAGAGCTTTTACAAACATTTTGCAAATTTTTGGAGCCATGGAAAAACCTTAAAACCACTCAGTCATAGAGCCTGAAGATGTTTAAAAGTTCTTGGATGCAGAAACTATCTCTTTTATACTGATGTTTAGTATACAAAATACAATTTAAGCTGTTTTGGTTAAAGATCTGACACTGGTGTAACATAGACACTGAAGCTTATTGAGTTTCTAGTGTGTGTGAGATTTAAATCAAGCCTGCCTAGAGAGGAAAAACCCAAAGAAATACCCCAAATAAATTGCTCAATAAACACACTTTCTCACAACATTTATTTCTGTCATGTAAGATAAGAAAACACTTTGCTTTAATTTCATGCTCTGCAACAGAACCTTAATTCATATTAAATTATGATAGAATGCTTGTGTTTCTTTATACCCACAGCAGTCACTCTTTGAGGGCATAGGCTAGGCAACAGGACTTCTATAAGCAGAGGAAAAGTAATTTGAAGTGTTAGGACATACATTTATGCTGAGGATTTATCAGAAGCCCACACTTGGATGACTTTTAACTTTACATGATATTTGATTTGCTGCATCTGAAAGAACCTCAGCACTTGTTGGCTCTGCTGTGCCAGACAGTACATGCTGTTTTCTGCATGTCAGCAGTGTATAAATTTCTAATCAGATTGTATCTGATAACATGGCTTTCTGAGAGGTCTATTCATCAACTTGCTTTAAATCTCCTTCAAACCCTGTTTGTATGTCTGCATTCATAACCCAAAGCATCCCAGCTACGACAAGCAGGATAATGTGGATTTACTTTAATCTGAGATACTCAGCACAGCATAAGCTAGAGATTTAGATTCAGTTTGGTTCCTAAACATTTGGGATCCAGTTGGAGCTACAGCTTACATGCAGGACACTGCAAAGCAATATTTTACCTACATTTTAATAGCAAACATGATAACTTCATGTTACTTTAAATCCTGTTCATTGAGTAAAATGTTTCCTGCAAAATTTTCTCCAGGCTCACATTTCAGACACCCCATTTCCAGCTTCTGTAAAGGAAGGCTCTCAGTGGCTAGAAAACAAAATACCTTAATGCACTACTTCTGTGGCTGCACCCCAGGAACTGGTCTTGCACTGCTGCACAATAATACTGTATATCTGAACAAGTCTTCAATCTACCGATGCCAAGAAACAAATGTTTCCAGTTGGTATGTATCATCAAGTAACAAGCATTGTATGAGTTAACAAGAAACCTGTAGCAATGTTAAACTCTTCTCAAAAAAAGGAGGACTGTGTGGAAATCATCACAAACCTGGGTAGAAAGAAAATTTTAAACCAACATTTCCCTCCGTCATCATCACAATTCCCTCTCTCTCATGCTCTCTCTCCTTCTCCCTCTCTCATGCACACACACAGGCCCACATCCCTCAGCTCCCCTTCCTTATGGTCTGAACACAGTCACTAGTAATGGCAGAAGCATATGAGGAAGCCAGTTGACTTTTTGACCCCCAAGTCATTTTGTAGATGTCACAAGGATGCCAAATGTGATGCAGAAGGCTGTCAAAGATGAGCTGGAGCTAAAAGCAAGACTATGAGCTGTAATACAAAGCAGAAGGAGCCTCTGGGGAACAATCTGTCTTCCTAAGAAGTCTTGTGAACTGCTTTTTAGTATCAGGTGCATCATCTTGAGAAACCATCATACATTCCAAGTAAAATTAGTTTAATGTTCCTGCATAAAAAGGAGCATGGCCAGGTGGCGGATCAGAATAGAAGCACACAGTGTGGAACTAAAAAGTTTTGCATGCTCCTGGAAAAATAAAAAAACTTATGCAGAAATTTATTACACATATATTTCATATGTAAATTACAGCCACTTACTAAAGTGATATGAAAGTGGGTGATTTTATGAGTGCTAAATACCTCTACAAGTTGTCCTTTCAGACAGGAATGTTCATTCCCACCATGGAATTTTTAAAGGCAATGGGAAGCAGGTACTTGGGCTTCAGACTGGTGGTGTTCCTAGGCTTAGGACAGGTTTTGGGGTTTTCTTCTTCCCAGTGAAGTTAGCTGGAGAATGATCAGGCCTTAGTTTCTGTGAGTAAAACATCATAGACACTACAGTACTAACAGTATTATAAACTAGAGGAAACTGTCAGAGAGAAATAACTAAAATTAAGACAACTGATTTCTAAACTAATAATTCTGCTAAAAAAAAGTGTGTTACATTTGACACAAATCAAGTTGTTTTGTAACATGGTTACAACTCTGCATCCACTTGAATACCTGATGCATTAGTTATGAATTTTTGATGCCATCTTTTGTTATTCTGCTATCACCTATAGAACTATTGTTGGATGACAAACATACATTGCCAAATCATCTGACCTTGTCTGAGTAACCTTGAGAGAAAAACTAAGGGAAGTACAGGGTATAAACTTATGCTAAAAAGTAAATTATTATTATTATTATATTTTTGCCCAACAATTACATTTACAGCTTCAAGACATAACAAGCCATGTCAAGATGGGGCTTTTCTGATCATTTGGTCATGATGAGTGGTTACCACGTGTTTCTTACCCATTGCACCATGTCCAAGCTCATGAGTGTTGTAAGTGTCAAAGTTATGTTACAAGCCATATGTTTTAGTTCTGTTACAGTGGAAATGTAGTTAGAGCCTTGTAAAGTGTGGTATGTCATGGGCTACAGTGCTACAGAGCATTTAGGAGGCATGTCCAGTCAGTTGAATCAATGTGAAAAGTGCAACACTGATTAAACATAACTTTTCTCTGCCAGTTTAAGTAAATTCTCAGGTCTTCTGGTTAACCTGTTTGACTGAAGGATAATATTTCCAGGTGAAGTAATTCTGCAGACAAAAATCTTCCTTGTTCCTGTCTATTGCTAGGATACAAGGCTATTATAAATTATTCCATTATTATTTTTGTGTGAGAGAGGGGGACTTATTTGGCATTTATCAATGCAGCAGCGTAAAGAATGGCCTAGCTGGGAGTGGCAGAAGGCCCCAGAATATATTTACTCAATTTTGTTTTTGAAACCATAATCTATGACATCTCATGGTTCAGATCATTGGCAATACCTGATGAAAGCTTAATCCAGAATTTTTAAGACTATAATATATGTCAGGGGCTGAAATGGAAGGTAGGTATGAGCACACAGAATACAGATTTATTTCTTTTATGCATCATCATTTTAATACAAAACAAATCCACCAACAACATTCAGCTCATTCAGTAACAGGACTATACTTTCATGCAAAATCATGTCATCATTAAATATTATGTTGGGAAAATTCTTTTAAGTGATAAATATATTTCTATAGCCTTGTCTGTAAGAGCATCCAACCAAGCCTTCTGTAAAATATTTTTTTCACTGTAACAGAGCCCAGTCTAATTGGGTTCCTCTGGAATATTTCCCCCAATGTGGATAATTTGTCTGTTATTCTGGAATAATAACCTCTTCTTCTGAGCAGAGTAATTATTCCAAAATTAACTCATTCTGGAGAAGACAGGGAGGGCAGAATGATAGAGAGGGTAAACTCCTAGAGACTGGTGAAGAAGCAAGGTGTTGGCCTTGTTCTTTATAAAAGCAAGAGGGTTTTCATAGAATCATAGAACAGTCTGGGTTGGAAAGCAGCTTAAAGACCATCCAATTCTAGCCCTCCTGACATAGACAGGAACACCTTTCACTAGACTGAGTTGCTCAGAGTTCCATCCAACCTGGCCTTGAACACTTCCAGCCATGGATCATCCACAGCTGGTACAGTTTTTTCCTCCTCTTGTTTAGGGAAAAACTAAGCTGATGTGAGCTATCCACAGATGTATCTAAATCATCACACAAGGGGTGAGGAGAGCTGCAAGGCTGAAGACCAAACTTAAAGCCCCAGCTCCAAGCAGCTGCATACTGCAACTGACTGCAACTTTGTGGATGCATCTTAAATAGCAGCATCAGCCTGTGCATCAGTTATTAAAACCCCTAGGGAATTGTCACACAGGGGTTAAAATTCAGCACATGCCTGATGCTGGAACATACTGTCTGCTTTTGCATTTTGCGCATGCTGTTGATGAGCCTGGCTCACACCCACTAGGGATTTTTGCTCAGTAGCTGGCAGGGTGGCTGTTTTTCCTCTAAGGGATCAAATAGCAAAAGCAAGAGTACAGGGGATAAATAAGGTTGGCAGTACTAGAAAGGAAGCCTTCTGAAGGGAGTTCTGGGCAGTTGTGTGTGCTGTAGCAAGAGCATTGCTGTGGCTATTGTTGTAGGGCAAAATGTGCTGGGATGGGGTGGGGTGGGCTAATGTCCTCTATGAGACCAACTGATCTAATTGGAAGACTCAGGCAGTCAGAATGTCAGGTGTTCAGAGTCCAAAAGTCAAGAGTGAGAGAAAATTTGGGAGGCTGGAAAGCCATCTCTGTCCCCCTCTACATTCTAATGCCTGTTAAATAAGAAGCAAGGATAAAGTGAAGCCCAAGGGCTGTCATCGTGGCGAGGCTTCACGAACGAAGATTTGGGAAGGGCTCTACTCATGCTTTCTACAAGTGCACTAATGGCTAAAAAGGCCAATGCAAGATAGACAAGTCCAGTTGCAGAAGGCACAGCAGAAAGACTCTCTGGGTAATATCGACAAGACGTGATTCTTTCTGTGTTGTCTTTTCTCCTCGAGAGTGATCCTGCGTGTGTTCTCAAAAGAAGCAGC
>JAWWLV010000100.1:46171205-46183018 GCA_035041135.1 Platyrinchus mystaceus
AATAAAATATGTGCAGTTTGCATAGGAATTCGTTCATTTTTTTCCAAACCATAGTCCGGCCCCCCACAGTGTCTGAGTGACAGGGAACCGGCCCCCGACAGTGTCTGAGGACAGGGAACTGGCCCCCTGTTTGAAAAGTTTGGGGACCCCTGCTCTAGACCCACTCCAACAGGTCCAAGTTGTTCTAATACAGAGACTGATTGTACTAGTTTAGTAGGATTCTCCTCTTTTTGATCTTGACTACCTGTCATGGTTTCATCCCAAGCACCGTGGAGCTGCTCACTCACTTCCCCACCAGCAGGATCAGGGAGAGAATTGGAAGAGTAAAAGCTAGAGAACTCATGGGTTGAGACAAAGACAGGTTAATAGGGAAAGCAAAAGCTGTGCACACAAGCAAACCAAAACAAGGAATTAATTCACTGCTTCCCTTGGGCAGGGCTGCCTTGTGGTAGGCAGTGATAGCATGTAACAGTGACAAATACCATCACTCCAAACTTCCCCTTCCTTCTTCTTCCCTCCAGCTTTATATACTAAGCATGATGTCATATGGTATGGAATGCCCCTTTAGTCAGTTTGGGATTACCTGTCCTGGCTGTGTCTCCTCCCATTGTCCCATACACTTCCAATTTCCTTGCCAGTGTTTGCAATAAGGAAAACAAAAAAGGCCTTGACTCTGTGCAAGCACTGCTCAGCAATAACAAAAATATCTCTATACCATCAACCCTGTGTTCAGCACAAGTCCAAAACACAGCCCCATACTAGCTATTGTGAAGAAAATTACTCTGAAACCAGCACACTACCTATCATAGATTCTTCTCCTTCTGGCTCCAGAGCATCATAACTGTTTTGTAAGGGCACAATGATAGCACAGGGAAGACTATTCCTCCTGCTTCAAGCAGAGATGAGAGCTTATTCTCCCTTGTCTTGTGAATTAGCCAACCCTACCAGCTTGGGGTTGGATGTCACCTTCAGCATCCAAGGATTTAAGGCATAACTGTTGCCCTGCCTGTGTGAGGGCATAATACCAGGCATCAAACCACTGCTCAGATTCCTGGATGGGATACTGCCTGCAGAGCTCTTCTTGCAATGCAGCAATCTCTCAAAAAGTTTGTCTATCTGGGCACACTTGCACCCCTGGCACTCATCTCTGCTTTCAGGCCCCAGGGAACCTCCAGATTCTGGAGTTCTCTGCAGCTGAGGGTTTGTACAGCTCTCTCAGGCTTCAGGAGGTCCATTTGGGTGTAGACATCTAGCCAGTGAGGCTGTGGCCTCTCTGTCTGGGTTTCAGTCTTAGCCCAGTGATTCCAATTGGTAGACACAATGTTTTTTGCCAAAAATAGGCTTGTTGACCCTTCAATAGGATGGAGTGGCCCCTTCTCTGTGTCCTTCCTCATTAACTGTTTCACAAACTCGTTTTCCATGTTTTCTTTCTCAATAGAAGTTTTTTAAAAATTAAAAAAGGCTCAACTTTGAGCATATACCTCAATCCTTTAGGCTTGAACTGAATTTATGCAGAAGTCTAAACGTGAGAGTATGAACTGTAATACTACTGAATAGGAATATTCCTTGAACAGGAAAGATTTCTGATACAGAGACCTCACACTGCAACAAATTTCTTGAGGAAGTTGGGAAATATCCTGTTTAGAAGCAGAGAGAACTGGTTGAGTAAAACTATGAACTGTCTAAATGCAATTTTGGCTTTCTCCAACTGTGGAATCAAAGACAAGGTGATAATAATATTTACTCTTCCCATTAAGCAAAGTTTCTTGCTTACCTGATCTTCATTAAAGAATACCCTCGTCCATGAAATGCATGAAGTGCATGAAGTGCATTTAGTTAATATGAAGGCAATTGCATAACAGAGCTTTAGAAAGAGCAGGAGATGCTTCTCCTGAGGCAGATGTTATGGACAGGAGATATTACATTCTTAGAAAACTGAAGCACAGGAAAATTCTAAAAGGGGATTCAACAAAATTGTGGTTATTATGAATTTTAACACTAGAAAAAGTTGGAAATAAGGAACTTTGGTTTGTCAAATAAATTGATTTTTTATTATTTACAAGAATAAGTCAATTATTTTCATCACATGAAAAACATTGGAAGAGTATTTGATTACAGTGGTTTTTGTCTCTTGTTATTAATCTAAAAGCTTTTTAAATGCAACTATAAATGTCATTACCTCTCTATGCCTCTAATTGGTAGGGTCTGTGCATTGGCTCATACTTTTTCAAGGACCAAGTATCATATAATCAACAGTATATCTGTCAGCTACTGAGCAAGCACAGCAGTTAATAAATTAAAAAAAAAAAAAAAAGTGGATAAACCCAAGGTTGTGATAAGAGAGAGACTGGTAGGGAAAAAATATGGTTACCTGGCAGCAGCCACATAATCTAACCCACCTGGAGTCCTGGGAAGAACAGAACCAATCTGTCAAACCTGGACAGCTGGTGAAATCTGGTGGTTCCCTGTTTTTGACTGCTTCCTTTAAGGAGAATGGACTATTTTTCTTTGCAAAAAAAATCATTCACATTCAAACCAAACTCTTTATCATATTGTGGGGGAAATTATAGCAAAGAAATGAACAATTATTATGCTTAGTGAAGTGCTTAAAGCCAAGATCCTGGATAAGAACAGCCTCAAACCTAGCAGGTTTAAGACCACATATTCAGCCATCCAGACCGAAATTATGCTCCTGGCCACCCTGCTATAGCTGACTGAAATAAAACCCCATCCAAAGACTTTCTGTCTCAATTCTGGTTCTGAATTTCATGGTTTTGGTCTATCATTACTGAAATGTAGCTGCAAATGACTTACCAAATCTTTACTGCTGTCCTTCTACCTCTTTTCTGTTTAATAAGTAACCATAACATTTTGCTTACTGTACATACAATTCCTCTACATGCAAGAAATAGGGTTCACTGCTTTAAATCACAAAGAATGGCAAAAACTCATTACAATTTTACATAAATTTATTTAGAGAATAAACTCTTATATTTTATACCTGGATAATTCTTTATTTAAGCAAAAATCTATATTTAAAAATGACCATGGTAACAGGGAAAAATCAACAAGTATAGGCAAAAAGTCTTGTACATGTGGTTTGTTAGTTACATCTTATTTTTTATTGTTTAATCTATTTTTTTAAAACCAGATAGTAAGTAAATCTTCCAAATTGCTGCTTATTTTAGGAAATAATAATTCTTCTGTTATGAAAATTAATGTCTCTACTGAGGAATTGGAGCTGGTAGGAATCCAGGCTTCATTTAGTCTTTCTGAAGTCTTTCTCTATTCCCTATGGTTAGTGCTTAAGCAACTCTTCTGGAAACACAGAAGGTGACTTGAGTTAAGCTGGCTGACTTAGCACTGACACAATCCAGAACAGGTCTGCTGTCTGCTTATGCAAGTGAACAGTGCTGGCAGCTCACTGTAAAGAGTGAGCAATAAACAACAATAAAAGGAAAGGCAGGAGCTTCTTACACTGCTCCAGCTAGACCTGAAAGCACATCTCTTCCTATCTTTAATTCATTCAACTGATATTTTTGTGGTTTTTAAGCATGTATAAAAAAATTTGCTGGATCAGGTCCTTAAAGGCTTGACATGTGTTCCCTATCTGCCTTCATGTAGTTTGAAGATAATATAATTTTCCAGTTTCTGTGCTAACCCTTTTTGTAGCTAAAACTGATAATAAGTTCCCTTGCTGGGTTTTCTAATCCCTTAAGCTTCAGTTTAGTAACATTTTGGCTGATCAATTGGATACAAACCCCTTTATTTTTGGTTTAAATTCCCATTCCAATAGATAAGGTTTTGGGGCTTAAGTCTACATAACTCTCTTTTGAAAATCTGAGCCAGAGAGTCAAGAATTAAAAAAAAAAGCACCTCAAACCATATTTTCTGCTTTGTGGATGTTTTCAATGTCGTGATCTCAAAAGAATATATTGAGTTTAGAACCAAAGAGATGGAAGCAGATGTTACAATTTCCCTAAAAGAGCTTTCTTGGAAAACAAAATAACATTTTTAAACCTTTAAGTCCCACAGCCTTGACTTAACTAATAGTTTTCATTTTAAAGTCTTAGAGAGATATTAGAGCACTGAACTCTATTTCATTTCACATTCTCTACAAATTTATGGGTTTCTATTGATTCCGTCATATAACGCAGCTTAATCAATAAATGTTGAATCAATTTTAGTTATACTGTATGTTAAATCATATTTCTATATTTTAGTCTCCAGGCTGTTGCCCTGTGTTTGCATATTTGCATTGTATCTTTCCACTCCAAGGCAGATTTAGGAGTTGTTATCCTAGACTCACAGTAATTGCAAGAAAATCCAGTTCCATCTGTTTCTGCCAACATATGGAAATTGAAGGAGAATATCAACATAAAAAGGCACTTGCTCAACATCAAGTGCATGCCAGCTATTGTGTTTGTTATAGAAACTTGTGGTTGAGCAGGCTGAGAAAAGCCAGTAAGCTGCCTGTATGGTAAGAAATCCTGGTGCTGATCTTGTTCATGCCAGTCTGTCAGTTGCCAGTTGCCAGATTTTGGCTTAAAACAGCTATTTCCATCACTTACAGATGATGAGCTGCTGAATGAGGTCCGGTTCACCCTGTGCTATCTCTTCACCAGAAGACAGATAAAGTTTTGTTAGAAAAATGAGCCTTAAATCTGGAGAAGGATAAAGAATATGCAGAATGTAACTTCTGCACTGTGAGGGGAAGAAGACTGCTGTTTTACCCACTATAAAATAACAGCTCTTAAATACTTTTAATTTCTAATCAAATTATCACATACCCTTGTGAAGTTATAGTAGTTGCAATACACTACCACTATACAGTTTTGCAACAGGGTAGAAAAATGCAAACTATATTTAAAACACACATGGGAAGAAATAAATCAGCTGTCTCCCAAGTGCCCCAGAAGTCCAAAATTCCATCATTATGGATCAATTCAAAACAAAAATTCTCCACCAAAAAACATGTCCACCTGGGGATCAGGCCATTTTAGATGCTGCCTGCTGTGTAACTCCCCATTAGACAACTTTGAAGTTGGCTGGGGTTTGCTGTGCAGAAATGTAATAAATTAATAGATTTTTTTTTCCTTGCACAAGCTATTCTAAAGCTTTTTAAATTCTACGACTTTGGAACAGGAAAATATGCTCAGAAAAAATTGTGCAACCCTGAAGGATGTGGACGGACAATCTCAAGCAATCAAGTGAGGATGACTTAAGAAGTTGTCTCTCTGTAAGAGGACTGTGCCGCCTCTCTGACAACAGACTGATCACGCATGCATGCACTTCTAATCTATTTTAAATATACATAAAATAAGTTTACTCAGACTAGCATGAGCCATATGGGTATCTTTCAAGCATTTAATTCAGTTTCTTTTCAGTCCATGTTTCTTCCCTGCCTTTGCATCAGTACTGAGAAGCTTTTTTCCTACCCTTGACATCCAGAAGACTGGACAGGGAATGTGCTGTTAAGTGAAATGTACAGCCTACTTAGTTATGTGTGTCTCTTTTTGTAGGACGCTTAATGGAGTGGTTCAAGAAAAGTCACAGTAATAGCATGAGAAAGACAAAAGTGACTGTCCTATAAAAGACATCTTTCCTCTCTCCTCCTGTAGATTTGCATATCATCCCCATCAGTTAAGCAACAGAGCTGGTACATTTGTCTAACCTGGCCCTCTGAGAGAGCAGTGTAGAGCAGAGGTATACGTTGCAGCAGACAGGTGAGTGAGTGGAGGCAGCGTTCCAGCAGGATGCCTGTTAGGCACTGCCTAAGCTGGCTCTTCCAGCTCTATGTTAGTGGAACTTCTGCATGCTCCTGTATTGCAAAGCCATTCATGCATTCAGCAACCTGAAGGCAGGGTGCTGCCTAATCTGCTTCCATTTTCCTCCCCTACTTTCCTTCCCTTTCTTCTTAATTGTGATTAAAAGCCTGTGGCTATAAGAACACTGAACTGTAGTACAATTTTCACAGCTCAAGTTACATGCTAAGTAAGTGTTTTATATACCCTGTTTGTGAAAGATTAGGCAAGCTCTTTGTAGGAAGGTAAATAATACCTAAAGCCCAGATCATAATGATCTTCCATCTCTACTCTGTGATTCAATATAATACCGATTATCACGTGTTTTATTTTTAACAATTCATGTGGTGTTTGGCTGACAGAAGTGTGTATTCATCACTAGGAACTCAGGAGTTAGGCAAACCTACCATACTGGATTGCATATCACAGCATAAATCTGCTTTTAAGATGTTACTGCCTTCCCAAAGAGGAAAAAAAGTCGGAAGGCTTTAGATTCAAGGAAAATTCAGTATTGCATTATCTGGGTTTCATTTGCTCCCAAGTTCCCACCATTTCCCTTCTCAAATATGGTGTAATCGGGGTACTGCAAAGGAGCAAAATTTAAGGTTTTTTTTTTTTTTCAGAAGTCCATCACCTCTTTGAATATTTTAGGCTCAAGGTTTTACCACAGTACAAGCTCCAAAGCTCTAAGCCTCTTCACCATCTCCCCACAGTGTAAGTCACTCTTCAATAAAAAAAAAAAGGCATTTTCCTGGCCTTGGTGAGCTTAAAGATGAGAAATACAAACAAAAAAAAATATTAAAAAACTGTGGGAGAAGAGAAGGAATGCACTCCAGGAGAGAAGTGAAATGATGGTAATGTATTCTGAACCTCACAGTTGGCCAGAGCTATTTCTTTTTCTTGTCATATTTAAAAGGGACAAATTATTTCCTTACCTTCCTACAATCCACACAAAATCAGTCCTCCTTCTTGCCTCTCACCAGTGTCAAACTTAACACTTGCACACCCACTCCCTCACCCTTTCCTCTCAAGATTTTCAGTTCCTTCTTTATTTTCCTCATGAATGAATCAGTTAAAAAAGCTGTTGATGGACAAGTAGAAGACATGAGCCTTCATAAGAGGCTGCAACAAGTTGCTTTGCTCTCACTTCTGTTTGGCTTATTCACATTTCACTCCAGAATCTCCATTAGCCTCAGCAAAGCAGACCAGCTCAGACCAGCACCTGTCCCATCCCATGTCTGCCGCCACAGTGAGTGCCAGCCAGCAGCACAGGCAACTGGAACCGGCAACATGCATGGCATCTGTGACGAAAAACACATGAGGCTCTGTGAGCTGTACATTTCCCAGTTCCTGGCCAAAGGAGATTACTTCTATTCTGCAACATCCTTGATACTGTCAAATATTCATAGGCTTGGACACACAGGGAGTCCACAAAACATTTTGGATGTGTTGTTTCCCTTCGTAAAAGTAAGCAACCTGTGCTATAGCTGGGAAAAGTTGTAAGAGCACAAGAATGAGAGTCTGAGAAGCAGAAACAAGAATGCTGGCAACTTCTGATTAGCTTCATAATATTTAACTTTTTGTTGTGTTGCCTTTTCAGATTTAGCCTGCATGACCTAACAGCTGTTGCACTTGGCTCAGGGCATTTATGACTTTATTTTTGACAAATCTTTAAGATTTTCATTTGATTTTTTTCCGAACTCAGCTTTGTGTCTCAAAATTTGTTTTAAATTTTACAGTTTTTTTTTCCCCTTTCTTACCCTTCTTACAGCTGTAGGCTCTGGAACCCAACAACTGTGGTGTTCCTCTCCTTGGCCAGCAGCCTATTTTATAAGGTAAAGACAAAAGAAAGGAGTGCTTTGGGGAGGAAAAGAAAAGTAAGACAACAAAGGAAGAAAGAAAGAAACAGTGAAAGACGTGGGAGAGTTCTTTCCCTGGATCTACTCAGAACAAGCTGAAACCTAACTGTACTTATAGCCATATGAAAACTGAAGTACACAGTAGACTAAAAGTATTCAATAAACATTTACTGTGAATGGAGGCATTAGGAAAGGCTTAGGCCCTGCCTGAATTCCCATGAAATTTATAAATATTTCTTTCATTTGTTCTCCATTTACAATTAGTTGCGGTCAAGCTGATCAAAGACAGAAGAGGCCTGTTGCATGTGAACCAGCATCCCTCACAATGACATTCACAAAGCAGAATGAAATATGAAATATCAGGTTTCCACGGATGTATGAACTTGTAAAAAATCTGAAAGAATAGGAGGTTTTTCACACTGAGTAATGTGAAACATTTGGTGCAGATTGTAGGCCTCTGAAGAGGAAAACTGAGAGCCAAAATCCATCAGGCAATAAAACAGAAGCAGGCAAAAGTTAAAACAACAGCCATTCACTGCAACCTATTGATTTAGATATCATGATTGTCCCTGCTATAATACTGGTATATGCTAGCAGGAGCTTCCACTTAAATCATTATCAGGAACAAACCCCTGCACTACAGACCTGAGAGCAGGCTGGAACAACATTTACTTCAGGAATATATTTTGCCTGTTCCCTTCACTTCAAAAAATGGGGAAAAAAGCCTTGCCACATATTGTTCACACTGCTCCTAAGCATTTCCAGCCAAACAGGTGCTAAGGTTAATTGGGTAAGTAGCTTGAAGCTTTCAGTTTTCAAAAGGACTTTAAGTAAATAAATAACCCCAAGTGGATCCAGGAGGATAGACTTGCACAAAGCCTACGAGCACCGTGTTACAACACTTGCGGTTCCTGGTTTTATCTCTTTTGCAGACCTGCACCTTTCAGAGAGCAGGGCCCATCAGCCTTTGTGACTAATACAGGGTGCTTTAATTGCTTCCTATGTCTTTCACAGCTGTCATACCCTAATGGGGTCAGGGTCGGCAGGGAAGGGGCACTTGGAGGGTTTGCATCCCTTCACCTCCTGAAGTGCTCTCAGGTTGGAGATAGACTTCACCCCAGATGGCATCTGGGAAACTTGTGGCTCTCACTGAAATGAGATGGGTGCCCACTCCACCCCAGAAGTCATTCACCCCACTCAGAATCACCCTTTTTGGCTGCTGGAAAAGGTGCTGACAAGTGGAGACAGTGTCCTTAATGCACTGCCTGACCCAAGGGGCTCTAATTGCTTCTCAAGTTGTGCAAAATTTGTTTATGATATTAACCAGCAGCAAGCACCAAGGAAGAATGTAAAAATAAATTGTTTCACATTGTTTTGAGAAAGATTTAGGAGGATTAAAGGTTAACATGAGCCTTCTAGCATAAACAGAGCAGGCACTTCATGCTGTTTATGGTATAAACCCCATTATGTTTCAGTCTGTACCAGAAGATGTGTAAAGAGAAGTAGCAGTAGCTAGGGCAAACAACAGGAGGCATAAACATGCTGGGAATGTCCTTTCCAAGGAAAGACCTTCATAGAAATGGTGTAAGGTGAGTACTTCCAAAAAGGGATTACACAAAACATTTGAGAATACAAAATCTTCAATTTTTTTCCCTCAAACCAAAAATTACGTCTATTCTCAAGGTATGATGTTGAAGTGGGTCAGAAAATGTATGGTTTTGCAGTTCATACTTCTGCCAACCCTAAACATGCAGGTGTTTTGTGGCCCCAAAAGTTATTAGTTACTACAAGTAGCGTGTGTTTTTTGTGTATGTGTTTTGTTAAACTGACACACTTTGGTTTTTTATATTCAGCCCATCCTCTCAGCACCCACAAGAGCTGGAAACTCACTGTTTTATAAGAAAGCTTAGAGTGCAGTTTAATCATGTTTCCATGGTCTGAGGCTTTAAGATAAATACCCAGCGCGAGATGACAAAAAATCCTTTGAGAGGACACTGGACTGTGACTTGCAAGGTTTGCATTCAATTCCTTGGGTTAAACAATGCTGTGCTCTGGACAAGTAGCAGTGTGGCCACCTTCAGCTCACCATAGGAAACCCAAAAAATCCTGCCCTGTTGTGCGTACCTGTCTAGTTCTTGAAATTTGCACAGGGAATCTGGATGGGCTAGATCAATGGGCCAAGGCCATCTGTATGAAGTTCAACAAGGCCAGGTGCTGCATTCTGCACTTGGATCACAACAACCCCAGGCAGCATCTCTTTTACTCCATTGATTCCTTTGAGATCCAGAGCTGATGGTTTATTCACCAGAGACTGTAGTGCAAAGTACATATATCTTAGGTTAGTTGCATTCAGTCTGTTGTTTCCCAGACTTTGGTTATCCACGACATGTAGCTAAGGAAAGCAAGCTCACATAGTCTACACAGAAACATATATAAATGTATTTGCACCTCCATAAATGTATCCTCACCTCTAGTGAAAACATCTTGGAGGTCCACCAAGCCAGTCAGTTCTTCTACCCAGGAAGAACATCTCAAAGGACACTGGCAGTACAGGGCAGGCCCTTGCTTAGTAACAAAAATGGCTTTATTTCCCTCTGCAGATCACAGTGAGGCAGTTGATTGTACTTGTTTTTCTATTTCTGAAGAATGTCATTAGGATACCTTTTTAAATTCCTTATTCAGGGTACCCTAAAATAAAAAATTATTTTCTAAATGTAGCTTGTCTATTGATAGTATCTTTTGGAAATATGCACTGGCTTCTAGGAGATCTGGGATTAAACTTGACAGGAACATTTTTCCTTTTATGATGAGATCAGAACAGATTCCTGAACAAATGATTATGGCCCTGTTTCCAGAAAACATTACAACTGAGCTTTGTTCATGCTACGATCATAACGGCTTCCATCAGCATTTCTATTACAATCATTTTTTTCCAGGGTTTTTAACTGACCCAGGACAATTCACTATAGTTGGAAAGCTGTCATTTCATGGTGTTTGCACCACGAAGGAACTTGTTTGAGCATTAACTCTGAAAATGAGTAGCACTTTTGAAGCTGGAAAGAAGGCTGGTTGAAGACAGTGGTTTCCTAATTGTCTAATATATTCAGTATATTGTCTAATATACTGAAAATCAAAGGAACATTTTCTTTTGTTTTCAAGCAAAGATCAGGTATGAGGAAAAAAATTAAGCAACCACCATAGCTTTCAAATTGACCGTTACAAACTAATATAGCCTTCCCCCATCTTATAACAGGTCAACATGGAAAAAGCCTTTCTGCCTAGTGGACTTCAGACTTAACTGTGCTACCTCTATGAGTTTGCAGTGGGTCATGCTGTCCCACAAATAACAAAGGAGGGGCCAAGTTCTCAGGTGGTGTGTATTGCTAATTATAAACTGGTGTACAAACACAGTTTGTATGGTGCTCAAGCAACACCAGATTACTTACAGGGTCTGGTCCCTAAAGGAATTAACTGTTCCTTAGTCGTCTTGCAGGCACAGCTGGATAACCAGGAAATGTTGTTTGAACGTATGTCTGAACTCCTGGTATCTGCAAACTTCAATTTCTGCTAGTTTCTTTGCAACTCAATGCTGTGTTCTTACTTTCCTATATCTGCTTTTGCTCCAGGTATTAGTCTCATTTCTCTGTCCTGGACTGTTCTCAAAGCAGAATTTTCTTTTATTGTCTCTTTTTACAGCACCTAGCACAGTGAAGTGCCATTTTTAGCCAAGTCCTCTGGACTGTGTTGTATTACAGGTAGTAAGAATAGTAATAATTAATAGAAAGCTCCGCTCCTTCATTCATTCACTTCCATGAGAAAAATACCATCCCTCAAGGCTAAGTTCAGCCCACGATAAATCTGCAAAGTATGAGTTTGAATCCAAACTTTCCATATTGTAGCTCATGAACTTGGCTCCAGGGTTTTGGTCATAGCCCATCTTTATTACTAAAACATTTTTCTGCCTTCCCCTGAAACATCCTCTCTACACCAAACAAGATTTCCTGGGATTGTGAGTATAATTCACATTATTGCATATACTTTTTCTGCTTTAATTTTATCTCCAAAAGGTGTGTGTGTGTGTGGCCAGTCTTCGCGAACGAAGATCTGGGAAAGGTCTTTTTACCTTTCAAGCCTGCACAATGGATTTTTT
>JAWWLV010000100.1:46184667-46205722 GCA_035041135.1 Platyrinchus mystaceus
ACCTTCTCTTAGATGGATGGCCTTAGGGGCTGACGAGCTCCATCTACCCGGGGGACCCTTGAAGCAGGACCGGGATTTGAACCTGTGGTCTTGGCGCTGAGAGACCAGCATCTTAACCGCTAGGCCACCAGGGGTCCCCTCCAAAAGGTACTAAATCTACATTTATTAGATGGAGTTACTTTTCCAGCCTGTAGGCATCAGCCCAGTATCTTGAAAGATGTAACAATGAGGTCTATGATTAAAACCTTTTTTGGAAAACATGAACAAATGATAACCAGTTGTGATAGTTTTCCACATTTTTAAATTATCTAAAAATATGTTCAAATATTGAGAAATAATCCTGTGATTTGATTTATTCACAAGTCCCCTGAAGTATTTAATAAGTACAATATGGTACAACTAAAATCATGCTTATTACTGCTATTAGCTTGGTAATTCTCCAAGATGAAATCATACTTTTCAGGTTATAAATATACATTTTTATTGTTGATTTTATTCTGCATTTTGAAATATTGCTTCTCCGCTTTCATATTTTCAGTGTTGTATTACAGTACTATAAATCAGCGCAGCAGTAAAGGAATTCTAATTGGTATCAGGTGATTTTTTTAAAAAATAGGGGAAAAGTTAAATTTATATCATTTTGAATGAAGATAAATTCTCTTGAAGCTCTTAAAAAAATCAAATGTGTCTAGAATGTACCTGATTTATCTTTTTTTGAAAGACTAATCAGATAAAAGTATGCGCAGTGCACATCAAAGTATATGTATGCACTCAATACCACCATAAAAGATACCTTAAGATGTCTAACTAAGCACAAAGAACCTTTACCCTGGTATTTTTTAATTCTTTGTCTATGCTGTTTCAATTTTTCCATCCTACTAATTATGCTTTTGTTCTGCCTCCTTCTTATCTAAATACTTCATGTTCTTTCAAAAAAACCCCAGTTGCATTACAGCAATATATTCCTAATGTCTCAGCACCTCTGTAGAGCCAGTTTGATCCTTAAACCATTGATTCTTTCTGTGATGGACCTCCCTAAAAATGCTCTCCGTATCCATCTGTACCTTGTCCAATGCAGTAATCAGTCTAGCAGGTCACAATCAATTATGCATTATGTGCCAAAAGCTGGGATTTATCCTGAAAAATAGTGCTGTGTGGGTGGGTGAGGAAAACAGCATTAAATCAATAGCTTTGGAGTAAAATGCCAGAAAACATACTGTATGTAGAATATTTCAAAACAATATTACAGACTTCCCTTTTGCCCACAATTGCACAAAGGAATCCTTAGAAAACACTGGTTTTCAAGGAAAAAAAAAAATACAGCAATCATAACGAATTATAATACAGATGTGATTCCTCTGTGCTAATTTGGTAGAGATCAAAAAGACAGGATAAGGAAGATGTGAGGTAGAGTTAGGCAGTATGAAGAGAGTCTATGCCATAATTCATGGGTGCCCTGAACCTGGCCTGGAGGCCTGCTCTGGCTCTTCTATTAGTGCTTTTGCGGTCCCTCCAAAAAGGGAAGCACTTCATGTTTTTTAAAGCATTTAGAGTGCAGCCTCACAGATTGCTGTGGAATCTTGTATTTTTTCATCTGAGCCTTTGGGCAATGTGGTATATTTTCATGGTCACTTAAACGTTCCTGGTATTTTCCCTTTCCAGGCCACAGCAGAAACCCCACAATGCACCACCTGATGTTTCCAAAGGAAAAGAAATCTGCAAAAGAATTAGTCCTCCTACTTTCCCATACATCCCTACACTCTTTAATTGAATGGTATTTGGGAGGGAAAGCTATAAAATTAACAGGATTAATTACTTGTTACTATATGCTGTATGGAGTTAGGGTTTTTTTTTTAATTTTTAAGAGTGACTGAATTGCTCTGTGCACAGCAGAAGTGCTAAACAATAGGAAGTTGACAGAGGAGCTCTGTCATGAAGGCCAAAAGTAAGATTAAAACTGAAATGGATCCTAATAAAAATCACATTAAGCAGATATTCAGCAGAAAGGCATCTCAGTAAAGATGGAACAAGCAAAAGACCATATATACACACCTTGTACAGCTGCTCAGGGTCATATGAAAACCAGATGGAGAGAAAGAGAAAAATAAATTTGAACAGGGACATATTTGGGAAGATAAAAGGTAACACAAAAAAAGTCACTCTTCATTGGGTT
This sequence comes from Platyrinchus mystaceus, assembly GCA_035041135.1. Classification (NCBI taxonomy): domain Eukaryota; kingdom Metazoa; phylum Chordata; class Aves; order Passeriformes; family Tyrannidae; genus Platyrinchus; species Platyrinchus mystaceus. The sequence continues at coordinate 46,186,841 of JAWWLV010000100.1, forward strand.
ACAAAAGTCTACAGCACCGAAGTGACAAAATATTACAATGTAGCTTGAAGATAAAATCTAATGCCAACAGGATAGAAAGGATATATTTTTACATCTGCTGAGCTTTTGCTTCATGAAGGAGAATGGATCCCTCTTGAAGGACAGTGGAAACAATTTGCAGTTCCTCTGCAGTGAATAGAAATATGAGCCTGGCATAGAAAATCAGGTGATAGTGTGAAGGCTCATATTTTTCTGTGTTGCTTAGGCAGTCCACTAATAATCTCTGCTTAATTTTTCAATTGCAGAGAAAGACTGGTGTGAACAGGCTTTTGTCTCCTCTTTCCCTCGCACATTGGAGGTCTTCTTCTATGGGGAAATGTCTCTTATCACAGCTCCAACTCCTTTTCCAGATAAGGCCAAGTCTGCTGTTCTTATTGCACACTGTAAGTATTTTTCTTCCTATCTTTGGGCTTTCTCTTTTTATATCTCTTAGGCTACTTCCCCGTCAAGCCTCTAGATTAGTAACATTTCTCCAAGTGTGAAGTTGAGTTGAAGGGCAACACAGAAGGTAAGTACGATGCCTGCATTCCCAGACTCCAAAGCACACACTCCTCTACAAGACTACCATCCCCATCACTCTATTCCTTCACGTGAGTCCTGTCTCTGTGGAAGTTAATGTCCATTGTCAGATAACTCCCATGATTTCCTGAATGACTCGCTAGAGTTTCTGAAAGGAAAATTGTGCCTGACATTTAACACTTACACAGCCAGAGCTGTATGTGATGCAAAGTTAGTCAGACAGCAGAAGAATACGTAAATTACAGGTTGTGTGTGGGGGCAAGACTGGTTTTGTCTCATCTGCTGTGACCCATCTTATAGGCTAGCGTAAGAAACCTATCTTTGGGTGTAATGGAAGGTCCTCTCTATATAAAACATAGAAGGGTGTTGTGTCTATAAAATATAAAAGGGTGTTGGCAACCAGTTTAGGCTATATGTCTAGCTTTTTTAAGACAGATACTACATTATATAAATCTACATTCCAAGATAGACACCGCACTTTAGGAAAAGTCTTCAGAGAAATCACAGTGATACTCAGATAAAAAGTTAACGGGACTGTAATAGGCAATTGGTGTGTGTTGGTTTCAGGAAACCTCCTCAACACCTAGAGAGCAGACAAGAGCTGAAGAAAACAAATATAACCACAATAATATTGACTATGTCAGCTTGTTAAAAATCTCAAAATAGTCCAAGTAAAGAAGTACCATGATTAAAAGCAATGAGTGCAAGATGACACTGCAACAACAGATGGTTGCGGGAAAGGACCACTCCTTTCACTTTTCCACTCCTTTTCCAACAGAGAGGTTGGGTGAAGTTGAGGGCAGGTTGAGACAGGAGAGGGCTTCTCTATTCCATCAGATCTCTGTCCTCTGTGCTCAGGGTGGGTCTGCAGCAGCACATGATAGCAGTGGGCAACAAAGAGAGCAGTGCAAGAAGCCAGCCCCATGGCCTAGCAGACAAGAGTAGTTCTCTCCTCTCTCAAAGACTTCCTTCTTTCTTCACAAAATTTTGTAATGTGGTGATTTTGAATGGGAAAACACAAAATGGGGAGATTTATTCTGGAATTACAGGCATGGATCTAAGATTGCAAAAAGTGCCCAGGCAAGCAGACAGCCTTACTCTTTCCTCACCTTGGATCCACTCCAGTGTCCATTGAGGATTCCGATCTCAATGGACAGGCTGTTGGCAGTGCATAGCTGCATTCCCAGCAGAGCTGGAAAGTCACAGAAAAATCTACAGCCGTTTACAAGCTATTGTGAGAGCATTTACTTATTTTGGATATTTATAAACTCTTGTTGGAACCCAAGGTCTATATGGATTCATCTAAATCCTGATCTTTTTGATCTGGAAAACCTTCAGTAAATGAAACAATTCTATTTCATCTCTTGCTTCAGAACATCATGTATACTTTATAACCTCAGAACCCATGGCTTAGATTTAATGGTAATCATATAACATCTGTTTAATTTTAAAATTTATATGGAGGCTTTTTTGGAAATCCCTTGGAGTTTTTTTACTTTCTGTCTTCTCTATGCTCACAGAGGATGTAGAAAATTAATTTCCTGTGTAAAAATACAAGATGACAGAAGGTCCAAGGTTAAATCTATTTACAAAGAAAATCACTGCCAGTGTTTAGAAAATGCTGCTTTTATTTGAAATATTTGGAAGTGTACCTGGCTTCCCATATCCTTGTGGTATTTAAGCATATAAGGCTTTCTGTCCAATAAAATGTAGTGAAAAACCTCCTCTGTATTCATTTTTCCCTGATGAATTGTGAACTGTCTGTTCATTTGGTGATCCATTTGTTTTAATAAAGAAGACAAACCTGTAGGAGTTTCTTATTTTCCCACCCCTCTGGCCTCTTGTGAAAAGTATTAGCATGCTGCAGAGGCCAACATTCAATCCAGAGACAAAACCAGATGTCACTGGCTAACATCTACTTTGCTACTTTATAGCCAAGTTAGTTTACAGGAGGGTAGGAATGTGGCTTTCCTTTCCTTATGAAAAATGAAAGGTGAAGAAAGAAAAAGCTCAGATGCGACAGAGACTGTAGCAAGGGTCTCAGTGCCAGGAAAGCACTGACTCTTGTTACTTGTATTTCTACTGATGCACTGAAGTAAATTAGGACAGCAATATTTGATATTCTGCAAGAGAAGATAATCCAACAGAAGATAATCTGTGTTGAGTGTTGAAAGAGATCATGAACTTATCATCTCAGTCCCATTTGGAGGTGGAAGCCATCACTTTTTCATAAAAAATAGTGTGAAATTGGTCAGGTTTTTATCATGTCGCACTGTCCTGCCCATTAGCTTGCAGTGCATTGTTTCACCACAAGCTATGTGACAGGAGACAGCTGGCACCTTCGTTCCCCACCTCAGAAAAGAGAGGAAGAACTCAAGAGAGGTCCCTGTTATTAGCAGAACCACCTGGATTACAGCGGCAGGAGCAACTCAGCTCCCAAGTAAGGGAGGAAGTATATAGGAAATGGTACTCAGGCATCTGACGAGCACTGAGTGTGGTGATGCTAGAGCTCCTATGACCCACTGTCATGGTACCCTGCCACCATCCTACCCTCCTTCAACCAGCAGGTTTGGGGCTACCAAACCTTCTGCACCAATCCAGGAGGACAAGAGCCTCTGGCACCAATTCTAGGAACACCTGGAACTTGGACCACTAATGCCAGCTGAGAAAACCTGGAAAAGCTTCTGTTTGTGTCCACTAAACAAATAGGAAGCCAAGAAGCAGCAGGAAATATTTCATGCTCCAGAGTTTGTCTAAACCCCATTTAGACTGCGTAGTTCGTCTGTTTCAGGACACCTTAGGAGACTCTGAAATTGACTGCTGTCTTTGATGCTGGATATTTCCTTTTTACTATTCCCTTACCAAAGGAAATTTCTAAAAAAGATTTCATCTTAGCTCAGATTAGAAAGGCTTTCAGAAGGTCTGAATTTCCTACAGGACTGCTTAAAAATATCTCTATTGGAAATTATATGACTGTTCATACTGAAATCTGCAACACTGAAACCTGCAAGTAGCCCCGAGAGTGCTTTACCAGAGCACAGACCACGTTTGTATTAAGCACTGGCCATGACTTAGCTCCTTCAGTGACTTGATGAATGTCAAGATACTGACATATCTTAACTGATTTCTATAGCAAACACCTAATTTTCAAGCTGAATTTTCACTAATCTGTCCTTTCCTCCTGGGCTTTGGCGGTTAGACTGCATTCTTTCTACCTGAGCCTCACCCATCAGCTTTTGAGTGTGCTGTATACCCAGGAAGGTCGCCAGCAGCCAAAACAATAACACCTTGAAATCAAATACCCCTGCAGTAAAACCAGTGAAGTTTCATTGCTCCAAATAATTATGCAGAGGTTAACAAATATGTGACTTTGCTGATAAAGTACAAGACAATGTAATACAATTCACTTGGGCATCACTGTGCTGACCACGTGTTAAAAATACAGTAAAAATATATTTTTGTCGATAAAAGAAGTTTATACAATTTAATGTAAGCAGAGACTGTTGAGTCAAAAAGTGTTAGTTTTACAGTCCTTTCTTCTGAATAGAACCACACTTTAACATGAACTTGGTCTAAATTGTTGGGGTTTTGATCTTCTCGTTTCTTTACAATGTCAGCCTTTAGGGAGTGCCTAAGAATCTAATAAGGGACCCTGTAGCATTGTATAGAATGCAGACTAAGTGTCCAAAACCTAAAGAAATAGGCTTTGACAAGGAAAGCTGGCCAAAGGTAAGATTTACTACTTTTCTTCTTCCCCATGTGATTTCCCCTTCTTACAAACTCTGGGAACATGCTTAGCAATTCAGGTTATTACTGACAGCAATAAATCTTCTCAGCCTCTGCTATGGCCTAGAAAGAAGAAGTAAAATGTTTCACAAAATAATATCTGGATTAACTGAATCTTTGATAGGGGACAACTCATCCACAGGCAAGGATAAGAAAAGTGTAAACACTGGAAAAGGTTTAGCTGCAGAAAAAAAAAAAAAAAAAAAAAAAAGAAAAAAGAAAAGACATGTCAATATAGCTTAAGGTGCAGGTTGAGTAATGACGGAAATCCAAGACTAATAGCACTAATAGAAGTACAAGGCAGAAACATTTGTATTTAGACTCTTTACTCCTCATATTGCTCTTTATCAGTCTGAGGAATCTCACTTTATGTCTCTAGAATTGCTCAATGAAATAGCTCCTTTCTTAACTAAAAAATGTACTGGCAACCATAGAGCACAACAACAGATATGTCCCTGGCTTCACAAAGCATCATTACTTGCTGTTTTGCCCTGTGGCATGAGCAGTTTTAAAGAAATACTACAATCTCCCATTAAAAGAATGAAAGAAAATACAAATTTTTCTTCACTGTTGCCATAGAAAAGAAAATTAGAGGAAAAGGCTGAAACATTGTGGTTTCCCATCTGGATATCATTAGTTAATATTTTTTTAATATTGTACAGTATCATACAGATTGCTGATTGCTACTGTTTTTCATATGTCTTCCTATTAAGCATAAAATACAATGCAATTTATTTTTTGTCTATCATGTCAACCATTAGAAGACCCTTTCCCAGATGATTTTAGTATGCAGTTGGGGTGGCTGTAAAATAAAACAGTAATTTGCTGGTTTGTTTGTGCAAGGACACTTTAGGTCATGTACTGTATTATATTGCTAAGCTGGAATAGGTAAAAAATATAATCTTTAACTTAGACATAGAAAGCACCAGAACTGCATTAGAGACTAACACTTAAAAATAGAAAAAGGTCTAAAAAGAAAATATCTTTTGAGACATTCACAAGGATATAGTGATAAATAGTGGTAAACTGAAAGATCTTGGTACAATCTTATAGAAATCTGCATCTGTTAAAAAACACTAAATATTTTACTCTCTTTCCTCATTTACATGCATGTCAATGTCATGTTCAAATGTCTGGACCAACACTCCACACACAACAAATGCTTTAAGTTTTTCAGGGTCTCAAAGCCTGTCTAAAAGTCTCTGGAGGGTCACTCCCAACCTGCAATGGAAGCAAGAAAAGAACATGTGCCGTTCTGCTTTCTCACAACAAAGCTGACGTGACTCCAAGTTTAGAGAAGAAGCAAAAGGATTGCAAGAATATGCCATGGAGACAAATCATTTTCTATTCAAAACTCCCTGTAGTCATACCACGAAGAAAGGCTCCCAGGAATTTTTACTTCCCCCGCTGCCCCCCACCAACACCCCCCCCCCAGTTTACTGGGCCCCTTGAAAATGGTGTATCATATTCACTGATTTATTAGTTTAATTTTTTGGAATCTGCACGACATCACGTGATGTGCAGCTTCTACTATGCCACTTGTTGTGAGGGTTCATTGTAGATCCTCTAATGAGCCTGCCATACTCCTTCAGCATGCACAGCACCATCTTCTCAATCATGCCTTTCAAGAGATTAAGGTTCAGTGATGCAATACAGCCCATGACACAAAGCCTCTTTTCAAACATAAAACACCCAATTGTTTTTACAACCTCCAAGTATGCACAATCTTTGCTTTATGTGTCCATGCAATAAATGGCCTAAATGTTTCATATCCTCCTTGCAATACGGAACTTGACCCTTGAAAATCCCTCATGACAATTCAACTAGTAAAACGGAAATCTTTTTGCAATACCCTAAGGACTCTGGCAAAATATTTGTACTATTTCCATGTATACACACTCCACTACACTGTCGTCCTTGCATATTACAAAATCCAACAACATTTTTGAAGCTATGTATACTCTTCTCTGTCCATAAATTATCTCAGCTGCCTCCAGACTCCTCAAATTAAATTTTTTTCTCCCAGCTCCCTCTGGAAGGCGCTACATTTCAGAGCATATCTAAAACTTCTCTTCTTAAACCAGCATTCACTGCATGAACATAAGTGTCAAAAGATGGGAGACACAACGAAACTGACATCTGTGAGCACTGGGAAGTTTTGAAATATTTCTGCTCCCAGTGATTCTAGGTTGCTGTTTTACAGCATGGGGCTGATAGCTGGTGGAGCATCAGGGCACAACACTTGGCCTGGGACAAGAGGTACCTCTGCACAGCTGCCAGCCCTGGCACAGAAATTCAGAACAATTCAGAAAGGCATGTTCAATCTAACAGATCAGTAAGTGTATCAACATGCTGGTCCAGTCACCTGAGGTCCTTTGGTAGTCAATGGAAAAAGAGACACCTCTGCTGGGTGAATTACCCAAAGTGCTTTCAGTGAGTCCTTTGGACAGCAATGAATCACCCTGGGCTGCCTGGCTCAAACCACTGACAGTAGCAGACACCCTGGTAAGGACCCGCCAGATTGCCCCTTTCCCCGACCCACTGTCACCCCTGCAGTACTGGGACAAAGTCCAGGCCCCACCAGCTTCATGCAAGTGCTTTGTGAATACCCTGTGAATACTGTCATTAATACCCTGAAAGCGTGACACACCCAGCTACTATGCCGGTAGGGCTATCTGTATATGTGACTGCTTACAACTCCTTGGTAGTTTTGCAGCAGTGGAAGGAAACCCCTGTTTGGAATGTACAGCCCACACTAAATGGCACAAACCCAGAGAATAGAATTATTTTAAAAAGTATTGGGCAGAATCAGAACTGCACACTGCTAGACTTGACTGTCACTTTCAGATCAATAGCTGTGATAAATACTCCTCTTCTTGATATTAGACTGGTAATAAGGAACTGCAAACCCACTGGCCATCTAACCCCATGTCTTCTCTCTATTGCTGGCCAGGATCAGGTGGCATCTTCTATCATTGTAAGAAGATTCACTCTTCTCCACGTGTCAGAGGTCTGCCTGAGTCATCACCCCTAAAAACTCATTTTATTTCTTACAGTGAGAAGTAAGAAGAATTCCTTCTTAACCAAAATGCAAACAAAGGCGTCAACTTTATTATGCATTTTAAGTGAAAAAATATAGAAAAAGTTGGAAGAGAAATCTGAATGAATATCCTATTTCTTTCAGCATATAGAATACAGCAAACAAATGAAAAAGAAACATAGCCTTTTAGCCATATTAAATACACCTATTTTGGAAAAAAAGATCCAGTAGTCTTATATCACTCTCTTCTCACTTAATTTCTAAGACATTCACCTAGTCAGTCAATGTTTGTGAGAGATTTGATTTTCCTTAGATAACTGTTTCAGACTGGTGCATATTGCATGAGGAAAGCTATACAACACTCCAGAAACAATTCAGTGGACCATACAGGGGCTGTTTTAAGGCTTGTCAATCTCTATTATTGATCCATCAACACCAAGCAATTCAGAAGACAAATTCAGATAAATATGCAGATACCTGACCTGCTCTGTGATATTTGTTCAATTGCTTTTATATTATAGGAAATCAAAATCAGAGGTTAAATGTTAGAAGAAACTTTTTAATGGCAATTGCAAAAAATGCTGAGAAGTCTTGTCTGAAGAGAAGGAGTTATACCCAATAGGAGAGCTTGCTAAGAACAGAGTAGACAGCCATCTGAAAAAAAAAAAAAAGATGTTGACATAGGAGTGCTGGTCTGGGACATGGGATTGAACTACATGATCTCTTTGAACTCTATTGTCCTGGACTTCTATATGGAGTCCATGCCCTATTCCCAGTAAAATCTCAAATGATGTAGATATTTTAGTGAATGTCCCTACCCACTCCGCAATCTCTGATTTCAGAGCACATAGTATTCCTTGCTGACCACCCCACTGCCCCTGAAGACAAGCCCATGTTTTCAGTGTTGCAGACCTCTCAGGCATGCATGTGGGCTGAGGGAGAGTCGGGAACTGGCTTCACATTTGATCTGACCTGTGTCAGCCCATCACACCAACCCTGTCCCAGTAACTCACATTCCCAGAACCAGGTTGCCTCAAGTTAGCATATGCCTGTGAAATAAACTGTTGAGACAGGTGAGGAAAACAGTGGAGCAGAGGTGAGAGATGGGGAATCAGTGCCAACTGCAACAGAAATCTTGAGGTTAAGCAGCTGCTCCTCAGATGATACCTCAGAGCTTAACTGAGTGGTACTGTCAGCCTGATCTCTTACTAGCAGTTTATGTGCTGGCAGACATTTGGAAGGAGCCTTGCTCCAGCAGATTTTTCCCTGTCCCATTCTCCTGTTCGCTGTCCCAGGCTTTCCACTGCACATGTACTCAAACTCTTATTCTTTTCCTTCGTTACCAGCCACAGAACATGGAAAACTGCCTTCTTGGATTTCTAGAGGTTTTTTACACTGCTCAGTTGTTTTAATATAAAACCACAGCTCCTCTTAATAGTGAATGCTAGCAGTTCAAACTGTAATATAATGTGCCATAAACGACATTCCATCCCATAAAATGTTGCAGAAAGATATACTTTTACTCCTAAAAGCAGTGGCTGGATTCTGCTGAACTGAATTTAGTGGAGATTCAATCAGAACTGAGACAAAAGAAAGGAACAAGATTCCAGGTTCACTGCAGAGTTCACTTGCATTTTTTCCTGTCCCCGACAATAAGAGGATTACCTTAAATCAAGAGCATCAGTGTCAATAAGAACCAGAAAACTTAATACATAGAAGGGCAAGGAGATCAAAGCTTAGCACCTGGAGAATACCACATGTTCTGGATTAATAAAACAATACACTCTGTTACATAAATCTTGAGCAAGGTTATTCGTGGACACACATACAAAAAAGAAATTACTGTAGGGCTCAGATAACAGATATTTAATATCGGTGCTCTCTGTATCAGAGAATATCCTCTCACATTATAGGGGTGTTGACACAGAGCAGTGAGACATTATTTTGTTTTAAACACTTTTAGTCTAAACTTGACATTACAGTTTTTGGACCTGGATACTGCACATCTGCAAGTCAGCGGAAATACCAAAATCTCACATGCTCCTTTGATTGTTACATTTAAGGTATCATATATGCTACCAGCTCAGCTGCTGCAAGGCATTAAAGTCCATTACTCCAAGACTGTAAAGTACTTTGGAAATACTAGAGACAAGGATTAGAGAAGATGAGTATTCCACATGGCTTTAGAAGGGATGATAAACAGGAGGTAAAAGCACTGTAGTTAAAGTGATATATTGACCTCATATGGGGAGCAATAGCAGGAGATCCTTTCTGATAAATATTTTTTTCAGTGATTCTGAAACTATATGCTTTTATCAAGCCTGTATATTTCTAAGAACAAATTTGTTTACAGTATTATAGCCTAAAAACTACTGATTGGCTGAAAAACAGCAAACTTGAGGAGTTTGAACTTGGAGCACAGCTTAGTTGTGGATCTGTGTTTTGGCATGGTTTGTGAGTGTTTGGAAGAGCAAAAAAGTTTAGAAGGAAGGTAATACAAATACAGTTATAAGTTTCACAAATAAATATTATTATCTGCTTAAAACCATAATATCCTTTATATATTATCTAATTATAAAGTACTCCTTTAGTTTATCGGTTTGGTTTATCAGTGAGGACATGAATTTTTCCTTGGATATGAAAATACCATCCAAGCACAAGGTATGTGACATTGTGACCTATAGGTGCCACAGAGAATCACTCATCTATGTAGCATAACCATTGCAGGAAAAAAAGCAGCTCTTTAATATAGGAAAACATCACCCAATAAAAATGCAGGACAGGAAAGAAAGAAGAATAAGGGTCCCTCTCTCCAGCATCCAGAGCCACCCATGAAAGCTGCCACCTTGGAATCAGGACTGCTGTGCTAGGAAAATCTATTCCCTTCATTGTGTCAAGTTCAGGCTTCACATAGTGCTCAAGGCCTCTGCCAGTTTTCCTAATTTCTATGGATGGGTCACTGAAGGCCAGCAAATACCTCTGTTATAATCTGGCATAGTGTCCACATAGATGCCATGAAAGAAAGCAAGTCTTTAATGAGTTTGAGATCCAGTTCACAGAGCGTCATAAAGGCTGACGATATGTCAATACAGAATTTCACATAATGACATACACAGGTTGTGGCCAAGCTTGTTTTCAAATGCTGGCACAAAAACCCCAAAAAATCCCACCCAAAACCAATTAATCATCAAACAATCAATCATTTAAATGTGAATCTAAGCAAAATGTTTTGCTGTGTGTTATGGTTTAACACCAGCCAGCAATCAAGTACCACACAACCATTCACTCACTCCCTCATCAGCAGGATCAAGAAGAGAATTGAAAGGATAAAAGCCAGAAAACTCATGGTTTGAGATAAAAACGGTTGAATAATGAAAGCGAAAGCTACACAAACATGCAAAGCAAACCAAGTAATTAATTCTCTGCTTCCCATGGACAGAGCAGGGACCCATCACATGTTTAACAATGACTTCAGAAGGCAAATGCCATCACTCCAAACCTCCCTTCCTTCTTCTTCCCTCTAGCTTTATATACTGAGCATGATGTCGTTGGTCTGGAATATCCTTTTTGTCAGTTTGGGTCACCTCTCCAGGCTGTGTCTCCTCCCAGCCTTCCATGTACCCCCAGCTTCCTTGCCAGCACAGCAATAGGGAAAGCAGAAAAGGCCTTGGTTCTGTGTAAGCACTGCTCAGCAATAACAAAAACATCTCTATGTTATCAACTCTGTTTTCAGAACAAATCCAAAATACTACTGCCCCACTGTGAAGAAAATTACCTCAGCCCAAACCAGTGCACTGAGGAGGCAAGCTGAGGTTCTGTAAAGTCACCATTGTTTCTTCAGTGCTCTTTAGTACTCTGTTATTTCAGCACCTGCAAACTGAGTCAGGGTTTAGCATTATTAACTGAACACAAGAGACTCAAGAAGACTGAAAGCTGAAGCTGAGGTGGGTGACCTCCTGAGATCCCTATCTATCTGTTTTTTTCCTGTGATGCTGTCATCTTAGTATGACTTATTTCTATTAAAAGAAGATGGAGAATTGTTAGGACTGAAGGAAAAGAGGAAAATGTTGTTGCTATCTGACTCAGCAAAAAAATATTTGAACTGAAATTAGATGCCAACAGGACTCTCGGGGGAGAATCAAAGTTGGTGAACAGGAAGGAAGAGGGCAAGTGCAAACACTTGGAGGACTCCAGCCACGGGGGCTCTCCAAGACAGGACTCATGGCATGAATATCTTCCCATGAGCAAGTATGGATGCCAGACCTAGCTAAGATATACAGAGCTGCAGCTGAGGGAACACTAGAGCTGCTGTGCATTGTGTGCAACCTCCTCCCTCATACAAGACCACTGCTGCCTTCTCACTTAGACTGGACCCTGTTCTGAGACCAAACCAAACTCATGCTGATGCTAGCCAACACTGCTCACCAAGAAGTGTCTGGATTTTACTATTACACCTCTAATTTTGAATGGCAATTGTCTAAGCAATGGAACAAGGCTTTGATCTGCTTAGAGACATAATTTACAGTTTGGTGTTGGAAACAGGAATCTCCCATCACATGTTTCTTCCCAGGCCCTCTCATAAACCTGCTTTGTGGCCCAAGCTGCTCCTCAACTTGGTTTATCCCTACTTAAAATGCATTTTATACGGGACTAGGAATTCAGATGGACATAGTGAGACTTAATTAATGTCAGTCATGCTGCTGAACTCTTCAAATGTAAAATATGGAGTGGCTGTAAATTAAAGGTACAATAACAAATAGCTCCACAATCTTTAGATAGTCCCACTTCAGTAGAGCTGCAGGGGAAATGTAGGAATGATAATAAATACATCATAAACATTAAAGGGCCATAAAATAGCCATAAAATAGCCATGTATAATGTATAATAAAACCTAATATAGAAATAATTCAAACTGTTCTGAAAAGCAAACACCTCCCACTTCTGAAGGCTTTCGCAGTACCTCAGTATCCCAGGAAAGAGAGTTGATATTGCAGCTGTGCTCACTGTTTTATTGAGATTGACACTTTCTTTGAATGTCATTCTGCTATGGTATTTTTGAAAGTCTTTTGGGTAGTCATGTATCAAACTTCATTCTCTTTTATCACTGAAATAGTCCACTGGAATTCTTTGATATTACTTAGTCTGTTTTGAGACCAGAAATAACTATGTATGTAAGGGAAAGAGATTGCACCATTTAGAGCTGAAATGACACTGACAGAACACTTTCCCCCTCTCTAAGTTATGTTTGCTATGGTTGCAACTTCAAAATCTCAGTGGTTCACTTCGGTTTTGGGATGAGTACATTTTATGTCAAAAAGACTGCATGCCAGGATCCAAATACCAGAGAAGCCCAAGTCTGACTTCTAGTAGTAATGTAAAAATGTGCCTTTTACTAAAAGTAAGCATATCAAGTTCTTAGAATTACTTTTTTCTGTCATCCCAATAAGGAGGCAGAAAATACACAGATCAGAATGACTTTTCCATAAGCCCTTGATAACTTTGGAATCGTGTGCAAGGCTAGCCCATTGAGAAATTTTGCGAAGTTTTCCAGTTTTTCAGACTTTGCCAAGATGCCCTGGGTGCAGTTCAGGAGGGATGGGAGTGCAAGTCTGCCCCAGGTTTCCACCATGGTCAAGGCATGGGGGTTCTAGGCCAGTTCCTCTGCAGAGACTGGAAAACATCTGAGTTGATCTGGTTTGTCAGAACTGCCACAGCTCTGAGGCATGTTCTTTTACTGAGGTGCTGATGAGTGTAGGTTGACACTGGGAACACAAAAGCACATGATCCAGGACCCTTGCCTATGTTCACCACAAGCCCAGAGGGTCACCGATCTACGGTGAGGGTAAATGCAGAGTTCTCTCCATTCCTCCCACTCAATGACTTGTACAATGCACAAGCTACTGATACCCTCAGAAATCTCCTTAACCACACACAGTTCACACATAACCATCTCCAACTGTCATTCACATGAATTTTAGTGGGTTTAAAGTATTTATGGTATGGCTGAGATTCTTTACTTATTTCCACAAAGGAAATAAGCACTACTACTCAGATGAAATAGACTTCACAGTTGTCAACAACTATCTCCCAAATTAATTGAGAGCTACCATCTTGTCAAAGCCCACAGTCTTCTGGATCCTGCATGACAGAGGAGGCTACAAATCTTAAAGTTTCACATTTATTTTATGTAAAGGCAATAATGTGGTAGCCATTTCAGAAACTTCATCAAGTATCAGCTGAGGTGTTTGGGATGAAATGTACACAGAGCCTTTATTATGTCAGAGGAGGAAAGCAACTAAGGTATAGAAGAATGTAATCCTTCTTTAAATATTATTTCTGGGAATACTTTTATCACCAAATGATCAACCTCAAATTGAATTATATATTTTCATCTCAGGTCTACATTCCTGGGGCTAGCTTCTAAAATGGAATTGTTTATACAGAAAAAAAATAGTTGATCTTATGGCATGGCAGGGAAAAGAAAAAAAACTTTTTATTTCTGGCTTTTCTCCATACATTCTCCCCCAAACCAACCCCCCATAGCTGACACACAAAGGCCTTCTCAGTTTGGTGCGTTAAGGGTAGTCCATGCAATGCTTTACCAGCACAACATAAATAAGGAAGCCAGTGCTGGCAAATATGGTGTACAGCATAGCTTCTACCAGGGAAACAAAATAATCTAGTCATGGTCTATGTGAAGCATATACCAGTTTACACTGCCATCATTAAAGGCATCCTGGTTTCCAAAATAAAACAATGGCACATGAGAGAGAGGACTCCTGGTTGGGCCACAAACTTCCCCCAAAACTTTTGCTTCTCATGTATCTCTCCATGCCCTCACTTCCTCGTATGCTAAAGGAGGGTAGCAAAGCAAAGGATGGTGATAAATGGAAAGAAGCTGCTTGCAAAATGGTGTTTTCATGGACGGGTCTGTTGGGAGCCAAGGATTTCAAGACTCCACATGTGAGTGGTCAAAAAACGCACTTCTCCAATTATGCTGGGGAGCAGCTGCTGGAAACAACACCTCCTGATTCCAGTCATAGTGCCAGGGGATGGAGCACACAAAGCAGCTGGAAAAACTAACCATATTTTATTAATAATTCAAGAGGAAACCTTATTTTCAGTTATAAAAGTACAGTTGCTTCATAAACAACATGGTCAAAACAACCAATTCTTTCTAAAGCTGAACAGTGCCTCAGACAGCCCCTCACTGCACCAAAATCATTTCAGAGGAGCTGTTCTTACCTAAGCTAGAGCCTTGAGTATTTAAGCGATTCTCAGACATGGTTTCTATGAAAATATCATTTATTTTGCCACTTCCAGCAAGTCCAGGTGTTCACTGTGGTCATATACTGCAGCTAGGGGTTCCTTCCAGCCCACAGTTCTGTTGGCTTCCATGAGGCGACACATGATTTGAGCCAAGTCTTCTGTATGTTTTAACAATGTGCATGTTTAACAGGAGGGGTTTATGGCAGGCTGTGAATGCTGTGAACTTAGTACATTAGAAATAAAAATAGAACTAAACCAAAATTCCAAATTTGTTCCAAACCTCACAGCAGGAGCCTTCCCATGTTACCATCTGGGGCAAAAAACCAACTATTTATTTATACACACTTCTGAACTTTCAAAATGCTCATTAAAAAATCTGAATCCAAACTTTGCAGCTTGCATCCATGTAAAATGAGACAAAGTCTGGACTTGAAATGAAGCACATTAAAGAGAACAGCTCTGCACCATTACTCACCCTGATTTCCTTAGATGGTTTGTAGGATTGCAATGCAGGAAATTCACTGTAATTTGTTCAGTGATTTTTGTCCACCCAGCAAAATGCATCTTATGAGCCACTTCTGTAGTTAATTGCTTTTACAGAGTATTCAAAAAAAAGGAAAATTTTTACAAGTCAGTACAAAAAGTCTATCATGTAATTTAGTTGCAAACTTTTTATTGCCAAAGTATTCTAATATCATATAAAGCTATACATATACAAGAATTTTGATTGCTAGCAGGACTCTGCAGAACTAATTAGCAAATCTAATTAAGATCTCACATATTCTATGATTTTTTTTCACACTGAAAGTTAGTGATCTTGGAGTTTAACAAATCTGAAACAAAACAACAAATAAACTTATGGCATTTTAAATTGTGTGAGAAATACTTAGGAAAACTCATCACACATAATTTCTGATGTAGTGAGTTAAATGAACAAGTATGTTTGTTTACTTTGACAGGAGAAAGTAAGCAATTGAAGTATCGAAGAATGTAATCATGTAATCCTTCTTTAAATATTATTCCTTGCAGTACTTTTATCACTAAATATCCAGCTTCAAATTGAATTATGTATTTTCATCACATGTCCAAATTCCTGGGACTTGTTTCTAAAATTATATTGTTTATACAGAGAGAAAATAATTTATGGCATGACAGAGAAACATTCAGGGTTGTGTTTCTGACTTTTCTACCCCTAACCTCTCTGAGTCAACCTTTTACAGCCTGCATATAAAGTGTTATGCAGTGTGGTGCAAATGCAGAGTAGCACATGTACTGCACATCAACATAAGTGCAGAACTAATTCCTTTTTACAAATAAATGATTTCTTGTATAGTGTGGATCTTATTATTGCTGTGTGTCTCAGTCTGAAATTTGGGGCAACCTCATCTGAATTTCAGGGAGAAATATTGGATGTTAAGTCAAAGATATGCTTACAAATCAGTGCTGTGCTGGCAAAAGAAGTCTGCATCTTCAAAAAAGATACTCTTTGCTGTCCCCTTGTGCTACTCTGCAAATGTTCTGCACTCTTCGGAGGATGATCCTACTCAGCACAGATCACAACTTTGAAAGTCAATATTAAGCCTAAGTCTGGATGTACCAGACAAGTATTTCTCCAGAGTGTTAAAAAAAAAATGTAATATTACTACTGAGATATAATTTTGTTTGAATTCCAGTTGTTACAGCTGAGCCCTTTGCATACATTACTCTGTTTCCACACAGATTACCGTGTTTAATTTCCCTCTCCCCAAGGCCCTACCCCTTGTCTCATTTGCTTCACTGCAGGCAGTCAGGGCTCAGTCTGAAACCTGTCACTGGGTACCCAGAAGGAATCTTACAGAGCAAAGAGGATCATTATTGATTTTCTTAGATAGCAACATTTTTACTGTCTCATCCCATTAGAACGCTATGGCCAAAAAGACACTTGAGCTGGCTCAAATTCAGTGTATGCATGAGATAGCAATCAGATAGCATCTGTCAAGAAAAGTCACAGATACTGGTTCTTCTCCTCCATTTGCATCTCTCTGCATGGAGTGAGAGCAGTACCATACCCAGTGGCCAGCTGGAACAGCTCTACAGAAGGCTCTTTACAGATGATCTGGAATTAGAAATCCAGAATTAATTGTCTGGGAACATCTGGTTGGTTTAGGAGTACGTGTGCACAGTTAGAAAGTCACAGACAATCCAGACAAAGAGGGATTAGTTGAAGGATCCTGAGAATGATTCTTTGCTTTGAGAAGATAACTTTTTTTGTTTTTAGGCTGACATCTACAGTGTTTGTAGCGTGAGTTAGCTGACAGGGAAAGAAGAGCTGCTCAGTGGTCCTTGAAAGACAGTTAAATTATGCCTTTGTGGTGCTACATGCTCTTGCATAGAGACAGACAGGAGAGGGTATGGCAGGTAAAGTAAGGGAAGCTGAGGAAGGGAAGCAGAGCAGCAGGTGTGCCTACCTGTTAACAGGACAATTTGTGTCAAAACCACTCCACTTCTGCTCTACCCAGGACCAACCAGTTTGACTAGATTTACTGTGATTCCTTGGACAAAGTGTCCTGAATACTTGTATGGTTTGCAGCTGCCCAGAGGACCAGACATTTGCTTCCCCTGCAAGAGATTGGAGAGAGCTTGTTGAGTTCATGGAGCTGAACTTCAGGATTAATTTTTTACCAAAAATTCAGTATTGTTCTCACAGTAACTGCTCCACAAATCTAAGCTAAGTGAGGTAAGTGGGAGAAATTAGAGGATTTGCTGCTAAACCCCATTAAAATGCTGATATAGCAACTATGGAGTAAGAATACAAGGTGCCCTGTATCAGCATCACAATAGCTCCCCTCTCCTCAGACTCTTGTGTTACTTCTGATCTTGAGACTCTACTGAACACAGTAAATTGAATAAAAGTCACAGGCAATTCTGAAATGCTGCAGAGATATTGCTTTAAATGAGCGACAAGCTCTACAAAAAGCTCAACAAAATATACTGAAAAGCAAGTGAAAATATTTGAGAATTCAAAGGAAAGAAGGAAAGAATTGAAAATGTGACTTCAATGGCACAGTCTTCTGTCTAAAATGCATTCAGGGATTACAGGAAAAATTCCACCCATGAGGTTCAGAATCTATTTCTGAACTAAAACTCAGTGGTTCTCTCAGAAAAAAAAAATGCAGGTATAATTTCTTACTAATAAAGTGTTCCCTGCTGCTGTTAGAAGGACTAGAGAAGTGAAAAGGTGAGAGGAGAGCTTGTGTGCACATAGTATTTCCCAAGAAGTCAGCTCTCTTCCCTAAGGAATGGCCAAAATGTTGCAAGCTGCCACGTTGCCTTCTCCAAGAGCTCCCTCCACTTACACAGTTCTTGTGCCTTGTTCTATTGATTTTGCCTGGCCACTCAAAAACAATGAAGGGGAATAAGTTGTTGGTTTGGTTGTAGAATATGTCTTTTTTGTACATCAAATAGAAGACATGAGATGGAACAAATTGTTCTTAAGATGTTGTGCATTTTCTTGTGCTTTTTCCATTATCATTTTTATAGCTGAGACTTCTGTGAGGATTCACAGTGAGTCATTTTATGAGGCAGCTCTGTACCATCTGCACTAAAGAGTTTCCTATCCCTCTAGACATTACGTATCTCCTTATGGCAGCCTGGACACTGTAGGGAAATTGCCAAGCCAGGTCACATGCCAGTGGGCCATCATTCATCCAAAAAAAGGCGGGCAAAATCTGCTTGCAATTACGTTCAACCCTTGGTTCTGGATAACATGTCCCTGTGGCTACAAATTCTTTCCTGCCAGCACCCTACAGGGCTCAGAAGGAGTCCTAGGATGGTCTGTTTCTGACCAGAGAGAAGAGGTCCTGGCCTCTCCCTTTCCTTCCCACACTTTTTTAAATCTTCCTCTCTTTTTTGTAAGGAACAATATGTTTTTGCATTGTGTAATGCTGGCAGTAAGCGCAGCTGCTGTTCTAAAGGTTTACAAAAGAAGTATAGATCAATGCCAAAATATTGGAGTTCTAAATTAAAAAAAAATCTAAAACTTCAGGGAGACAAAAAATCGATTTATAAAATACATTAGTCTGAGCCTCTAATTTTCAGATGGAAAAACTTTACCGAGAATATTATATGTGTAAAAGTGAGCCAGAAAACAAATAATGTAAATGGACTTGACTCTAAAAAAATTTGAAAGCAAACAAATATTTTTGTGTAGTTTTCAAGATTGTTTTTATCTTTATCAAGCAAGAAAGCAT
>JAWWLV010000100.1:46206739-46225917 GCA_035041135.1 Platyrinchus mystaceus
GAATGCTTGTTCATGTTTGTTTGCATATCATGGTACATTTTCGTAAGTGCAAGAGAGTGGATGTTGTGGGAGTGAGGCAATGGGTTTAGCATTGTGGTCTTGAGGACAAAGTGAAGCCGTCTGAGATTCAAGGTATTTTGGTGTCAGTGAAAGGTTTCTGTTCCAGCTGCTTTGTTCTTTAAGGGAACAAAATACTGAATTAATTCAGTAGTCTGGAAGGACATATGCATGTGGCTGGAGAGATTCATTGCAGGTTCTGAGCATGGTTACGTCTGATCCAGCTGGAAAAAAGAAAGTTTCACTGTTACCTGCAAGCTGCTACATGACTTAGTCATCTGGGGAACACAGAAAGGCTCAACACTTTGGTTTAAATTCACTTCCAAGATGCTAGGTTACAGCCTTTCTTTAAAAAGGCTCATACAGCATACAGCTCTTGGATCATCTGAACTCTGCTATGTCAGCATATGACCAAAACGATCTGCTGAGATTGCTGCGTTCAGCATCTTGCCCTGAAAAGCACTCACTGTGGCCAGCACTGCTCATAACTCGCTCACTAGCTGGCCCGTCAAGAGTGTAATGGCTTATGGGAAGAATGGTGCTGGCCTCTACCACAGGGTCAGTTTTACCTGTGGGATCATGGGATAATTGACAAAACCTGGAGGACCACAGGACTTCTGTGGCCTGAACTAGAGTTGCCACAATTGCTTGGCTCATTAGCTCTCTCCCCAGATTTTGCAGGCAGAAGAAACACCCTACAACCAAATCATAGATTGGTGCCAACACTAACTAGCTGGTTTAGCAGAGCAAAATCAAAAATAGGTGCACCACAAGACTTCTCATCTCTGAATGCACACAACATACCTGCCAGGAAGCAAGTCATAGAATTACAGAACCATAGAATAACCTGAGTTCAAAGGACCTACAAGGATCAGCAAGTCCAACTCCTGACCCTGCACAGGACTACCCCTGATAATCACACCATGTGTATAAGAACACTGTCCAAACACTTCTTGAACTCTGTCAGGCTTGGTGCTGCGACCACATCCCTGGGAAGCCTGTTTCAGTGCTCAAACACTCTCTGGGTAAAGAACCTTTTCCTTATATACAGCTTGAACTTCCCCAACACATTCGCTCAGGTCCTGTCACTTATCAGAGAGAAGAGATCAGTGCCTGCCCATTTGCTTCCAATCACGATAAAGTTGTAGACTGCTATGAGGTCTCCCCTCAGCCTCCTCTTCTCCAGGTTGAACAAGCCAAGTGACCTCAGCTGCTCCTCATACAGCTTCCCCTCACAAGTGAGCAAGAAGGCTGGGCTAATAATGGAAACTGTCAAATGGAGGACAAAAACTGACAGGACTGTGAAAGAGGAGAGCAGAGTAACTTTACAAGAAAGAGCAAACTGCAGAAAGCATTGTAAATGCAAGAGAAGAAAAAGAAGACAGGAAGTATTTATAGTGAAAAAACCCCACCCAAGAAGAGAAAGGTAAATAGAAGGAAATGGTAGTAGGAAAGGAAAGCTTGTGTTTAATTATATTTGTATCTGGTGTACAGTAAATGGCACTTCAGATTCGATTCTATCATTATCTCTCTTTCTGGTATTGATTGTTGACCTGAGGAAATCCCTAGTAACAGGTCTGCCTTGTAACATAACTCCCTTGTACTTTGTGCTTGTCCCAGTGAGCATCTAGAAGAGCTGTCTGGGTTTTTAACAAGACGAGCCAGTGATTTACAGTCTAGATTAATTTTTATGAAGAAAGCAGAGAGGAGTAAAATGCTTTGACAGCTGCTATCAGGTGAGGCTGGTCAAGGCAAGGCCAAAAGACTATAAGGACTAGAATGATGGAACGGGAAGAAAAGTCAAAAGGCATTGTTTTCTGCTTGCTGAGGTTCTGAAACAACCGTTACTGCAGGCTGCATGGATGGGGGAGGGCATGACAGCTAGAGCAACTAGAGTCTTGATCAATAAGAACTTTACTGAGTGAAGGTCTGGTCACAGCTGGGGCACATGTCATTTCTCTGTGCATTTTACAGAAGCAGCTGCAGGAAGCTAGACAGGCTTTCATCTACTATGGTCATTTTCCTGCAAACTTAAATCTTTGTGTGCATGTACTTCTGCTCTTCATTTTTCAGGTGATATTTCAAGACTGCTGACTTCTTTTCTTTGAACAGTTGGAACAG
Organism: Platyrinchus mystaceus; assembly: GCA_035041135.1. Taxonomy (NCBI): domain Eukaryota; kingdom Metazoa; phylum Chordata; class Aves; order Passeriformes; family Tyrannidae; genus Platyrinchus; species Platyrinchus mystaceus. Next base: position 46,208,918 of record JAWWLV010000100.1, read on the forward strand.
TAAGATGAAAGAAAAAAAACCCTGAAAGTGCAAAAATTTAGGGACAAGCACCCTACTAAAACCAGTAGTTCACAAAAATAACTCTAGTTGAGCCTTTTTTATCCCAAATCAGCTCATTCATCTATAAGATTAATAATATGCGGAGAGGAGGCCAACAGGAGAAACTGTTCTATTGTGTATATCACAAAGTAGCAGAATAAGACAACTTTTCTGCAAAAACCCAACATTAACAAAGATTATACTTTGCAGGTGTTCTGTTGCAATACCCTCCAGAATCAGACCTATCTCTTTCACTGTGCTAAGTCCTTGTCTGGTCTTCCTGTGGCCATCCTTCTTCCCTTCGTCTCACTTTGCATGTGCTGAAAGACACTCGTTAGCCCAAGCTGCCATGTAAACTCAAGTATAAAGAACATATTTACAAAGTGGTCCTGTCTAAACTCAATGAGTGCTTCAACTCTTGACTTATACTAGAATTTAAGAGGTGTTGCCTGACAACTTTTCCACAATCAGTGCATTACTTTTGAACACATTGTACCTTTGGGGTAGAATATGGGAGCTCCCACAAAGAAGCATAGCAGGGGATTTGTGGCTTCTACTTCAATAATTGCTCAACAACTGAACTAAAATTACCACAGCTCAGGGAGATAATAATAAACAGAGCTGCCATCAAATTAAGTGAGGCACTTACCATATGTCTGCACTTGTTTCATATGCACACATAAGCGAAGGGAGACAGGCAGGGAACATTCACATGAAGTGATAAATACCAGCCTCTGGGGGTTCTTGGAAAAGAAATGGGATAACTATGAAGAATGTAAGTAGCATTATTATGATTATTTATTATTAAAAGGCATGCAGTAAGAAAAAGCAGCATCAGGTGATTATGGCTACGTACATAGAGAACTTTCAGCATTTAATGTAAAAAATTCCCTCATGTCAAACCAATAATCACCCTTTCAAAATGATGCCATAGAGAGTCATATATATGGAGTGTTGAATATAAATCTTTTGATTCCCTGTTGTAATGTGAAAAATGTCACCTCTCACATGAAGGCTGCTGCTGCAGGACTTTGTGGCAGCTGAAAAGCACATGTTGCACTTTCTCCGCCTTCCTCTTCCCCTTTCCATATAGTTTCTCATAGTCTGTCTTGATAAACGTCTTCAGAAAAATATTTTATGAGGTGCTTACCTATAAATATATATCTTTCAAGGCCGCATACACAATGAGGCATTAAACACTAACCACACACAAGAAACACTGTTCATTTGGTCCAGCACGTAGATGCAAGGAAAAAGAAGCCCATCAGTGTTAAGTCAGAGCCACGGTGGAACCTATTAGCAGTTTGTTGTGACTTGATGTTATTCACCTGCTGCAGGAGAGGGGAGAAGCCCTTCACAGAAGGTGGCCTTTTGTTGAAATGGCTGAGTGTGCCTCAAAATATAGAGCTAAAAACACCACATCAAAGACATGGGACAGCTTCCATATGAAGGAAAACTAAATATGCTCAGAGTCCTATGTCAGAAGGAGGGAATGCTCAAGGAATGAGACCTACCCTACCCAGGTCCAATTATAAATATCAGGAATGGTTTGAAGAAATCATTGAGTAACGATTATCCTTTTGTTGTTGTTGTTGTTTTTCCATAGCACAGGCTTAGCGGAAGCAAAGTCAAGTGTTCTTTCAGTTGGCACATGATTATGCTGTAGAGTTCATTGTCATGAGTCATAGCAAAGATGAGGAATACAAGTACATTCAAAAGCAGAAGCCCGCATTAGCAAATCTCATAGCTGACAACTTCACCCATGTAGTGCTTCTTAATAACTCACAGAGGTATCATTTCAAGTATGACCCATAGGGAAAAATGTCACTTTCAAATTCCTGGGACATGTTTCTGCTGTATTTAACATTTCCAAAATATCATGGCAATTATAGTCCCACTTCCTGAGCAGCTCATTACTTCTTGTTTCTACAAAATATTTTCCATTCTTTTTAGCATGTTTGCCATATCACACTGGAATGTAATCATCCTGTGATTGCCTGAGAGAAACAGAGTATTCACTCTTGAAGTGAATTCACTTCTGAATGGCTCTTCCATTCAGAACAAAATGTCAAGATGTGTAACTTTCAAGTTAAGTCCAATATCAGAGTAACCTAACCACATGTACCCTTCATTCATCTTTTTCAATGTATTGTGAGTGCTCTCTTATGTCCTGAAGTGGGGTTTTTTTCCTACAATAAAGTATTACATCCTTCACCTTATATTAATCCAGAATCTGTGTGCCAAGTCTGAATCACAAAATTGTAAAATGTGGCACAGTTACAGCTGGATGCAACACAGTGGCTCAATCCACCACTTTAGATAAAATCATTTCAGCTACATAGAATAAGAAAACATCAGTGGATGCAGAAACAGATGCTGTATCTGCTCCTGTTTCACAGTAAAAACAACAAAATTGTATCATCAGCATGGCATATTCCTAAGTATATCTGATTCCATACAGCCATTGTCCTTTGCACTGAGATCTGTGAGGCTACAAACAGCTGATACAGTGCTGCACAGCTTATTTCCATATTTTTTTAGTTTAAAACAAAATGACAATATGAAAGAAAACAGAAAGGTCTTTACACCCTCGTATTAGAAAGATATCCAATTTCAGGCACCAGAGGCACCAGCAAGGTCTAAGATCTGACATGCTTGAATTTGATTTTGTTATATTCAAGTGGACTGCAGCGAGTCAGATTTTTGCAGGTTGTAAGAGGTAGAGTAGCAGCAAAAAGATGTTAGACTTACTTTGAAATGCTTTGTTTGTACTTAAAGGGAGTTCATCTACCCTAATCCAAATGTGCTTTAGCTCTTAAAACTATATTAGACATTGGCTTGTTATAACCACGACCCATTTGTCTAATGCATCTGTGACTTATTTAGGGGCTTTCTTTGGCTGCTTATATTAGCCAGAACACAGGAACAAGTCACTTTACACTTTCCCAGTGCCTACCCTGTGTTTCTTGGAAGGGAAGGAACTGATTAGCACCTTTGCCTTGGATAAGCCACATTAGCTGGACTAACAGGTGACAGAAGCACTTTTCCTCCATGTGCACAGTAGTATCACCTCATACGTCTCAGGGGCTCTGGGTCATCAGTGCAGTGATATTCCTTATCCACCTTTCTCAACCATACTTACCTTTACAGAACAATGTCAGACTTGTCTGCAGCCTGACAGACAGATAAAATGTAGCAGGGAGCAGGTAAGGACTTAGGCAGCAGAGTTAAGACTCCCTCTTGCACTCCACTGTCCCTTTTTCAGGTACTTCTGTCCAAGGCGTAGTGTCAACCCTACAATTCAGAGGCTTCTCTAGCACATCCCATACTATGTTGCAGAAAAACAGGACATATTCTTTCAGTCCCATGAACTAATATCCCATACGCCTTTCACTACCAAAATTAGGTCTTGCAGTTTAGAGGGATCAACTGGATAATTTCACAGCTCTTCCCAGGTCTGGCTGTCTCCCTAGACTGCATGCTGAATAGAGCTTGCGGGTTTTCCTGTGCTTGTACAGTTTAATATTAGATTAAATTGTGTTACATGTAGTATGATTTTGTGGTGATAAGAGAAAACCTAGGATCATGTAAGCCAAATCAGAGCAGACTGCATCCTGCTTCTGACAATCCTCATGCTACAAAAGAAAGTGCAAAACAACAGAAATTGTATCATGCATCTACTTATACATATAAGAGTATCAGTGGCAGAAAGCTACTTTCCTGCCCCTGCCCCTCTGTATCTTCCCAGACACCTAGCTTTCAGTTATTTCTACTGCTGCACAAGACTGCAGAGATACATTTGTAATAAAACAACTGCATTTTAATTTTCCAAGTGTGTGTGCATCTGCAAGTAAACATAGGGTTCATCCTTTGTTTTTCATCTTTGCACGCTAATCTATTGTACAATTGTTTAAACACAGCATAGCAACCCTTGCTGCTAAATTCATGGAAGAAATATCACCTGTGAACAATGACTAATGTCTGTCTCATGCATTTCTGCCCTACATTCTGTCATACATTTGGGGAGAGAAGTTATCATATGGATTAAGTTAGTAACACTCATCCTCACATTTTCAGGGAGTGCTTCCTCTTAAATCATATCTATTTGCACTCTGACAGGCCTTCACACCTAGTCTTATTTCATGCTGGAACTTCCCAGGGACACATTAGTTGTGCTTCACAAATCACCATGTTTGCTAGTGAATGAAACACCCTAAGCAAGCATTACTTAAATCCTTGAAGGAACTGGGAGCATTTTACACTTCTGTTGGTGGTGAGCTAAAGAGTCTATCTCCTTGAGGCTTCTAACATATGTTTTGTTCTTAAAGCAAGTATCTTAATAAGGCAGTCACAGAAGATTTTGATTAGTAGAAGGTTCCCATGATATCTTTATCTCATGGTATGGTTTTCTGCAGGTAATGTTTTTATCTAAGGGGTACTGATTAGGGATCCTGATAGGGGTTTTTAGCCAATTGCTTTCTTATTTTTGCTAACCAAAAATGTATCTCTTCTCTCCAGTTCAATGTGTTAATATGTCTTAGAGAAAAAAACACTTAAGCAGCATCTCTCCTGCATATATGGAGTGAAACTTGCCTGATATCAAAGATCAAACATGTATGACTGTATCTAAACAGTGTAAACTAAACCACTCCTCTGAAATAAAGGGTTTTATAAGTCAAAGTATGATGTTTTTAATCTGAAAATGAACTTAAAAAAACCTCTTTAACCCACAGAAAATCAAGAGCAGAAATCTCGGAGACAATAGAGTCTTCTGCAGAAGGACATGACAACTTACTTCCCCTTAGATAGTTACTATCACCCCTGTGGTCATATGATTTTCAAAACCCTTTTGAAACTTTTGGCTGTAATTTTGTGGGCCTTCAAAGACCTGAGTGCATCCAGCTCAACTACTATCTTTATAATGCAAGTAGAATAAACCCAGGCAACACCAGTCAGCAGGTATTCAATGTTCTGAGGTAGTCAGACTGAAGCAAGTTTTATCAGGTCAAGGAAAAATGCAATTAGTAATGTTAAAACAAATTTGGTCAGCACCCCAATTATTCCACCCCATTGTGCTTGACCACCTTTTCTAGAAGACTTGGCTCTTGAAGGCTGCAGAGGCAGTGCTGGTCCACGGTGTTCTAGTAAGAATAAGCATGGATTTTGTGTTACATGAAACCTTTTTTGGAAACCTAGTTACAGTATCCTACTATGAAGCAGAGCATCATGACTTAAGGAAATGCCATATGGCCACATCATAACAGGATAATCCAAGATAATTTAAGCTGATTTTGCCAGTTTCTTCTACAGGAAGTGTTGGGATTTTTTTTTCAGAGGATTGTAGCCTATGTTCCTTAGTGTGACACGGTATGTCAGCTGGCTATTGTTGATACAAACTTCCTACACAAGGGCACAAGATCTTGCTCTAGCAAGAGAAAGATAAATACCTCAAGAGGGCAGTAAATCTCATCTGAAGACAGGCAAACTCTGGAGCTGCTTATCCACTAACCATGAAGGCAGAGTGGACTACCAAGTTATAACAGAGAACTATATTTTAGACAGCTAAACATGAAATAAATTTGGCCTGTGTCCCACTGTGCACCCAGGTAACACCATAGGGCCAGAGAGGTGTTTCCATGTGAGTGTCCTCACCCTGGCTTCTGCACCCAAGCAAGGACAACCTGAAGGCAGGAAATGATCTGACTTTTCAAGGAACCAGTTCTTGACATTTTCTTGTGAAATTAACCTGTCTCTGAAGACAAGTATGGAACCAAACTATAAGACAGCTGTGTAAAAACAGAGAGCTAAGTCTCTGGTCTGCACAGCTAAATAAGCGTCTAATCTTAAAAAAGGCTCAGATAGATGAATTTCAGCAATTAAAACTCTCATTTGGTGTCAGCGGCATTCCTCATACTGTAGAAATACTAATGCTCTTCAAGCCTGTAGGCATCTTTAATTTTAGTTTTATCTATTTAAATAGAATAACTCACATAAAATCAAGTCTGTTGGTAGCTAGGAGGAATAGTATGACTATGGCCTCAATGGTGTTAAGGTGGGAAAATAGGACAGATATACAGGTAACCAGTTCAGCAAAACAAATGATGAAGAAGAGAGAAAAAAAATCACAAAGAAGTCTGGAAGTTGCAGAAATATGTTTAGGGCTGTTTGGTGTGCAAACTGCATGGCCATTGTAAACTAACATATAGCATATCTTTCTGTCTACCCTTAAACACATTCTTTGTCACTGTAACAAAAGCCACAGCTGTAAGTAGTTTATGGTGCAATTGCTTGATCAACAGCCATTGGAATAAAAGTAAGATGAGTCCTCCTTTGTTGCCTCAACAGCCCTCACCTCTGCTACAAAAATGCTCTTTAACTGGCTGCAGACGGGCCTCTTCACAAGTGTTTCTAATTCAGCTAAACATCTTGATAGGAAATGTCATAAATTACATGTATGGGACTGTCAGTAGAATTTTCAACAGACGTAACATGAGTTCATATTGAAATAAAATGAGAACCTTAGACAAATATCTGAGCCTGTAAATGTTCAACTTCACCTACAATCCCACTCACAAAGACATTTGGGAAAACTTTGATGATCCCAACTAATGTGTGATGGTTAAGAGAGAGAGAGACTCAGGCTGTAATTTCCCTACACCTTGCACTGTAATCTTCCTGCACTTAATGCAAGTGATTCTACTTACACCATTCAGAAGTGATAAAATGTATCACATATGAGCTATTGTGTCAATTTCCTGAATCTCAGGCTGGGGGGAAAAAAATTCGCTTTTCACTTTGATATTTATTTCTAGGTGCATTTATTTCTCTGGTAGGCATTTGAGATCTGGATGCTGAAAAGATGCATGCATGTACTTAACATTATATATGTGAGTACCACCATTGATCTCAGCAGGACTACCCTCTGTCTGAAGTCAGTGAGACTACTCATGTCTGAAATCAGGCAAGTAAATTAAACCCTTTCAGGATCAGGGTTAAAGCACATAGTTTTTTTGCCTCAACAGTGGTGAATGGAAAAAAACATAATTCTTTTTCAGAATTAGTATTTTCTTAAAACTTCTGTTTTCAAGAAAGCTATCTCAGTTCAGAGACTGATTTTGCTCTATTTTTTCCTACAATTGTAAAAAATCTCTATTGGCATTTTTGTAAAACTGGGTTCTTCTTGTTTTAACTGCAAACTCTGCTAAGTTTGAAGTATTGTATGCTACCATGTAGCCACATATTAGATGTGTTGATTGGTTTCCCTAGAAGTTAAGTATATCTACTGCATGTGGTTCTTTTCTATTTTATGGGATTCATATGCCACACTACTCACTTTTATGCCTCTGGTTCTTCGTTAAGGACTGTGATTAACATCTGTCATTGTCAAATTTGCATTGAAATAGAAACCATTGCTTTGAAGAATCGTGGTGGATTTGAACTCCATGTTGTGGAACTGATGTGATTCTACACACACCACTCATCGGTTTCAGGTTAAGGCCAGTTGCTGCATATCTATAACTCACAGTTTTATTCACCCTTTTAACCTCTCTGGAGTACTCCTTCAAATCTCCACTCTTGTGCTTCATCCCGTAGGTCAGCTAGGCATTCTCAATAAAGTACAGCTGGACTTAAGCAAATGCTGCTTTTCCTTTCCAGACCATATAATCAGCAATAAATACAAAAACAACTAGGCAACTTCAGTCAAATATTGTTATAAGAAACAGAAAGAACAAGACTGAGGAAAAAGGAGGTTAAAACCAACAAGAATCTGTACTCATATCCACCTTAAACTAAGATGGGATACCTAAGGAAAAGCCTGTTTTCTTCATACTGCAAAGAAATGTGAGAAGCAGTTCCACAATATCCTGTAGATGGAATGGGATGTTATCACTGTCGGTTGTTCTTGCCACATGTTGCCTCTCATAAGGTCACATTTGGTTATAGTCAGAGAAGCAGGATTTCCTCAAATAATAGCTCATATATGACAATTTACACTTCAGAAGTGTTTAACTCCAAGATTATTACTGAGTATGGTTTTCTGCTCATTTTACCAGCAACTAGCAATTAAATACACATACTCAATCAGCAATCATTCCAGTAATCCAAAGCCAAATCAGTATTAACAAACTAAAAAAAGAAGTTCAAATACATGTCTATGGATATAAATTTATACACATATCATTCTGTAGATTCTAGTACTAATTCAAATTTCCTATATTTCCTCACCAGCCAAGAGTCTCCTTTTCCCGTGTTCACAGAGAAAATGATATCAACTGCATAATAAACTCATGATGGCATTCTTTAGGAGTCACTGAAATTGGATGCTCCTAAAACCATAGATAAATTGCATTAGATCCATTGATGTGAAATTGCTGAATCAAATACCAGCCATAGAAATGTCTCCATTTTCACAAGTAAATGGTCTGGCTAGCGTTTTCTTGCTAGTCTGGAAATACTCAACCTGACCTGATACTTTCAAAACTGTGACTTTTCTTCTGGCAAATAAAACTTAGAGGGATCCCAAATTATTTCCTATAATGGGTTCATATAAAAAAAAAATATAAAAAAGAAAACAATCTGAAAAATTTTGAAAACTCTTGTCTCACCCATTTCTCTTTCTAGTTTAGTCCTTCTAAACGATTATTGAGGCAAGCAGCATTAGACAGAAAGCAAATATAGTGAAGATGTTGGATTGGTAGAAACAAGTCAAGGAAACAGTTTTTAGGCTGTTTCCTGAGGAAATGTACTTATAAATGCCTCTTTTCATCTGCCTGTTTGTACCTCTGAGTCCTGATACTATGTCATTACTTGTCAGTTTTAACCAATGTGCAGAGGTTGCAGTGCAAAATACTTTCATGCATTTTCTGTAAAGAGACAGTAAAATAGAGGGGGAAAAGCAATGAGGCCGAAGCTACAGGCTGCACTTACTCCTGATCTGTTCTCAGGGACTCCCATGGGTGAACATCCCGAAGAGAGGGATGGTCAGTGTTTACGCTTCAGAAGGCATCAGACAATCCAGCTTTGAGGCATATACTCATAGGAGTGCAGTCCTACTTTTCTAGTTCCTCCTGGATCTAGTTTTTGATCGATCCATTAATTTCTTCAGGAGAACTGATCAGCAGCATCAGGTTCATTCCAATGAACACAGAGGCAATACAAATTGACTCGACAGTTAATGGTTGGGAATACATTTGTACACAGTCAGTATTTAAATGTTAGTGTTATGCTGTTAGTGACAAGAGTAGTCATAACAGTACTTGAGAATTGCATATTTTTTTGTTTTCCACAAGAGATTACAAAAAGGATCCAGAAAATGCATACAAATTTTTAATCTCTTTCATGGATGAGGCAGAGGGGGTGTGGGGTGCCAGGAGCATGTAGAGATGAAAAGAGATTGCAGATCCCTCTGGCTCCAGCACTACCATCTAACTATTCAGTTATGCCATCAAATGACAGCAGGTCTCGAATTAGTAGCAGTAGTAGTAACTACAGTACTACCAAAATAGTAATAACAATTATAGTAGTAATTAATATACCATACCTGAGAACCCACACCAGGAAACAGAGAAGCTGGTAGCTTTACTAGCATCACTCAGTATCGGAGCTAACAGTAAGAGTAGAAATGCTCACCTGTCTCACCTTCTAAATAATAGGCCATGCTCCTTTGTGCTTATCCATGTTCTCAGCTTTAGGGTGCACTGTATATAAAATTGCCAAATCACCATATAGTTAAGAGATTTCAGGTTCATATTACAGTTTCCACTGTGGTTGAGAAAATATTTTCAGATACTGTTTAAATTTACAATGAGCCTTTGGAACTTGTTTTTATGTTTGACTGTGGCCTTTTATCTCTTCTTAGTCCAGACAAGGACCTGACTCCATTAATCTGCAACTGATTTGTGTGATGGCAACATTTCCAGCTGCACAAGTGCTGTAACATCTATACCTAAATTAGCTCATGAGTCAACATATCTAGCTGAGTTATTACATGTATTGCATCCATTATCTACAAATGAAACACAGCTGCGTTGTCTGTTGCACCATTTTAAAACATCCACTTAACAAGCCTTAGAGTTCAAAAAGATTGGGAGCATTTGGTGACAACAAATAAGAAGGAAACCTAATCTGATCCTATATTATCCAGCTGTATTTTTTTTTCTGGTAGAACTTAATCAGGTGTTTACCATAAACATGAACAGTACTTTTAGTTTATTTGCTAAATAGGAGTTAGACATAGGAAGCATGCCTGGGTCACAGTCAAAAGCTTTCACTTGCAAAACAAGGTCATTCAGGTCTTTATGACAGACACTTGAATTAAAAAAGGCGTTTTTTCCAGCAGTTCAAGATCAGGCTGACATTTTGATGGATCCTCCTTAATCTTTTTCACATTTTCTTTCATGAAATGGGGAAGCATCACGATGGCCTTGCAGTTTTCACCATTTCTGGGAGGAGGGGGAGCAGTGGAATTATAGGGAAAGCATGGGATTGGGGGCTGGTAAGCTGTCTCTGTATTTTCAGAAGTTGAAAGAATCTCTGGAGAGCTCCCAAATTGCCTGTATACTTCTTTATGTGCAGCGTGTCAGGCACCTGTTTTCAATTTCATCTTCAGATCAGAAGATCCTCATCCTTGGGGACTGCAAGCCTGGACGTAGCATATAAAAAGTTCCATGCATATGGCTGTCATTTTGGGTTTCTTTGCAAATGATTTCTGTTCCATGTGTAGCTGAGAGGCTTGTTTGAGGCCTACTTACATCATACCTATGGAACTTGATCCCCACTGTAGGAAATGCATACAGAGGGCATTTGTTTAAATTTTTGGTCAGTGGGGGTCATTCTCATTGTAAATGGATTTTCACTCATAAACTATGTGCGATTAGTTTAAGTCCTCACTGGAGACCCCAGCTTTGCAGAAATTATGGCACATGAAAGCATACTGACTTCTCATTTGAGCTTGTTGCTGTGCAACTTCCAGATGCCAGCACATCTGTAGCCTCGAGCTTTGGCATATCTATTTATCACAGTTGTAGCAATGAGAGCTGGGGAAATTCCACATTACAAGGAGATGTGATACACCCATTCCTGGGAAATAGCAGTTTCAAATAAGAAGTGAGATGACCAGAAGGAAATTGACCCTTCTACTCACGTGAAAGTGGCCTTCTTGCCCCTTAGTGTCGTAGTGTCAGACCTGGAGCCACAGTGTTGAGTTTAAACCTGAGTGCAACTTCAAGAATCTGCGTTTGCAGGATTCTAGAGGCCAGTACTTCACCTAGTTCATCACTAAGATAAAGTTTGGGAATGTAGGTCAGTCGGTTAAACAAGATGAAAGGGAAAGGAGAAGGAGAAAAAAGTCTCTGAGACAAATGTGTAAACTATGAGTTAAACAGGTTGTTCATTCACAGAAGTGTCACAATAGGTGATGAACTTGACTGAGGAGGCAAGTTAGCTCCTTTTTCCCAAGGGAAATACATATTGAAAAAGTGACCCAAGAAGATATGTGAGGCTTAACTACAGCTGCCTAGCAGCAGGACCCTTTGGTGGCACCCCAGGACCCCCAGGGTAAGACTGCTGCCATGGTGCCCAGAGACCATGGTTGGAGAAGGCTGTCCCATGCACTCAAGTCTCCTCCTGGGTCTCAGAGACCTCAGTGTCCATGCTACAAAAGCAGGTGCCTCCAAGGCGACATCTCCATGCTGCCAGTGGCAACCCCTGTCCAGACACCAAGCAGCTGAACTGCCTTCTTGTAAACAACCTTTTTTTAAACTAACAGAGCCACAACTAGTTGGGCTAGTGAAGGGATGTAGAATCCTAGAAGGTAAGGGGCTAATGTGTATGTCAAACACTGATAGCTGGATGGCTGTGGAGCCAACCAAGGATTGTTGATAGTAATGTCATGAGAAACAACAATATGTAGCTGAAGAAGGGGCCATGCAGTGGTTGGGCAACACTTTTCCAGGACAAACATCCTTGTTCTAGCTCCTGGAGATAAGCAAAACACAGTACCACACAAATGCAGGAATGAGCCCTAGAAGTGGGCCTGGATGGTAGGGGTAGGGTCAAGACCACCAAAGACCCCCAAAGCACTCACACCCATTTCTAGAAAAGTCTGAAAGAACGGACTGCGTATTCACTCTACCCCTTTTCCAAAACCCACTGCCCTGTGCTTGTACAGTAGATCAGGGACTAACCTACCATTCTCCGTACCAAGTGCGTAATTTACTAATTTACTATTCGTGATTTTCTGTGGACCCTCTATCTTTTGTTGTTCATTTCAATGACAAGCATTTACGAATCTTCAGTGCTTCCTTCCCCTTAAAGGTGGGACACAACAGTGAGTGTGGGCTGGGAGGAAGAAGTGCAGAAGCTAGATATCATACTCCAAAGTGATCAGAGGCCAGCTTAGTGGCCTTCTCCAAGAGACATGTGGCCTCCCTCTACCTGCCCCAAGCTTTCCACTCACCTCACAGAGTGCCCAGAGCTCTGCTAGGACCCCAGGGCTACTCAGGGCCCCAGACCTCCACCTGGGGGCCTGCGGTGCCCAGGCAAAGTGTACCACAAGGCCCGGGGCTGGCTGTTTCCACACAGCGGAGAGGGCAAAGGCTGCTCTCAGAGGTGCTCATGGTTGATAATATCAAACCGTCCCTGATGCTTACATTCCTCTGGACAAAGGTTGACAACACTTGAGACCCCCAGTGTTTTCCTTCCTATTATCATGATTACAGAGCATGTAATCCCCCTTCTCTTCTTTTTTTTTTTTTTTGCCTTTATTTGATCTGTCATCAAGGAGCTGTTTTCTTTGCTGCCCTGGCCTCTCTGCCCCTCCCAGCCCTGGCCATCTCTGGGAAACACACTCAGGCACACATGGCCTTTACTGTAAGGCATCCCTCAAAGCAAGGAAAAAAAAACAAGATCAAAAAGTCACAAGTGTAGCAGATGTCAAGTGGTCCCTCAAGACCTCTACTTAACCCCTTCCTCAGGCTTTGCTGGACGTTAACAAGAAATCAATCAGTCGGAAAAGCAAAGTTTTTCTAAAACTTTACAATATTTTATTATAAATCAGAGGTCAGTTTATATATCCCAATGCCTTCTCAACTGCAGGAAACATTTAATAAAGCCAGAATTGGCTAAAAACCCTGGGTACAAACATGCTTTCTACTAATTGAGGTTGTTTATGACTTTATGTAATGAAGTTTGACGTTGCAAACTGTGAACACTTTTTACAGTATTTCCTTCTCTTTCTACCCCTAAAATGTCATCTAAAACCAGGTATATGAAATGTCTGTGCAGCAGTTAAGCAATCAATGCCTCTTATCTAAATGACAGAGATGTATGGGGCATTTAAAGCCTAATGATTATAAATGGGGGAGAAAATAAGCGTGGAGGAACTTTTCCATCTTTTCTCTCTAAATACAGTATGCCTTGCAAATTTATCATATTCTCCACAAGCACCTTAGGATTGCCTACAACTCCTTGCACAATGAAAAATTGCGAACTCTGTTTTACAGAGAGAAAATAGCTTCTCAAATTGCAGCTTTATCTACGGTTTGGGGAACACTGCTCAAATTAAAGCTAAAAAAAAAATGCAATGAAACACAGTAAGTCAGCCTGAAAATGTAGAAAACTTTGAAAACAGTTTGTTGGAACAAACCATTGAAAAATGATTTTCCTGTGAGCACAGTGGGTTTTCAAAGCCCTCTGAAGACTGGAGAAGAGGTGGAAGCAGTTCTACCTACGTATTTTATTCTGAGTCAGTTTTGGTTTACAGCTGCAGGTTCCAGTTTGGCAATCAGTTCTACCCTGGCAGACCTCTTCACCTAAGCAGAGATCCTGTGAGGGCTTTTCATCTTTGCACAAGACATAAACTCCCCCAGTTAGATCAGATTGCAGGATCAGGGCCTGAGCACGAATTTATCCAGTCCTCACAGGAAATGCTTGACTCAGCCAAAGAAGTGTAACTCAAGAAACAATGCACTACTTCACATGGAAAAAACAACCTCGCTGAATGTATTCATTTCTTGCATTCTGTCACTGCAATCAGCAGTTACAAGAAAAAGTGACATTTGCTACTTCTCTGACACACGAGTCCTCTTCCAGGATCATTTTGGAAGAGTAAAAGTACAGCTGAATTCTGTGCAAGCACGGAAGTCTGTAATTGTGGCTCTTTGTGCATGATTGGCATTTTGATTTTGTGTGATGCAGTTTGATCTTTATCTACCTGATTACAGGCACAATGAGAACAATGACCTTCATCTCTACCTTTCCACCCCCAGCAGTCTGGGGATTTTCAGTCCGTGGTCTGTCTTATCACTAGTGATCCAGCCACTTTCCAAGCTACAGTAATGGAAGTTTGTGTCCAGAAATTACAGCACATGTATACTTTATCTGCTCTTGCATCACAGCCTTATGCCCTTGGAGGACCTCAGTCACACCAACACATACCAACGCATGCACAGTTGGTTCAACGACAGATCTACTTCCAGCAGGTCTGCCTAAGTTGAACCCACTCCCCTTAGGTTTCTCCTCATAATGTCTTCCACCTTCCTGCTGGCTGAGGAGAATGAATTTGATGTATCAAGGCATATAGGGGGAGACATAACCAGATAGAGAACTGAAAGGTGAGAACCTAGAACATGTGAGCTAGCAAGGATTAGATCCAGCATCATGGACCCAGAACACCAGAGAACACAGGGTGACATGCAAAAGGAACAGGCTAGTGCCATCATACAAAATCTGAGCTGCAGTTAGTAGTCACAGGGTGAAAGGAGACCTCTGCTGACATTCAACTTCGTGTGAGCTCTAGGCCAGTGTTGACAACACTGGACAGTCCTATAAATGTGTCTATGGATCCAAGCATGTGACTGCAGATTTACTGGGATTTTCAAACAAGTCTGAGCAGGATAGATAGATGTCTGGCATCAGTTTATCCTAATTTGTCTTAGTGTATCTGAAAAGTTCAGAAGCATCTATCTATCTCCTAAGATTACTAAATATCTTTGAAAAGCTGGCACTTATGTGTAGAGTCTGTGGAACATCGAGGCCCATCAAATACTTCTCTGAGTACCTTCAAAATGCTTCTAGATAAGACAAACAGGTCCAGATCTTTTCTCTTGTTTTTTGTTTGTGTGTTTTGTAGGGTTTTTTTTCTAAAATTGTCCTAAAAATGGCAGGAACATAGCTGGGATTCTCAGTGCAATGAGATACAGCATTCACGTATGCTTCATGGAGCATTATATATTGTTCATTTAGCTCCTGTAGCTAAGGATCATATTTCTGCACCATTTATAAATAAAATACTATCAAGTCAGCTTCTCTTTTTTCCTTGATGTCCAAAGAGGATAAAAATACAATGCAGGTGCAATTAATCTTCTTTTTAAAAAAGCAGTTCACCTTTCTCTAAGTACCTCCACTATAGCATAAGGGGAGAAAAACAAGAGAAATAGTATTCTCTAGTGCTACAGGATTTCTCTCTTTAATCAAAAGCACTTGATGTTTGAACATTAATAACATGTTTGTCAGTAACAGTAGTCTGGTTCAAACACCATTCTTTGAACTCAAGTATCATATTTGGGTACATTGCAAGTCCACAGTGATTTTTACACAGCGTTTTATTTTACCTTTTCCTTGTGTCAAGAGACTCGAGTTACATATGAATTGACAGACAGATGCAATAGATCCTCTGCAGAGAATAATGGTAGGCAATGGGTTTTGTAACTTTTCAAAGTGAGCTGCCATATTTCAAATGTCTAAGCTGGTGATGAATCTGCTATCATTTACCATTAAATGCTTTGGTCTCTGCTTTCAAATATGCTTTTTTTTTTTTTTTCATCCTTGTCACGAAATACAAAGAATGACCAGTTTTGCTTTTATTAAAATCCATGCCAAAACTATAACAGACTCCAGCACAAGCAGGACAAAACCCAAAATAAACCTAAGAAATCATGTCATATGACAACCTAGTCATAACCTGGAAAAGACATGAGTGTCATGAACATCTCACATAGCCATCAAAGTCTGTAAGAATTTCTATCTGATTATGTCTGGTATTTGAATGGCAGCAAATAAATATTTAACAATTTAAGGAGATGTAGATTTTTGTGCCAGACCCACATAGGGTACTGGTCTTTGATCTTTGAAATAAAAGAATTATTCCTCAGGACGGGGTAGGCGGCGGGAAGAGGGAAGAGAGAATAGAAATTTTAAAAATATTTCAGAGAGTTTGGGGTTGTTTTGGTTTGTCTCTGATACTGGTGTATACAATGCAGAGAAATGACAGATTGATAGTTACCACAAACATCAAAGAATATCACCTGCTGGCCCAAATATGGCATACCCTTATGGTGTCAGATTCTTCTTGTGCTTTTTATTATGGTTTACTTAAAAAGGTCAGAGCAGACTGAGAATCCCAATGAAATTCAATCTCTCTATTTAATAAAAAATCTAGTAAGATGCCTTGAATAGGATAAGAAAACTGTATTTTGAGGACTGAAGTAATCCCAAAGGAGTCTTATTCTGGCCACAGATGAAATACAACAGACCCAACACTTTATTCATAGTCAAGCAATATTTTACTTCTCATTTTTAATTACAATTCTATTTCTACACTTTTCCATATACAGACCATAGGCTTTGTGAGAGACACCATAAAGTAGTAGGAACCATGATAAATTGTCTTTGCACAATGTTTTGTTTATAGATGTAATTATAACAAAAAATGTCTGTCCAAACTCAGGAAAGCAGAAACCTTGAATGAAAACCCACTTCTAATAGTAGCAATTTATTTGCCCACATTATCTCCTCTGTGAGGTATATGAGGAACAAGGGAATATGATCTCATTGAAGAATGAATGGTTTCCTCATCCAGGTTCCCATCAGCACAAAAACCATAACCTTACATTTCAGAGGGGACCCCTGGTGGTCTAGTGGTTAAGATGCTGTGCTCTCAGCGCCAAGGTCGCAGGTTCAAT
>JAWWLV010000100.1:46226017-46240575 GCA_035041135.1 Platyrinchus mystaceus
CACCTAAAAAATCCATTGCGCAGGCTTGAAAGGTAAAAGACCTTTCCCAGATCTTCGTTTGCGAAGACTGGCCACATATATATACATATACATTTCAGAATATCAGATTCTGTCCCACAGAACAATATGTCACACCATGTCTCTTTGTCAACACGTCTTTACCAGAATGCCAAGAAGCTGTCCCATTTAACATTGAGACAAGAGAACAGCCTCATTTACTCTTCAATTCTGATGGACATGTTTGCCCTTCAAAGATTGTTGGCTTTTTAATGTATGCATGAAAATACCTGAAAAAGAAGTCAGAGTCCAAGATAAATATCTCCCAAATTTTAAATATCACTTCTGCTAGGAAAAAAAAAATGTGTGTTTGGTTTCCAGACTGCTTGCTTTCCTTCACCTGGGACAAAATCACTTTCAAGGCTGGAGAGAGGACATCTTTCACAGGTAACCTTTGCCACCTAGAATCAGTCCTTAGACACTGTTTGTTTATGTTTGGCTCCAGTCGATGGGGTTAGTCCCTCTGCTCTCCTTACCACCAAAACTGCATGCAGTTTCTTCCAAAGAGAGAAAACAGTCAGGTCCTTTTTGCAGGGCAGTAGACTCATGTCTGCTGATAAAATAAAACCGCATTAAGAAAAGAGGCAGCTTTAGAATTACATACGAGATTTCACTTTTCAGCACATTCTGCAACAAAAAGTAGAACCATCAGAAAAGTATGCACAATGAAAGGCAATATGTTCTTAGAGCATCCATCATTTCTGACAGGACACCTACAAAATTCATATCCCTTTTTTCTTCTTTTTCTTCCTATTTTCTACCAATAGTCAGTCCCTTCAAGCCACAGGTGGAAACTCTTGAGGTGTTCTTGATTTGTTAGCATATGATGTTAGCATCATATTTTTGGGTGAAATGGGTTCTGAGAAGCAGCTTCTGAAAGATGAGACAGCCTCTGTGAGATCCCCTCAGGAGGGTTTTCCTCTACCATGTCCCTACATTAATGCCAATGAGATAATAGGAGGAGTGAGATCATGAGATACTGTAGGGTAGATTGTTCTTCTTGGCTGACATATATCAAAACAGTCCAAGACACTGACTATAGCATCAGGGTTGTGTACTGAGAAGTGTAATTATAACCAGGTCCCTGGTTCAGCTTTATGTTTTTCCCCAAACTGGCTAAAATCTGGCTACAGGTTGTAGGTGATTCAGTCTATTGTGTGCGACAGAAGAAAAAGTCTTCAGAGGCAGAAGCAGGCAGCAGCTCAGTTACCAAAATAATTTTCTGATGGATCAGTGTGGAATACTTTAGTCTATTTAGCTGCCCTTTAAATGAATTCATTTACCTTCACCTTTACCACTCCTTTGGATTCAGGTTCCAGGTCTGCTCCCAGACAAGTCAGTATGAAAATAATCCCTGTCAAGAATTGCAGCATCTTCACACCTCTTGGGCCCTCTCCTAGAGGAAAGAGTTAATGCTTCTGTGGGTCAACACTGAGAACATCTGAGCAGAGTGGTCTGGGATGCTAATCAGCTCTCCTGAGAAGTCATTGTAGCAGCTTTGGCATCTAAATCTTCAAATTTTGACAAAGGAATGATAATCTCTAAAATGTCAGATAAATTCCTGTCACAAGAACCCCAGTCTGGCCTGATTTTGTCATAAAAGATATCCTGTTTGGACTACAGGACACTGAAGAGTATACTCGATTTGTGAGAAAAATCATCACATTTTCTAGACTAAAACCTTAAGAATTAGAGAAAACATACTTAAACCTTCATTTCAATACCTCAGCACAGGATAAATTCAGCATAAGGGGTTTTTTTTTATATTTTTAACTTTTAAGCAGAAATTAATTTCAACTTTGACAAATCTCATGGGATTTTCTCAGATTAGAGATGGCAGTGCTATGAGAAACGCAGTGAAGCTTCAAATTTTGTGACATATCCTACTCTACCAAAAGAGCTCTCACTAGACTTGTGAATTTAGGCGTAGTGGCTGACAGTGGATTAACAGTGCTGGAAAGCACCTACCTTCAAAGCAGGAAACATGGTGTAAATCTGTTAGTATTGGTTTTACCCTGGACCTTCATCTGGTGCTCACTGAACCAGCTGCATGGGGAAGAGCATAACTCTGTGACTGCATTTAATCCTGACCCTTCTGGGGCTGCCACATACCAATTACTGCTAACTGCATGGACACTGACACCTGCTCATTGGAAATTATGGTTATGCAACCAAACTCATTTTTTGTTCAGATTGTGAAGACTGTTGGTGCTGCTGATTGAGACCTCAAAAACTTACTTTTCCATAATTTCCTTTTTTACAGTTGTTTTTCAGTTTGGTTTGGTTGGGATTGTTTGTAGTAATCACTACATCACCTTAAAATCTTACAATCAGATATATGTACATATTATACATATCAGATATATGCACATACATAGTAATGGCCAGGAAT
This sequence comes from Platyrinchus mystaceus, assembly GCA_035041135.1. NCBI lineage: Eukaryota > Metazoa > Chordata > Aves > Passeriformes > Tyrannidae > Platyrinchus > Platyrinchus mystaceus. Next base: position 46,228,467 of record JAWWLV010000100.1, read on the forward strand.
CCTGAAACACTGTTTTCAGGGTTAGAAAGGACAGTGTACATGGGGCACAGAAGTAAAATCTATTTTGTACACTGAGTTTGCTCTCTCTCTGTCTACACTCAGGACTGGACATGAAGTTTGAAACCGGTTCATTATTGCTGGTACATGAAATTGGAAACTGAGAAGACTGAAGGGAAAAAAAAATCCAAAATTAAAAACAATAATCACACCAGCTCTGGGACATGAAAGATAATGTATTCAGCAGCTGCATGTTCTTCAGGTTGCACCAAAACAGCTGCAAAACCACTGTGTGCTTAAGTAGGAGTGAAAAAAATAAAAAAAAAAAAAGACGAGCCTCCATCTTAACCATAATATACACAGACCACCACATACACTACCACTGCACTTTTCAGTAGCCGTCAGCTAGAAGAAATCAATTACTTCCTAGAAGAGCTCTGGACACATTTTTAGCACAGAAAAGTGTTGTTTTCGAGAGTTATAATCAAGTTTCTGACAAAATTATAGGCTCATGCATTGCCAAACTGCATAAAAATGACTTCTACAACAAGCAAATTCCACAGGACCCAGCTCTTCTTCTGGAGGAAGAACAAGGACAGTGCTTCAGCAGTCTTCCCTGCATGCAGCAAAGAACTCGAGACTAGACAGTTTATATCACTTATACCCAACTGCTAAGCCTAAGCAAAGCTGACACTCCCTTTCACAAGGATAACAGTACAGAGAAGAGTAGAAATGACAAAGGGAATGGTGGCTCTGTTATTCTGCAGAAGAAAATCCATAAATAAAAGACAAAGGAGGTAAATGATGGGCTTGGGAAAATCTGAGGACAAACTCATGTTGAGGCAAAGATTTAAAAATATTTATAATTTTATCAGAATGGGCAGATACTAGAGGATTTCTCATCTGGCTCACAAATACATTACACATATGGAAAAGAGTGTATAGGGCAGTATCCCCGTATAGAACACAAAGAAGTGTAATAGAAAAGCGCTTAACTCATGATAATCAGGCTTTCACAAGAATACATCAAACTGAAAGACCATAGGTTCTCTGCATGGATTACGAATGGACCTGTGAGGGAAACTGTGGAGAATGGTAAGTTAAGCTACAGAGGTAGACCGTATGAATATACAGCAGCAATAAAGGGCATAGACTGAGCATTGGAAAAACCCCTACCACAACAGACTGCCTCCTTTTCACAGAATAGTTAGTCAGACTGTGGTGCAGTGACAATGGACTATGCTAGTCACAAACAGAAACCATGGAAGCACTCAGCAGCCCAGGAATCAAGGCAAGGCAGGCATCTTTTGCCTGAGGACAATTTGTGTAGCTCAGCAGTGACGGGGTCCATCCATGTTCCACTTTTTCCACATTCCACCTTTACCACAATGCAGACATTTAAGGGCAAAAACGTGACAGCAGAACTATCACAGTGTTTCGGGTTAGGAGTGGTGTTCACCAGTTGAGTACTTCCATGAGAAAGAAAACCACAAACAGCTCCGTTCTCCCCTCAAGTGGGAGATACAGAAGGCAGAGATTACAACTGAGATAAGAACAATTTATTGGAAACAGCGATGAGATAAGAAAACGATCTGTAACTGCAACAATACTAATAACATCACTGTACGAAAGAGAGGTCGATTTAAATGCAAAATGCTCACCAAGCTGAGACAATAAACGATGGGGGATGGACCCTACACCTGCCACATTTCTCAGGACAGGAAACCATGTCCACCTTCTACTAGGAAGCAAGAATCCCTTACTACCGTCCTCCAGTTGTGATATAGATGGTGTAGAAAAACAATGTAGACATGCCTATATGGCTCTAGACTCCACCCCCACATGAGTACTGTGGAAAAATTAACTCTGTCCTGGCCAAAACCTGGCCAAAACAGGCAGAGACAGACAAATATGCATAGCCAAGGAAGGTTATGAAAATGAGCTAAAGTCTTCCAAGAGGTAAAGCATGGAGATCCTTTTCAAAACAAATTATGCAGGACTATCTATGCAAATACACAAATCACTTCACTGCAATGATAGATCACTGTGTCTTAATGTGACATTACAAATTAATTCCCTGTCCCCAGTGCTAAATCCTAACCACTGACATGTAGGATGGACAGACGAGCACTGTTGTGAAACAATCAGCAGAACCCGAGCTGATAAGCAACCAGAATCTATTAGGATAGGTTCTTGTGAAATCACAGGTGCAGAAAAAACACTTTGATGACAACCTGCTGTCATCACAAGACTAGCACCCATTACATCAACCACAACTCCTGTACAGAATCCCAGATTTTTTAAAAGGTAGAGGTACAGCTGAGGGGAAAATAAATTGACTTGCAAACAAATAAGGTGGGGGAGTGGTGAGTGTGCAGAAAGAAATACGACCTTGGAATGTTTTGAATTAGTTGACTTATGACATCAGATGTAAGAAGAACAAATAAAAAGTGAGGTTAGAAGGCCCTGGGTATTGTAGTAAATTTTGCTATCTCAAATGAATGTGGCAAAAGGCTGTTATGATGGAGAGCTTCCTGAAAGAGAAGGCAGAAGATAATGCATGTAGCAACATGAAAACTCTGTTCAGAGGAAGTGCTTAACAAAACAGACTATGTGGGAGACAGAATAAAGGCTGAATGTTGCATTTTCTTGGCTTCTTCTCTTTTCTTATTATACATGACAGAAAATGGAGAATGCTGTTCCCACTGAGGGCAACAAATCTCTGGAGATCTCTCCAGGCACTTACTGGAACGGTTGTGGTGCAGATTGCTTGTGTTGAAGTTAAAAATTAAACAAAATTCTAACTTTAAACACATATTGGAAAATATGCTTGGGCAAAACAGAGTCCTCAGGGCTAGTCAACAAGTCAAATGATTCAAGTTCTGCTTGGAACAGTTCATAAAACAATTCCCAGTTTGGGCCTGACAAACTTCCTTTGTCACCTGTGGTTTTTGTTAGCTACCTTCTACCCTTCCAAGAACAAACTTGTACTTTCTGCTTGTCATCATTAAGTGAAATGAAAAGCTTTTGTTAACCACTTTGAGTTGTTTGACTGTGATAAAATAGTTTTGATTAGAGAATGTTTTATGTTACTTTCCAGAGTTTATTTTTCCTTTTAAAGGTAATATGAGACCATAGGTTAGATGTAGAGTTTTCTTAAGTAAAGTCGTTTGTCCAGAGGCAATAGATACCTCAGTGAGGGAAAAGCTATCTGTCTTCACTTGCATGCTTGCTGTTTGTCCTCCTCATAATATGAAATGCATTTTACCTGCTGTGTTTTCAATACCATCAGCAGTCATGATTTGTCATTGACCCCTTTAAGACAAGTACATGCTCTTAATGTGAGCTTTGTAATTTCCTATGAAACAATAGATCTGAACTACTTTCTGGGTCTGCTCTGAGGGGATTTATAACACCCCACAGGCAGCAAATACACATGTTCAGAAGTTTGACATGGAAATGGAGAAACCAGGAGTGAAAAGTCTGTAATGAGAGCTCCACCTATCCTAAGCAATGAAATTCGGGTCCAACCTGCAGAATGAAGGGGGTAATGGACAAAACAGAAGACATTCAAGACAGATTTCAAAGATTTTATTGGATATTTTTAAAACTAAACCAACTCCATTTTGGGGATTTTGGTCCCTTAAAAGGTGATTAACCAGCATTACTGAAAAATAATGTGGGTCAGGTATATGAAAGGCTAGGAGGCAACTGCAGATAAATTGGTCAAAAGAAATATTCAAACAGCAACTTCACAAGTTTCAAGGCACATCAGTTTCCATCACACAGTGAGTACTTATTCCTCAGGGACCACATTTAAGGGAAGTTGGAAAATACATGGCTTGAGGCACATGGATTCCTTCAGCATGCACACAGGGAGAAAATAGAAGAATATTAACTTTTGAAGACTCACAGCAGAGATTGAAAAAGCAAGAGTCAATTCAGACCAGGGAAGCTATCAATAAACTAGCTAAGCACTGTTATAGATCTCTGTGAGAAGGATCCTCGGCCTTCAATATCTGCTGTCTCATGGACAGGGAAGTAATTGTCAAGGTAAGCTCTGAGAGTTGTGACAGTACAAAAGCTAATTCCTCCTTTTCCTCTCCTGGCCAAAGATATTCCTTCCAGAAGTACTGGATGGACAAAAGTACCACCTCCATAAACTCTGCTGCTGCTTTTCTGCTCCATATCCCAATGGAAAAGTGAAGAACTGATCATTTTATATTTCCTCTGCATCTGTTTTAAAACAAATAATTAATACCAACAATTAATAATCAATGTGTATTTCATCTCTATGTATGAATTCTTATATACTTTACAAACCTGCTGATTCATATCAAAAAATCAGTGTGATAAAAGCCAGACATAATTGTCCATTGAAATTATTCACAGTTGAAATAAGTAAATAAATGAACACATTAAAAATAATCCTAAGAAAAGCCCAATTTTTAATGTAAAGTCAAGTTTGGAATTTTTTTTAATCACTGAAACCCTATATCAGAAATTAGGTAGGGCAAACATATAAAGACATGGAACAATTTAGATTGGATGGGACCCTGAATGCTTGTGAACTGATACTCTGCTCAAAGCAGAGACAATATGGAAGTGAAATCAGATTGCTTGGCCATGCCAAGTCAAGTTTTTTATATCTCTGGTGACAAAGATTTCTCCTGGCAACCTGTAGATTAAAAAAGCCTGATCCGTCTTGACAAGAGACATAGATAAAGCCACAGCTAATGCATGTTGCCTGATATATGAGGTGTTACTTGTACAGACGTGTAAACAAGTAATTCTTACGTCATGTTAGAAATCTTCCATTTATGTTTCAGAAATACTCTACCTCTAAGGTGGTCCTTTTCACTCCTCCTAGGTAGTCTTACAGCCTGAGGGTCTCAGGCCAGATATCAGCAAATAATCTGACTGACCTAAAATCACCTCATTTAATCTCCCTTTTTTTTCAGCTCAGCCATAGATATTGCTTCTCTTTCTATGCTGTTTCCAAGTTTGGGTGTTGGTTGGTGTTATTTTCGCTACAGAAGTTAGTGGCACTCTCAGACTATTCACTTTCATCGTTGATATGGTACCTTTTTAAAACAGCCAAAAAACCTACCATGGTCTTGGCATTGCTGATATCATTAGTTCAGAGAGGTGAATCTGGTTATTCACTTTTGTAGACTCCTTACATTTAAACCAAAGGACATTCTGCATGTTTTTTCTGACATTCAGTAGCACCTAAGTCTCTCTGTTTTGATTGCTTATGTCCATGTTTTTCTTTAATATGCTAGTACATGCTACTGCTAGAAATGTCAGATCATCCCTGGGCAATACGCTCTTCTACTTTCCCTTAGAACAGTTACACTGCAACTAGCAGTGCTATCATAGCAGTGTGCCAGCTAAGAAGGTGACTGCATTGAGAAAAGCAACCTCTGTATTCAATCTGAATCAGAACTGTTGGTTTATGTGTAGTGACCAGGAAGACTTTGTTAGAAAAATAACATTTGTGTACTATAAACTGAGGATGTAAAAAAGAACTTAAGTTCTACTGCAAACACACTCCTCATGTCTTGTGTTAAATTAAATACCAGAGAAGTTCTGGAAACACCCAAGCAATTAACTTTGTGTTTCCATAAACTCTACAGACACAATATGAAGGATTGTGGCCAGGGCTGAGTGAATATTTTTAGTTGAAATCCAAACCCACTTAAATCACTTTCATTCAGATTAGTCAGTTCACCATGCATGTTCTAGTTCAAGGCTTAACTGCAGAAATGTGATAAGGGAGCAGCTTTCTCCTGAGATACTTTTCTCCAGCCATTCCCTCTCCAAAGAAGTCTCTGTCACCATATGCTCTGTACTTCCACACAGCAGTGCTCACCATAGCAGAGAAGCTAACAAAGCAGAACGGAGTAGCAACTCCTGTCCATGTTTTCTGCAGCACGGTGGGTGTTGCTGGCAGCATGAAGAGGAACAGACATACCACCTACGCCCTGTGGAGATCATGGGAGGGAGCAACAGTGCAAGGGAAACTGCACATCAGAACCCACCGCTGGATAGACAGGAAGCAATAAGGCTTTGTCTGGGTGACATTTTCTTGTGTTTGAAAAAGGAAAGCAAAGACTGAGAAAAGGATTTGTAGGCGCAGCATGCTGAAGGAAAGCTGGGATGGAGACTGAAGAGAAAGAGAGGAAGATGAAATGGTGTTCTCCAAAGGGGAAAGGGATGATGACAGACTCAAAGGAGGGAGAAAGGACAAAAAGATGAACAAAGGAGCAGGAAGCAAAAGAAAAACACAGCAGATATTTAGGCCTTATGCAGACTACCATATGTTCACATTGGCAAGGCTGACATGACAAAACCCTCAGTGGAGATGCATCATCCACAAAAAAAGAGGAGACTGAGTTGGAAGACATGGCGGGATATTTCCTCTCCACAATTCTCCTCACACTTCTCTCCATTTATATAAGCATACCCAAATGTGCCTCAAGTACACAGGCATCTGTAATATTCATTTCTTTCCACATATCATGTCCCATCTCAACACCATCCGCTCACATGACAACTCTCAGGTCACACAGAAGCTCCAGAGCTTCCAGGCACTGTCTCTTATTTTGGTCTTTTTTAATCACTAGTAAGTGTTGAGTCAGCAGCCTCTGAGAGAGCTCATGTATGTTTTTGCATGGACCCAATGCACTGTAACTGCTAAGCCAGGAGCCTCAGCTATCCTTCATGCCAGTCAGAGACCTGAAGTCAGAGATCTCCCCAAAACCCAAGTTCGCAAGCAACCCTAGAATCTTGGGGGTTGTTCAACAGTGAGGGAAAGCAACCTCAGGGCCAGCAAGCCAGAAATATTAGTGTTTACCTTTGACATCAGCCTCAGTTTTGAAAGTCACAAATACCACTAATACCCAAACATTTGCTAAGTAGTCCTAATGAGACCTTGATAATATAGTTACTTGCTTCTTAACATCATCCTACCAGATTTGGGGTACCAAAGATCTGGAGTCACCCCCAGAGCATGTGAGAGAGTGTGCTACATACTTCTGCAGTGCCTGAGATCTGCAGCTAGCCTTGCTTACATACTTCTGCAGTGCCTGAGATCTGCAGCTAGCCTTGCTTCTGCTGTAACAGTCTCCTTGGCATGCTCATGCCTTTCTTTTGTCTCCTTTCATTCCTTTCCACCTTTGAAGACCTCCTTTTAGTTATGCTTGACTTTTAAGCTATTTCCCATATGCTGGTTCTGTGGTCTTTCTTTATTATTTTTCTTCTTATTCTCCCTAGGTTACATATGATAGTGTTTCATTTGTTTATTTGTCATTATATGCCAATGACTGACACCTCTAATCCTGCATTCATTCCTCTCTTCAGGACTTTAGGCACTGCAGGGGTGAGGTACTTTACAAATCCCACTATTACTATTTATGGGAGCCATGCTGATCTAAACAAAACATGAAAATGATACTCAGCAGACCTTGATTTTATTCCAACACTTTATTAACTATAACTCTGAAACAGTCAAATGCATTAAAAATGTGATATAGCAAAGAAGTTTATTAACAAGGGAAAAACAGACACTAGTCATAACTTGAGACTTGAGTGAGCTAACTGGCAAAACATTCTGATTTATTTTGCACAGGGAAAATATGAGCACAGCATATTTACAGCAATGACTGAAGGTAAGTACATACTGTAAAGTGCTACTGAAATGTATTTCCTTCATTTCTTTGACAGCAAAAGAAGGCAATGAATGCCTTAAACCGCAGAAAATATTTATAATACAAAAGATAGATGGAGGTCACATTCATTTACTGCAGCATGCAGAGTGGCCCATATTTTCCTAGGTTCAGCTAGAGTTTATGGGAAATTATCTTGGAGTTTTTTCTCCTGGGCTGTGCGGCAGGTCACTGCCAACTGGGCCCTACAATGGTTGGCCTCACAAGGATGATAAACTGATATTACACCTCTGACAGGGATTACTTACGGAAGAAAAGCATAATGTCAGGCTGCTGAGTGGTTTTCCTGCAGCAATTCATAGAGCTGTCCTTTTTCTGGATGGGGTTCTGAACAACATGGTCTAGTGAGAGGTGCCCCTGTCCAGGGCAGGGGAGTTGGAGCTAAATGATCTTTAAGATCCCTTCCACTCAAGCCATTCTATGAGTATATGATCATCACAAGAGATTAAATCTTTGCACCTCAAGTCCTACACACTTTGAGGAACAAGCAACAAAAGGAAAGACAATCAACCACCTGCATACAAGTTGCCACTCAGATACAAAAGTTAATAACGTTTGTTACATTCCTTTCTACACCTCATAAACAATCCAGCAAAACAATTTCTGGGACCTCCCAATAGAATCAGCTAATTTTAGATACATAGTTGAAAGTACTACTAGGAAGAAAACCTGAACTCCTTCTCTGTAGCGGTCTCTCTGGATCAAGTCGGCCTTCATGCAGCCAGTACAACAAAATATACACTTTTATGTCAAGCCATGTCAAACACTGCCCGGGATTTCAGTGGCAATGGAGGGCACTCACACCAAAAACTGAATGTTAAACTCAGTGATTTTCTATTTTCTTTCCAAAGTTTCCATGATAAAAAAACAAACAAAAATAAACAAAAACCCACAAACAAAACTCACCAAAAAACCAAAACCAAACAAACAAACAGAGAGATTTCAGACCAAAAACTTACTTTTTTCCTACTAACTGATGTTGTTAAACTTCATTTAGAAAAGAGAAAAAAAATCAGGCTAAAGAAGTTCCCCCTTTGGGTGTCTGTCTGAGAAAGAGTTTTTGCATCATTTAGGACAGGGTTTTTACCACATTTTCTGCTGGAAAATCTGAGTCCCTTATTTCTACACATTTTTGTTATGTGCAGCCAGACTAAAATCCCTGTGATATACCTGTTTACGGAATGGGCCAGAGGAAATGTAGGACCAGCTCAGAAAGATGCCATAAAATGTCAGAAAAAACTCTAAAGTAAAAGCATTTTGTTGTTTTCTGAGTGAAAACTGAACCATCAGTCAGTATTTAGATGAAAATTTGGAATGATATTTCCAGGCAGCTTTACTGACACACATACAATTGTTGGGAGCAAAATGCAGGTGAAGCACTGTAGAAGGTGGAGCTGGCTTGCAATATTTAGGGGCAGGCAAAAGCTGGTGCAGGTCTCTGGAGAGGTGAGGAAAGCAAGGAAAACACAGAGCACTGTGCTGCAGACTTCCAGAGCCCGGGCAAGCATGGCACTGCACACAGGCTGGAGCAAGCTTGGGCAAGCCAGAGCCAGACAAGTCCATACCCTGTTCTGTGCTTCTCCACGAATTTCCACTAAAACATTTTAAGTGGTCTCCCTGGCCTGAGGAGCCCTGGATCCATTCGCACTACCTGAAGGTGCAACCAGAACAGCCAAACAACACTTTTGTGAGTTTGCCTTGGCCAAGAGTGAAAAGCAATCTACAAAGAGAAGGGTAGGGTTTACTTTTCACTTAAGAAAGGTCCCCAGGTATTTTAATACATTTTGGCTATATTTTTGCTTTCTGTTGTTTATGATAATCCTGTGGAAGCTTGAAACTGGAATATGTTTGATATCTGATATATTCCTTTCTATCAATACTGACAAATGTTGATTTATTATGGTAGGTCTGTAAGAAACACAGCTGTTTATAAAATTGTATTTTTCCTATAAGAAAAAAAATCAAAACTTATACCTGCTGGAGTTTATTTTTACATTTTCATCATTTTCAAAAAGATGTTTGTCCAGATACTAAAAAAATCAAGAAAAAATATTTTGGAAGGGGATGGTGTTTTGTTTCTTCAAGATAACAAGTATTTGAAGGAAGATTTTCATTTAAATGGAAAGATATTTTCCCCAGGAAATATTTCAACAATTTTTTTTTTTAATGATATCTTTAACATACACTGTTTATTTGCAATCTGTACTTCTTACTTGCTTTCAAACAAACTTAAGAAAATTTTGCAGTTAAATACAAGTAAGTGCAAGCTATATTTTTAATCTGGAAAAACATCCTTAAAAAATGTAACTACCACTGATATCTCCTCATGGAATCCCAAAAGGCACATGAAGATAGATTTAGAATAGGAAATAAAATGAGTTGCATTATAATTCAAAACATTTCTTAAAGTCAAATACATTTTTTTAAAAAAAGTAGAGCAAAAATTATCTTTTCATTTATCTTCATTGCTTCAACATGATAGATTTTACACCACAATGACAGTTCCAAAGGCTCCTCTGAGCAACTGACTTGTGACCACAGTGAGACAAATCAAGTAGCATAGCTCAAGCCCACCACCTCACATGGGCTCTTTAGTTTCTTGGCTCCTATATTTCCCTAAGCTGTGGAGTGGTGTGTGAAAAATGTTGACTTCCTCTAAAAAATAAAATGTTTTCCATGGAGTTGTTCAGTGATTTATTCTTTTTGGGTACACCTGAGAGTAGAATTATGCTGAGTTGTGACTTCGGTAGCATTTGCTTTGAGGAGTGCAGGTGCAATTGGTCATAATTATGCTTAGAAGCTGTTCCGTGTGGTTTCTCACCCAAGGCAATAAATCAGTTATGGCAGAGCAAGTCCAAGCCAATACCCTAGATGTTAGATACAGTATCAGGAACTTTTACATGTGAAACAATATGACACCTTTACATCACAAAAAATTGGGTCATTGAGGAGAACTAGGCTGTGATTTCAAAGTAAAAAAGAGTAAATCATTTTTCAAACAATACAAAATATAATTTCATTTGGCTTTTCTTTAATGGTTTTGATGGGATGTCATTTTTACACATTTTTAAAATATAATCACAAGCTTTTAAAAGCTGTAATTTCTTTACATTGATGGACAGAGTAGCTTCCCATTAAAATCCTATCTTGGAAAAACTGTTCATAATATTAATGTTCTGGTAGGGAAGTGAGCAACAGTATTTGATCACAAAAAATACTTATCCTAGAAGAATCCCAGTTTGCCACTTGACAAGCTTCCAGGGGGAAAAGCACATACCGCAAAATAAACACTTCCAAGTGGCACAGCCGGATACTAATATCAGTTACATGTTCAAGGAGTTCTGTCATGACTCTTCTTACCCTTTTAATTTGACTAGACCAGAAACGATTTCAAATACAAGATGAGTAGCCTGATGGTCATTTTACTCTTCAGGATCATATTGGCATTCACTAGTCTAAGTACCAAGAAGCTGAAAGACTGGCTCTGAGCTGCTTTTGCAAACATTGCCTTCCCTTGAACCACAAAAGATGCCAGACAAACACTCCTGAGGCTCTGACACTTAGGAATTGAATGATCCAACTCCTACAACTCACGTAAGTACTTCTACACAGTGAAAATTCAGTTTCAGCAAATATTTACATATATAGTTTTCTCCACATCTGAGTGAGTGCCAATAAAATTTGATTAATAGAATATTGCCAGGAAGGAAAAATTCATACATAAACAAGTTTGTCATGGGTAAAGCCAAATTATTTAACAGTTGAATACACCACTGTAGAAGGGATTTTTCACAGTTTGCTCAGCTACAATAAAAAGAAGCAATGTATACGACTATGTAACACGTTTCATCTACTTACCTACCTGGTACATGTAATACATGGTTGTGCCTGCCTGCTTCACAAGGGCATCTTGGCAATTAAGGCTTGGAAGTGTAACTGTGTACACTCAAACGGAAAAGGGGAGAAATCAATGAGAACTGAAAGTGCTGGCTTTCTGGGTCACCCTGACATATTGCTGGATGAGGTCAAAGGAGTTGAAGGATATTAGGAGGATGTCGCCTGTGGTGGAACATGGAATCGCAAGTAAGAAGCAATGAAGGAAGTGCAGATTATGTCAAAGTAGATTGCAACTGGGGAAACGCCCATGTACTTTGCAGTGTCTCAGCTGATGGGTAACTTCTGGAATTTCTGCTTGGATCACATGCTGTCATAGTCACTCACAAGTGAAACATGGCCAGTCTTCGCGAACAAAGATTTGGGAAAGGTCTTTTACCTTTCAAGCCTGCGCAATGGATTTTTTTAGGCGAGACACAGCCTGCGCTGAACTGAGCCCACCCTTTAATCCTAAGGTTCAACTGCCAGGGCCAAGCGAGCTTGGACAA
>JAWWLV010000100.1:46240705-46262496 GCA_035041135.1 Platyrinchus mystaceus
AGTGACCTTCTCTTAGATGGATGGCCTTAGGGGCTGACGAGCTCCATCTGCCCGGGGGAGTATCCCTGAACCTGGCTCGGGAATCGAACCTGGGTCGCGGCGGTGAGAGCGCCGCATCTTAACCACTAGACCACCAGGGGTCCCCACAAGTGAAACACTGAAAATGAAAAAAAAAAAACCAGACCTAGTAGAAAAAAAAAAGCCCTTATTGGCTGCCCAGATCACTAAGTTCTACTAATGGTGCATGAGGAGCAGTTTTAAAGGCCAGGTTTTGAAGTGAGAGGGATAAAGTGTTTTTGCTTTATAAAAGTGCAGGGAATTTATGAAAACAAGAACTGTCAGCCTGGAAAGGGACACCTCAGAAAGCAGCTTATGAGCATTAATACAGTTTTCACTAGCACATACAGTGCGCAGTGGAAGATGTCTCTTAAAAGCAGTAGACGTTCTGTTCTCTTGTTCTGAAACGCAAGCAAAATAAGTGCAAAATACACACTATCAAGTAGAATTTGCATCTGTACATTCTCAGTGACATGCCAAGTACAATTTGATCTAAAAGCATAAATAAAGAGACATGGTCACCAGGTGATTGGGCAGGAATAAAAACACATGGTTTTGACACATGGAGTACTCAAGCTGTCTCTTGTTTGCATTTCTGTTTCAGCAAATTACATAGAAGCCATCCCTTGTCTTTACCCCTCCTTCCCTGTTCTCTCACTGACAACACTCTCTTCTGTTCCGTTTCTGGAAACAAAGCACTCATGCTAATGATGCAAACTCATACATTGACAAGGTTCTGCTTCAGTGCAAAATTAGAGGGGGAAAAAAAGCCTTCAAGTTAAGGTGACTGACTTTTTATGGTGTCACATTCAGAGCCAAGACCGAGAAATTTTTTAGACTGAATGACTTAATAACTTGTCAGCAGAAAAGGCTTTCTCAGTATGAACTTTAACCATCTGCTCTTCCATAAGTCTCTACATGTAATATATTACTTATATATCTGAATGTCACTTCTAAAAGATAACTATTAAATATTAATATTGAATAATAAAATATTTAATACTCCTTTTCTTTCTTAGCTTTATAGGGAAAGAGATCTTTAGTGAAGGTCTAACTCTGTACATTTATTACACCAATGTCCTAAAAGATAACCTATTCCAGACTGAAAAGAAGTCAATACATCTGAGAAAAAACGGATATATTCAGCCATACAAACAGTTGTATGATCTTCCCTCTGTATTGTCTCACTTCGATTTAATAAGACTCCCTGTGGAACTAAGATTTTCTTTCCCTTCCAAATCAAAGAATTTCCTTTTCAACAATTTTAATTTTGAAGCCCATGGTCTTTAAAAGTTACAAAGTAGTATTGGAAAATGTTCAATGGACCATAGATCATTTATGAGCTTTTCTGTCACAGCATCCAAGTCTGAGAAAAAGATTTGATAATGTTATTTCCTCTACTCTATTGTTCATACTCCACATCTGAATATCAAAAACCCTTGAAGAATTTAAATATTTAAACAGTTACAACAGAAAGAGTTACCCAACTCATTCATTTTGAAAGAAATTCATCATACCAATATCACTTTCAGTGTGTCAATTCAATCACTGTGGTCTTCCTTAAACACACAGACTCCTCTTCACCAGCTTGTTGTCCTGCAAGGGAAACTGTCTCCCATATTAAGCACCTCACCCACTCTATTCATATCTACAGTGTACACAAAGGTTGTGAAGGCTCTTGCCAAGATGGAGAGAGCTCAACAGAAGTGAGTCAGACATCTTCAGAGACAAGTTTGACAAGGCCTTCTTTAGGGAGCAAAATCTTTGCCTAGAGATGGAGTTTGGCTTCCATTTGCATAGTCAGTGTTGCCTCTCGATCTCCTTCCAGAGATGTTACATGGAAACTCTGTGATTCTGAAGGGATGTCAAGCTTGGAAAGACATTTATTCCCTTCAAAGGGCCATTTACTTTTCTTTCTGGTCAGAAAACTGGCTGACAAGTAGTGGAGTTGAGTTCCTAACCACTCCTGATATTACCGACTTTTTATTCCATGTCTTGCAGGAAAGAGGATGACTTGTTTGGAGCATGCCTGGCAGGACTCAGCCCCAAACCTGAATACAGATTGCCACAGCTCCTGCTGTCAGAGCACGTAGCTCCCTTGGCTTCCTACCCTTGCCTCTTCTTTGTTTATCTTCACTTCTCACAGTCACTCCTGTCTCATACTCTTCTTCCACTCCTACCAATCACCCCTGCCTTCCCTGCTATTTTTTCCCCTCCAGTGGTGAACAGCTCATCAGGCACAACAACTGGAGAAGAGCAATGACTAGGAAACTACCCACCACAACTCCTGACAACAGCCCTTCTCTGGAAACAGAACACCTCACATGCTTGTGGGGCCAGTGTAGGCCATTGGCCATCCAGCACACCTTTTATGAGGAGGCTTTCAGCAATATAAGCACAGGTCAGGCAAAGCTTTGTGTCATGGTTTAGGAATGGTATTCCTCAATTTAGTGCTCCTACTGAGACTCTCTAAACATGCTGCCACTCTTTCGCTCCCCCTCCTCCTTCCTTTCCACCCCTGAAGTGGGAAGGAAAGGGGAACTGGAGGCATAAAGGGCAAAGATCATGGGTTGAGATAAGAACAACTTACTGGAAACAGCAATGAGATAATAAAATGAGCAGTAACAGCAACAACACTAATAACAAATGCATACAAAAGAGAAAGCGATTCACATGCAAAAATGCTCACCATGGAGTTCAACCTGACTGCAGCCATACCACCCAACTGCTCTATCCAACTCAGAACTGCCACCATCCAACCACTTCCTCCAGCATTATCCACCAGCATTATCCACCTACTCTCTCCAGCTCAGAACCAGCACCACGCTTACTTGATCAGAAGGAACCTCTTCTCCTCAGAAGAGACTCCTCCCTGCCTCCAGCAATAACATGAGGTAGTATAGAATAACCTGTGGGTCCTGGCCATGCCTCTTCCTACCTACTGCAAAAATTTACCATCCTGGCCAGAACAAGGATACTTGGCAAAAGCTCCAAGACACATATTTGGGCAGCTCATTAATGTAGAGAGTCCTGAAAATATTGGTGCACAGTTACCAAGGTCTTCCCTGTCATGCCACTGAAGGTTGTGAATTTTACCACAAGTGCATTTCATTTGATACTAGGTACAGGTGAGAAGTTTCTGGGTGTTTTTCATTCTTATGGGAACATAGGAGTCCAAATGTTTGCATTCTTCCAGTGTCCTACACACAGGGGGCACGTTCAATGGAGTTAGCTACAATCTTTTGCAAAGTCACTGATGATAAGGCAAAACACAGAGTGAACTCGAAATGGGTGAGTAATAAGAGCTGTTTGTAAAAAAAAAGAGGTGTTTGTAAAAAATAATTTGTAAATTACTTGAGATTTTGGTATTAAATATTTTTAAACAGTCTGTAATGTATTAACACAGCTTTCAGAAAACATGTTTTCTTTCTGAGGTGTATCTTGGAGCAAATTCTGAGCTAGGTATGAATAAATATTGCTGTCTTGGATCAAAATCATCATTATATCACACTGAAACCACAATCATAGCCTGAAAAGTAAGAGGAGGACGGCAAAAAAAGCTGTCTTTGCCAGACTTGGAATAACCTGTGCTTTACTGAGTCCAAGTGATGAAGCGGGTTTGTTTCCTGTTTGCACCCAGAACAATGAGTTAATCACCACCCTGCATTGGTGCAGCATACACAGAGGTCATATAGTCACCCACTTTCAACAATCCTTTAAAATGAATGATTAAAAGCACTTCACAGCAAGTCAAGGCTCCCACCGAACTACCACAGTACTGGTATGTGCACTGTTCGGACAATCCCAGCTGAATAAGGTTTTAGATGGGTGGTCACTTTGCTGATCGCTAATGTAAATGTCACTGCCTGGGTAACAAGAGCAGCTGGAAAGGAGAACTCACAAATGGCTACTGAAATCCTAATACCTGTAAGACCTTTTCCACAGTTCTGTGTGGTTTCACCACTGTTTTGGACAGCCATTCAATCCTAGTCAACAGTACTCATTTCTTTTTGAGCAGTAAGTATGTCAGCATGTCAGCAACATTTATATATTGCGAAGGTGAACTTGCTCTTATTCAGCAAAAGTAAAAGCAACAGAGTTTGCTTGAATAAACATGTTTAACATGCCATGGCATCAGCCGCTTTCTGCTGGGATAGAAGAACTGAAATGATATATTTTTCATCCCCCACTAATCCACTGCTTTAATGAATGACCTGTTAAACACCCTTCAAAACTGACAAGCCAGGAAGGCTGAGGTTGCTCAGGTCACCATTGCAACAGTGAGCATTGTTAAGTTCAACAGACATTGGCTACAGTGGTTTCTTAGTATGGCTGCAGAGAGTTATTCGCTGCTAATTAACGTCTGGCTACACGTCTGATGTGTCCTAAATCATGGCTGTGACATTTCAGGGAGGTGGTCTCTGTGATCTGAGAAGTCTTTCCCATCTCCAGCTGTGATGCTTGCACATCACTGCTTTGGAACAGTTTATTGCCAGACAATTTATTTTATGACACCTGAAATCATATTAAGTCAACTCTTCTCCCTTTTCCCTTCCTCTCTTGGCCTTTTCCTCTTTTGACCCTTTCCTGCTCTCTTCCAGGTGCATTAGCAATGAGAAAACAGAAACATTTGCATCTCTTTCTCTCCACCTGACTAGAATTTATTTTTCTCTGAAATATCATCCATCAAATAATCACAGCTCATGTTCACTTGTATAATTGAGTTCCTTGGGCTATTTGCAAGACTAGTACCTAGAACATCTTAAGCCAGAAGCAGGAATATCTCTTGCTGAGGCATTAAAGACATTGAGCTGTACTAAATTAATTGTCCAGCTAAAAGAGCTAAAGGGTCAAGGACTACCACTCTAAAGTGTGGCATAGATGCAAGTAGGCTTTTCTATCTGTGGTTCAGTTCACATGTAGGCTTTAACTGGACATTCAAATCCAGGATTAGCTGCTTTTGGTAATGTTTTTCAAGGCTGGCTGTAAATGGCAGGATTTTAACGTCTCTTTGGTTTGTTTTCAGTCAACAGTGGTAGTAGAAATTGTAGATCAGACTAATCCAGCAGGAACTTATTTTCCCTGAAAATGGGTGAGCAAAAATGACACACACAAACTGTTTTCCATTATTATACTGGTGAGTACAGTTCATACTGTCTATAGTCAAAACAAATCCTGATAACACTCTGACTTCATCTTTAGACAGCCCATAGCATGGAAACTTACCTAATAACCTACCCTGAATAGCTGTACTTTTCCTCTTTCTTTCTTTTTACTATTGTAAACAATATTTTCCTTTTGATTTTTCTTTCAGTACTCACCCTTCTTGATAGCTACATAGTGTTTTTCATTTTGAGTGTTTTCAGCCCATATTCTTTTCTAACTGTGTGACCATGAATCCCTAGTTCCTGGTGAGAGTCCTGCTTAGTGATGGTTTTTAGCTGACTTGCTTCTTCAAAGTTAGTACCAAAGTTGTGCCCCAGCACTTCAGTTCTTCAAAGTGAAGGAAAAGGAAAAAGTAAATTCCTAGCTTTGCTCTGTCACAGGCTAAAGTAACAGGGTCTCAGTGTGTTTGGTCCTTTTCCAGGAGCCAAGTGAGGACCCAGAAGTGGAGAACAAAAGATGAGTCAACTCTTCAATGAAGACTGGCATCCATGCACATGTCACAGGATTTACCTTCTGCTTCTGCCACATAACATTCATTACCACTTTTGGTGTTCTTTCTGTTCAGTTTTAGTCACAGGCAGAACCTATTGTCCCTTTCTGACCACAGCTCATTTGCTGTGTTGCTCATGACCGGTGGTACCAGGAAGTGGACCATTATAAGCATCCTAAAAAAGGAGATTTAAACAGAGCAGGTAGATCCAGTGAGCAAACCCTGTATTCAAATGGCCCCAGAAGAGCAGAAAGTGTGAAATTTTCTAAACAATTTTTAAATTAAACAAAGCTCGTCAAGTGTTTGTGGTCTTCTAATACATGGAGAAAAAGTCTCACTATCAGAGATATAGTTTTGCAGAATGGCAGACATAATTTCTGTTGATGATTATTGATTAAAAAAATTGGAAGAATTTTAATTTAATCTATTTTTCCACATTAGAATGTCTCCCTCACTTTTACACTAAATATAGCTAATCTTAGTGAGGTCTTTTTTTCTGAAAAAGTAGTTCTTTTTATATACCAGAGAGTAACAGTCCAATTTTTCATCCTTACAGCCACAGAATAAACCTTTTTTGTTCAAACTCACAAGTAAATCATTAACAGAGAAAGTTTCATAACAAAGGCTAGAAAAGTTATGTCCAAAGGTTTTTTCTTATTATTTCATTTGAGAATACCTTCCTGATATCTATGAATAAACAGTTTCAAAACTCTTTTGTAAAGAAGAGTTAGAAGTGAGACACCTGACCTTTAAAGACACTCAGCTTGAAACAAAAGTTAGAGCGTCTAGAAGCCAGAAGAAAAAAAAAAAGTATCATAATGCCAGGTGATGGATAAACATATTCCACCACGGATTTAAATTGTCATGCCATGCCAATATGCTGTCAGCCCTGAAAGATTAGTCTGGCCTTGTAAGGATTTTCATCCAACAAAAGTACTGAGAAGTTAAAAGTATGCTGTCTAGTTTTATATCAACACAATGTAGAGTTATATTAAGTAAATATGAAGAAAATTGTATAAGAGGCATAACTGTTGACATGCAGGTTTAAAAACAACAAAGGGAGCCTTTTAAAATGTCATTACATTCAGATAAGAAAACGTATCTTTTATCACTTTAGTAAAAGGAGGGGCAGCCCTCAAAGTATAGTTTTCAAGAAAAATAGACATTAACTCATGGGGAAGAGAAATTTCACCTTTTCACCAGCTTAATCCACACATGTTTTAGGGATAGCCGATACTTTTATTTATGTGTTTCATATCCTATTCCTTTACAAACTTTTTGTTAGCTTAAGTAGCACAGCCCATAAAGGTAGCAGAACTGGCACAATAAAGGCCCTGACACTAAGCAGCCCAAACATGGTTAACGAGCGCCTGTTGCAAACACCTCAGAGAGGATGGCTGAGATAAACTCAGCCCTGCTCCCCAGCTGAGAGCTTCACTGCTGGCATGAGTGCAGGGACCAGGATGCAGCAGAAGTTTCACATTCCCCTGCCCACCTATGCCAGAGGTTGAGCAATGCTGGGAGAGACTGCCCAGAAAACAGGTTATTTTTTTGGGAAGCTCTGGATGGAAGAAAATCTTTTTATGCTGGTCACAAACTAAAATACCTCAACATCCTCCCCCGTGAGTAGGTACTTCTTGCACCACAACAGCTTGGTGAATTACAGGAAGAGTAGGATTGAAACTTTTTGTGAACCTTGAACATTTTTGGTACCTTAAACAGGTACCTTAAACATTTTCGGTACCGAAAATGAACAACAGAGATGACGTCTGTGTATGTGAGTGTGGCAAACTCTAGTTGCTACCATTCCACACTATCATCTTGAAGTGATGATGATAACATATGACTAACCATATGAGAAATGCATCTTTGCAGCTGGAGCACAGAACTGTGGGCGAGGAAATCCTCAGTCCTAAACTGGATCCCTGACATGAATTATTCTTGTGTCTTTGGCTGGCTCACTTAAGACTTTCTTTCTCAGCATGTTTGCTTCAACTGAGGAGCTCAGAGATGAGCACAGTTTGTAGAGAAAGAACATATCCAACCCATGGCAGGGCAGCAGAGAGTGACAAATGGCATCATTAATCACTGCTGAGCAGGGACCAGGGATGCCCTCCCCTCAATCTCAACTGATCCTGAGGCACTGAAAACTACAGGGACCCAAACCAGAAAAGAAAGGAAAAGTATCTCTCTTCAGAGTCCATGCAAGCTTTGAAGGAGCTGAGCTCAATATATACGTAGTTCACATGAGACAGTAATCAGTGTTCCATTAGATACTTGATCCATGAAAAAAAGCCTGACTGCGAGCTCAGAGAATATTACTGTGCAAGCACAGAGAGCATCAGCTGTGGGCCTCACCAGCATGGTCACTGCATGCCCATCTCTGCTGAAGAATGATATACGGTAGAACAACCATGAAATGCCAGCCTGGACCATGTGCAGCTTTAGACAGGTCCATGAATTTAGCTCCCCAGTCTGAGCAGCAAATCTCCGTTTCAGCCAGTTTCTCCCTTGATGATTTTTTTCTCTGCCTGCCTTCTCCCCTGCAGTTGTGTTTTATGCATGGAATGAGGGAACACATAAAAGCTCAAGAATGACCTAAGTGGCAGTGACTGTGATTATCAACCCTTTCTTGGTGAAAACTCACCAAGCACAGGCCTCTTGCCCGGTTTTGCATGCAGCTTGCCTCTGCTTCTACTCCACTGAGACACTGTAACTGTGCCTCTGCTGCTGCTCACCACAACCCACCAGCCGTGCAGCCTGTGAGATTCAAGTGGCCTATAAGGTGCCATACTTCCCTCCTTGCCTCTCTTTTCAGAGAGAACCCTCAAAATTCAGTTCCTACTACTGCGACTCTAGTAATGCCTGCAGGGGATGCAGCCCCTCCGTATCTAAGTCTCCAGTTTGAATTCCTCAAGTGTATTCCCATTACACACCAGCTGTTCAGGCTATCACATAAGCAGCAGCCTAAGCAGAAAGACCAAGGCCTGCAAGGGCAGAGGAAATGAGCTAAGCTCTTGCCCTCCTCGAGTAATCCTTTCAGAGGTGGAGGTACTGTGGCTGCAGACACTGTGTGGGAAGGTTTAAAGAGCCACCCTAAGCTGTGTTCAGGCAATGAATACCAGTCTCTGCAGTCTCTGGCCTGTTGTGTTAGCATTATATTTATCTTTTGGAAGCACGGAATTCAATTCACTCCACTTTAAAAAATGCGGATTTTAAACAGCTCAACCCTGAAAATGTACATGTTCTCACAGTTTCACATCAGCTTTTTGCACAGCTGCCAACAGCCTTCACACCCCCTTGCCTAGCCCACCTGTGTAAACACTAAGAAAGTTTCTCTTTGTGGAGCACAGGTAGAGTCTTGTGGCTTGATAATGAGTAAAAAAGGAGACAGAGACTTTCTTTGCAACATCAGATGTGGAAGGGATCTGCCCCATCCCAATTGCTGTGTATTTGAGGGTAACATTTAAACTTCTCTTAACAAATAACACTTGTTTCAAAGTATTGTATAGGACATGCCTGACATTTCTGACCAAACTAATGTTTTTAAAGCCTCTTTAAATGCTTTCTGATCGAATGACATTGCAGAAGGCAGCAGGTGTGCAACAAACACTGCAACTCGTCTTAGTTGCCTTATTCTATCTTTCTTCTCTGTACTGAACAACTTTTTTCTCCTGTGATTTCAAAGAGCTTAAGCATATGAGAACATATTCATATTAAGCATATGAGAACATGAATTCAGGGTTGGTGAATACGGTCCTCCTGGTCTTCTTTCTAGATTCAATGAGAGAATGGATATGAATATGCTGAAATTGGAAAGAGAGCATCAAGCTTGTTGTGGGAGCAGTTTTGTGGGTGTGATCTGAAAGATGGTCTGAGGGACAGTCAGGTACAAGGTCTCCTAATCAGTGCTTCCAGGATTGTCTCTCAAATTTACTGCTTAGTGTTACACAGTTGGGATTTTCCAGCCTTATATGCTGTAAACAGGCCTACTCAAGAGGAATAGCATGTTTCTTGTGGAACCTTAAGCCACCAAACACATCACTAAAAGTGTGACTGCCCCAGAAAGGAGGAATAAGACAAAGAATAAATGATTTTCGTGACAACTCACAGCAGAAGTCCTTGGCATAACAACTTTTCACAAAAATGATGATGAGAACTCACCATCCTTTCACCTTGGACTTGATCCCTTTTTCAGAGGAGTTCTGTTCAACAAAGTACTATTTTCTGCAGTCAAAAAACTCTAGAGTTGCACTACAGCCCCGACGCTTTACGCACCATATGTGGCGTATCTGTAGCAACTTTACCAGGCCTTTCATGCTCAGGCTTGGTCATGTTTAGCAATAAGACAAACAGTTGACCCAAAGTAGACCTATTATTCAGTTCTTGTTCCACTTCAAACCCATCCCAGCACCCAAATCACTCATGCCTGGTATAGCAAGAGGAACATTTCTCCACATCATCTACTGCAGACTGGAATGTTGCTTTGCCCTTGTCATGTTCCAGGACAGTGAGCACAGGGAGTGGATATAATTATTATTAATACATCACATTTACTTCTATCCATTTTCTCCCCAACTAAGGGGAAAGAAAAGCAATTCAGGCCACGGTCTAGACATCTCCTCCCCTTCATGAATCTCTGGATTTGCTGAGGCCTTTTTGCAGAGAAAGGTACATAGCACTGTCTAGAAGGGAAATTTTTCAGACAGCTCTGAGGAGTCATAAGTGAGAGCCTGCCTATACTGTGAATGCAAGGGCATTGTGATGTTTTGCTGTACTCAGAAGACATAAAGTGATACAGTGACCTGAGCTGCTCAAATGCATTTTGGAAGGGAAAACGTGCTAGATGTAGGCCCATTCTTTCTTTTTCCTAATGCATAAGGAATTCCTGAACACTTTTGCCTTTCAGCGAGATGTGGGCAATTTGCCTGCTTGTTACTGTTTTCACATTAAGAAAGAGTTTTGTGCAGTACAAACGAGGCTGTAAATACCAATAAAAGCGCTGATTAGTAGCAATAACTGGTAGCATAGGGGATGAAAGTGGGTTAATTGAGGCTGACTAAAACTTTTCAGGCATTTTCAGTATGATTCACACATACCAAAATTAAAAACCATCTGTGTAATGAAACAGCACTGCTACTCCTTCAATTATTGGCCAATAGTGTCCTAACTGACATCTCTGAAGTTTCTAGGAGGTTTGACAACAAAATCATGGCAGGAAATATTTGGCAGTCTCAACAGTCCCGGGATTAAAAAAGAAAAGCCATGGAAGGTCAATCTGGAAAGAGTTTCAGTTTCTCCTAATATATTGGAAAGAAATATCTTTCAGAAATACCTTTGAAATTATGGTATATGTAACTTATTGTATTTAGCATCATGATTGCTTACTTCCTCCTTAATAAAACCCACCTTTCCTCTCTGTCTGTTCTTTTTGAAGCACTCCGGCAGCTGGCCCAAGTCCATCAGGGCAAACAGCCACATGCTATTTGCACCATGTTTCTCACTGCAGACTCCTCCCACAGCCAGCACACACTTCAGCTTTCAAGTGCCAGGATTTCATCGTTAGCCTTTGACAAACTGAAGGTTGTATTGTCCAGGCAGGAACACGCTGCATAAGATTTTTAATTTTCCCCACCCACATTCAAAATGTCGCTTTCAGAATAGAAATTACAAAATGAAGTGGGAGTGCCTGCTCCTAGAGGAAGAAATTGTAATTGCCTGTTATAAACCAATCAAGATAATTTAAATAAATGAATTTGTTGTAACTAGTCACAATGATGAGTCAATCTAGTTTTATAGTCTCTATTTATTGTTAGTCTTAATTGCACTGAGTATTTTTAAAATAAAATCCTGTCTTGATTTTATAGATTTGAATGTATTAATGCAAAAAAGGCAGGTAGGTGAAAAGGAGTGCACTTTGCTATTCTTAAGCTACAGCATGACTTAGCTCTGCTGCATGCATTTCTGAGGCATATCACCAGCTAGAGGACTTCACCGATGACTCCATTGTCCATTTCCTTTATTCTTGCATATAACCACAAGGCATACACTACAACATGGAGTACCAGTAATGTACCTTCTTTACTGATCTTATTGCCGTTTTTGAGTATTTTTCTCCTTTTTCAGTTTGGTCTCAGGCTGCACATGTCAACAGTATTGCATTTGTAGTAGGTTATGTAACTGTGTCCCTTTACAGTATGGTATTCCACAAGCCAGGAGAGACAGGGTGTGAAAGTACAAAAGACATCTCTGCACCCTCACAGTCCTTGAAAATATACATCAGTGAAGATGTTTTCCTCTCCTGCTTGCTCTCTAGTCTTCTTTGCATCACACGCACACAAAGAATGTAGAAAATTAAGAGCAAAGCTCTTATGGTTACAAGCTCCTGTTAAAATCAGAGGCGTCATCTAGTGGGCACTGGGAGAAATAGGGATGCGGCAGGCCGCTAATGGACGATTCAGGAAGGCGCAAGCAGAGGGTAGGAGCAGGGATGCAGGCTGTACTGCTCTGCCGTCAGGGGAGGAGAGAAGCGAGGGCAGAAGGTCTGAGCTGCGCTGCAGTCTGGTCACATACACCTCAAACACCCTGGAGCTGCCACGAAAAGGAGCCGATTCTCCGATTTGAACTGTGCAGGTAATAAGGAGTCAGCCCTGATTCATGCTTGTCATAAGACTGAGAACACATGTACTTGCAAAAAAAAATATTTGGATGGTGTCTTCAAAAAGAATGTAAGAGAGAAAACCACTCTTCTGCCTCTATGTTTCCTGTGAGTTAGCAGTTTGTTGTTGTTTTATTTTTTCACAGGTGGTGAATAAATGCAGAGAAAGCAATGGTTCTGAGGGGGGTTCAAAATTATTTATCTTTGAAAGACAATTTGTAAATTTTTTCCATGTTTGTATTCGTGCAGAATAAAGGATGACTTTGCAGTATTGTCTTTCAAATCGATGTCCCTTCAAGCATCATGACATGATTATTCAAAATACAGTTATATTATGGCAATAGCAGAAAATATTTTAAGACCTGGGCAAAGGTCATCATTAGATTCAGATATCTATGCCTTCAGTTCTCACTCATCAGCAGAGGGAAGCAGCCTATCTGTTCACAAATTTGACTTTTATTACAGCAGCAAGCAAAGTTGATCATGGCATTAATCACCATGAGAAAATGCCACTGTAGAGAAGGGGCTGTGGGCTGAAAGCTGGCTTTATATGTATAATAACTGTGGCCCTGTATAAAACATGAGTTTTAAGCAGTCGTAAGAATGCCATCAGGCTGGGAATGCATCTGCAGTGTTCACACAGACCAGTTCATCCAGATTGTGACCTTCTGGTTCACAAAGGCAGCTGTACAGGGTAAGGGCAAATTCACTGGGCAGGAACACAAGAAACAGATGCAGAGCTAGCACTGCCAGCCTGCATATCATGCCTTCACGTGTCCTTATGACCCCAGGCCCATTCACATGGAAGCACTCTATTTGCTGAAGTCAGATTACTTGTGATATATAGAAGGCCCACTCTCATCTAGCATGAAAAACTCAAAGTAGGATAATGATATAATGAACTCAATTCCTACAACCTTAGTTATAAAAGACACATGTTATCAAACTTGACTCACAGTAACACTACCAAATAAAAAAAAAGTACATGTCAGGAAATAAGACAGGCCTTTTAGAGAGCTTAAGGCTCAGCTGAGCATAACTCAACACAACACAATTCAGCTGCTGGGCTGAGAAGAAGTAGAAGCAGCCTTTGAGTGAGTAAATTATTACTGAGAGTGTCACAAAGGAGTAGGTTAGTCACTTAAAGAATAATTCTCACAGGTATTAGCAAAAATGGATTTATCATGAATTTATAAAAATGTAACTTATCAAAGTTTGATGGCAAGGTCCACTCTATTACTGCCTGCATGGATGAAACATACAAAGGCACATCAAATTAGAATCAATTTAGGATGATTTACACGGACACCAGAGACACAAAAGGGTAACTGAGACCCTCTTATTGAGTCATGAAGTTCAGAGTGGACCCTCTTACTTTCTGAATTGCTGATGGAACTTAAGTGTGGCTAGGTCCAATCTTAGTCTCAGACTTCAATGACAGTTTATGTCTAAGGCATGTCAAGTGCAAATGTCACAGGGGAAAATAACAAGACTGCCTAGGGAGATTATTAGTCAAGCAACCTATAAACTGTATACAGGCGGATGTAGAGGAGTGTATTTTTCCACAGAACAGAAGCCCTTGCACTTGAAACTCTCACCAAACATGTTTTTAGGATGTCTCTGATGAAGAAGCGCAATGCATGAAATATGTGGATGTGACAAAATGTGCCCAAGGAAAGCTGGAAAGCAGTAGGGTGAGGGCATGATCCTGTGTTGGAGCAGTCAGAGCAGGAGGCAAGCTATTAGCCATGAAGGTGGGCACAGCTGAGTAAGGGGTGGCTGCAGAACCAGAAGGGGAACAGATATTCTAGGGTAGTAGCAATGAAGGGAATATGTGGTGCCTCAACCACATACTGACTCGAAGAAAGAGTGCTCAGCACTCCTCCTCATCCACCTGCTGCCACAGCAATTGCTCAAACACTGTATGAAGCACATCTAAGTTGTCAAGAAAGACAGCTCTTGGAAAGGTGGTTGTGCTCCCTCTCACTGACCAGCAGTATTAGCCTTGAGTTGTACAGAACAGTTTCAGGTTTACCTATGAAGTCAGCTGTACATGTCCCATCTCTGGCTACTTGATATTTCCCTCTTCTGTCAGCTGAGGCAGTATGAGCACTATGAGCAGGGGGAGCACCTGAGGGACAGATCCTGCTCTGGTGCTGCCTGCCTATAGAAATTACTAAGAGTAAGAGGCTCATCAGCCCTGCTGTGATTTATTAGCTGCCAGAGCCATATCCACAGGTGCCAACTACAAACCCCATTGACTGCAATTTGTATATCAGTTTCTTTGTCTGGCTTGCTGGTAATCACTCTAAAGAGAACCACTAGATTATTTGAGTCAGGTAGAGGGACCTGATAAGCTGTGTGCCCTTAGCAAGGGACCAGTGAATATTTCAGGGAGGAGAGGGAAGCAGCAGCCTTAGATAGTCTTTAACAATGTGCAGAAGAGGCTCTGAAAACCAGGAAGATGTCGAGGGAGAGACCATGAGGAATTTACATACAACATCTTATCTTGGCAGTTACGGGGTGAGAACAGCAGGGATCTTCTCCTAGCTATGTAATCCCTTCAGTTTAGCTTAAAGGTTTGGTGCTACACTTCAGACTTGTTTAACTTTCTCTCTCTGTGGCTATCTGGTTGCATGCTGTGGCACCCTTAAAGTTAACATATACCACAGGAAAAATGAATCACAGCCCACAACCTGATACCTGTGTTAGCAGGCATCAAAAAGTTAAATTCCTGCCACAGACATTTCATTTGTGACTATCTAATCTTTTTTAACAGATTATTTACTACTCTCTTACTGCTGGCCAGCACACACAGGGAAGCATGGGAGAATCCTTAGTGCCTAGCTAGAGCATGTGTGCATACCACTTTCTTAAAAGTGCTTTTAAACACCTCCCAGTTTTTCCTCTAGGAGACCACCTGTTTCACCACCTCTGTCAAGAGCTCTTAAGAGCTACTTTTAGGCAAAAGATAGCTTAGCAGTCTCTAGTCCCATCTCTATACTTTGGTTGTTATCATGCTTTGAGCAACTAAATTATTTCTGAATGTGTCTCTTTAATAAAGACAGCCCTCAGATTCTATCCTTCTCTGTTAAGGCTACCATAGCTGTATGAAGTGGAGCAAAGAAGAAGGTTTGTCTTGTCAGACTCTTCTAAGAAATGTAGAAGGATTTTTGCTTCCATGATCTTTGCTCTAAATTGCAAATAAAATCTGAGAAGTGTGGTTGGAAAGGAACATTGTCCTGTGTTTGTATCAGGTCACTTACATGAGCTACAGCTATTCCTGTATTCTAGAAGAAATTACACTTAGGAAGTCAGTAGAGAGAGGAGAGCAGAAAGAAGATGTTCTGTATACTAAAAACGAGCCTATAAAAATTTTAGGCTTTTCAAATTTAGTTTCAAACTTAAACATCTATACACCCTCCCTGTTCTCACACTTAAGTCTTCTGTGAGATTGTAAGGCTTCTGCTGAGATGATGGAGTTTTCCATAAAAGAAGGCAAATGCCATGGTCCCAGACTACTTGTAGAATCAGAAGCAACTGCAAGGTGTTATGAAAATACAAAAGTCAGTAAAATCATAGCTTTCTCTGAAACTGGTAGAAGGAGGTTGAATTCAGCTGCAATCTGGCTCAGATATGCTCTTTTGGCTAAACTAAGCCAATTTAAGGGAGGTTAACACTATCACTTTCAATGAAGAGTTGCCCAATAAGACATAAATACCCACTTGGGTGCTTTGTATAGTAAGCATCTGTCATGGGTACAGGTGAATGCCATATTTGAACACCTTCTGGAATGGGAACATGCACAGTGGGAAGCCCCTGGACCCTGTCAGCAAGGGCACCCTTGCCAAATCTAGACATGGATGTGTGAATAATTTTCTTGGGAGCTCTTGAAAAGATTATTCTCTTTCTCTCTGGAAGATGGCACAAATTTAAAATGCTGTCCTCTGGTCAGATACATTTCTCTCTAGACAACAATTGACAGTAACAATAATTATTTGGAACAGGTGTATGTTCAGGTGAATCACTGTTGGACTTCCCAGCTCCAGCCTTGACATTTTTGAAAACTTTCATCCAAGCCAGAACTGATGATAGACTCAATAATCATTATTTCACAAGTCTGTCCTTGATACACTGCAGCTAATTTTAATTTACTATATTGTTAATATCTGCAAATAACATATCCCCATTGTAAAACTCAGCTCTTTTGTGATTAAACCCATTTGATAACAACATTGCCTCACAAGCGGAAAGGTAAAATAATCTCAGAGTAAAACACTGTATAGGGCTTTTGAAGGCTGACATCTGAATGTACTTAGTAGAGAGGAAACTTTTTTTTTTTACTTTCATTTCTTGCTTCTTTTATCCTTAAACTCAGCAATAAACTAGCACTCCATGGTTAAAAAGTCAGGAGAACAGATGTATGAGTGTATCAGGATCTGTATTTCAGCTACGGGGTGTAAATTATAAGGAAGTTCTCCCAAGAAGCTTTGAGAGTATCTAGCTAGTTTTTGTTGCAATCTTATTGCAACAGCAAAGATGATGATTATCATTAGTATTATTCCAGTCACTTGATTATACTAAAGTAAACACTTCAGTCAAAGTTCATCAAGGGTTCAGCATTCAGCTTGCTGCTTTTAAGGTGAGTCCTGAAGAAATTTCACTGAGCACTGCACGTTGTGCAGCATGTTGCTGTCAGCTCCAAGCCAGGCCTCTTCTCAGGGGTCTGTCTGGCTGTCCCTCTGCTAACTCTGTAAAGCATTTGAAAGCCAAACTACATCACCAAGTGTCATGTAATAAATGTTGGGGATGTTGGTGTTAGAAGCCACATGCTAAAGTAATTTTACATGGCCCTTTTCTTATCCCTGCTTTTCCTTCTCTCTTTTCATGTACATGTCCCTTTTGAGAGGGAATATGTCTAGCAATTACAACATGTAGAAGCTTGTTTTTATTATATTTGGTTAAGCTTAGTTTACCACAGAGAATGTGGGTTAGCAGTGAGAGAACAGAGTTGAAATGTCTGTGTTTGGTGTCTGAATGTGGCTCTGCCTCCAGGTGTGATGCTGGGCAGACTGCAAGACCAACTTCCACACCTCACTGAAGCCTCTGGTGAGGCATTCCTGACAGCCACTTAAAGACAACTTGGGATAAGTGATCTGTTCGAGACCCTACTGCAGCCTGCTTCACCCCACTGTCCCTACAAGCCACACAAAATTCCCTGTTCTCCCCTCAAACTGCTGTAGAACCTCCTCATGGGATGGGACTTGCTAGTGTCCTTATGAAGCACTTTTGAGTTAACAGAGCAAGAAAGGATATACAGTGTTTATCACTGAAGTCTTCCAGTCTTAGCAAGGTGTCTCTACGCTCAGTAGGAGACTGTAGAGGAAAGATCAAAATGGGGAACAAGCTTTCCCAAAGCACATCCCACAGGGAGGTCTCTCCTGTTAGGCAGGATACAGCTGCCTCTGACTAGGAAGATTATCAACACTCTGGAAACCTGCATATGTGCTGGGTGAAAGGGGAGGGATTTGCATCACTTTGTTAATACAGTTATCTATATTGATAGAGGTGAAGATGCCCACTTTTAGGAATTTATTAGTCTGCATCTGCTTCTTCACAGCAGGAAGAAGTGGCACATTAGATTGCTCGCCTGGCAATCAGACACTGATACAGCAGCTCCATCACCAGATTCACCCTTTTCTCTCCACACCCAGCAGCCAGTGTGCTATTTACTAGGCCCTTGATAAAGTTTACATGATACCAGGGCTCCTGACCCTAGAATGTTACCCCATCACATCTTGTTTGTACTTGTTTGTGAAATGCTCTTCTCTCACCTTGCAGGTGAGGATTACAGAGGGGAGTTTCAGCAGCAGCTTTGGTGAGAACTAAGATGAGTGCTCAGGTCACTTCAGACTCCCATACACTGATCCAGATCGCTGGGAGCTCTTGTCCCTTTTCCCAAATTCCCCACGGCAAATAGCGAAAGGACCAGCTCACAAACTCACCATAGAGTTGTCTGAAGCAGAGACAGGAATCCTGTTTGTACAGGATGTTGTCCTCCTACAGTCTGTAAAAAACAGGTTGAAATATGGGAGCCATCTCTTTGTTGTCTAAACCAAGTTTTACACAATCTACCCAGATCTGGATGACCAGCAATAGCTGGTTGCTGTTGACCCTGAATGGCTTTCTGAGACACAATCTTCCCCTTGGGTAAAAGATTTTCTTAAGAAAAAAAAATATCCTGGTTATATATATGTTGGGTGCTCCCTGTCCTCTGGCTCCATGAATTTGAACTCTTCAACTGGCAGACACCAATGAAGACCTATGTCAGCTCCTTCAGAATTGCCCTGCCTTTTTCTTAGGAGCAGATAGACTATATTTACTTTTCAATCAGTCTAACCAGCCACCAGTCTCCCTGTCAAAACAAGATGTCAAATAGTGATGGAAATGATTATACTTTCCACACCAATGGCACATTTTGTTCAGCCATCTAAAATCTAGAAGAATTTAACAAGCAGAAAGGTATTTTCAATGTCAATGTGCTCTAAAGATGGTTTGGCAGAAGTTAGTTGACTTTCTCTCACATGCAGGTACTGTCACCTGGATTTGCTAAACACAATTCTGGACTTCTTTCAGTCCAAACATCAGTCCCAATATTCACTATATCTTCTCTACATAGACTTGTTTAGCAGAAGGATGCACAGTGGATGGCTCTACAGATGGCCTTCATTTCCCCTGAAATTCAAGTCCAAGTTTCTGCATGTACTTCAGCTTTTTGCCTCATGGTTTTAATCTCCCAAACACAGTAGTGTATTTGCTTAACAGAAGAATGCATTTCCTCCATATAAAACAACAGCAAGGAGAGAACAGTTCAAAATAACTGTAGGAAGGAATTAATCAGATTAGCCGTATAATAAATCATCAGACATAAGACTGAGTTAGTTTTGTTGTTGGTTTTTTTTCTTTGAAGATTTAAACCACTTTTGGAAGCTCTTGAGTAAAGCATTCACAGAACCACAGAATACACTGAAATGGAAGGGACCCATGAGGATCATCAAGCCCTGAACAGCATATCCCCAAGAGTCACACCATGTGCCTGAGAGTATTGTCCAAATTTTTCTTGAACTCTGGCAGGCTTGGTGCTGTGACCAGTTCTCTCGGGAGCCTGTTCACAACAGTTTGAAGATAACTACTTCCATTTAAATATTCACAAGTATGCAACTGCAGAGTGCACCATACAAGCTTTTTGGAGACCTGGCTTCTGGGTTCAGCCATTAACTCCAAACAAGTACCAGAGAGCAGAGTAAGAAAAGCTGGTAAATATTTCAGCTGAAAACCCTCATGCTGTCAGAATAGGTGTGTCTTCCAACAAGTGGCTGTGTGGAAATAAACATCTCTGCTTCATCTTCGACAACAACAGAAATTGGGACGGTTATGACTGCAGGTTGAAAGACTGAGCCCTATATTTTATCCTACTCTCATGGTCTTTTCTGAAATAACATGTCAGAGGAACATTCACAATTGTAATATATTCTATACATTTTCTGGTATAATCAGTACACAAGAGACTCTTCGGATGTACAGTCACTAGGGAGTAGTGCCTATCCTGTTTTGACTCAAATGCAGTATGATCTTCACCCTTTGCTGTAAATTGGCTTCTAGCACATCTTTATGTGTCAGTTTTGCCTACGCACTTTCAGATGTTACCAGCTTCCAGTGCTATGGAGCTGCTTTGGAGTACATGTGATTTTCATTTTACACATTTTTCAGTTTCTTCATATGCCCAAATGAAAAATCCAGTATTCAGGGATATCACATGGACTTATGATACTCTCTGGTAGGAGTTTGTGTTCAGAACCTAATGAATGGATTATCCTCATCTACATGTGGCATTTCCCAGCTGCAGGAGATATATTTATTATTCCTTGTTTGTTTTGCAGCTTCCACACCAGCATGCTGATCTTTTGTAGAAAGCCTCTACAAGTCACTCTGGGGAAGGCTTTTTTGCAGCACAACAGCCCAATCCTAAGACCAACTGCTGCCACCTGTAAAGGGAAGCAAGGAGCTAAGCAATTATGTTGGAGGAGTCACTGGTATGTCCTAGACAGAAGGGAATATCATATGTGACAGGAAGGGAAAGAGCTTAGGAAGGGACATAAGATTAACTGCATGGAAAAGCAGAGAAAGAACATGAGAACAAATCTGGTTTTAACCCAGTTCCCCAAAACATTTGGCATCTACATTACTTCTGTTTGGAAACTATTCAGTTCATTTGCAGACAGTAGCTTTCTCAAGGACAGCAAATTCAAGAAGTGTCACACATGTAGTACGTTGGATAAAGAAGACACACCACACAGATGTCTCTATGCCAGGAGAAAAAGTGGTGGGAGGAGCACTACTTTCATTAGTTGGGTTACAGAGAATCCAGTTCCAAGACAATCTTATGTTGGGGCCCTGGCTTCAACCAATGTCTTGTGGAAGGGTTTGATTCATATTTGCAGTTGTTAAAGTGAGTGCCAAACAAAAAAAAAAAAAGCAAGGACAGCTAAGAAAATGCATGCCAATCTTCCACTTCTCATGTGTCTGCTGGAATGGTATCAAGCCGTATCAACCAACTGCGTGCTTTGGTGCTAAAGTGTGAGCTGTTGTGCAGTGAGCAGTAAGAGGTGGCAGAGTGCAAAGATTAGTTGTCTTTTATTATTGTACTGCAGAGGTTCTCCCTGCCTCTTCCTATCTTGCTCCCACAAACAAAACAACTTTCAGCACACTGCCTGGGAGTAACACCAGAAGCTGAATGAAGACACTGCTACAGGGACCCCGTTGTTAATATGTGTATGCTTTCCTTTATGTAAGCCTGGACTTACTACTCGTTGCCATAAATTACAGAAGATCATGCAATCAGCATAACCTTCTGCTCACATCCTCCTCTGTTAGACAAAAAACCCTTTATGGTTAGCTACACCATCACTGCTTTGAGGCTAAATTATTATAAATAATGCTCACCACCCCATGGGTTTGCTCTCAGTTGCTTTCAGTTTACAATCCCTGAGCCTCTATCCTGTAATTCTGAGCAAGGAATTTGATGGACTGAAGAAAAGAGTTTTATCCTAAAAAGTTTTTCCTCTCACTTCTTTGCATTGCAGAGCCTCTGCCTAAAGCGTCCATACCCAGCAGAGTGATATGGTTTGGAGCTGGCTCCCTGCCAAGTCTCCAACCCCACCACCAGAAGTTCCTCCCCCCACCCCAAACCAAGGGAGAAGAGGGGAAAAAGTAAAAAAAACCAAGAGAACCGAAACAAGAGACAGCCAAAGCAATATATATATATATATATATATATATATAAAAATATATTTACTTATATACAATTATATACAATTAGAAATATATATACAATTCTACAAGGAAAAGGGAAAGGGAACG
>JAWWLV010000100.1:46266911-46281856 GCA_035041135.1 Platyrinchus mystaceus
CCTTTTGAACAGGTTCAGGTTTGTTTCCTAAGCCTTTTCTGCCACAGTGCTGGTCATCCAGCTGGCAGATTCCAGTTTTACAGGCTAAGGCAAAGCAAACAATTTGTCCAGGTCTCATTTCAAGAGTCAAATTATTTCAAATAGTAATAGAAATTTCACTCCTCTTCTGATGACTGGGATATGAATAAACAATCTGGAGCATACATATATTAGATATAAAAGTGTGTTGTCCTGGATTTGGCCAGGACAGAGTAAATTTTCTTCTTAGTAGCTGATACAGTTTGTTTTGATTTTGGTATGAGAATAATGTTGATAACACAATGATGCTTTATGTTTTGCTCAATAGAGCTTACCCTAAGTCAAGTACTTTTCAGTGTCTCATGCTCTGCCAGCAAGTAGATGTACCAGAATCCAGGAGGAAGCACGGCCTGGACAACAGACCCGAGCACTGTTCCACACAACCAAATGTCATGCCCAGTAGCTGACTGCTGCTGCAGGATGGGCAGGGCATTGGTCAGTGGGTGGTGAGAAATTTTATTGTGCACCACTTGTTCCTGTTGGGTTTTATTCCTCTTTCTGCTTTTAATTACTATTATAATAGTTGTTGTTACTGTTATTATATTTTATTTTGTTGCAATTATTAAACTGTTCTTATTTCAGTTTTCTGATTCTTCTCTCCACCCTGGAGAGGTTGGGGGAGTGAGTGGCTGCCTGGTACTTAGTTGCCAGCTGGGGTTAAACCACAACATATGTGTGTGTATAAAAATATTTATATTAATTTATATAAATATATATAAAAGCTTGTTATATGTTCAGAGTTTAATTTTTATGGTTCAATTTTTTCTTAAAAAGTTCAAGAGGTACCAGTCTGTCAGAGGGTTTTGGTTTTCGGGTCTTTTTTTTAGGAGATGAATAAAGACAAGTGACTTCCTGGAAAAATATTTCAGATGTAAAATTGAACAATGTTAGAAGCATACACTGTCAGGCAAAAAAAATATTTGTGCAGGATTAATTCCAGTATCCAATATTGGTTTGGTACACAGATTGCTGAACTTTCTTTCATCTGTGATCCTAGTTTATGCCAGCTGCTCAAAAAACAAAATAAATCATATTTTTAAAAACAAAGGAAACCCTGCTTAAATTAAACCCCCTTCTTAGCATTTAATGTTCAACTAAGCCAAAGAAGGAAGCAGTGGTGAAAGCAAACAAATATGAATTACGAAGAATTTCTGTTTATTCCAGGTAAAAGCTGCTTAGCTTGGTCTGACTGCTAAACTGATTAACAAGCAGATACAGCTCTCAAGCAATTTAAAACTCCCTCTAACGGCAACTGGATAAAAGACAGTTTGAAAAAAAAAAAAAAGCGTCCCTGCATTTGAAACCTATTTTTCACTAACATAAATCTGGTTAGTATAAATGCTTTTGAAAAATGAAACTTTAGCCAGTGCCCAAGATTCTTTTAAATTGCAATTTTTTACATTCCTGACATAAAATTTTTATGTGCGTTGTAAGATGTGTTATGTAAAAAATTACATGTTACATAAAATGTTTTTTCTCCAACCTGTCTGTTGCTTTAACAGAGTGGCTTAGAAAAGCAGTCAGGACAAACGACTCCACCCATCCATGAAAAGGGTCCTGCTATTCTGCAACACCACTCCCAACAGAAACACTAAACACTGAGAGATAGTTACAGAATCAGGAATTCACAGGCAAAATAAGCATTTAACCCATGCAGGGAATGTAATAAAATTAGAAAATATTACATTCTGCTTAAAAATACGAAACAGAAATCATCCATAGAAAACCATAAAAATTAAGAACAAACCACAGCTGCTTTCAGCTGGATGAGCCCTGTTTGCACGATTAAAATATTAAGGAAGGAAGGTAACCACAGGATTACAGGTTAGCACTCACTGTGTTAGCATTAAAGGGGAAAAACTTACAAAGTCATTAATCTAGAAAACTTCAAGCTCTGTCATACTGAGACCTGGCTTTTTCCTATAAAACTGAGGCTATACCCTATTTCAGGTTCTCAGGTAAATTTTAGAGGTTAGTCTGTTTTTGCCATGCCTGCACACAGACATATAATTATAAAACCGAGAAATCCTCACTTGATTTCCCATTAGAAGTGATGATTCTGTGCATCCTTTTTATAGCCTGAATGTCATTTAAATTACCACAAACAAGAATTATCAGGCTCTTGCTGGTCAAGAGTGAAATGTTTTCAGAAAGGACATATTTGAAGGGGGTAGGAATCCAGAGTAAAGTGAGTTGAACATAAAAAAATATATTTAGTAAATTTTAAAAAGCAGACTTTTCATTCAAAACTGAGCTTCAAAAAATGCTGACTTCTTATCCAAAGCTCACTAGAGTCATTTCCCTCAAAACCAATTTAGTAACTCTGCTGCATTAGAAGCAGAAGCTTTTACAGAGAGGTGTGGAATAGACTAATCTTTTACACTAGCACGCGCTCCCCCTTCAAAGTAAGAAAAGGGTATGGAATCTGATCCAAATGCCACTCATGTAAATAAAAAGTCTTGGGAATTCACACTAGCCTACATGCACAGTTGTTACCTCTTCTCATAGTTACTGGATGTTCAGAGCAAAAATGACTATGTACCATGTCAATGTGAGTAGTAACTACATTTATAATAGCAGATAAAATAAAAAGTATATTCTGAAAGTAGGACATACTTCCCTGTGAGACGTTAGAAACAAGACAGAGATCAGTCTGTGTTTATAAGTAAACTAATTTTATTGAATGGTTTGCAGTACTGTTTAAAATAACAACACTTAACAATCTATACGTGTGGTTTTGATTTTTAAAAATTCATTTTTTTTCAGAAAACATGCATATTTATGTATATAATTTTGAGATAAAAGAAAGAATTACCATTTACAGCAGAAAATCATCTTTAAAAATCTTTTAAGAGATAAGGCAAGCAGTGGCAATTCGATAGAAGGCAAAACTTACTCTCTACTCTGAAGATATAGTTTATTCATTGAGAGACATTAGTAACTGCACAAGAAGGTCATTTAAGGATGGATTCAACTGAAAATGACAGTGGCTCAGTTGCTGAAAGTTTTGTTGTGGCCTGTTTGGCCCCAAAGAAGTCTTTTGCACATTTGTCTACAGTCAACTTGTATTTTTGGTTCTCTTTAACAGCACACTCTCTGTATTTCTTGGAAGCACCTTCAAAAGTCTCTTTCACAAATGATGTTCTTAACTCTGCTCCTGATCTGTCAGAAAATGTCTGCTGGAACAGTGACTGAAATGGGCTGTATTTGAGCGGTGGAGGAGGTTTGGTACTGCTTTTGCTTATCTTGCTTAATACCTGCTCCTGAGGAGACAGAGAATCCTTATCAGAAATCTGTGAGAAAGTCCTTTTTGGAGGAGAGAAAGCTGACTTCTCCTGAGCTTCCTGAGGAAGGCACAGTATTTCATTACATGACTGCTGAATGTCTTGCGTGTGAGTCAGAACTAGTGAACTTTCCAGTTTTGGGGGCATGATGTCATGCTCAGTGTTTGGACAGTCCTGACTTTGTGAGACCTTGGCATCCCAACCTGCCCCAGGTTTGAGAGCTTGGACAGTACTAGCATTTAACAGGCATTGCTGGTAGAGAAGAGCGTCACTAATGGGGCCACATTTTGGCCACACTAAGAACCTAGAAGGCAGAGGATACTGCCTGTAGGAAGTAGCTACACTGACATTTGAAGAAATTAGTTCCATGTTGCTGGTTCCAGAATACTGCATCGTTAGATCAAGGCAAGTTGGTAAAAAATTGCAAAACTCTTTGTTTGGAGCATCAACTTGAATAGTGTTGAAGGCTGTTTTATACGAGTTGTATTCAGCTCCATGCACTATGCGGTTAGGGAGAAAAAGGGTAGCTGCTTGTGTAGCTTCCATCATCTCTCTCTCTTTATACTCTCTCTCTAGCATAATGTTCTCCAACTCTTTATCAGCAAAAGCCCGTCTCTTTCTCATCCTGTCACTTACAGGGGGTGGCAAGGGTGAATTCCCTCTCAGGTAAGGGTCTGTTGGAATAGGACGGTAACCTAAAACAACAAAGCATCATTAGGAATGAAGCCACATAAGAAAAACATGAAAGCTATGTTTGTACAAGGGCTCCATTTGGAACCAGTCCCACTAGGTGCTGAGCACTCGCAGCAGACCCTGGACACCATCAGCTCCCATAGAAGTCACCTTGACACAGAGGCTTAGCAATCTGCCAACAGGCACATTCAGTACAAGTTCCTCAATGCAGATAAGCAAGCCCTGCTTCTCTGACATGTGTAGTATCTTTCAAAGCTAACTGATCAGTAACTTTTTAAAAAGTGGTTCCAAAAGAACAGATCAGGGGCAGGGAAAAAAAAAAAGGCAAAGCCCTGCTGTATTATGACTGGTATTCCATCTCACAGCTTAAGGAGATAACCATTCACTTTTAACACATAAAGAAAGCCTTCAAATACTTTATTTCTTCAGAAATAAAATAAAACTAAGATAAAACAGAGAAATCCAGTTTCCAGTGTATTCAATTGCCAAGCTACTCGGATTCATTTAATATAGCAGATAGAGTCCAATCCTATTTGCTCTACCCAGACAAGTAATCTCATTGAATTAATAAAACTACTTACGTGAGTACGGAGAACAGGGTTTTACCTGTTTTCACTCCCATTGCTTTTACACAGTTTCCCCTTCTCCAAGGAAGATATCTATACCTACAGCTGATGTCTTTTCTGTTTTCTAAAGATGAATCACTATGTACAGACATTGCTACAGATGGTAGAAAATTCAAAGGAGAACTAGAAGAAAAGAAAAAGACAGTCAAGACAGATCAGAGGAAGAATACAGAAGAGTTTTCAAAAAAGTGAACTGTAGACAAAAGTTAGAGGTTTCTAAGAAGATAAAATTTTAATTAAGCTTGCAGAGGCAAAGAAAAGAGTTTTCTATTTTGGAAACAAAAAATAGATTGAAAAGTGCTTTACAGGCCTACAGTTCAGAAAGTAATTAAAGCAGATATAGAAACAAATTTGTGCACGATCCCAAAAGAAAGTGGGGAACAAAAAATATACCCTCTCTCTAAAATGTCCACCTTTAAAATATCGTTCTTCCACAGTTAACACTTTGGACAGGGAAAAAAATTTGAGCACCCTATTATGCATATCTTACTATTGATAACGTTTCAAACGTGTTGCTGTGTTAGGCGTTCAGATCTAACCAAAAAAAATCACTGGTTTACTCATTTGCTGATAAAAACACTCGCGAATAAATGACCCTGTGAATAAATTACCCTGCACTGCAGAACGCTGCTGGGTAGTCATATAAAAAGAATGTCAGCTTGTAACAGTAACTCTCAAATTTCAAACTACCGTTGCTAGCATTTCAGGCATTATTTTGGGCAGAGAGGGCAAAGAACTGAAATTGTGCCACACTAATTCCCGCCTCGAAGGGCAGGATCCTCCGCCGTCCGACACTGGTAGCGGGACGCGCTTTAACGCCTGTTTCGGGAATGACGCCGCATTTCACGCGCGTCCCGCAGCAGACGCGCCTCGGACTGGAGGTGCAGATCTTTCAGGGGCAGAGTGAGTGCTGCAGGGCTGAGGGCAGCCCGTGGAGGGATGGGGGAAGTGCTTACCTTCCAGGATGCTCTTGGCCAAGAGGCTAGGTGCTCGGACGTGCCTCTGGTAGACAGCTTTGCGCTCCACGCTCGCCTGCTTCCCCGTCAGCCCCTTCTTGTCCTAGGAAAGCGATCGGGCGGCGCCGTTAGACCGAGGCCGCCCGTCCTGTCTCTCCCCGTCCAGTCCCGTCCCGACCCCCTCACCTCAGTAGCCTGCTGCCGTCGGAGCGCCACCTGGGCGGCCATGACGCGCTGCCGCTCCACCACCAGCAGGCAGTTGGCGCACTGGCAGTCGCGCCACCGGCAGAACCGCTTGTGTCCCTTCAGGCACGACACCACGCCGTGATTGCGGCACCGGGCGCATTTGGGCGTGCGGCTCAGCGTCCGAGGCTCGCCCCGCCGCGGAGCCACCACCGCCTCCTCGCCTTCCTCCTCCTCCTCTTCCTCCTCCGGGCCGGTGCTGCTGCGCGGCGCGCCCGATGGCTCGCCCGCCTCCCCCTCCAGGCTCTCCACGTCGATCTCCCAGTCGGCGGCGGCGCGTCCTTCAGCCATGGCTCCTTGCAGCGGCACAGCTGCAAGAGAGGGGTCAGGCCTCCCGCTCCCGTGGTCGAACGGCAGCCGAGGTAGAGCCGGCTTCCTAGGTGCCCGCTGGCAGCCCCGCCAAGATGCGTCCCCGTCCCGAAGTCACGGCAGAGCCTGCTTGGAATGTCATCTTCCGCCTTACCGCCTGCTCGGGTCTCTTGCCCGTGTCCCACACAAAACTCAGTTTAGCTACGACGGACGCCTTCCTCCGCGCCCGCCCCAGCTCGCCGGTGAACTGCACCCGCCCGCCGCAGGCAGGAGCGCGTCTCCAGCGGCGTTGGATGCGGAGGCACCGCCCCAGGGCGATGCCCAGCGCCGCAGGGCTGAGGGTACGTCAGGTCTTCACAGGGGCCTGCTTATTATAGGAAACTGACAACTCTCCTGCCAGCTGCCTTCAGACTTGGGAGACAGGTGGGAGACAGGGAGACAGCTGGGCTTGACACCACGCCGCTGTCCGCTCCAGTTCACAGGGGCAGTGTGGGCTCCTAGAGCTCTCTGCGGAAGCTGCGCCCTCGGACCCCCAATTTCTCCCACATGACCTCCCTGTCCCTACTCCTGCCCACTCCACTTACCGAAGGTAGGTGGTGCAGGCAGCACGCAGCCCTCCCGCTCCCGCAGTTAGCAAGGTGCCGCTGCCCAAGACCGGCCGAAGGCACGGGACTCCCTATCCGCGCACCTGGGACTGCCTGGCTCCCCGACAGCCGTCGGGGAGTTGCTGTGTCGCGGCGCGGCTGTGGGTGCGCGCCCTCCGCCCTAGGGCCCGGGATGGCACCAGCACCGACGCCGCCCCAGCCCGCCCCGAGGAGCAGCGCCCGCCGCCGCCGCCCCGCCGCGTTATCAGCGCCCGCCGCCGCCGCCCGCGCCGCCCATTGGCCGCCCGCCTCGCGGCCGCCGCTCCCATTGGCCCGCGCTGCCTCGGCCCCGCCCCTTCGCGCGTGTGCCGGCCGCCTGCTCGTGGGTGCGGGCGCGCGGAGGGCGCGGGGGTGGCCGCGCCGGGCGGGAAACGCGGGTGGACGGTGGGCTTTCGTTTTTGGGAGAAAAAGGAGTGGGAGGGGCAAGGAAGGGAGAAAGGACTGTAAAGCGTGCGATTGTGACGGCTAAGAAACCCGCGCCACGGGCGGGCAGGGCCCCCCGAACCGGGAAGCGGGCCGGGGGCGCGGGTTTGAAAGCCTGAAGCAGCCACCGCGTTTTTCGTTTGCGGTCGTTCGCGTTGCTTGCCCCGCGGGTGGAGGGTACTCGTGGCAACGGCTTTTTTTCTGAGTCTGAAATTGCAACGAAACCCTTCTCTTTTGGAAATTAAGGCGAGGAAAAATTTTCGTTTATTTTTTAACATCCCCTCTCCTCAGTGGCGTTTTCCACCGACCACTGAGCTGCTAAGTAATTTTCACCCCGCCGCTCCCTGACAGAGGCTGCTCTTCGGAAACTTGATAATGTCCCTTGTCTCCCCAGTCAGGGAGTGATTGAAATTGTGACCCACAAAGTCTCAGTCGTGCCACCGTGCTGGAGCTCCATGCTTCCGTAGCTGAAAATGGGAATTCCAAAGGGGCAGAAGTGGACAAAATACACCTCGGCCGCGTTCAGCGCCGGGCAGGGGAAAAGCTGGTGAATTTAAACAGAGTATGCCCAGGAAAAGCAACAAATACAGGCATGCGGGAAAGTATCAGTTTCCCACCAGTGCGTGCTGATCGAAAACTAACGTATGGGGAACATACGGCCAAAACTAAATTCCGAAAAGTGAAAATATTTTGTTGTTTCTCTGAGACTCTCGTGTGTATATAAATACTGATAATATTCATGTATATAATAAACACGGGCATCCACTCACGGTAAGCACACGGACCAGCTGCTGGCCACCAGTTCGGCATGGAAAATCCCTGCTCTTGCAGGCCTTCGGGACAGAGGCCAGCGGGCGACTGGCGCAGACGGCGCCGTGAGGGTTCGCTGCCAGCTCGCGGACCGGAGCTCACAGCTCCACCGCAGCCCGGACATGGCACCAGCTCTTCCCTTCGCCCCGCGGACTACCGGCACCTGCGAGGAGGGAAGGAGAGTTTGTCCCCAAGGAGAATTTTTCCTCCTCGGGACCGCACCGCCGGGAAAGCGGGGAGAAGGAAAAGCATCCGCCGACGGCAGGTATTATTCATCCCAAAAGAGAACCTGGCTACTGTTTGACTTACAAGCATGACTAAAAGGCAAATACACAAGGAATTCCACTTTCCCCCTTGGGGTCCCTCTTAAAAGGCACAAGCATGACAAAGGACCTGCTAGGTTAGGAAACAGAAGTCTCCTTTGTCTGTAAACCGACACCAAATTACAAAGTACAATTCTGCGGGCCGCTGGAGTAAATTACAAAACAGTTCGCCTCCTGTTTACTTTATCCGCAGGGAGCTGTGAAACTCAGCCATGATTTTAAAGCATGTTTGTATAACTTTCTTCTGCTCCTGTTGTTTGCGCTCGACTCCTCAACGCATTTGCGCTCCCCTCCCGCCACTCCCTGCTCTCCCGCCGGGAAGGAGAGGTGCCCCTGCCGTTCTCCGGCGGCACGCACCGCGGAACGAGAAGCCGGAGAGCTGCTCCCACTCTTGGGCCGCAAGGACCTCTGCTCCCGCTCAGTCCTCCGCTTTGGTCCGCGGTGTCAGCCGTGCCCACTGTGAGCCGACATGGGCAGAGGCACCGCCGTGCCATGCTAGGAAAGGCGCTGATTTCCTCGTGAGGGGAGGCACTGAAGCCTGTGATGTGCAGCTGTGCATCCACCTGCTCCGCACAGCGCTCCTCACTCAGCGCCCCGCCGCCGCGTCAGCCCCGTTGCCTGCGGGGCACGGGGCCGAGACCCGCGACCAGGGCTGCTGAGATGCTCCGGGACTCCTCGCCTGTGCCTCCCCACCAAGCCCGTGCGTTGCCACGGGGGTCCCCCCGGGAGCCGTACTCTCTGAGCCGAGAGGGAGGAGGTGTGACGCTGCCACAGGCAGGCCCGCTGCCCAAGGCGGGGTGGGAGCGTGGAGTCCCCGATGGGGACCGGGGATGGGTCCTCAGGCCGGGCAGGCAGTGGCGGGGGCTGTGCCACTTGTAGCAACACCCTGTCCCGCGGGGCGGAGGAGCAACCCCGGGGCACTACAAAGGCGGCACTCTCGCCTTCCCCAGGCGCTGTGCCCTGCTTTGCATCACGGCTCTGCCGTCCGGGCAAGTGCAGCTGCAAGTCCCACGTTTCCAGCCCTCCCTTCCTCATGGGAAATTTATTAACGAGGTTAGGGCAGGCTAACCAAACGGCAACACCGGGTGCAATTTCCCCAGAGGAATGCTTTGATCCTGCCCTCTCCCCGCGCCGTCGAGGGCAGATTGCAATGACAAACGCGGGAGATCGCCGCCGCTTGTTAGGTCAGAGATGTCACCGTTTAATTTGAAACAAATTGCTCCTGCCTGCTTTACCCGCCCCTGCGGTCCCGGTGCCCGGCCAGGGATCCCACCGGCGGGGCCGGGGACCCATAACGGAGGGATCCAGTCCAGGATTGAGCCCGGACAGAAGGAGTTCTCCTCTGCAAAACATAAAGCTACTGTATATTTGCTCCAGTGAAGATGTTGAGATTTTCGTGGAGGAAAAGGGAATA
The DNA here is from genome assembly GCA_035041135.1 of Platyrinchus mystaceus. NCBI lineage: Eukaryota > Metazoa > Chordata > Aves > Passeriformes > Tyrannidae > Platyrinchus > Platyrinchus mystaceus. The sequence continues at coordinate 46,276,715 of JAWWLV010000100.1, forward strand.
AAAAAAAAAAAATAAAAAATCACGTTTTCCGGAATTACCCAACCAGAACAAACCGTGATTTCTTTTGCAGTTTACTTCCATAAAAACGTGGTTGTTTTGTTTTTTTTTTTCTACATTCATCTCCCTCTGTCTCTTGTAAATCAAAACTGGATACGATTTTTATCCATGACACGGGCCTTTCTAAACTTATAGTACCATAGAACGTTTTAAACAAGGAAGTCTGGGTTGCTAGCAGGGGGGGAGAGAGAAGTATGTTCTGTTTTAAACGAGTGTTTCATTGTTTACTGTTTGAATACATTGCTGCCTAACATATTTGTAGGTATGGAGTCAGATATTTTTGTATTATCCTTATGTACCGGTCCTATAAATGTAATAAATACATATTATAAGGATGTAAGAAATGTTGAGGTAATGTGTTCACTATAGCATAACATAGAAGAAAATTTTATTGAATGTGACAGTGATACCACTGCCTTTTTAAGAATGTTTGCTTTGTCAAGGAGGGCAAGGGTTAGCCTCTTTATAGAAAGACTTGCTTATTGTACCAGGATAATCTTCAGTCATACAAAACTGGAATGTTATCAAAAGCAGTAATGGTGAACAGGAGAGTATTGTCACTTCAGACATAGTGAAAGCGTGACAGGAAATCCTGAGCCATCAACAAAATGTTTCCCATGGACATAGACAACTTTGGAATGGGCACGGGACGCAGCAGATTTTCCCATTTACAATCCTTTTCACTCTGGCAGCCGAAGGGATGAACTCCCACGGAGGAGGAGGAGGAATGGACTGTAAAGGAAGGACAGGTTTGCCCTACGCAGCTCTGTCTGCTCATCGAGGATGTAGCAAGGGGGCACAATCTGGCCCACACCTCTGCAAACAGGACCACACAAGCCTGGAAGAAAAAAGAAACACATCTCAGTGAACTAGAACTGCCTCTCCTGCTGCCTCCAGGTTTGTGGCTGGGGAGCATGGGGGCAGATCTAGAGAAACTCCAAGTCAAAACCAGTCCAAACCCATCTTCATCCAATCCTGTGCTGGAATTTTAAGTTAAAAAAAAAAAAAAAAAAAAAAAAAAAAAAAAAAAAAAAAAAAAGCCACGGGGAGTGCTTGTGTGCCATCCGCAGCAGCTTTGCTGTGGCTCATAAACAAGGCTGACCTTTGGTTTGCCAGCATTTAATAAGCCGGTAGACATTTGGCAGGTCTTTTGCTAAAATGTACTAGAAAATTGGATCAGCTCTCAGCATGAATATCAAGAATCCACTATGCAAGCAGTGAACATAGCAAATTGTCGAGTCAGCAACTAATGTACTTCACTATAATCTTCCCAAATGTCTTAAGCAGTTTGGCAAATCTCTTGTTGCAATAAATTCTAGTAAAGTTTTTGGCGGTTTTTTTTTTTAACATATGGTCTTTAAAAATAACTTAGCCAAGAATATTTTAGAGTCAATGCAGAGTTTGCTGGAGATGTTTTCTCAAAACTTGTTTGCACTCTGGCAGTTTTATTCAAATGTCAACCAGATGCAGAAAGTGTGGGATTTGGTTTTTTTTTTTTACAGTCCTGGAAAGTAAAAGTCAAGTCTCTGCAATGTAAATTGTCTTTTCAATTGCCATATTTTAGCAGAACAGCAAGAGTCTTACTAATAAACTGGTTTGCAGTGTTTCGTTTTGTTTTTTTCTTCCCTCAGGATGCATTATAATTGTATGCAAAATATTTAAAACTCCAGTAAGACACCTGCTAAAACAAATAATTTGGGTAGGCTATTCTATGCTTAGAGGCATAGATTCTATCCCATAATTGTAAGTAGCCAGATTGTACCATTGCTGTCTCTGAGTAGCCTTACCAAAATTAATAGGATGACCTGAGGTTTAAGTCAGCATGAAAAATAATGTCACAATCTGGCAGTATATCATTAAAACAAGTTGGACAGACAGGTTGTATTGATACATGTTGCCACACTAAAGGCTGCTTGTTATGCTCCTACTAGCAGGAAAGTTTGTAGAACCATTTATAGACTGTCATATTGCACCGATCAAATACAAGTATCAGACTCCAGTTCACTATGGAGTGTACAGATGGCCAAGGCGGTAGAGGGGAAAGAGGTGAGTGGGATCTGCTCAGCACTCACAGCATGTTGGAGTGAATGAGAGATAGTTTGCGTCTCCGAAAATTATGCAGAAAACACAGTGGGCTACACCACCACCTTTGACATTTCCACCAAAGCTCTCTGAAGGATTTTACCATCTACCCATCTGAGAACCAATCCTGAAAATCAGACAAGCTTGTGCCATAACTTCACAGACCAGGCAATCTGCCTACACGGTACATGGATGTGTGAAAGTACTGAGAACTCTCACTCACTTGATTCTTGGACATCAATTAAGGAAGCAGAAAAGCAAGAGATGTACTCACAACACAGCAGATATGATGCTGATGTATCTCAAATTCCTCTCATAATTAAAAGAAAGCATTTATGGGTGCAGAGTCCCCTTCCACAAGATTTTAGGTGATGTTTGAGGTGGAAGAGATTTCTACCATTATATAAGTAAAATCTAAGCATTATTATTATTATTATTATTATTATTATTATTATTATTTATTTTTATTCTCATTTTTGGCTAGTATTTCTGTACATCTTCTGTTTAGATTTTTGAGGCTAGGTTGATAGCACTGGGAGAATCTTGGAAAGCCAGAATGCACACAGAGGAGAGTGATAGGAATATGTATCTTTAGGACTCTGGAAGTAGAACCTTTCATTGGAGATATTTTAAGTACCCCAAACAGCCTGGAAAATTTTTCCAGTAAACCACACTTGGATGGCACAACATCCCCACCAAGTATTTTGAAGAAGGGATGAATCATCTCTTTCCAACCTTTGTCTGTCTGAGCTGCCATCACTGGGAAATCAGAGTCAATACAAATGAAGGGCTGACAGCAGGGTCACCTTTTGAAGGGATGGCACTGCCACCACAGGAGGAGAAGATGGTGCCCTAGCTGGACATCTATGTGCTAAGGAACATTTAGGATCATCTCATTTGCTGCTTCTCTTGCCCTGCCTTTAGTGCCCTCTTATTTGCAATGCTAAGTGGTTTTGTAAACACTCTTACTAGGCATAGGTGCCTCTTCCTGATCTTGTGAATTTCTCCCATAGCAGAAGGGTTCTGACATCTCTGTGAAGGGGAACAGAGGAGCTGTAACTGCTTCAAACTCTTTTACTCTTAGAAGTGCACCTGCTCATTGACAGGCTTGAATTTGATTTTTGGAATAGATATCCTGGTCATGTCTGTAGACAGAGCCCACCCTGACCACACATCTAGCACTGTGGCTCAACACATCCCCACATGTCAGATTTATCTGGATATGCTCTTTGATGATCTGAAATCATCAAAGAAAAAGCAAACAGTATGAGTGATTCCTACAGTAGACAAACCATCGCTAGTGTGGAGCATATTATAAATATATATTTAATAAATGCGTTTATTATTTAATAAATGTGTTTATTATTATAAACACAAATCTAGGGGAAAATCTAAGGCACAAAGTCTTCCTAAAAGGTGTGGCCACTGGGTATTCTAGAATTAAACTTTTCCCATCATTCTATACAGATACTCCATTGAAAGCCTTGAGATTAAATGGGTATAAGTCTGAGTTTAACATATTACAGATGTGTATATATATATATATTAAGAACATTGGATACATTGTACTCTAAAATGCTTTTTTACTTATGGTATTTTTTCAGCACTTATGACTACTTGCAATAATAAAAAATACTATCCCACAAGCTGCACGAAGATCATATAACATAGCAAGAACACTGTTATCTACTTCATGATTTAATATCTGTGACACTTAGGTAATTTGCGGTCTTTGGACATCCAAAATGATATCAACTGTGCAAAGTGTCAAACCACTCAATGCATAAAATTAACCAACTCTAGGAGTAAAGGGCTCTAACCAGCTTTGCTGAAGTCAACAGGAAACCTTCTCTGCCGACTGTAGGGGATATTGGGTAAAGTCCATACTTAGCTCATTTTGACTTAAAAAAGAAGGCAATGTGCTTTTCAGAGATTCTGCCTGCACTGCACAACCAGTTCGCTGGCAGTATGATCCACAAAACACTGAGCTTCAAGAGTTTCTTGCTGGTTATTCTTTGACTATTCAGCTCAGAAGAGAGGTGAGAGGAGCTGCTGTGCCACAGGACTGGGGCAGCACTGCCTTGCTGCCTTTGCCCTGCACATCTCCATCTCCGCTTTGACTCTCACTCAAAGGATTTTATCTTTAGGGCACACTTTCTTGGTCTGCAGGGGATGTTTTCCATCCTGTGCTGGACTGCATCACAGAAGCATTAACATCTCAGGCAGAATGTCCATCCAGTTTGTTTGGTTTAACCACATACTAGAGATCTAGGTGATACACAATTTGGAGGATATATATAGCTATAAACCACTGGTTCCATATTCTAAATAGTGATGAGAAAATTCTTTCAAATACATTTATAATAGCAAGACAGACAAAAATAGCTGGTTCAGGAAAAAAATTATTCATCTAAATTTTTTACCAAGGAGTAAGAACACAAAGGAATGTGCCCAAGGACCTAGTTGTTTGTAGTGGGGACTTAGATCACTCCAACAACATACCAGAATTTCATGCCATAATGATAAAACTAGTGCTGTCTATAGTCAGCCCATCAAATGTTGTGCAACAGCAGGAGATACACCCCAGCCGCAAGTGATGGTGAGTGACTTCCACTGAGTTCAGACAGAGGCACCATAAAATTCTAACTTTGTGGAAATTGTGGAAGTAAACAGCAGCTTGCCCCCAACTTCCACAAAGCTAGACTGTGTCTCATTAGGGATCACTGGAACATGAATGTGATAATCTCTTCCTTTCAGCTTTTCTTTGGCTATGCATCACACACCTCTTAAAATCAGTGAAATTATCATACATTAAAGGCAACATATTGCAGGGATTGTCAATGTGTTTCAGTAAAAGGAAAACATTTCTGGGACCTTAAAATAAATATTTACCTAGTCAGGAATAAACTTCAATCAAATTTTTACCCTCTTTCTTTTTCTTTCTTTCTTTCTTTCTTTCTTTCTTTCTTTCTTTCTTTCTTTCTTTCTTTCTTTCTTTCTTTC